>OZ038373.1:73981461-74707574 GCA_964036015.1 Leptarthrus brevirostris
CTCCGACAAAATTTTCACACAACTTAATGTAAATGAGTGAAAAAGCTGCTACCCAGTTCCTAGTGAAAGTAGGAAAGAGTACACCGATGGAACCATTTATCATTATTATTATAACTTTTTATTGAATTTACCAATTTCAATGAAATAACTTTTAAAAGAAAGCACAGGGTTTATATAGTCATCCTTAATATTATTCATTAATATTTGAAGCTCTAATACCACTGATAGAGGGCGATACAATGCACCTTTCCATACATTTTAGTAGATTTAACGGAAAGAAACCGTTATATATCCTACTATAACTAAGGAAATTTAAAATGGTTTTCATAATTGAATTCTACTCAAAAATACCTTTCATTTGATACCAAACTTGCCGGGAAATAAAACAAAAAAAAATTTCGTAATTTTCCCTAGGGTATTGGCCAGGATTTCGGGGTTGAAAAGGTACCTTAGTACAGGTAAAAATTCATATCTCGCCAAATAATGGACGGATTTCGGTCGTTTAAACACCAGAGCAAAGCAGAGATTTTCAGCTACTAACACTATAACCCGCGCACCTCTGCGGTTTCATTTGTACCCACCAGGTGGCTCCAAGTCGCTAAATCAGTGATATTACAAATATCCTTAAAATATCGACTAAATATATCCTGATTTGGACGAAACTTAGTATAGCGCTTAAGCACCACCTACCTCTTTAATATAAATTCACACTTTGTAGATATCGTAAAATGTTCTTAACAAAATTTTACTTTTCAAATTTTCAATGAAAATTTTTGAGGCAAAATTTCAAATTTTTCAAAATTTTACCCAATCGGGATGAAATTTTAACCAAAGATAACTTTCTTTATCCCTTTTAAAATAAGGGTAGTCATTTGCGCGAAAATTGAAATTTTGTTAATAAACTTAACCAAAAAACGACTTATTTTCGTAATTCGGTCGTGTATTTTTTTTCTACCACTGTGCTTGTATCCGTTAAACGTATCTTAGCTAATTGTTAATATACTTCAAAGCTTTCATAACAAATAGCTAAAAGAATTATTATAATCCGTTCATAAATACCAAAGTTATTGGTACCTAAACATTTCAATCTCACCTATAAGGTGAGATTTGTGTACCTCATTTGAATAAGCGCAAGTGAATCTATTTAATTAAAAATATTTTCTGAATGTAAACATTTAAGAACAAATGAGGTAAGAAATTATATCTATAATTCCTCCCCTATCCATATATATCAAGAAACCTGCTTCGTTTTCATAACTTCGAGTAGTAATTAGTAATAGTAAGTACCCAGTTCCTATTGAAAGTAGGTAAAATTTCACCGAAACCACCAAATTCATGTTACTATTACTAACAAAGTATTGAATATCGAGCTTTCACATGTATGGCAACATTTTAGCCCTAATAGAGTAGAAAAGGGATAAGTAATAAAAATCCCTTAATATTCTATTATTAACAACTTTTTGCAATAAAGTACGTAAACTGGTCGTGGCACAAAAGAGCCTCATATTTTGCTCTTTTGTTAATAAGTTAACACCCACTGCACCGATTTGCATCATTTAACTTTTAAAATATATTAGGGTGGTTTCATAAACTTTTTCAACACCCCCAATAAATCACCAACCCCTAATTTCACCCCCATCTCATATATTATAATCAAAGGTCGGCAAAAGTTAGAAATCTACGATTAGTATAAAAAATTTAACCGTAGCGAAATACAAAAAACACCCCGTATATCCTACTTACATCCCCTTTCATATAAGGGTAGTCACCCCCGGGTGGGTGAAATTTTTTTAACAAATTTAACTAAAATATTTTGCCGCTTTTGAACTTTTTCCGTTTTTGGGTGTATTTTTTGACCCAATTATCGCTCGGAATAATTTTAGAATTTTACACATCTAACCCTTAATTAAGGGTTGAAAGAATTATTAAGATAAATTAAAAAACACTGGAGATATAATTTTTTGAATTATACTCAGTTTCCCGACGGTACTCAATTATCGGCATTTTCCTCAAGTGACGCCGTTTTTGTATTGCTAATAACTACCCTTAATATACATTTTGGATCTGGAATATGGGGGTGATTTAGCTTCTACAATCGATTACCTATCGATTGATGTAAGTTTCACCCCGCTCTCATGAAATTTTCACACAACTTAATGGAAATGAGTGAAAAAGGACAAAATTTCACTTTTCATTTTTTCAATGGAAATTTAAATTTTTTAAAAAATTTACCCGATCGGGATGAAATTTTAGTCATAGCTACACATTTACATCCCTTTTGAAATGAGGGTAATCACTCCCGCGAAAATTGAATTTTTTTAAACAAATTTAACAAAAACCACGTGTGAACGGCTTATTTTGGTCCTTTTGACGTGTATTTTTTGTCTTATACTGCACTTATATCCACCCAAAGTATCCAAAAATTTAACTCATAGTATTATTAACAAACTATTAAAAGAATTACTAAGATATGTCAATAAATACCGAAGTTATTGGCAATCAAACATGAGCAACTCTCTATAAGGTGAGATTTGTTTTTACCTCATTTGAATAACCATAAATTAAGATATTTCGTTAAAAATATTTTCTAAATGTAAACATTTAAGAACAAATGAGGTAAGAAATTATATCTACACTTCCTTCCCTATCGATACATATCAAGAAACCTGCTTCGTTTTCATAATTTCGAGTAGTAATTAGTAATAGTACGTACCGAGTTCCTAGTGAAAGTAGGTAAAATTTCACCGAAAACACCAAATTCATTTTACTATTACTAACAAAGTATTGTATATCGAGCTTTCACATGTATGGCAACATTTTAGCCCTAATAGAGTAAAAAAGGGATGAGTAATAAAAATCCCTTAAAATTTTATTATTAACAACTTTTTGCAATAAATTACGTAAATTGGTCCTAGTACAAAAAAGCCACATACTTTGCTCTCTTGTTAATAACTTTACAACCACTGCACCGATTTGCGTGATTTAACTTTTAAAATATATTAGGGTGGTTTATTAAACTTTTAAAACACCCCCAATAAATCATCAACCCTTAATTTATACGAAACAATTCACCCCCATTTATATAGTATAATCAAAGGTCGGCAGAAGTTAGAAAACTACGATTAGTATAAAAAATTTAACCGTAGCGAAATAATAGAAACACCCTGTATATCCTACTTGCATCCCCTTTCGAATAAGGGTAGTCACGCCCGAGTGGGTGAAAATTTGTTTAACAAATTTAACATAATTATTTTGACTATTTTAACATTTTTCCGTTTTTCGGTGTATTTTTTACCCAATCAACTTTTATCGCTCGGAATATTTTTAGGGGATGATAAATCATACCCTTAAATAAAACCTGAAAGAATAATTGGAAAAAATTAAAACCCACTGGAGATATAATTTTTTGAATTTCGCTCATTTTCCCGACGGTACTCACTTATCGGCATTTTGCTCAAGTGACGCCGTTTTTGTATAGCTAATAACTACCCTTAATATGCATTTTCGATCTGCAATATGGGGGTGATTTAGCTTCTACAATCGATTACCTATCGATTGATATAACTTTCAGCCCGCTCCGACAAAATTTTCACACAACTTAATGCAAATGAGTGAAAAAGCTGCTACCCAGTTCCTAGTGAAAGTAGGTAAAATTTCACCGAAAACACCAAATTCATTTTACTATTACTAACAAAGTATGTAATATCCAGCTTTCACATGTATGGCAACATTATAGCCCTAATAGCGTAGAAAAGGGATGAGTAATAAAAATCCCTTAATATTCTATTATTAACAACTTTTTGCGCTAAATTACGTAAACTGGTCCTAGTACAAAAAAGCCTCACACTTTGCTCTCTTGTTAATAACTTTACAACCAATGCACCGATTTGCATGATTTAACTTTTAAAATATATTAGGGTGGTTTAATAAACTTTTAAAACACCCCCAATAAGTCAGCAACCCTTAATTTATACGAAACAATTCACCCCCATTCATATGTTAAAATCAAAGGTCGGCAAAAGTTAGAAATCTACGATTAGTATAAAAAATTTAACCGTAGCGAAAAAAGAAAAACACCCTGTATATCCTATTACCATCCCCTTTCGAATAAGGGTAGTCACCCCCGGGTCGGTGAAAATTTCTTTAACAAACTTAACTTAATTAAGTTAGCGTTTTTGAGATTTTTCCGTTCTTAGGTGTATTTTTTTACTGAATGTATTTTTTTCGCCCGGAATATTTTTAGGGGATGTTAATTCACACCCTTAAATAACAGGCAAAAGAATAATTGAAAAAAGTTAAAACCGACCGGAGATATAATTTTTTGAATTTTGTCACTTTTCCGACGGCACTTAATTATCGGCATTTTGGTCGCCTGACGCCGTTTTTGCATCGCTAGTAACTACCCGAAATATGCATTTTCGATCTGGAACATGGGGGTGATTTCTCTTCTACAATCGATTACCTATCGATTGATGTAATTTTCACCCCCGTCCGACAAAATTTTCAGTCAATTTAATGCAAATGATTGAAAAATGGGCTTTTTTGCACCGGAAGTTATGCAAATTTTTGCAAAATGCTCCCAACGCGTTTGCGGAAAAACTATTAGTTATAGAAAAAAACTTTTGTAATAAGATATTCATAACTTTCGGAGTAGATAGTTTTAAAAAAAAGAACGGTCGATTTTGGACCACTCGTTAGATTTTGGGGGATGGCACCCCCGGTCGAATGTTTAAGGGAAAAAAGTCAGCGATGAAGTATTTTGAATTAAAAAAAAAAATACACCAATCGATTGGTGACCAAATTACCTTTAATTTGATACCCCACTTGGGGGTAGTTGGAATTTCCTTTAGGGGTGCGTCCACCCCCACCCCAAAAAATACACCCCCGAAAATTTTTTTTTTATTTTTCCCTAAAAGATATTTAGAAATAAAAATGAACACAATTTACCCGAACTCGATCGGACACTTCGGCCCCGATCACGAACAACTGAAAATTCAAAAAAATGTAATAGATCAAAAATCTAGTACAGAATGGGAATTATTTTTTTTTGACAATTCCACGTAATAGAGCATGTACACAACTATTGTGGGTAGTTTTTTGAAAAATTTCAAAAATCGTCTAGTACCTCCCGCGGGGGTGTATTTTTTCCTCTAGTACTTTTTGAAAATTTTATTACATTTTCGAATAGGTCACGCCCCCACGTGAAAAATGATACCACACATGACCCCCCTCCGAAGTATAGTTTCGGAGTTATTCCACGAAAAAGAGCCCTAGGGGAGGAGCCAATTGCCACGCCCCCTAAGCCTATGTCGGAATAAGATATAGCCTATCCGTTTTTCGCGGTAATTTTCTAGAATGTGGACTTTTCAAAATTTTGATCCGAGGCCTAGTTTTCGAGCTTTTGGGATTATAAATTTAAAAAAATGGGCACTTTTCGCACATTTCTGGAAATCGATTTTGAAGCCTTAATAACTTTGGCCCCGCCCACTTGAAAATTCTGACCTTCTTCACTACCATAGCCCTGCAGCCCCCGATTCCGCCATAGTTTACCCGAACTCGATACGACATCTCCTTCTCGAGCTATTAGCTCTTAAAGTCGCCAACTTTGAGGCCACGCCCACAAAAAGTTTACACTCCACCCCCTTTTTTGAAATGCGGAATTGATAGCCCTCGATATGCCCTATGATATATCTAAAAAAAACCGTAAAAAAGAAAGTGGTTTTGGGGCCCTATAAAGGGCCGGGGCAAAATAAAAACCTGCCTATAACCCAGTTCAATGTGTTGCCCATCGAGGGTTTTTTACCCGAACCAAATCGGTCCGGTAGTTTCAGATATTAAGCGCGCACCAAAAAAAATTCCTCACGTTTTAAGTATTTGTGACTAGTGGATGCCCGCGCCTACGCCGCGATGATACTGTAGGTAGGTGGAAAGTGGGGGTAGTTTACAGTGGGGGTAGGGCATAGGGGGGATGTGCTCTATTTAACAAAAAAAGAATTGGCGAAATCGGTCCACGGGTTCGGGAGATAGGCTAAAGTAAAGTAAAAAAAGTGAGGTAAGGAAAAATCTAAGAACGCAATGAAAAAGAAATCAAAAAAAAATAAATCAATAAAAAATATAAGGGTGGGTGAAAAGTGGGTGGGGTGGGAGGAGGGATGACCCCCTATTTAACAAAAAAAGAATTATCCAAATCGGTCCACGGGTTAGGGAGATAGGCTAAAGTAAAGTAGGTGCAAACAGTTAAACAGTTTCTCTTAAGTCAAATGTAGTATATTATACTACAAAAAAAATCGAATAAAATGAGAGTGCGGGGGGATAGGAGGGTATGTAGG
The DNA here is from genome assembly GCA_964036015.1 of Leptarthrus brevirostris. Classification (NCBI taxonomy): domain Eukaryota; kingdom Metazoa; phylum Arthropoda; class Insecta; order Diptera; family Asilidae; genus Leptarthrus; species Leptarthrus brevirostris. The sequence continues at coordinate 73,987,791 of OZ038373.1, forward strand.
TGGGAGGAGAGATCATACTCTATTTAACAAAAAAAGAATTATCAAAATCGGTCCACGGGTTAGGAAGTTGGACTAAACCTTTGTATTTGCCCGCCCCTTGCGAGCTACCACCTTTATATTTTTCCCGCCCCTTGCGAGCTGCCACCTTTGTATTTTTCCCGCCCCTTGCGAGCTACCACCTTTGTATTTTTCCCCGCCCCTTGCGAGCTACTACCTTTGTATTTTTCCCGCCCCTTGCGAGCTACCACCTTTGTATTTTTCCCGCCCCTTGCGAGCTACCACCTTTATATTTCTCCCGCCCCTTGCGAGCTATTACCTTTATATTTTTCCCGCCTCTAGCGAACTACTACCTCTGTATTTTTCCCGCCCCTTGCGTGCTACCACGTTTGTAATTTTCCCGCCCCTTGCGAGCTACCACCTTTATATTTTTCCCGCCCCTTGCGAGGTACCACCTTTATATTTTTCCCGCCTCTTGCGAGCTACTACCTTTGTATTTTTCCCGCCCCTTGCGAGCTACCACGTTTGTATTTTTCCCGCCCCTTGCGAGCTACCACCTTTATATTTCTCCCGCCCCTTGCGAGCTACCACCTTTATATTTCTCCCGCCCCTTGCGAGCTATTACCTTTATATTTTTCCCGCCTCTTGCGAACTACTACCTCTGTAATTTTCCCGCCCCTTGCGAACTACTACCTTTGTATATTGCCCGCCCCTTGCGTGCTAACACCTTTGTATTTTTCCCGCCCCTTGCGTGCTACCACCTTTGTATTTTTCCCGCCCCTTGCGAGCTACTACCTTTGTATTTTTCCCGCCCCTTGCGAGCTACCACCTTTGTATTTTTCCCGCCCCGTGCGAGCTACCACCCTTAAGTTCTTCAAGCCTTTGCAAACAAATTAGTAAAAAAGCGTAATATCCAATTGCTCTTGGCTTTATCAATTTCTAATGAGTTTACCAATTTCAATGAAATAAATTTTAAAAGAAAGCACAGGATTTGCACATTCATGCCCGATATCACTTATCAATATTTTATAAGCTCTAATCGCATTGATAGAGGGCGGCACAATAAACTTTCCATACATTTTAGAAGATTTAACAGAAAGAAACCGTTATATATCCTACTATAACTAAGGAAATTCAAAATGGTTTTCATATTTGAATTCTACTCAGCAATACCTTTCATTTGATACCAAACTTGCCGGGAAATAAAACAAAAAAAAATTTCGTAATTTTCCCTAGGGTATTGGCCAGGATTTCGGGGTTGAAAAGGTACCTTAGTACAGGATAAAAATTCATATCTCGCCAAATAATGGACGGATTTCGGTCGTTTAAACACCAGAGCAAAGCAGAGGTTTTCAGCTACTACTACTATAACCCGCGCACCTCTACGGTTTCATTTGTACCCACCAGGTGGCTCCAAGTCGCTAAATCAGTGATATTACAAATGTCCTTAAAATATCAACTAAATATATCCCGATTTGGACGAAAATTAGTATAGCGCTTAAGCACCACCTACCCCTTCAAAATAAATTCACACTTTGAAGATATCGTAAAATTTTCTTAATAAAATTTCACTTTTCATTTTTTCAATGAAAATTATTGAGGCAAAATTTCAAATTTTTCAAAATTTTACCCAATCGGCATGAAATTTTAACCAAAGATAACTTTCTATATCCCTTTTAAAATAAGGGTAGTTATTTGCGCGAAAATTTAAATTTTGTTAATAAACTTAACCAAAAACCCCTGTGAACGACTTATTTTTGTAATTCGGTCGTGTATTTTTTTTCTACCACTGTGCTTGTATCCGTTAAACGTATCCCAGCTATTTGTTAATATACTTCAAAGCTTCCTTAATAAATGGCTTAAAGAATTATTATAATCCGTTCATAAATACCAAAGTTATTGGTACCTAAACATTTCAATCTCACCTATAAGGTGAGATTTGTGTACCTCATTTGAATAAGCGCAAGTGAAGCTATTTAATTAAAAATATTTTCTAAATGTAACCATTTAAGAACAAATGAGGTAAGAAATTATATCTATAATTCCTCCCCTATCGATACATATCAATAAACCTGCTTCGTTTTCATAACTTCGAGTAGTAATTAGTAATAGTAGGTACCCAGTTCCTAGTGAAAGTAGGTAAAATTTCACCGAAACCACCAAATTCATGTTACTATTACTAACAAAGTATTGTATATCGAGCTTTCACATGTATGGCAACATTATAGCCCTAATAGAGTTAAAAAGGGATCAGTAATAAAAATCCCTAAATATTCTATTATTAACAACTTTTAGCAATAAATTACGTAAACTGGTCGTAGCACAAAAGAGCCTAATATTTTGCTCTTTTGTTAATAACTTTACAACCACTGCACCGATTTGCATGATTTAACTTTTACAATATATAAGGGTGATTTAGTAAACGTGTAAAACACCCCCTATAAAGTTTCAACCCTTAATTTATACCAACAGATTCACCCCCATCTTAGATAATATAACCAAAGGTCGGCAAAAGTTAGAAATCTACGATTAGTATAAAAAATTTAACCGTAGCGAAATAAAAAAAACACCCTGTATATCCTACTTGCATCCCCTTGCAAGTAAGGGTAGTCACCCCCGGGTGGGTGTAAATTTGTTTAACAAATTTAACTTAATTATTTTGACTATTTTAACATTTTTCCGTTTTTGGGTGTATTTTTTACCCAATGAATTTTTATCGCTCGGAATATTTTTAGGGGATGATAAATTACACCCTTAAATAACAGTTGAAAGAATAATTGAGAAAAGTTCAAACCGACCGGAGATATAATTTTTTGAATTATACTCAGTCTCCCGACGGTACTCATTTATCGGCATTTTTCTCAAGTGACGCGGTTTTTGTATAGCTAATAACTACCCTTAATATACATTTTGGATCTAGAATATGGGGGTGATTTAGCTTCTACAATCGATTACCTATCGATTGATGTAAGTTTCACCCCGCTCTCATGAAATTTTCACACAACTTAATGCAAATGAGTGAAAAAGGACAAAATTTCACTTTTCATTTTTTCAATGGAAATTTAAATTTTTTAAAAAATTTACCCGATCGGGATGAAATTTTAGTCATAGCTACACATTTACATCCCTTTTGAAATGAGGGTAATCACTCCCGCGAAAATTGAAATTTTTTTAACAAATTTAACAAAAACCACCTGTGAACGGCTTATTTTGGTCCTTTTGACGTGTATTTTTTGTCTTATACTGCACTTATATCCACCCAAAGTATCCAATAATTTAACTAATAGTAGTATTAACAAACTGTTAAAAGAATTACTAAGAGATGTCAATAAATACCGAAGTTATTGGTACTCAAACATGAGCAACTCTCTAGAAGGTGAGGTTTGTTTTTACCTCATTTGAATAACCGAAAGTGAAGCAATTTAATTCAAAATGTTTACTAAATGTAAACATTTAAGAATAAATGAGGTAAGAAATAATATCTACACTTCCTCCCCTATCGATACATATCAAGAAACCTGCTTCGTTTTCATAATTTCGAGTAGTAATTAGTAATAGTACGTACCGAGTTCCTAGTGAAAGTAGGTAAAATTTCACCGAAAACACCAAATTCATGTTACTATTACTAACAAAGTATGTAATATCGAGCTTTCACATGTATGGCAACATTAAAGCCCTAATAGAGTAGAAAAGGGATGAGTAATAAAAATCCCTTCAAATTCTATTATTAACAACTTTTTGCAATAAATTACGTAAATTGGTCCTAGTACAAAAAAGCCTCATACTTTGCTCTCTTGTTAATAACTTTACAACCACTGCACCGATTTGCATGATTTAACTTTTAAAATATATTAGGGTGGTTTAATAAACTTTTAAAACACCCCCAATAAATCATCAACCCTTAATTTATACGAAACAATTCACCCCCATTTATGTAGTATAATCCAAGGTCGGCAAAAGTTAGAAATCTACGATTAGTAAAAAAAAATTTAACCGTAGCGAAATAATAGAAACACCCTGTATATGCTACTACCATCCCCTTTCGAATAAGGGTAGTCACCACCGGGTTGGTGAAAATTTCTTTAACAAATTTAAGTTAATTATTTTGACGATTTTAACATTTTTTCGTTTTTGGGTGTATTTTTTACCCAATGAACTTTTACCGCTCGAAATATTTTTAGGGGCTGTTAAATCATACCCTTAAATATTGGACGAAAGAATAATAGAAAAAAGTTTAATCATACCCTTAAATATTGGACGAAAGAATAATAGAAAAAAGTTTAAACCGACCGGAGATATAATTTTTTGAATTATACTCACTTTCCCGACGGTACTCATTTATCGGCATTTTGCTCAAGTGACGCCGTTTTTGTATTGCTAATAACTACCCTTAATATGCATTTTCGATCTGCAATATGGGGGTGATTTAGCTTCTACAATCGATTACCTATCGATTGATATAACTTTCAGCCCGCTCCGACAAAATTTTCACACAACTTAATGCAAATGAGTGAAAAAGCTGCTACCCAGTTCCTAGTGAAAGTAGGAAAGAGTACACCGATGGAACCACTTATCATTATTATTATAACTTTTTAACCAATTTACCAATTTTAATGAAATAACTTTTAAAAGAAAGCACAGGGTTTATATATTCATCCTTAATATTATTCATTAATATTTGAAGCTTTAATACCACTGATAGAGGGCGGTACAATGAGCCTTCCCATACATTTTAGTAGATTTAACAGAAAGAAACGGTTATATATCGTACTATAACTAAGGAAATTTAAAATGGTTTTCATAATTGAATTCTACTCAAAAATACCTTTCATTTGATACCAAACTTGCCGGGAAAGAAAACAAAAAAAATTTGGTAATTTTCCCTAGGATATTGGCCAGGATTTCGGGGTTGAAAAGGTACCTTGGTACAGGTAAAAATTCATATCTCGCCAAATAGTAAACGGATTTCAGTTATTTAAAAAGCAGAATTAAGCAGAGGTTTTCAGCTACTACTACTATAACCCGCGCACCTCTGCGGTTTCATTTGTACCCACCAGGTGGCTCCAAGTCGCTAAATCAGTGATATTACAAATATCCTTAAAATGTCGACTAAATATGTCCTGATTTGGACGAAACTTCGTATAGCGCTTGAGCACCACCTACCCCTTTAATATAAATCCACACTTGGTAGATATCGTAAAATTTTCTTAATAAAATTTCACTTTTCATATTTTCAATGAAAATTTTAGAGGTAAAATTAAAAATTTTTAAAAAATTTACCCGATTGGGATGAAATTTTAGTCATAGCTACACATTAACATCCCTTTTGAAATGAGGGTAATTACTCCCGCGAAAATTGAAATTTGTTTAACAAATTTAACAAAAACCACGTGTGAACGGCTTATTTTGGTCCTTTTGACGTGTATTTTTTGTCTTATACTGCACTTATATCCACCCAAAGTATCCAACAATTTAACTAATAGTATTATTAACAAACTGTTAAAAGAATTACTAAGATATGTCAATAAATACCGAAGTTATTGGTACTCAAACATGAGCAACTCTCTAGAAGGTGAAGTTTGTTTTTACCTCATTTGAATAACCATAAATTAAGATATTTAGTTAAAAATATTTTCGAAATGTAAACATTTAAGAACAAATGAGGTAAGAAATTATATCTACACTTCCTCCCCTATCGATACATATCAAGAAACCTGCTTCGTTTTCATAATTTCGAGTAGTAATTAGTAATAGTACGTACCGAGTTCCTAGTGAAAGTAGGTAAAATTTCACCGAAAACACCAAATTCATGTTACTATTACTAACAAAGTATGTAATATCGAGCTTTCACATGTATGGCAACATTATAGCCCTAATAGAGTAGAAAAGGGATGAGTAATAAAAATCCCTTCAAATTCTATTATTAACAACTTTTTGCAATAAATTACGTAAACTGGTCCTAGTACAAAAAAGGCTCACACTTTGCTCTTTTGTTAATAACATAACAACCACTGCACCGATTTGCGTGATTTAACTTTTAAAATATATTAGGGTGGTTTAGTAAACTTTTAAAACACCCCCAATAAATCATCAACCCTTAATTTATACGAAACAATTCACCCCCATTGATATAGCATAATCAAAGGTCGGCAAAAGTTAGAAATCTACGATTAGTATAAAAAATTTAACCGTAGTGAAATAATAGAAACACCCTGTATATCCCACTACCATCCCCTTTCAAATAAGGGTAGTCACCCCCGGGTGGGTGAAAATTTGTTTAACAAATTTAACTTAATTATTTTGACGATTTTGACATTTTTCCGTTTTTGGGTGTATTTTTTACCCAATGAAATTTTATCGCTCGGATTATTTTTAGGGGATGATAAATCATACCCTTAAATAAAGCATGAAAGAATAATTGGAAAAAATTGAAACCGACCGCAGATATAATTTTTTGAATTATACTCACTTTCCCGACGGTACTCATTTATCGGCATTTTGCTCAAGTGACGCCGTTTTTGTATTGCTAATAACTACCCTTAATATGCATTTTCGATCTGCAATATGGGGGTGATTTAGATTCTACAATCGATTACCTATCGATTGATATAACTTTCACCCCGCTCCGACAAAATTTTCACACAACTTATAGTAAATGCATGAAAAAGGTGCTTTCCAGTTCCTAGTGAAAGTAGGTAAAATTTCACCGAAAACACCAAATTCATTTTACTATTATTAACAAACTATTGAATATCGAGCTTTCACATGTATGGCAACATTATAGCCCTAATAGAGTAGAAAAGGGATGAGTAATAAAAATCCCTTAATATTCTATTATTAACAACTTTTTTCAATAAATTACGTAAACTGGTCCCAGTACAAAAAAGCCTCACACTTTGCTCTCTTGTTAATAACTTTACAACCACTACACCGATTTGCGTGATTTAACTTTTAAAATATATTAGGGTGGTTTAATAAACTTTTAAAACACCCCCAATAAGTCAGCAACCCTTAATTTATACGAAACAATTCACCCCCATTCATATGTTAAAATCAAAGGTCGGCAAAAGTTAGAAATCTACGATTAGTATAAAAAATTTAACCGTAGCGAAAAAAGAAAAACACCCTGTATATCCTATTACCATCCCCTTTCGAATAAGGGTAGTCACCCCCGGGTCGGTGAAAATTTCTTTAACAAACTTAACTTAATTAAGTTAGCGTTTTTGAGATTTTTCCGTTCTTAGGTGTATTTTTTTACTGAATGTATTTTTTTCGCCCGGAATATTTTTAGGGGATGTTAATTCACACCCTTAAATAACAGGCAAAAGAATAATTGAAAAAAGTTAAAACCGACCGGAGATATAATTTTTTGAATTTTGTCACTTTTCCGACGGCACTTAATTATCGGCATTTTGGTCGCCTGACGCCGTTTTTGCATCGCTAGTAACTACCCGAAATATGCATTTTCGATCTGGAACATGGGGGTGATTTCTCTTCTACAATCGATTACCTATCGATTGATGTAATTTTCACCCCCGTCCGACAAAATTTTCAGTCAATTTAATGCAAATGATTGAAAAATGGGCTTTTTTGCACCGGAAGTTATGCAAATTTTTGCAAAATGCTCCCAACGCGTTTGCGGAAAAACTATTAGTTATAGAAAAAAACTTTTGTAATAAGATATTCATAACTTTCGGAGTAGATAGTTTTAAAAAAAAGAACGGTCGATTTTGGACCACTCGTTAGATTTTGGGGGATGGCACCCCCGGTCGAATGTTTAAGGGAAAAAAGTCAGCGATGAAGTATTTTGAATTAAAAAAAAAAATACACCAATCGATTGGTGACCAAATTACCTTTAATTTGATACCCCACTTGGGGGTAGTTGGAATTTCCTTTAGGGGTGCGTCCACCCCCACCCCAAAAAATACACCCCCGAAAATTTTTTTTTTATTTTTCCCTAAAAGATATTTAGAAATAAAAATGAACACAATTTACCCGAACTCGATCGGACACTTCGGCCCCGATCACGAACAACTGAAAATTCAAAAAAATGTAATAGATCAAAAATCTAGTACAGAATGGGAATTATTTTTTTTTGACAATTCCACGTAATAGAGCATGTACACAACTATTGTGGGTAGTTTTTTGAAAAATTTCAAAAATCGTCTAGTACCTCCCGCGGGGGTGTATTTTTTGCTCTAGTACTTTTTGAAAATTTTATTACATTTTCGAATAGGTCACGCCCCCACGTGAAAAATGATACCACACATGACCCCCCTCCGAAGTATAGTTTCGGAGTTATTCTACGAAAAAGAGCCCTAGGGGAGGAGCCAATTGCCACGCCCCCTAAGCCTATGTCGGAATAAGATATAGCCTATCCGTTTTTCGCGGTAATTTTCTAGAATGTGGACTTTTCAAAATTTTGATCCGAGGCCTAGTTTTCGAGCTTTTGGGATTATAAATTTAAAAAAATGGGCACTTTTCGCACATTTCTGGAAATCGATTTTGAAGCCTTAATAACTTTGGCCCCGCCCACTTGAAAATTCTGACCTTCTTCACTACCATAGCCCTGCAGCCCCCGATTCCGCCATAGTTTACCCGAACTCGATACGACATCTCCTTCTCGAGCTATTAGCTCTTAAAGTCGCCAACTTTGAGGCCACGCCCACAAAAAGTTTACACTCCACCCCCTTTTTTGAAATGCGGAATTGATAGCCCTCGATATGCCCTATGATATATCTAAAAAAAACCGTAAAAAAGAAAGTGGTTTTGGGGCCCTATAAAGGGCCGGGGCAAAATAAAAACCTGCCTATAACCCAGTTCAATGTGTTGCCCATCGAGGGTTTTTTACCCGAACCAAATCGGTCCGGTAGTTTCAGATATTAAGCGCGCACCAAAAAAAATTCCTCACGTTTTAAGTATTTGTGACTAGTGGATGCCCGCGCCTACGCCGCGATGATACTGTAGGTAGGTGGAAAGTGGGGGTAGTTTACAGTGGGGGTAGGGCATAGGGGGGATGTGCTCTATTTAACAAAAAAAGAATTGGCGAAATCGGTCCACGGGTTCGGGAGATAGGCTAAAGTAAAGTAAAAAAAGTGAGGTAAGGAAAAATCTAAGAATGCAATGAAAAAGAAATCAAAAAATAGACTAAAAAAAATAAGGGTGGGTGGGGAGGGGTGGGGAGTGGGTGGGGTGGGAGGAGGGATGACCCCCTATTTAACAAAAAAAGAATTATCCAAATCGGTCCACGGGTTAGGGAGATAGGCTAAAGTAAAGTAGGTGCAAACAGTTAAACAGTTTCTCTTAAATCAAATGTAGTATATTATACTACAAAAAAAAATCAAATAAAATGAGAGTGCGGGTGGATGGGAGGGTATGTAGGTGGGAGGAGAGATCATACTCTATTTAACCAAAAAAGAATTATTAAAATCGGTCCACGGGTTAGGAAGTTGGACTAAACCTTTGTATTTGCCCGCCCCTTGCGAGCTACCATCTTTGTATTTTTCCCGCCCCTTGCGAGCTACTACCTTTGAATTTTTCCCGCCCCTTGCGAGCTACTACCTTTATATTTTTCACGCCCCTTGCGAGCTACCACCTTTGTATTTTTCCCGCCCCTTGCGAGCTACAAACTTTGTATTTTTCCCGCCCCTTGCGAGCTACTACCTTTGTATTTTTCCCGCCCCTTGCGAGCATCCACCTTTATATTTTTCCCGCCCCTTGCGAGCTACTTACTACCTTTGTATTTCTCCCGCCACTTGCGAGCTACCACGTTTGTATTTTACCCGCCCCTTGCGAGCTTTCACCTTTGTATTTTTCCCGCCCCTTGAGAGCTACCACCCTTGTATTTTTCCCACCCCTTGCGAGCTACCAGTTTGTATTTTTCCCGGCCCTTGCGAGCTACCACCTTTATATCCTCCCGCCCTTGCGAGCGACAAACTTTGTATTTTTCCCGCCCCTTGCGTGCTACCACCTTTGTATTTTGCCCGCCCCTTGCGTGCTAACACCTTTGTATTTTTCCCGCCCCTTGCGAGCTACTACCTTTGTATTTTTCCCGCCCCTTGCGAACTACCACCTTTGTATTTTTCCCGCCCCTTGCGAGCTACCACGTTTGTATTTTTCCCGCCCCTTGCGAGCTACCACCTTTATATTTCTCCCGCCCCTTGCGAGCTATTACCTTTATATTTTTCCCGCCTCTTGCGAACTACTACCTCTGTATTTTTCCCGCCCCTTGCGTGCTACCACGTTTGTATTTTTCCCGCCCCTTGCGAGCTACCACCTTTATATTTTTCCCGCCCCTTGCGAGGAACCACCTTTATATTTTTCCCGCCTCTTGCGAGCTACAAACTTTGTATTTTTCCCGCCCCTTGCGAGCTACCACCTTTATATTTTTCCCGCCCTTTGCGAGCTACCACCTTTGTAATTTTCCCGCCCCTTGCGAGCTACTACCTTTGTATTTTGCCCGCCCCTTGCGTGCTAACACCTTTGTATTTTTCCCGCCCCTTGCGTGCTACCACCTTTGTATTTTGCCCGCCCCTTGCGAGCTACCACCTTTGTAATTTTCCCGCCCCTTGCGAGCTACCACCTTTGTATCCTCCCGCCCTTGCGAGCTACAAACTTTGTATTTTTCCCGCCCCTTGCGAGCTACCACCTTTATATTTTTCCCGCCCCTTGCGAGCTACCACCTTTGTAATTTTCCCGCCCCTTGCGAACTACTACCTTTGTATATTGCCCGCCCCTTGCGTGCTAACACCTTTGAATTTTTCCCGCCCCTTGCGTGCTACCACCTTTGTATTTTTCCCGCCCCTTGCGAGCTACTACCTTTGTATTTTGCCCGCCCCTTGCGTGCTAACACCTTTGTATTTTTCCCGCCCCTTGCGTGCTACCACCTTTGTATTTTGCCCGCCCCTTGCGAGCTACCACCTTTGTAATTTTCCCGCCCCTTGCGAGCTACCACCTTTGTATCCTCCCGCCCTTGCGATCTACAAACTTTGTATTTTTCCCGCCCCTTGCGAGCTACCACCTTTATATTTTTCCCGCCCCTTGCGAGCTACCACCTTTGTAATTTTCCCGCCCCTTGCGAACTACTACCTTTGTATATTGCCCGCCCCTTGCGTGCTAACACCTTTGAATTTTTCCCGCCCCTTGCGTGCTACCACCTTTGTATTTTTCCCGCCCCTTGCGAGCTACTACCTTTGTATTTTTTCCGCCCCTTGCGAGCTACCACCTTTGTATTTTTCCCGCCCCGTGCGAGCTACCACCCTTAAGTTCTTCAAGCCTTTGCAAACAAAGTAGTAAAAAAGCGTAATATCCAATTGTTCTTGGCTTTATCAATTTCTAATGAGTTTACCAATTTCAATGAAATAAATTTTAAAAGAAAGCACAGGATTTGCACATTCATGCCCGATATCACTTATCAATATTTTATAAGCTCTAATCGCATTGATAGAGGGCGGCACAATAAACTTTCCATACATTTTAGAAGATTTAACAGAAAGAAACCGTTATATATCCTACTATAACTAAGGAAATTCAAAATGGTTTTCATATTTGAATTCTACTCAGCAATACCTTTCATTTGATACCAAACTTGCCGGGAAATAAAACAAAAAAAATTTCGTAATTTTTCCTAGGGGATGGTCCAGGATTTCGGCATTGAAAAGGTACCTTGCTGCAGGTAAAAATTCATATCTCGCAAAATAGTAAACGGATTTCAGCTATTTAAAAAGCAGAATTAAGCAGAGGTTTTCAGCTACTACTACTATAACCCGCGCACCTCTGCGGCTTCATTTTTACCCACCAGGTGGCTCCAAGTCGCTAAATCAGTAATATTACAAATATCCTTAAAATATCAACTAAATATATCCTGATTTGGACGAAACTTAGTATAGCGCTTAAGCACCACCTACCCCTTTAATATAAATTCACACTTTGTAGATATCGTAATATTTTCTTAACAAAATTTCACTTTTCATTTTTTCAATGAAAATTTTTGAGGCAAAATTTCAAATTTTTCAAAATTTTACCCAATCGGGATGAAATTTTAACCAAAGATAACTTTCTTCATCCCTTTTAAAATAAGGGTAGTCATTTGCGCGAAAATTGAAATTTTGTTAATAAACTTAACCAAAAACCCCTGTGAACGACTTATTTTTGTAATTTGGCCGTGTATCTTTTTTTCTACCACTGTGCTTGTATCCGTTAAACGTATCTCAGCTATTTGTTAATATACTTCAAAGCATCCTTAACAAATGTCTAAAAGAATTATTATAATCCGTTCATAAATACCAAAGTTATTGGTACCTAAACATTTCAATCTCACCTATAAGGTGAGATTTGTGTACCTCATTTGAATAAGCGCAAGTGAAGCTATTTAATTAAAAATATTTTCTAAATGTAAACATTTAAGAACAAATGAGGTAAGAAATTATATCTATAATTCCTCCCCTATCGATACATATCAAGAAACCCGCTTCGTTTTCATAACTTCGAGTAGTAATTAGTAATAGTAGGTACCCAGTTCCTAGTGAAAGTAGGAAAGAGTGCACCGGTGGATCCATATTCATGTTACTATTACTAACAAAGTATTGAATATCGAGCTTTCACATGTATGGCAACATTTTAGCCCTAATAGAGTAGAAAAGGGATAAGTAATAAAAATCCCTTAATTTTCTATTATTAATCACAATTGGCAATAAATTACACAAAGTGGTCGTAGTATAAAAGAGCATAATGCTATACTCTTTTGTTAATAACTTAACACATACTGCACCGATTTGCATGATTTAACTTTTAAAATATATAAGGGTGATTTAGTAAACGTGTAAAACACCCCCTATAAAGTTCCAACCCTTAATTTATACCAAAAGATTCACCCCCATCTCAGATAATATAACCAAAGGTCGGCAAAAGTTAGAAATCTACGATTAGTATAAAAAATTTAACCGTAGCGAAATAATAGAAACACCCCGTATATCCTACTACCAGCCCCTTTCAAATAAGGGTAGTCACCCCCGGGTGGGTGAAAATTTGTTTAACAAATTTAAATTAATTATTTTGACGATTTTGACATTTTTCCGTTTTTGGGTGTATTTTTTACCCAATGAACTTTTATCGCTCGAAATATTTTTAGGGGATGTTAAATCATACCCTTAAATATTATACGAAAGAATAATTGGGAAAAATTAAAACCGACCGCAGATATAATTTTTTGAATTATACTCAGTTTTCCGACGGTACTCATTTATCGGCATTTTGCTCAAGTGACGCCGTTTTTGTATAGCTAATAACTACCCTTAATATGCATTTTGGATCTGCAATATGGGGATGATTTAGCTTCTACAATCGATTACCTATCGATTGATATAACTTTCACCCCGCTCCGACAAAATTTTCACACAACTTAATGTAAATGAGTGAAAAAGCTGCTACCCAGTTCCTAGTGAAAGTAGGAAAGAGTACACCGATGGAACCATTTATCATTATTATTATAACTTTTTATTGAATTTACCAATTTCAATGAAATAACTTTTAAAAGAAAGCACAGGGTTTATATAGTCATCCTTAATATTATTCATTAATATTTGAAGCTCTAATACCACTGATAGAGGGCGATACAATGCACCTTTCCATACATTTTAGTAGATTTAACGGAAAGAAACCGTTATATATCCTACTATAACTAAGGAAATTTAAAATGGTTTTCATAATTGAATTCTACTCAAAAATACCTTTCATTTGATACCAAACTTGCCGGGAAATAAAACAAAAAAAAATTTCGTAATTTTCCCTAGGGTATTGGCCAGGATTTCGGGGTTGAAAAGGTACCTTAGTACAGGTAAAAATTCATATCTCGCCAAATAATGGACGGATTTCGGTCGTTTAAACACCAGAGCAAAGCAGAGATTTTCAGCTACTAACACTATAACCCGCGCACCTCTGCGGTTTCATTTGTACCCACCAGGTGGCTCCAAGTCGCTAAATCAGTGATATTACAAATATCCTTAAAATATCGACTAAATATATCCTGATTTGGACGAAACTTAGTATAGCGCTTAAGCACCACCTACCTCTTTAATATAAATTCACACTTTGTAGATATCGTAAAATGTTCTTAACAAAATTTTACTTTTCAAATTTTCAATGAAAATTTTTGAGGCAAAATTTCAAATTTTTCAAAATTTTACCCAATCGGGATGAAATTTTAACCAAAGATAACTTTCTTTATCCCTTTTAAAATAAGGGTAGTCATTTGCGCGAAAATTGAAATTTTGTTAATAAACTTAACCAAAAAACGACTTATTTTCGTAATTCGGTCGTGTATTTTTTTTCTACCACTGTGCTTGTATCCGTTAAACGTATCTTAGCTAATTGTTAATATACTTCAAAGCTTTCATAACAAATAGCTAAAAGAATTATTATAATCCGTTCATAAATACCAAAGTTATTGGTACCTAAACATTTCAATCTCACCTATAAGGTGAGATTTGTGTACCTCATTTGAATAAGCGCAAGTGAATCTATTTAATTAAAAATATTTTCTGAATGTAAACATTTAAGAACAAATGAGGTAAGAAATTATATCTATAATTCCTCCCCTATCCATATATATCAAGAAACCTGCTTCGTTTTCATAACTTCGAGTAGTAATTAGTAATAGTAAGTACCCAGTTCCTATTGAAAGTAGGTAAAATTTCACCGAAACCACCAAATTCATGTTACTATTACTAACAAAGTATTGAATATCGAGCTTTCACATGTATGGCAACATTTTAGCCCTAATAGAGTAGAAAAGGGATAAGTAATAAAAATCCCTTAATATTCTATTATTAACAACTTTTTGCAATAAAGTACGTAAACTGGTCGTGGCACAAAAGAGCCTCATATTTTGCTCTTTTGTTAATAAGTTAACACCCACTGCACCGATTTGCATCATTTAACTTTTAAAATATATTAGGGTGGTTTCATAAACTTTTTCAACACCCCCAATAAATCACCAACCCCTAATTTCACCCCCATCTCATATATTATAATCAAAGGTCGGCAAAAGTTAGAAATCTACGATTAGTATAAAAAATTTAACCGTAGCGAAATACAAAAAACACCCCGTATATCCTACTTACATCCCCTTTCATATAAGGGTAGTCACCCCCGGGTGGGTGAAATTTTTTTAACAAATTTAACTAAAATATTTTGCCGCTTTTGAACTTTTTCCGTTTTTGGGTGTATTTTTTGACCCAATTATCGCTCGGAATAATTTTAGAATTTTACACATCTAACCCTTAATTAAGGGTTGAAAGAATTATTAAGATAAATTAAAAAACACTGGAGATATAATTTTTTGAATTATACTCAGTTTCCCGACGGTACTCAATTATCGGCATTTTCCTCAAGTGACGCCGTTTTTGTATTGCTAATAACTACCCTTAATATACATTTTGGATCTGGAATATGGGGGTGATTTAGCTTCTACAATCGATTACCTATCGATTGATGTAAGTTTCACCCCGCTCTCATGAAATTTTCACACAACTTAATGGAAATGAGTGAAAAAGGACAAAATTTCACTTTTCATTTTTTCAATGGAAATTTAAATTTTTTAAAAAATTTACCCGATCGGGATGAAATTTTAGTCATAGCTACACATTTACATCCCTTTTGAAATGAGGGTAATCACTCCCGCGAAAATTGAATTTTTTTAAACAAATTTAACAAAAACCACGTGTGAACGGCTTATTTTGGTCCTTTTGACGTGTATTTTTTGTCTTATACTGCACTTATATCCACCCAAAGTATCCAAAAATTTAACTCATAGTATTATTAACAAACTATTAAAAGAATTACTAAGATATGTCAATAAATACCGAAGTTATTGGCAATCAAACATGAGCAACTCTCTATAAGGTGAGATTTGTTTTTACCTCATTTGAATAACCATAAATTAAGATATTTCGTTAAAAATATTTTCTAAATGTAAACATTTAAGAACAAATGAGGTAAGAAATTATATCTACACTTCCTTCCCTATCGATACATATCAAGAAACCTGCTTCGTTTTCATAATTTCGAGTAGTAATTAGTAATAGTACGTACCGAGTTCCTAGTGAAAGTAGGTAAAATTTCACCGAAAACACCAAATTCATTTTACTATTACTAACAAAGTATTGTATATCGAGCTTTCACATGTATGGCAACATTTTAGCCCTAATAGAGTAAAAAAGGGATGAGTAATAAAAATCCCTTAAAATTTTATTATTAACAACTTTTTGCAATAAATTACGTAAATTGGTCCTAGTACAAAAAAGCCACATACTTTGCTCTCTTGTTAATAACTTTACAACCACTGCACCGATTTGCGTGATTTAACTTTTAAAATATATTAGGGTGGTTTATTAAACTTTTAAAACACCCCCAATAAATCATCAACCCTTAATTTATACGAAACAATTCACCCCCATTTATATAGTATAATCAAAGGTCGGCAGAAGTTAGAAAACTACGATTAGTATAAAAAATTTAACCGTAGCGAAATAATAGAAACACCCTGTATATCCTACTTGCATCCCCTTTCGAATAAGGGTAGTCACGCCCGAGTGGGTGAAAATTTGTTTAACAAATTTAACATAATTATTTTGACTATTTTAACATTTTTCCGTTTTTCGGTGTATTTTTTACCCAATCAACTTTTATCGCTCGGAATATTTTTAGGGGATGATAAATCATACCCTTAAATAAAACCTGAAAGAATAATTGGAAAAAATTAAAACCCACTGGAGATATAATTTTTTGAATTTCGCTCATTTTCCCGACGGTACTCACTTATCGGCATTTTGCTCAAGTGACGCCGTTTTTGTATAGCTAATAACTACCCTTAATATGCATTTTCGATCTGCAATATGGGGGTGATTTAGCTTCTACAATCGATTACCTATCGATTGATATAACTTTCAGCCCGCTCCGACAAAATTTTCACACAACTTAATGCAAATGAGTGAAAAAGCTGCTACCCAGTTCCTAGTGAAAGTAGGTAAAATTTCACCGAAAACACCAAATTCATTTTACTATTACTAACAAAGTATGTAATATCCAGCTTTCACATGTATGGCAACATTATAGCCCTAATAGCGTAGAAAAGGGATGAGTAATAAAAATCCCTTAATATTCTATTATTAACAACTTTTTGCGCTAAATTACGTAAACTGGTCCTAGTACAAAAAAGCCTCACACTTTGCTCTCTTGTTAATAACTTTACAACCAATGCACCGATTTGCATGATTTAACTTTTAAAATATATTAGGGTGGTTTAATAAACTTTTAAAACACCCCCAATAAGTCAGCAACCCTTAATTTATACGAAACAATTCACCCCCATTCATATGTTAAAATCAAAGGTCGGCAAAAGTTAGAAATCTACGATTAGTATAAAAAATTTAACCGTAGCGAAAAAAGAAAAACACCCTGTATATCCTATTACCATCCCCTTTCGAATAAGGGTAGTCACCCCCGGGTCGGTGAAAATTTCTTTAACAAACTTAACTTAATTAAGTTAGCGTTTTTGAGATTTTTCCGTTCTTAGGTGTATTTTTTTACTGAATGTATTTTTTTCGCCCGGAATATTTTTAGGGGATGTTAATTCACACCCTTAAATAACAGGCAAAAGAATAATTGAAAAAAGTTAAAACCGACCGGAGATATAATTTTTTGAATTTTGTCACTTTTCCGACGGCACTTAATTATCGGCATTTTGGTCGCCTGACGCCGTTTTTGCATCGCTAGTAACTACCCGAAATATGCATTTTCGATCTGGAACATGGGGGTGATTTCTCTTCTACAATCGATTACCTATCGATTGATGTAATTTTCACCCCCGTCCGACAAAATTTTCAGTCAATTTAATGCAAATGATTGAAAAATGGGCTTTTTTGCACCGGAAGTTATGCAAATTTTTGCAAAATGCTCCCAACGCGTTTGCGGAAAAACTATTAGTTATAGAAAAAAACTTTTGTAATAAGATATTCATAACTTTCGGAGTAGATAGTTTTAAAAAAAAGAACGGTCGATTTTGGACCACTCGTTAGATTTTGGGGGATGGCACCCCCGGTCGAATGTTTAAGGGAAAAAAGTCAGCGATGAAGTATTTTGAATTAAAAAAAAAAATACACCAATCGATTGGTGACCAAATTACCTTTAATTTGATACCCCACTTGGGGGTAGTTGGAATTTCCTTTAGGGGTGCGTCCACCCCCACCCCAAAAAATACACCCCCGAAAATTTTTTTTTTATTTTTCCCTAAAAGATATTTAGAAATAAAAATGAACACAATTTACCCGAACTCGATCGGACACTTCGGCCCCGATCACGAACAACTGAAAATTCAAAAAAATGTAATAGATCAAAAATCTAGTACAGAATGGGAATTATTTTTTTTTGACAATTCCACGTAATAGAGCATGTACACAACTATTGTGGGTAGTTTTTTGAAAAATTTCAAAAATCGTCTAGTACCTCCCGCGGGGGTGTATTTTTTCCTCTAGTACTTTTTGAAAATTTTATTACATTTTCGAATAGGTCACGCCCCCACGTGAAAAATGATACCACACATGACCCCCCTCCGAAGTATAGTTTCGGAGTTATTCTACGAAAAAGAGCCCTAGGGGAGGAGCCAATTGCCACGCCCCCTAAGCCTATGTCGGAATAAGATATAGCCTATCCGTTTTTCGCGGTAATTTTCTAGAATGTGGACTTTTCAAAATTTTGATCCGAGGCCTAGTTTTCGAGCTTTTGGGATTATAAATTTAAAAAAATGGGCACTTTTCGCACATTTCTGGAAATCGATTTTGAAGCCTTAATAACTTTGGCCCCGCCCACTTGAAAATTCTGACCTTCTTCACTACCATAGCCCTGCAGCCCCCGATTCCGCCATAGTTTACCCGAACTCGATACGACATCTCCTTCTCGAGCTATTAGCTCTTAAAGTCGCCAACTTTGAGGCCACGCCCACAAAAAGTTTACACTCCACCCCCTTTTTTGAAATGCGGAATTGATAGCCCTCGATATGCCCTATGATATATCTAAAAAAAACCGTAAAAAAGAAAGTGGTTTTGGGGCCCTATAAAGGGCCGGGGCAAAATAAAAACCTGCCTATAACCCAGTTCAATGTGTTGCCCATCGAGGGTTTTTTACCCGAACCAAATCGGTCCGGTAGTTTCAGATATTAAGCGCGCACCAAAAAAAATTCCTCACGTTTTAAGTATTTGTGACTAGTGGATGCCCGCGCCTACGCCGCGATGATACTGTAGGTAGGTGGAAAGTGGGGGTAGTTTACAGTGGGGGTAGTTTACAGTGGGGGTAGGGCATAGGGGGGATGTGCTCTATTTAACAAAAAAAGAATTGGCGAAATCGGTCCACGGGTTCGGGAGATAGGCTAAAGTAAAGTAAAAAAAGTGAGGTAAGGAAAAACCTAAGAATGCAATGAAAAAGAAATCAAAAAAATAGACTAAAAAAAATAAGGGTGGGTGGGGAGGGGGTGGGGAGTGGGTGGGGTGGGAGGAGGGATGACCCCCTATTTAACAAAAAAAGAATTATCCAAATCGGTCCACGGGTTAGGGAGATAGGCTAAAGTAAAGTAGGTGCAAACAGTTAAACAGTTTCTCTTAAGTCAAATGTAGTATATTATACTACAAAAAAAATCGAATAAAATGAGAGTGCGGGGGGATAGGAGGGTATGTAGGTGGGAGGAGAGATCATACTCTATTTAACAAAAAAAGAATTATCAAAATCGGTCCACGGGTTAGGAAGTTGGACTAAACCTTTGTATTTGCCCGCCCCTTGCGAGCTACCACCTTTATATTTTTCCCGCCCCTTGCGAGCTGCCACCTTTGTATTTTTCCCGCCCCTTGCGAGCTACCACCTTTGTATTTTTCCCCGCCCCTTGCGAGCTACTACCTTTGTATTTTTCCCGCCCCTTGCGAGCTACCACCTTTGTATTTTTCCCGCCCCTTGCGAGCTACCACCTTTATATTTCTCCCGCCCCTTGCGAGCTATTACCTTTATATTTTTCCCGCCTCTAGCGAACTACTACCTCTGTATTTTTCCCGCCCCTTGCGTGCTACCACGTTTGTAATTTTCCCGCCCCTTGCGAGCTACCACCTTTATATTTTTCCCGCCCCTTGCGAGGTACCACCTTTATATTTTTCCCGCCTCTTGCGAGCTACTACCTTTGTATTTTTCCCGCCCCTTGCGAGCTACCACGTTTGTATTTTTCCCGCCCCTTGCGAGCTACCACCTTTATATTTCTCCCGCCCCTTGCGAGCTACCACCTTTATATTTCTCCCGCCCCTTGCGAGCTATTACCTTTATATTTTTCCCGCCTCTTGCGAACTACTACCTCTGTAATTTTCCCGCCCCTTGCGAACTACTACCTTTGTATATTGCCCGCCCCTTGCGTGCTAACACCTTTGTATTTTTCCCGCCCCTTGCGTGCTACCACCTTTGTATTTTTCCCGCCCCTTGCGAGCTACTACCTTTGTATTTTTCCCGCCCCTTGCGAGCTACCACCTTTGTATTTTTCCCGCCCCGTGCGAGCTACCACCCTTAAGTTCTTCAAGCCTTTGCAAACAAATTAGTAAAAAAGCGTAATATCCAATTGCTCTTGGCTTTATCAATTTCTAATGAGTTTACCAATTTCAATGAAATAAATTTTAAAAGAAAGCACAGGATTTGCACATTCATGCCCGATATCACTTATCAATATTTTATAAGCTCTAATCGCATTGATAGAGGGCGGCACAATAAACTTTCCATACATTTTAGAAGATTTAACAGAAAGAAACCGTTATATATCCTACTATAACTAAGGAAATTCAAAATGGTTTTCATATTTGAATTCTACTCAGCAATACCTTTCATTTGATACCAAACTTGCCGGGAAATAAAACAAAAAAAAATTTCGTAATTTTCCCTAGGGTATTGGCCAGGATTTCGGGGTTGAAAAGGTACCTTAGTACAGGATAAAAATTCATATCTCGCCAAATAATGGACGGATTTCGGTCGTTTAAACACCAGAGCAAAGCAGAGGTTTTCAGCTACTACTACTATAACCCGCGCACCTCTACGGTTTCATTTGTACCCACCAGGTGGCTCCAAGTCGCTAAATCAGTGATATTACAAATGTCCTTAAAATATCAACTAAATATATCCCGATTTGGACGAAAATTAGTATAGCGCTTAAGCACCACCTACCCCTTCAAAATAAATTCACACTTTGAAGATATCGTAAAATTTTCTTAATAAAATTTCACTTTTCATTTTTTCAATGAAAATTATTGAGGCAAAATTTCAAATTTTTCAAAATTTTACCCAATCGGCATGAAATTTTAACCAAAGATAACTTTCTATATCCCTTTTAAAATAAGGGTAGTTATTTGCGCGAAAATTTAAATTTTGTTAATAAACTTAACCAAAAACCCCTGTGAACGACTTATTTTTGTAATTCGGTCGTGTATTTTTTTTCTACCACTGTGCTTGTATCCGTTAAACGTATCCCAGCTATTTGTTAATATACTTCAAAGCTTCCTTAATAAATGGCTTAAAGAATTATTATAATCCGTTCATAAATACCAAAGTTATTGGTACCTAAACATTTCAATCTCACCTATAAGGTGAGATTTGTGTACCTCATTTGAATAAGCGCAAGTGAAGCTATTTAATTAAAAATATTTTCTAAATGTAACCATTTAAGAACAAATGAGGTAAGAAATTATATCTATAATTCCTCCCCTATCGATACATATCAATAAACCTGCTTCGTTTTCATAACTTCGAGTAGTAATTAGTAATAGTAGGTACCCAGTTCCTAGTGAAAGTAGGTAAAATTTCACCGAAACCACCAAATTCATGTTACTATTACTAACAAAGTATTGTATATCGAGCTTTCACATGTATGGCAACATTATAGCCCTAATAGAGTTAAAAAGGGATCAGTAATAAAAATCCCTAAATATTCTATTATTAACAACTTTTAGCAATAAATTACGTAAACTGGTCGTAGCACAAAAGAGCCTAATATTTTGCTCTTTTGTTAATAACTTTACAACCACTGCACCGATTTGCATGATTTAACTTTTACAATATATAAGGGTGATTTAGTAAACGTGTAAAACACCCCCTATAAAGTTTCAACCCTTAATTTATACCAACAGATTCACCCCCATCTTAGATAATATAACCAAAGGTCGGCAAAAGTTAGAAATCTACGATTAGTATAAAAAATTTAACCGTAGCGAAATAAAAAAAACACCCTGTATATCCTACTTGCATCCCCTTGCAAGTAAGGGTAGTCACCCCCGGGTGGGTGTAAATTTGTTTAACAAATTTAACTTAATTATTTTGACTATTTTAACATTTTTCCGTTTTTGGGTGTATTTTTTACCCAATGAATTTTTATCGCTCGGAATATTTTTAGGGGATGATAAATTACACCCTTAAATAACAGTTGAAAGAATAATTGAGAAAAGTTCAAACCGACCGGAGATATAATTTTTTGAATTATACTCAGTCTCCCGACGGTACTCATTTATCGGCATTTTTCTCAAGTGACGCGGTTTTTGTATAGCTAATAACTACCCTTAATATACATTTTGGATCTAGAATATGGGGGTGATTTAGCTTCTACAATCGATTACCTATCGATTGATGTAAGTTTCACCCCGCTCTCATGAAATTTTCACACAACTTAATGCAAATGAGTGAAAAAGGACAAAATTTCACTTTTCATTTTTTCAATGGAAATTTAAATTTTTTAAAAAATTTACCCGATCGGGATGAAATTTTAGTCATAGCTACACATTTACATCCCTTTTGAAATGAGGGTAATCACTCCCGCGAAAATTGAAATTTTTTTAACAAATTTAACAAAAACCACCTGTGAACGGCTTATTTTGGTCCTTTTGACGTGTATTTTTTGTCTTATACTGCACTTATATCCACCCAAAGTATCCAATAATTTAACTAATAGTAGTATTAACAAACTGTTAAAAGAATTACTAAGAGATGTCAATAAATACCGAAGTTATTGGTACTCAAACATGAGCAACTCTCTAGAAGGTGAGGTTTGTTTTTACCTCATTTGAATAACCGAAAGTGAAGCAATTTAATTCAAAATGTTTACTAAATGTAAACATTTAAGAATAAATGAGGTAAGAAATAATATCTACACTTCCTCCCCTATCGATACATATCAAGAAACCTGCTTCGTTTTCATAATTTCGAGTAGTAATTAGTAATAGTACGTACCGAGTTCCTAGTGAAAGTAGGTAAAATTTCACCGAAAACACCAAATTCATGTTACTATTACTAACAAAGTATGTAATATCGAGCTTTCACATGTATGGCAACATTAAAGCCCTAATAGAGTAGAAAAGGGATGAGTAATAAAAATCCCTTCAAATTCTATTATTAACAACTTTTTGCAATAAATTACGTAAATTGGTCCTAGTACAAAAAAGCCTCATACTTTGCTCTCTTGTTAATAACTTTACAACCACTGCACCGATTTGCATGATTTAACTTTTAAAATATATTAGGGTGGTTTAATAAACTTTTAAAACACCCCCAATAAATCATCAACCCTTAATTTATACGAAACAATTCACCCCCATTTATGTAGTATAATCCAAGGTCGGCAAAAGTTAGAAATCTACGATTAGTATAAAAAATTTAACCGTAGCGAAATAATAGAAACACCCTGTATATGCTACTACCATCCCCTTTCGAATAAGGGTAGTCACCCCCGGGTTGGTGAAAATTTCTTTAACAAATTTAAGTTAATTATTTTGACGATTTTAACATTTTTTCGTTTTTGGGTGTATTTTTTACCCAATGAACTTTTACCGCTCGAAATATTTTTAGGGGCTGTTAAATCATACCCTTAAATATTGGACGAAAGAATAATAGAAAAAAGTTTAATCATACCCTTAAATATTGGACGAAAGAATAATAGAAAAAAGTTTAAACCGACCGGAGATATAATTTTTTGAATTATACTCACTTTCCCGACGGTACTCATTTATCGGCATTTTGCTCAAGTGACGCCGTTTTTGTATTGCTAATAACTACCCTTAATATGCATTTTCGATCTGCAATATGGGGGTGATTTAGCTTCTACAATCGATTACCTATCGATTGATATAACTTTCAGCCCGCTCCGACAAAATTTTCACACAACTTAATGCAAATGAGTGAAAAAGCTGCTACCCAGTTCCTAGTGAAAGTAGGAAAGAGTACACCGATGGAACCACTTATCATTATTATTATAACTTTTTAACCAATTTACCAATTTTAATGAAATAACTTTTAAAAGAAAGCACAGGGTTTATATATTCATCCTTAATATTATTCATTAATATTTGAAGCTTTAATACCACTGATAGAGGGCGGTACAATGAGCCTTCCCATACATTTTAGTAGATTTAACAGAAAGAAACGGTTATATATCGTACTATAACTAAGGAAATTTAAAATGGTTTTCATAATTGAATTCTACTCAAAAATACCTTTCATTTGATACCAAACTTGCCGGGAAAGAAAACAAAAAAAATTTGGTAATTTTCCCTAGGATATTGGCCAGGATTTCGGGGTTGAAAAGGTACCTTGGTACAGGTAAAAATTCATATCTCGCCAAATAGTAAACGGATTTCAGTTATTTAAAAAGCAGAATTAAGCAGAGGTTTTCAGCTACTACTACTATAACCCGCGCACCTCTGCGGTTTCATTTGTACCCACCAGGTGGCTCCAAGTCGCTAAATCAGTGATATTACAAATATCCTTAAAATGTCGACTAAATATGTCCTGATTTGGACGAAACTTCGTATAGCGCTTGAGCACCACCTACCCCTTTAATATAAATCCACACTTGGTAGATATCGTAAAATTTTCTTAATAAAATTTCACTTTTCATATTTTCAATGAAAATTTTAGAGGTAAAATTAAAAATTTTTAAAAAATTTACCCGATTGGGATGAAATTTTAGTCATAGCTACACATTAACATCCCTTTTGAAATGAGGGTAATTACTCCCGCGAAAATTGAAATTTGTTTAACAAATTTAACAAAAACCACGTGTGAACGGCTTATTTTGGTCCTTTTGACGTGTATTTTTTGTCTTATACTGCACTTATATCCACCCAAAGTATCCAACAATTTAACTAATAGTATTATTAACAAACTGTTAAAAGAATTACTAAGATATGTCAATAAATACCGAAGTTATTGGTACTCAAACATGAGCAACTCTCTAGAAGGTGAAGTTTGTTTTTACCTCATTTGAATAACCATAAATTAAGATATTTAGTTAAAAATATTTTCGAAATGTAAACATTTAAGAACAAATGAGGTAAGAAATTATATCTACACTTCCTCCCCTATCGATACATATCAAGAAACCTGCTTCGTTTTCATAATTTCGAGTAGTAATTAGTAATAGTACGTACCGAGTTCCTAGTGAAAGTAGGTAAAATTTCACCGAAAACACCAAATTCATGTTACTATTACTAACAAAGTATGTAATATCGAGCTTTCACATGTATGGCAACATTATAGCCCTAATAGAGTAGAAAAGGGATGAGTAATAAAAATCCCTTCAAATTCTATTATTAACAACTTTTTGCAATAAATTACGTAAACTGGTCCTAGTACAAAAAAGGCTCACACTTTGCTCTTTTGTTAATAACATAACAACCACTGCACCGATTTGCGTGATTTAACTTTTAAAATATATTAGGGTGGTTTAGTAAACTTTTAAAACACCCCCAATAAATCATCAACCCTTAATTTATACGAAACAATTCACCCCCATTGATATAGCATAATCAAAGGTCGGCAAAAGTTAGAAATCTACGATTAGTATAAAAAATTTAACCGTAGTGAAATAATAGAAACACCCTGTATATCCCACTACCATCCCCTTTCAAATAAGGGTAGTCACCCCCGGGTGGGTGAAAATTTGTTTAACAAATTTAACTTAATTATTTTGACGATTTTGACATTTTTCCGTTTTTGGGTGTATTTTTTACCCAATGAAATTTTATCGCTCGGATTATTTTTAGGGGATGATAAATCATACCCTTAAATAAAGCATGAAAGAATAATTGGAAAAAATTGAAACCGACCGCAGATATAATTTTTTGAATTATACTCACTTTCCCGACGGTACTCATTTATCGGCATTTTGCTCAAGTGACGCCGTTTTTGTATTGCTAATAACTACCCTTAATATGCATTTTCGATCTGCAATATGGGGGTGATTTAGATTCTACAATCGATTACCTATCGATTGATATAACTTTCACCCCGCTCCGACAAAATTTTCACACAACTTATAGTAAATGCATGAAAAAGGTGCTTTCCAGTTCCTAGTGAAAGTAGGTAAAATTTCACCGAAAACACCAAATTCATTTTACTATTATTAACAAACTATTGAATATCGAGCTTTCACATGTATGGCAACATTATAGCCCTAATAGAGTAGAAAAGGGATGAGTAATAAAAATCCCTTAATATTCTATTATTAACAACTTTTTTCAATAAATTACGTAAACTGGTCCCAGTACAAAAAAGCCTCACACTTTGCTCTCTTGTTAATAACTTTACAACCACTACACCGATTTGCGTGATTTAACTTTTAAAATATATTAGGGTGGTTTAATAAACTTTTAAAACACCCCCAATAAGTCAGCAACCCTTAATTTATACGAAACAATTCACCCCCATTCATATGTTAAAATCAAAGGTCGGCAAAAGTTAGAAATCTACGATTAGTATAAAAAATTTAACCGTAGCGAAAAAAGAAAAACACCCTGTATATCCTATTACCATCCCCTTTCGAATAAGGGTAGTCACCCCCGGGTCGGTGAAAATTTCTTTAACAAACTTAACTTAATTAAGTTAGCGTTTTTGAGATTTTTCCGTTCTTAGGTGTATTTTTTTACTGAATGTATTTTTTTCGCCCGGAATATTTTTAGGGGATGTTAATTCACACCCTTAAATAACAGGCAAAAGAATAATTGAAAAAAGTTAAAACCGACCGGAGATATAATTTTTTGAATTTTGTCACTTTTCCGACGGCACTTAATTATCGGCATTTTGGTCGCCTGACGCCGTTTTTGCATCGCTAGTAACTACCCGAAATATGCATTTTCGATCTGGAACATGGGGGTGATTTCTCTTCTACAATCGATTACCTATCGATTGATGTAATTTTCACCCCCGTCCGACAAAATTTTCAGTCAATTTAATGCAAATGATTGAAAAATGGGCTTTTTTGCACCGGAAGTTATGCAAATTTTTGCAAAATGCTCCCAACGCGTTTGCGTAAAAACTATTAGTTATAGAAAAAAACTTTTGTAATAAGATATTCATAACTTTCGGAGTAGATAGTTTTAAAAAAAAGAACGGTCGATTTTGGACCACTCGTTAGATTTTGGGGGATGGCACCCCCGGTCGAATGTTTAAGGGAAAAAAGTCAGCGATGAAGTATTTTGAATTAAAAAAAAAAATACACCAATCGATTGGTGACCAAATTACCTTTAATTTGATACCCCACTTGGGGGTAGTTGGAATTTCCTTTAGGGGTGCGTCCACCCCCACCCCAAAAAATACACCCCCGAAAATTTTTTTTTTATTTTTCCCTAAAAGATATTTAGAAATAAAAATGAACACAATTTACCCGAACTCGATCGGACACTTCGGCCCCGATCACGAACAACTGAAAATTCAAAAAAATGTAATAGATCAAAAATCTAGTACAGAATGGGAATTATTTTTTTTTGACAATTCCACGTAATAGAGCATGTACACAACTATTGTGGGTAGTTTTTTGAAAAATTTCAAAAATCGTCTAGTACCTCCCGCGGGGGTGTATTTTTTGCTCTAGTACTTTTTGAAAATTTTATTACATTTTCGAATAGGTCACGCCCCCACGTGAAAAATGATACCACACATGACCCCCCTCCGAAGTATAGTTTCGGAGTTATTCTACGAAAAAGAGCCCTAGGGGAGGAGCCAATTGCCACGCCCCCTAAGCCTATGTCGGAATAAGATATAGCCTATCCGTTTTTCGCGGTAATTTTCTAGAATGTGGACTTTTCAAAATTTTGATCCGAGGCCTAGTTTTCGAGCTTTTGGGATTATAAATTTAAAAAAATGGGCACTTTTCGCACATTTCTGGAAATCGATTTTGAAGCCTTAATAACTTTGGCCCCGCCCACTTGAAAATTCTGACCTTCTTCACTACCATAGCCCTGCAGCCCCCGATTCCGCCATAGTTTACCCGAACTCGATACGACATCTCCTTCTCGAGCTATTAGCTCTTAAAGTCGCCAACTTTGAGGCCACGCCCACAAAAAGTTTACACTCCACCCCCTTTTTTGAAATGCGGAATTGATAGCCCTCGATATGCCCTATGATATATCTAAAAAAAACCGTAAAAAAGAAAGTGGTTTTGGGGCCCTATAAAGGGCCGGGGCAAAATAAAAACCTGCCTATAACCCAGTTCAATGTGTTGCCCATCGAGGGTTTTTTACCCGAACCAAATCGGTCCGGTAGTTTCAGATATTAAGCGCGCACCAAAAAAAATTCCTCACGTTTTAAGTATTTGTGACTAGCTGGTGCCCGCGCCTACGTCTGCGGCTATAGTGTAGATAGATAATAGTGGGGGTAAGCAATACGGGGGATAATGCTCTATTTAACAAAAAAAGAATTATGCAAATCGGTCTACACGTTCGGGAGATATGCTAAAGCAACTGAAGGTGAAAAGTTTTGTCCCGGTAGCAACAGAATCTTTATTCAAAAGAAAAAAATTTAAAAATTTGACTAAAAAAAAGTGTGGGTAGGGAGTGATTGGAGTAAGAGGAGGGAAGACCCCCCCTATTTAAAAAAAAAAGAATTATGCAAATCGGTCCACACGTTACGAAGTTAGACAATAGCAACTATAGATGAAAACTGTTTTCCCTAAATCAAATGTAGTATATTATACTCCAAAAAAAAATTGAATAAAAGTAAAGTGTGGTGAGGGTGGGAGGGTATACAATTGAAAGAAGGGATCATACCCTATTTAACAAAAAAAGAGTTATAAAAATCGGTCCACGGGTTATAAAATTGGACTAAAGCAACTATAGTGTGAAAAATGACGCCTTGGGAAATTAACGAATGGTATGGTGCGAGCTACTACCTTTGTATCCTCCCGCCCCTTGCGAGCTACGACCTTTGTGTCCTCCCGCCTCTTGCGAGCTACGACCTTTGTATCCTCCCGCCCCTTGCGAGCTTCTACTCTTATATCCTCCCGCCCTTGCGAGCTACTACTCTTGTATCCTCCCGCCCCTTGCGAGCTAAGACCTTTGTATCCTCCCGCCTCTAGCGAGCTTCAACCTTTGTATTCTGTCGCCTCTTGCGAGCTACGACCTTTGTATCCTCCCGCCTCTTGCGAGCTAGTGCCCTTGTATCCTCCCGCCCCTTGCGAGCTACTGTCTTTGTATCTTACCGCCCCTTGCGAGCTATCGCCTTTGTAGTCTATCACCCTTTGCGAGCAAATACCCTTGTACATTACCGCCGCTTGCGAGCTAGTACCTTTGTATCCTTTGTACTTATATCCACCTGAAGTATTTCAAAATTTAGCTAATGCCATTCTTAACCAACTGTTAAAAGAATTACTAAAATATATCAATAAACGCCAAAGTTATTGGTGAGGTTTGTATACCTCATTTGAATAACCGGAAGTGAAGTTATTTAGTTCAAAATGTTAACTAAATGTAAACATTTAAAAACAAATGAGGTAAGAAATTATATCTATAATTCCTCCTCTATCGCTATATACCAATAAAATTGCTTCGTTTTCATAATTTCCAATAGTAATTAGTAAAAGTAGTTACCCAGTTCCTAGTGAAAGCAAGAGAGAGTACACCGAAAAAACCATTTCATGTTGCTCTTTGGTTAGTAATTTAATACCGGCTGCGCCGATTTGCATGATTTAACTTTTAAAATATATAAGGGTATTTAGTTAAACTTTTAAAACATCCCCCACAAATCAGCAATCCTTAATTCATATCAAAAGAATCACCCCCAACTGAGATAATATAATCAAATGTTGAGCAAAAGTGAAAAATCTACGATTAGTATGAAAAATTTAACCGTAGCGAAGTAAGAAAACGTCCTGCATATCCCATTTACATCCTCTTTTAGATAAGGGTAGTCACCTCCGGAAGGGTGAAAATTTCTTTAACAAATTTAACTTTATTAAATTAGCGATATTGCAATTTTACCGTTTTGGTGTGTACTTTTTGACGCAATGTATCTTTATCAACCAAATTAATTTTATAATGTAGTAAATCCAACCCCTAATCAAATGTTGAAAAATTTTTAGAAAAAGTTAAAAACTCCCGGAGATATAATAATTTTTTGAATTTTCTCAATTTGCCGACGGCATTCAATAAAATTTATAGAAAAAAGAAACCTTTATAAAACTCACTGTATCAAAGATAATTCAAAATGGTTTTCATATTTGAATTCTACGCAGTAATACCTTTCATTTGATACCAAACTTACCGGGAACGAAGACAAAAAAAAATTCATAATTTTCCCAAGGGATTCGTCCAGGATTTCGGCATTGAAAAGGTCCTTGCTACATTTAAAAATTAATATCTCGCCAAATACTTAACCGATTTTGGTTATTTAAAAACCAGAATAAAGCAGAGATTGGTAGCTTTCCACTACTATAACCCGGGAACCTCCAAGGTTTCATTTCTACCCACAAGATAGATTCAAGTTGCTAAATCAGTGATATTATAAAAATCTCTAAAATATTAACTAAATATATCCTGATTTGGACAAAACTTAGTACAGCGCTTAAACACCGCCTTCCCCTTAAATATACATCCACACTTTGCAGATATTGTAAAATTTTCTTAACAAAATTTAACTTTTCATTTTTTCACTGGAAATTTTTGATGCAACATTTAAATTTTCAAATCTCGATGAAATTTTAACCATACCTACGTATTTACATCCCCTTTCAAATAAAGGTAATTACTCCCACGAAAATTGATTTTTTTGTTAACAAATTTAGCAAAAACCTCCAGTCAATCACAAATATCTCACATTGTGTCGTGTATTTTTTTTCAACTACTGTACTTATATCCACTCAAGGTATCTCACAATTTAGCTAATAGTATCCTTAACCAACTGTTAAAAGAATTACTAAAATATATCAATAAACGCCAAAGTACTTTGTACTCAAATGTGTGCAACCCCCTATAAGGTGAGATTTGCTTACCTCATTTGAATAACCGGAACTGAAGCTATTTAGTTCAAAATGTTCACTAAATATAAACATCCAAGAACAAATGAGGTAAGAAATTATATCTATAATTCCTCCTCTATCGCTGAATACCAATAAATCTGCTTTGTTTTCATAATTTCCAATAGAAATTTGTAATAGTAGGTACCCAGTTCCTAGTGAAGGCAAGACAGAGTACACCTAAGAAACCAATTCATTTTGCTATTACTAATAAAGTATTATATATCGAGCTTTCACATGTATGGAAACATTTTAGCCCTAATAGAGGAGAAAAGGGTAGAGTAATAAAAATCTCTTAAATTTCTATTATTAACAGCAATTGGCAATAAAGCAACTGAACTGGTCATTATGCAAAAGAGCCTCATATTTTGCTCTTTGGTTAGTAACTTCACAACCGCTGCACCGATTTGCATGATTTAACTTTTCAAATATATTAGGGTATTTAGTTAAACTTTTAAGAGATCCCCCACAAATCAGCAATCCTTAATTCATATCAAAAGAATCACCCCCAACTGAGATAATATAATCAAATGTTGAGCAAAAGTGAAAAATCTACGATTAGTATAAAAAATTTAACCGCAGAGAAATAAGAAAAACATCCTCCACATCCCATTTACATCCTCTTTCAGATAAGGGTAGTCACCTCCGGATGGGTGAAAATTTCTTTAACAAATTTAACTTTATTAAGTTAGCAATTTTGCTATATTGCCGTTTTTGTCTGCATTTTTCGACCCAATTAACCTTTATCAACCAAATTAATTTTCCGATGTAGTAAATCCATCCCCTAATCAACTGTTGAAATAATAATTTAAAAAAATTAATAACTCCAGGAGATATAATTTTTTGAACTTTCTCACTTTTCCGACGGCACCTTTTATCGGCATTTTGGTCGCCTTCCGACGCTTTTCCATCGCTAGTAACTACCCTAAATATACATTTTCGATCTGGAACATGGGGGTGATTTCTCTTCTACAATCGATTACCTATCGATTGATGTAATTTTCAACTCGCTCCGACGAAAACTTCACACCACTCAACGCAAATGATTGAAAAAAGTCCTTTTTTCCGAAAAATTTGCGCAAATTTTAGCAAAATCTTCCCACCGTGTTTGCGCGAAAACTATAAGTGATGGAATGGTGTGTTGTTTGTAAAAGTTTCATAACTTTTGGAGTAGATAGTTTAAAAAAAAAGAACGGTCCATTTTGGATCAACCCGTAGAACTTGGAGGATGGCATCCCCGCTTCAATGTTTAACGAAAAAAAGTCAGCGATAAAGTTTTTTCGATTTAAACAAAAACTGCACCAATCAATTTGTGACCGGTTAACCTTTAATTTGATACCACACATCCCTTATTTCGACTTCGGGGTTAGCCATCCCCCACCCCCACCCCCCGAAAAATTACCACCAAAATTTTTTTTATATTTTTTTCAAATTGCTTCGATCACAAAACAAATGAAAATAATTTTCTTCTTTTCAATCGCACATCCCCAACCTAAGTTATAATTTTTTGAAAATCCATTTTGTAATAGATGAAAAAAGTCTGGTACAAAATCAAAAAAAAATTTTTTTATCTCACCCATTCGCAAGATGGTCCAGCATGTAGTGCGCCACAGTTTTTTGAAAAATTTCAAAAATATTCTACTACTACACTCTCGTGCAGAAATTTTCCTCTAGTACATTTTCAATTTTTTTTTCCATTTCCGAATAGATCTTACGATTCTACGTAAAATGAATACCCACATGATGGGGTTCCGACCAATACTCCCCGAGTTATAAACGAACATAGCACACCAACTCGCATAGGTCCCGCACTTTTTCAAAAACTCTCGAAAAAAATAGCCTATCTCACATGCGGCCATAACATCTACAGCATCCGTAAATATGAACGCATTCCGTTTGACAGTTTTTTCTATTTTGGTCCCACCAATTGCAAAAAATTATCCTTTTTTGATCCTTTTTCAAGGACTCCATCTGCAGCGTTAATAACTTTGCCATATTCAATGGTAAAAATCCATTCAAACTCTTATCACATCCACGACATTCTCCCCTATCCATAAATATCTCAAACTCATCTATCCGTCACCCCGTTCTACCGCTATAGCCCCACAAAGGTTCAACTTTAAGGCCTCGCCTACTCGAAACAATCAACCTTATGGTAAAAAATATATACACCATTCCATCGGCAATAACCCACTTTATATTTTAGTAAAAAAAAAAAAAAAATTTTCCCCATCCAAATATTCGATATTTCGAGAACAAATTTAAAAAATCGGGCTCCGTTACGACACAGTTTAATTCTTTCACTATCATATACCATTTACCGCATCAAAATCCATCGAACCAATTTTCTTAGACACACTGCAATAGATTTCTCTACCCGCAACCAACTCGCATTTTAAGTATTTAGACTAGCTGGTGCCCGCGCCTACGTCTGCGGCTATAGTGTAGATAGATAATAGTGGGGGTAAGCAATACGGGGGATAATGCTCTATTTAACAAAAAAAGAATTATGCAAATCGGTCTACACGTTCGGGAGATATGCTAAAGAAACTGAAGGTGAAAAGTTTTGTCCCGGTAGCAACAGAATCTTTATTCAAAAGAAATAAATTTAAAAATTTGACTAAAAAAAAGTGTGGGTAGGGAGTGATTGGAGTAAGAGGAGGGAAGACCCCCCTATTTAAAAAAAAAGAATTATGCAAATCGGTCCACACGTTACGAAGTTAGACAATAGCAACTATAGATGAAAACTGTTTTCCCTAAATCATATACTACATTTGAAAAAAAAATTGAATAAAAGTAAAGTGTGGTGAGGGTGGGAGGGTATACAATTGAAAGAAGGGATCATACCCTATTTAACAAAAAAAGAGTTATAAAAATCGGTCCACGGGTTATAAAATTGGACTAAAGCAACTATAGTGTGAAAAATGACGCCTTGTGAAATTAACGAATGGTATGGTGCGAGCTACTACCTTTGTATCCTCCCGCCCCTTGCGAGCTACGACCTTTGTATCCATCCGCCTCTTGCGAGCTACGACCTTTGTATCCTCCCGCCCCTTGCGAGCTTCTACTCTTATATCCTCCCGCCTTTGCGAGCTACTACTCTTGTATCCTCCCGCCCCTTGCGAGCTAAGACCTTTCTATCCTCCCGCCTCTAGCGAGCTTCAACCTTTATATTTTCTCGCCTCTTGCGAGCTACGACCTTTGTATCCTCCCGCCTCTTGCGAGCTAGTGCCCTTGTATCCTCCCGCCCCTTGCGAGCTACTGTCTTTGTATCTTACCGCCCCTTGCGAGCTATCGCCTTTGTAGTCTATCACCCTTTGCGAGCAAATACCCTTGTACATTACCGCCGCTTGCGAGCTAGTACCTTTGTATCCTTTGTACTTATATCCACCTGAAGTATTTCACAATTTAGCTAATGCCGATTTGCATGATTTAACTTTTAAAATATATAAGGGTATTTAGTTAAACTTTTAAAACATTCCCCCCCACAAATCAGCAATCCTTAATTCATATCAAAAGGATCACCCCCATCTGAGATAATATAATCAAATGTTGAGCAAAAGTGAAAAATCTACGATTAGTATGAAAAATTTAACCGTAGCGAAGTAAAAAAACATCCTGCATATCCCATTTACATCCTCTTTTAGATAAGGGTAGTCACCTCCGGAAGGGTGAAAATTTCTTTAACAAATTTAACTTTATTAAATTAGCGATTTTGCAATTTTACCGTTTTGGTGTGTACTTTTTGACGCAATGTATCTTTATCAACCAAATTAATTTTATAATGTAGTAAATCCAACCCCTAATCAAATGTTGAAAATTTTTTAGAAAAAGTTAAAAACTCCCGGAGATATAATAATTTTTTGAATTTTCTCAATCTGCCGACGGCATTCAATTAAATTTATAGAAAAAAGAAACCTTTATAAAACTCACTGTATCAAAGATAATTCAAAATGGTTTTCATATTTGAATTCTACGCAGTAATACCTTTCATTTGATACCAATCTTGCCGGGAAAGAAGACAAAAAAAATTTCATAATTTTCAAAAGGGATTTTCCAGGATTTCGGCATTGAAAAGGTCCTTGCTACAGAGAAAAATTAATATCTCGCCAAATACCTAACCGATTTTGGTAATTTAAAAACCAGAATAAAGCAGAGATTGGTAGCTTTCCACTACTATAACCCGTGTACCTCCAAGGTTTCATTTGTACCCAGCAGATGGCTTCAAGTCGCTAAATCAGTGATATTATAAAAATCTCTAAAATGTCAACTAAATATATCTTGGTTTGGACGAAACTTAGTATAGCGCTTACACACCGCCTTCCCCTTAAATATACATCCACACTTTGCAGATATTGTAAAATTTTCTTAACAAAATTTAACTTTTCATTTTTTCACTGGAAATTTTTGATGCAACATTTAAATTTTCAAATCTCGATGAAATTTTAACCATACCTACGTATTTACATCCCCTTTCAAATAAAGGTAATTACTCCCACGAAAATTGATTTTTTTTAGCAAATTTAGCAAAAACCTCCAGTCAATCACAAATATCTCACATTGTGTCGTGTATTTTTTTTTCAACTACTGTACTTATATCCACCCAATGTATCTCACAGTTTAGCTAATAGTATCCTTCACCACCTGTTGAAAGAATTACTAAAATATATCAATAAACGCCAAAGTTATTCGTACTCAAACATGTGCAACCCCCTATAAGGTGAGATTTGCTTACCTCATTTGAATAACCGGAACTGAAGCTATTTAGTTCAAAATGTTCACTAAATATAAACATCCAAGAACAAATGAGGTAAGAAATTATATCTATAATTCCTCCTCTATCGCTGTATACCAATAAACCTGCTTCGTTTTCATAATTTCCAATAGTAATTAGTAATAGTAGGTATCCAGTTCCTAGTGAAAGCAAGACCGAGTACACCGAAAAACCCATTTCATGTTGCTATTACTAATAAAGTATTATATATCGAGCTTTCACATGTATGGACACATTTTAGCCCTAATAGAGGAGAAAAGGGTAGAGTAATAAAAATCTCTTAAATTTCTATTATTAACAGCAATTGGCAATAAAGCAACTGAACTGGTCATTATGCAAAAGAGCCTCATATTTTGCTCTTTGGTTAGTAACTTCACAACCGCTGCACCGATTTGCATGATTTAACTTTTCAAATATGTTAGGGTATTTAGTTAAACTTTTAAGAGATCCCCCACAAATCAGCAATCCTTAATTCATATCAAAAGAATCACCCCCAACTGAGATAATATAATCAAATGTTGAGCAAAAGTGAAAAATCTACGATTAGTATAAAAAATTTAACCGCAGAGAAATAAGAAAAACATCCTCCACATCCCATTTACATCCTCTTTCAGATAAGGGTAGTCACCTCCGGATGGGTGAAAATTTCTTTAACAAATTTAACTTTATTAAGTTAGCAATTTTGCTATATTGCCGTTTTTGTCTGCATTTTTCGACCCAATTAACCTTTATCAACCAAATTAATTTTCCGATGTAGTAAATCCATCCCCTAATCAACTGTTGAAATAATAATTTAAAAAAATTAATAACTCCAGGAGATATAATTTTTTGAACTTTCTCACTTTTCCGACGGCACCTTTTATCGGCATTTTGGTCGCCTTCCGACGCTTTTCCATCGCTAGTAACTACCCTAAATATACATTTTCGATCTGGAACATGGGGGTGATTTCTCTTCTACAATCGATTACCTATCGATTGATGTAATTTTCAACTCGCTCCGACGAAAACTTCACACCACTTAACGCAAATGATTGAAAAAAGTCCTTTTTTCGGAAAAATTTGCGCAAATTTTAGCAAAATCTTCCCACCGTGTTTGCGCGAAAACTATAAGTGATGGAATGGTGTGTTGTTTGTAAAAGTTTCATAACTTTTGGAGTAGATAGTTTTAAAAAAAAGAACGGTCCGTTTTGGATCAACCCGTAGAACTTGGAGGATGGCATCCCCGCTTCAATGTTTAACGAAAAAAAGTCAGCGATAAAGTTTTTTCGATTTAAACAAAAACTGCACCAATCAATTTGTGACCGGTTAACCTTTAATTTGATACCACACATCCCTTATTTCGACTTCGGGGTTAGCCATCCCCCACCCCCACCCCCCGAAAAATTACCACCAAAATTTTTTTTATATTTTTTCCAAATTGCTTCGATCACAAAACAAATGAAAATAATTTTCTTCTTTTCAATCTCACATCCCCAACCTAAGTTATAATTTTTTGAAAATCCATTTTGTAATAGATGAAAGAAGTCTGGTACAAAATCAAAAAAAAATTTTTTTATCTCACCCATTCGCAAGATGGTCCAGCATGTGGTGCGCCACAGTTTTTTGAAAAATTTCA
Source organism: Leptarthrus brevirostris (assembly GCA_964036015.1). Taxonomy (NCBI): domain Eukaryota; kingdom Metazoa; phylum Arthropoda; class Insecta; order Diptera; family Asilidae; genus Leptarthrus; species Leptarthrus brevirostris. The sequence continues at coordinate 74,025,519 of OZ038373.1, forward strand.
AAAATATTCTACTACTACACTCTCGTGCAAAAATTTTACCTCTAGTACATTTTCAAATTTTTTTTCCATTTCCGAATAGATCTTACGATTCTACGTAAAATGAATACCCACATGATAGGGTTCCGATCAATACTCCCCGAGTTATAAACGAACATAGCACACCAACTCGCATAGGTCCTGCACTTTTTCAAAAACTCTCGAAAAAAATAGCCTATCTCACATGCGGCCATAACATCTACAGCATCCGTAAATATGAACGGATTCCGTTTGACAGTTTTTTCTATTTTGGTCCCACCAATTGCAAAAAATTATCCTTTTTTGATCCTTTTTCAAGGACTCCATCTGCAACGTTAATAACTTTGCCATATTCAATGGTAAAAATCCATTCAAACTCTTATCACATCCACGACATTCTCCCCTATCCATAAATATCTCAAACTCATCTATCCGTCACCCCGTTCTTCCGCTATAGCCACACAAAGGTTCAACTTTAAGGCCTCGCCTACTCGAAACAATCAACCTTATGGTAAAAAAAATATACACCATTCCATCGGCAATAACCCACTTTATATTTTAGTAAAAAAAAAAAAAAAAATTTTCCCCATCCAAAAATTCGATATTTCGAGAACAAATTTAAAAAATCGGGCTCCGTTACGACACAGTTTAATTCTTTCACTATCATATACCATTTACCGCATCAAAATCCATCCAACCAATTCTCTTAGACACACTGCAATAGATTTCTCTACCCGCAACCAACTCGCATTTTAAGTATTTAGACTAGCTGGTGCCCGCGCCTACGTCTGCGGCTATAGTGTAGATAGATAATAGTGGGGGTAAGCAATACGGGGGATAATGCTCTATTTAACAAAAAAAGGATTATGCAAATCGGTCCACACGTTCGGGAGATATGCTAAAGCAACTGAAGGTGAAAAGTTTTGTCCCGGTAGCAACAGAATCTTTATTCAAAAGAAATAAATTTAAAAATTTGACTAAAAAAAAGTGTGGGTAGGGAGTGATTGGAGTAAGAGGAGGGAAGACCCCCCCCCCCCCATTTAAAAAAAAAGAATTATGCAAATCGGTCCACACGTTACGAAGTTAGACAATAGCAACTATAGATGAAAACTGTTTTCCCTAAATCAAATGTAGTATATTATACTCCAAAAAAAAATTGAATAAAAGTAAAGTGTGGTGAGGGTGGGAGGGTATACAATTGAAAGAAGGGATCATACCCTATTTAACAAAAAAAGAGTTATAAAAATCGGTCCACGGGTTATAAAATTGGACTAAAGCAACTATAGTGTGAAAAATGACGCCTTGTGAAATTAACGAATGGTATGGTGCGAGCTACTACCTTTGTATCCTCCCGCCCCTTGCGAGCTACGACCTTTGTATCCTCCCGCCTCTTGCGAGCTACGACCTTTGTATCCTCCCGCCCCTTGCGAGCTTCTACTCTTATATCCTCCCGCCCTTGCGAGTTACTACTCTTGTATCCTCCCGCCCCTTGCGAGCTAAGACCTTTGTATCCTCCCGCCTCTAGCGAGCTTCAACCTTTATATTTTCTCGCCTCTTGCGAGCTACAACCTTTGTATTCTCCCGCCTCTTGCGAGCTAGTGCCCTTGTATCCTCCCGCCCCTTGCGAGCTACTGTCTTTGTATCTTACCGCCCCTTGCGAGCTATCGCCTTTGTAGTCTATCACCCTTTGCGAGCAAATACCCTTGTACATTACCGCCGCTTGCGAGCTAGTACCTTTGTATCCTTTGTACTTATATCCACCTGAAGTATTTCACAATTTAGCTTATGCCATTCTTAACCAACTGTTAAAAGAATTACTAAAATATATCAATAAACGCCAAAGTTATTGGTGAGGTTTGTATACCTCATTTGAATAACCGGAAGTGAAGTTATTTAGTTCAAAATGTTAACTAAATGTAAACATTTAAAAACAAATGAGGTAAGAAATTATATCTATAATTCCTCCTCTATCGCTATATACCAATAAAATTGCTTCGTTTTCATAATTTCCAATAGTAATTAGTAATAGTAGTTACCCAGTTCCTAGTGAAAGCAAGAGAGAGTACACCGAAAAAACCATTTCATGTTGCTCTTTGGTTAGTATTTTAATACCGGCTGCACCGATTTGCATGATTTAACTTTTAAAATATATAAGGGTATTTAGTTAAACTTTTAAAACATCCCCCACAAATCAGCAATGCTTAATTCATATCAAAAGGATCACCCCCATCTGAGATAATATAATCAAATGTTGAGACAAAAGTGAAAAATCTACGATTAGTATGAAAAATTTAACCGTAGCGAAGTAAAAAAACATCCTGCATATCCCATTTACATCCTCTTTTAGATAAGGGTAGTCACCTCCGGAAGGGTGAAAATTTCTTTAACAAATTTAACTTTATTAAATTAGCGATATTGCAATTTTACCGTTTTGGTGTGTACTTTTTGACGCAATGTATCTTTATCAACCAAATTAATTTTATAATGTAGTAAATCCAACCCCTAATCAAATGTTGAAAAATTTTTAGAAAAAGTTAAAAACTCCCGGAGATATAATAATTTTTTGAATTTTCTCAATTTGCCGACGGCATTCAATTAAATTTATAGAAAAAAGAAACCTTTATAAAACTCACTGTATCAAAGATAATTCAAAATGGTTTTCATATTTGAATTCTACGCAGTAATACCTTTCATTTGATACCAATCTTGCCGGGAAAGAAGACAAAAAAAAATTTCATAATTTTCAAAAGGGATTCGTCAAGGATTTCGGCATTGAAAAGGTCCTTGCTACAGAGAAAAATTAATATCTCGCCAAATATCTAACCGATTTTGGTAATTTAAAAACCAGAATAAAGCAGAGATTGGTAGCTTTCCACTACTATAACCCGTGAACCTCCAAGGTTTCATTTGAACCCAGCAGATGGCTTCAAGTCGCTAAATCAGTGATATTATAAAAATCTCTAAAATGTCAACTAAATATATCTTGGTTTGGACGAAACTTAGTATAGCGCTTACACACCGCCTTCCCCTTAAATATACATCCACACTTTGCAGATATTGTAAAATTTTCTTAACAAAATTTAACTTTTCATTTTTTCACTGGAAATTTTTGATGCAACATTTAAATTTTCAAATCTCGATGAAATTTTAACCATACCTACGTATTTACATCCCCTTTCAAATAAAGGTAATTACTCCCACGAAAATTGATTTTTTTTAGCAAATTTAGCAAAAACCTCCAGTCAATCACAAATATCTCACATTGTGTCGTGTATTTTTTTTCAACTACTGTACTTATATCCACCCAATGTATCTCACAGTTTAGCTAATAGTATCCTTCACCACCTGTTGAAAGAATTACTAAAATATATCAATAAACGCCAAAGTTATTCGTACTCAAACATGTGCAACCCCCTATAAGGTGAGATTTGCTTACCTCATTTGAATAACCGGAACTGAAGCTATTTAGTTCAAAATGTTCACTAAATATAAACATCCAAGAACAAATGAGGTAAGAAATTATATCTATAATTCCTCCTCTATCGCTGTATACCAATAAACCTGCTTCGTTTTCATAATTTCCAATAGTAATTAGTAATAGTAGGTATCCAGTTCCTAGTGAAAGCAAGACCGAGTACACCGAAAAAACCATTTCATGTTGCTATTACTAATAAAGTATTATATATCGAGCTTTCACATGTATGGACACATTTTAGCCCTAATAGAGGAGAAAAGGGTAGAGTAATAAAAATCTCTTAAATTTCTATTATTAACAGCAATTGGCAATAAAGCAACTGAACTGGTCATTATGCAAAAGAGCCTCATATTTTGCTCTTTGGTTAGTAACTTCACAACCGCTGCACCGATTTGCATGATTTAACTTTTCAAATATATTAGGGTATTTAGTTAAACTTTTAAAACATTCCCCACAAATCAGCAATCCTTAATTCATATCAAAAGGATCACCCCCATCTGAGATAATATAATCAAATGTTGAGCAAAAGTGAAAAATCTACGATTAGTATGAAAAATTTAACCGTAGCGAAGTAAAAAAACATCCTGCATATCCCATTTACATCCTCTTTTAGATAAGGGTAGTCACCTCCGGAAGGGTGAAAATTTCTTTAACAAATTTAACTTTATTAAATTAGCGATTTTGCAATTTTACCGTTTTGGTGTGTACTTTTTGACGCAATGTATCTTTATCAACCAAATTAATTTTATAATGTAGTAAATCCAACCCCTAATCAAATGTTGAAAAATTTTTAGAAAAAGTTAAAAACTCCCGGAGATATAATAATTTTTTGAATTTTCTCAATTTGCCGACGGCATTCAATTAAATTTATAGAAAAAATAAACCTTTATAAAACTCACTGTATCAAAGATAATTCAAAATGGTTTTCATATTTGAATTCTACGCAGTAATACCTTTCATTTGATACCAATCTTGCCGGGAAAGAAGACAAAAAAAAATTTCATAATTTTCAAAAGGGATTCGTCAAGGATTTCGGCATTGAAAAGGTCCTTGCTACAGAGAAAAATTAATATCTCGCCAAATATCTAACCGATTTTGGTAATTTAAAAACCAGAATAAAGCAGAGATTGGTAGCTTTCCACTACTATAACCCGTGAACCTCCAAGGTTTCATTTGAACCCAGCAGATGGCTTCAAGTCGCTAAATCAGTGATATTATAAAAATCTCTAAAATGTCAACTAAATATATCTTGGTTTGGACGAAACTTAGTATAGCGCTTACACACCGCCTTCCCCTTAAATATACATCCACACTTTGCAGATATTGTAAAATTTTCTTAACAAAATTTAACTTTTCATTTTTTCACTGGAAATTTTTGATGCAACATTTAAATTTTCAAATCTCGATGAAATTTTAACCATACCTACGTATTTACATCCCCTTTCAAATAAAGGTAATTACTCCCACGAAAATTGATTTTTTTTAGCAAATTTAGCAAAAACCTCCAGTCAATCACAAATATCTCACATTGTGTCGTGTATTTTTTTTCAACTACTGTACTTATATCCACCCAATGTATCTCACAGTTTAGCTAATAGTATCCTTCACCACCTGTTGAAAGAATTACTAAAATATATCAATAAACGCCAAAGTTATTCGTACTCAAACATGTGCAACCCCCTATAAGGTGAGATTTGCTTACCTCATTTGAATAACCGGAACTGAAGCTATTTAGTTCAAAATGTTCACTAAATATAAACATCCAAGAACAAATGAGGTAAGAAATTATATCTATAATTCCTCCTCTATCGCTGTATACCAATAAACCTGCTTCGTTTTCATAATTTCCAATAGTAATTAGTAATAGTAGGTATCCAGTTCCTAGTGAAAGCAAGACCGAGTACACCGAAAAAACCATTTCATGTTGCTATTACTAATAAAGTATTATATATCGAGCTTTCACATGTATGGACACATTTTAGCCCTAATAGAGGAGAAAAGGGTAGAGTAATAAAAATCTCTTAAATTTCTATTATTAACAGCAATTGGCAATAAAGCAACTGAACTGGTCATTGTGCAAAAGAGCCTCATATTTTGCTCTTTGATTAGTAACTTCACAACCGCTGCACCGATTTGCATGATTTAACTTTTCAAATATATTAGGGTATTTAGTTAAACTTTTAAAAGATCCCCCACAAATCAGCAATCCTTAATTCATATCAAAAGAATCACCCCCAACTGAGATAATATAATCAAATGTTGGGCAAAAGTGAAAAATCTACGATTAGTATAAAAAATTTAACCGGAGAGAAATAAGAAAAACATCCTCCACATCCCATTTACATCCTCTTTCAGATAAGGGTAGTCACCTCCGGATGGGTGAAAATTTCTTTAACAAATTTAACTTTATTAAGTTAGCAATTTTGCTATATTGCCGTTTTTGTCTGCATTTTTCGACCCAATTAACCTTTATCAACCAAATTAATTTTCCGATGTAGTAAATCCATCCCCTAATCAACTGTTGAAATAATAATTTAAAAAAATTAATAACTCCAGGAGATATAATTTTTTGAACTTTCTCACTTTTCCGACGGCACCTTTTATCGGCATTTTGGTCGCCTTCCGACGCTTTTCCGTCGCTAGTAACTACCCTAAATATACATTTTCGATCTGGAACATGGGGGTGATTTCTCTTCTGCAATCGATTACCTATCGATTGATGTAATTTTCAACTCGCTCCGACGAAAACTTCACACCACTTAACGCAAATGATTGAAGAAAGTCCTTTTTTCCGAAAAATTTGTGCAAATTTTAGCAAAATCTTCCCACCGTGTTTGCGCGAAAACTATAAGTGATGGAATGGTGTGTTGTTTGTAAAAGTTTCATAACTTTTGGAGTAGATAGTTTTAAAAAAAAGAACGGTCCATTTTGGATCAACCCGTAGAACTTGGAGGATGGCATCCCCGCTTCAATGTTTAACGAAAAAAAGTCAGCGATAAAGTTTTTTCGATTTAAACAAAAACTGCACCAATCAATTTGTGACCGGTTTACCTTTAATTTGATACCACACATCCCTTATTTCGACTTCGGGGTTAGCCATCCCCCACCCCCACCCCCCGAAAAATTACCACCAAAATTTTTTTTATATTTTTTCCAAATTGCTTCGATCACAAAACAAATGAAAATAATTTTCTTCTTTTCAATCTCACATCCCCAACCTAAGTTATAATTTTTTGAAAATCCATTTTGTAATAGATGAAAAAAGTCTAGTACAAAATGAGAAAAAAAATCTTTTATCTCACCCATTCGCAAGATGGTCCAGCATGTGGTGCGCCACAGTTTTTTGAAAAATTTCAAAAATATTCTACTACTACACTCTCGTGCACAAATTTTCCTCTAGTACATTTTCAAATTTTTTTTCCATTTCCGAATAGATCTTACGATTCTACGTAAAATGAATACCCACATGATAGGGTTCCGACCAATACTCCCCGAGTTATAAACGAACATAGCACACCAACTCGCATAGGTCCTGCACTTTTTCAAAAACTCTCGAAAAAAATAGCCTATCTCACATGCGGTCATAACATCTACAACATCCGTAAATATGAACGGATTCCGTTTGACAGTTTTTTCTATTTTGGTCCCACCAATTGCAAAAAATTATCCTTTTTTGATCCTTTTTCAAGGACTCCATCTGCAACGTTAATAACTTTGCCATATTCAATGGTAAAAATCCATTCAAACTCTTATCACATCCACGACATTCTCCCCTATCCATAAATATTTCAAACTCATCTATCCGTCACCCCGTTCTTCCGCTATAGCCCCACAAAGGTTCAACTTTAAGGCCTCGCCTACTCGAAACAATCAACCTTATGGTAAAAAATATATATACCATTCCATCGGCAATAACCCACTTTATATTTTAGTAAAAAAAAAAAAAAAAATTTTCCCCATCCAAAAATTCGATATTTCTAGAACAAATTTAAAAAATCTGGCTCCGTTACGACACAGTTTAATTCTTTCACTATCATATACCATTTACCGCATCAAAATCCATCGAACCAATTTTCTTAGACACACTGCAATAGATTTCTCTACCCGCAACCAACTCGCATTTTAAGTATTTAGATTAGGGACTTTTCAAGAAGCTCGAAGCGATCAGTAGAACTTACAGAATTGGATCTGCCCGGCTTCCTGGGAAGTTTCTTTTATGTAGTTATAGATATTCGATATTTTCCTCTTCAGAAATTCTTAAATATATTTCCTTCCGATCTACTACCATCCACTTTTTGAAATAATTTGATTTATCAAGTCTGGTACCAGACAATCCTCATCTTTTCAATCGACAATAGAGGCTTAGGAATCGATAAATTGCTCCAGCGTAATTTTAAAATACTTGTTTCTCGCATTGAAAGTAAATTGAATATAAATATTCCAAATAAAAAGCAAATTAAATAAATTATCTTATACTATCGAATGTTAGGTTTCGATTACAATTTCACTCCATGCAATATAGACGTTACTGTATAGATATAAAACATTAAAATTAAATCCAATATATAAAACTAATAGCACTTCACATTCCAAAAAGACCAAACGAAACACTATTAAGAAATAACGAAAAATAATTGTGCAACAAAATGTTAACCGGCTTTACAAAAGCGCTAAAATGCATAAAATAATATTTAATAATAGCCATAATTACTACTATATTTTGAAATAGGTGCAAATTAAGCAACGTAAATAACTACCTACAATAGGAATACAATAGTAAACTAAAAATCAAAACAACACTTGTTAAACTCGAGCAACGTAAGATATATAAGAATTTCTTAACATGATCGGTGTTTCTAATGAAGAAAAGTGAAGCTCCCTTGGCTCGTTATCAACAGCAGCACCAAAAGGTTAACTTTCCTTCAGCTGCTGGACGCCTTCACGACAAAACGAACACTAGATGACAATAGTAAAATTGAATCTATTCACACATATGTATATAAATCCTCTGGCTTTGTGGCCACGTGCTGAAATGTTTAGGTCGTTTTATGTATTACTTTATTTTGAATTTTTGGATATTTAGACTTTAGAATGTCGCAATAGATATGAAATTAAATATTATTTTACGGTTTTGTGCGCTTTTTGTAAAGCCGATTAAACTTTTCTTTTTTAAAAACTATTTTAATTTTTACTTGTCAGTGTCCTCGAATGTGCTACTCTACTCGTATGAACATAGTGATTCCAGCAGCTGCACGGTAGTGTACTCACACACGTTGCGATATTAGTTACTCCACTCCCTTACCATCCCCGTACACTGGATACAAAACTTCTACCATGGTACATACACTACGTACTAGCAATGAAAATATATTTTACACAACAAAATTAAAATTACTAAAAGCGGTTTACGTGTTTCGCACCTTTCCTCCTAAGCCCACGTAAAAAGCAACATATAGAGCAAGATACTCTTTAAGACAATAAATAAATCATCCACATTGAAGCAGAAGTTACGAAGTTAGGCTCCACCCCTCACCATAGGTGAAAAGTATTTCTTATAGTAACAATGGGAAACATACTCGACACAACAAAAATATAACCAAAATCGGTCCATGCGCTAGGAAAATAGATTACACACCTTTCCCCTTTTAGGAGCACAATTTTCCCCTTTGTAGCAGTAAGGGAACGAATTCGGATTAAAAAAGGGAATCATGAAAATCAGTCTATGCCTTACGAAATTACCATGCTACATTGTTTTATACATACTCATGCCGAATATGGCAAGATCTATTGTATTGATCTTTTCCGAGCGAATATGATTCAAGATGGAAATAATGTTATAAATGAGGATCAAGCTATCCAGGAAGACCATTAAAAGGAATGCAAAATACAAAAAATTGGCAAAGAAGAGATATTGACGATTTGTAGTCACGTAAGACAACACCTCGTACAATCTACTCCTAAGTTGGTGGGGAAAGGGATGCAGTTTACATTTTAAACTTCGTTCGTTATACATATATATACATATGTAAAGACGGTTCAATGAATGTGAAAAATGTATAATATAATTTTGCTGCAGAATTTTAGGATCGACACAAGATCCACAAGCGGGAAATTCGCGAAAAAATTGTTAATTTTATTTTCTATCCTGTAACGTTGGAGCGATATCTACCAAAGCACATTGTTTAAAAAGGTAAAACGAACTATATTTTACATTCATGTCAAAAACTGATAAAACTATCCATTGTAAAATATTTTTGCGATAATTAATAAATTTATACTGGAGTAATTAATTCAAACATTCCCGAGCTTGAAAAATTGTACATCGTTTTAAAACATTTATAGTGGAAAATACTTAAGCTTACTTAATGCTTATCAAAAGTTTTGAATTTATTATATGATGCCAATATATTGTAAACTGACGTTAAGAAGAATAAAATAACATTTTACGAATTTTCTTCAATAACTTTTGATTTGATTTTTTAGTTTCTAGTAAAGCAATCATCATTACAAAAGATGAGTATGTGCACTGCGTAGTAACAGGATATGGAATTGCACCAATAATCAAATGGATAATAGGCCGCACTCAAATTTCAAAAGAAAAATACAAAACTGTATATGACGAGGTAAATTAATACATATGCTTAATTGGCGTTTACGAAAATTTATATCATATTTTATTTAGAGCACTCTAACATCCACAAGTCATCTTGATATGAAGGTATCAGACCAAGGTACACCTGTTGAACTTATTTGTTTTGCTCAGTCAAATATCCCTCCTCTTTGGATGTGGAAGTCTATAAATGTTACACTAGCTGACAGATTACTAGATTGAGTTATAGTTTAAGTTTCATTAAGCTTATTTGGTAAAACTAAAAAAATGTTTTAGAGACAATGACTACTCGTAGTAAAATAAAAAAAAAACTGTACATGATGTTTGCCTTTGAACGCAAGAATGATTTATATTTTCTGTAAATTTACTTTTGTGCGATGGGAGAAATGAATGAAAACTACTCTACATAACATAACTTTAAGAAAATCAAATAAGAGATCTGATCAACCAAAATTTCGGTATTAATTCTATACTTCACTTAAATACACAACTTCGTTCTCTCTGGGCCCTCATTTTTTAAGACCCTATTCTAGAAAGCTGTTTAATGGTTTGATGCAACACTTTATCGTTATCTGTGCTTGCCGACCTTTTCGCTTCTTTCAGGTGCTTGTTTGTCTACTGATGCATCACATACGACACTATTTTGTATCTTGTTACAACTGGAAATATTCGTTCGCATTTTTAAAATAAATGTGGAGAGATCGAAGCTACTATCATAGGTCCATGAAACCCGAAAAGCCTCTCATAACCTTGATTCCAATGGAACAAACTTATCCAGGGATCATAAAATACTTCATCGAAATTTAAACATTTTTATGCAGCACAGTTTCTTGCAAAAGTTCTTTGAAAACTGCTAAGAAATGAGTATACAGTAAGAAGCCAAAATATGCTTCATTTTTCAAAAATTTCCAAAAGTTAGAGCATTATTCGTATGATGCTTTGAATTGCAAAATGCGATAAATAATTTCAAAACTGCACAAAATGCACGAAATATTCACATGACCCGAGTGAATTTTCAAACCAAAAAATCAAAAGAAACTGTTTTATACTCGAGCAACGTAAGAAATAAAAAAAACTTTTTTTTTCTTAAGACGATCGGCCTTTCTAATGAAGAAAAGTTAAGCTCCTTTGGCTCGTTATCAATAGCAGCAGCAAAAGTTCAACTTTTCCTCAGCTGCTGGACGCCTTCGCGAGGAAATGAAAACTAGATGAAAGTCCCACTCATCTACACAGCTATATCAAATTATGATCACTTACACTGTCCCACTAACCTTGCGGTAAAAATGTTTTTAAAAATGTACAAAATGCACGAATTATTCACATGACCCGAGTGAATTTGCGGCAAACAGGCAGAAAACTATTCTGAAGTAGATTTTAGAGCGCCATATTGGATCCGCCATCTTGGATTTCGAAATTGCACAAGTACGACTTCAGATTCGTAATCAGTAAATCGTAAAATTCATGCTGGAAACCTCACATTTTAGTATTTTTGGTCCGCCATGTTGGATCCGCCATCTTTGATTTTCACATAGACTCCCGAGTGAATAATTTTTGCCTTCTAAACTCATTTTTCTGTAAAATTTTCGACATTATTGTAAAACAGGCCGCAATTCCGAAGAAAATGTGGCTTTTTCGTCTCTTTCATGTTGAATTCCCAAATTCTTAATACAGGATTGTGAAGTACACACCCGTATGCTACCAAATAAATATTTTTTTCCCACCTTTAATGATGTTTTCACCAAAAAAAATTGAAAAACTTTGAAAAAACTTCAAAATGTTGGTACTTTATGTCAAGAAAACGGCCATTTTGGAAAATGGTGCACCGGAATGACAAAAATAATGACGGAATCAGAAAGAGAACCCTCGAATACTATAGAATACATATCCCAGAAATTTTTTTACCAACGTTTACTATACTAAATAAATCACCGAAAAGAAGCGAAAATCTATGCCACTTTGGGCCGAAACGGGTTAACGTGAAATTGTTTTAAGATTAATCCCTCTGCTGCAGCCAGGATAGTTAAATCTGGCAACTGGGCTGAAAGTCTCCTTAAAATCAATTCGGTACTCTTTCGAAAAGCCCCTAATAACCGATCTTGCTTTGTATCTGTCCACATTTCCATCAGCTTTATATTTAATTTTGTAAATCCAGCGATTGTCAATTAATTTGATTTTCTGACAAGTCAACCAAGTCTCATGTGTGATTTTGGTTCATGGTTCATAGCTTGAATCCATTCATGACTATCTTCAGAATTCAGAGTGTCCTCAAAAGCTAATGGTTCTTGAAAATCTGCTATATAAGCATACCTATCTGACGAGAATACATAGTTTCTTCTATTTCTTTCTTTCTTTCTTTCTATTGTTTTCTTTCACGCAATTTAGCCTATTTTATTGTCGATTTTAGCTGTTTTTTCTTTTCTGAATTCATTTCGATCTCTTCACACGGGCTTATGAATATCTTACATGATCACTTTTGGTTCAAATTTTTCTCAAATATTACATCTCTTGACAGAACGACCTTTCTTTGGATAGGTTTCCATAGACGATACTCCTTGACATCTTCGGAGTAACCAACAAAAATTCCTTTTTAGATTTCGCATCCCATTTTTTCGCCTTTCCTTAGCTATTTGGACCAAAGTTTTCGAACTAAAAACCCTCAATTAACACTTTCACGCTATGTCCAGTATCCTATTTAAGAAAATAATTAGCAACTCCAATGGGTGTCTTCTGCATTGGCGCACAAACGTCCGCATGAATAATTTTGCCACAAGCATATGTTTTGTTTACACTAGAATTAAAGCTTTTCCAACACTGCTTTTTATACATACTTACGTGCTATTCACCGCTGTTATTAAAAAATCCACTTTCATATTTCTTAGAAAACTTTCGCCATGATAAAAACACTGATGCCAAAGTCGTTCATGCCACAATATTAATGATTACTTGCGGCAAGCAACAAGAGCTTGGTCTTGATTTTTATTCTTTGACATCAAAATTTTTAACCACGTACGAAACAGTGTAGAATCTCGTACCCCACTGGCACCCGTGTCTTTAAACTACGTGAATAAAAAGCCTTTATCCAATACTTCCCCCACCGAAAAAAGATTAAGTTGAACATTACTTTAATGCTTAGGCTCTCACTGTTTCTCGTTGAACGCCAACACGTTAATTTGTCCTTTTCCTCAGCTCATGATATGTAGCAAAGGCTGCTGACTAACCGACATTGCGATTATTTCCTTTCGCATTTGAATTGAAAAATGAAGGTTAATTATCACTTGGCCTCCAGGTCTTATTTAAGTCAGATTAAACCCCATGATCACTTACCTGTTCAGCTGATGCTTCGAACCAAAGTAGTCTTGCCCTCCGATACTAGAGGACGCCACCGCTCTCGGTTCTACCCGTTTTTTTACCAATAGACAGTACCAATATCTCGGTAAGCCCCACATCTGTGACCCATAATTATTTTCTAGCTTTTAGTACATTATCTAATGTTAAATAAAACCGTTTAACTTACAAGATTTTTACGACTTTTTTATTTTCTTCCCGTAGGTGATAGATGTGTCTTAACCCTATGATATTTAGAGTTTGATACTATAGTATCTCGGTAATCCCGAAAACTAAAAATTCACCATTAACATCGGTCGATTTCGATTTTTTTTCTGACCCTTCCTTTCCACCCTACGCCTAGGGGAGACTTACTGCTACAGTTTCTAACAACATCGGTAGTGCCATTATTCATCTCAGCAACTCCGAAAACTACCATTCGAACTTAATATCGGTCATTTTCGATAATATTAGTGGGCCATTCTTATTTTCAGCGAAAAAAGGTTTTCAGACAGGTAAAATCCTCATTTGTAGTTGAGTGCTAATTGTGAGATTTGTGTCATTGTGTAGTAATTTATTTTCCACGCTAAAAGAATCTGCATTGTAGATATACAGGGTGTTCAAAAAGTATCGGACCCCCCCCCCCCCCCCTATCTCAGAAAATATTGATCGAAGGAAAATATGATCAATACAAAAGTTGTAGGAATTTGGCGACCTTAAATTTGACCTTGACTATGACCTTCAAGGTCAAATCAAGGTCAAGTCCATTTTTTTAAATGAGACACCCCACTTTTTATTGAAAATTCGGAAAGAGTAGAAAATGTTACGTCCGAATATGTTCTTGACCCTTTTTCAAACGAATCCGTGGTCAAGATCAGTGCACTGTCAAGGTCATGGAAGCATAAGTACGGCAAACGCTGGTTTCCTAAGTAGGAAAGTGATTTAGAGAAAAATTTTGCAGACTAATGTTTTAGGATTTTTCCCTGGCTATCCGTCGGTAACTTCAAATTTGACCTTGAATATAACCTTCAAAGTCAAATCAAGGTCAAGTCCATTTTTTTAAATGGGACACCCCACTTGTTTTTGCAGATTCGGCAATTAGCAAATCCACAATGGCAAATTGAACATTTTTGGACTTAAAATTTTGGTCTTTCCGAATCTGCAATAAAAAGTTTGGTGTCCAATTTAAAAAAATGAACTTGACCTTGAAAAGTAAAAGTATGGATTCGACATCAATATCGGTTGTTTCTATTATTTGTTAATCTTGCCCCTACGATGATACCATAATACTGTATTGTCACCAGAATTGAACATGGCTGCAAAATTTCAAATCGATGCAACAATTAGAAGTGGATGAAAAATCAGTTGCAAGATTTGAAATTAACCAACAAAGCAAATAAATATACGAAAAAATAAACGAAACATTTTTTTTCCATCTAACTCTTTAAACTTAAAGAGTTTTATTAATTAAGTCTGTGGTGTATAAATACAAGAATCGCTGGTGTAAATAATAACTAAAATCGGGCCAAGATGGTTTTCTTCAGGGATTTCAGGGATATTGTAAATACATGGACCCATGGAACGACACACGCTGAGTTTGACATAATAAGAGCGAACTCAGTCAACAATCAAGGATATAAATCTTAGGGCAACAAATTTGTGATTCGGTATCTGATAATTAAGGCTATCAAATACCTTGCTATAAACTGCGAACATACAATCAACTTGCTTACCAGCTCCAATTAAAGTTGAAAAGAAATTAGATAATTCAAAAAAGTTGATCGTGGTTGACCTGCTTTTCATAAGACCGTTATGGGACGTACCAGGAAACGGTTTGAAATGGCAAACTAGTATCTCAAAAACTTAAGCCATACAACACAAATTATAAATGGGCCTAGAGCTGGAAATATCACCTGTTGCCTTCTTGTGAAGAGGAATAATAACGGATGACTTCCAAGTTTTTGTAAAGACGCCACGAGTGGTAAATAAATTGAACATATAAGAGAGAAAAAAAAACAAGGAAAAAATAACAGTTCCTTAGAAAGGAAATACCACCAGGACTGCAAGTGAAACTATCAGACAAACTACTGATGTGTTAATTTCCAATGAAGAGGAAGGTAACTTCTCCAAATAACTAAAATACTTAAAGATGGTTTTTCAAGCAATATAGAGTTCAAGAAAGGGATAGTTTTAATTCACTATAAACTTTCACTAATTTTATGCAATTAATTTAAATCACAATTCATACAAAGAATTAATATAAAAATATAGAATATTGAAATAAAAGATTCCAACTAAATTGCGTACTCACCTGAAATCCAAAATGTGTGTACTGATCGCTGATATTATAAGTACTGTTGTATACTACAGTTAGGAAGAAGAATACCACTAGGAAGTATTCTCGAATAGTCTAGCAGTAACGTTATTGTTGAACTAATGTAGTACTCTGTGTTAGTATGTAACCATGGTCGTAACCCAGAGAATATGACATACACATTACAATACAGACAAGGAGAGATTTGTCTTTTACCTTGTCATTACTTAGGTCAAAGTAAGCATAAATTAGTAATGTTAATTTAGTCTAAACCCAAATTAGAGAATTAGTAACGATGATTTAGTCGGTACCCAAATCAAATGTTAATAAATTTGGTCGAGACTAAAATTAGGTTTTGTTGATTTGTAAAGTAAATAGTAAACTGTGGTCGTTACCCAGAGGAGATGTTTACTTACGAACGATCATCACAGAAAAGAGAGAGAACTGCAGCATGACGCTGCTTATATAGACAAGCGTGCACACAAACACGCAACAAATTGGTAAGTGTTGCCAGGTCGGCAGTATCCTTAGCAATATTGTACTAAAGTGAAACACTTATTTTGAGTACTAAAAAGTGCGACACTTTATAATATATTATACAAAGGTAAATAAATAATTATGAGTAATTCAATTATAAAGCAATAAGTTAAGTCTGACGACAATTGAATTTAATGAATTTGTATAAAGAAATTACCCAAAGCGCGGTTTACATCTGACATTTTATTCGTGAATAATATTCTCTGAAGAATATTTATCTTCGAAAATTGTTTACATCTGTAACCAATGTTCACACCATTTCTTACTTGAACAAAATTTGAGAAAAATTTAGAAGTTAGTTGCCTGAATATATTGCTTGATGGTTTACATTAAGCTGAAGAACTGCCACAAAACTTGCAAAAAGGTTTACATCTGCTATATTGAATTTATGCGATTAATTACATGAATAAAATTCAAGAAAATTCGGTTACTTCAACTATCGACACGGCTTACACTTGAAAAAGAAAATTCAAACTCTTCAGTACTTACATATATGTACAGATAGCACTCGCATAGCGTATCATAAAAGATGAGACCGTCAAAGAAAAAGATAGCTGCTCCGGCAGTTTTATTAAATAGTGATGAATATAAAGATATTATCGGTACTCGGACGAAACGTGTGCGGGTTCGAAAGTGGATATTCAAAAGGGAAGCGTGTGGAGCATTTAAACAAATTATGAGTGAATGAAAAATTTAAGATCCGATACAAATGCGGAATTTCTTGCGAATGACAGAAAATTTCATTATGGGTTCCAAATTTTTCTGCCAGAGAATTTAGAGCATCACTCCTTTCTACTCTATCATGATATTTCGGAGAACTAGTATCCCAAAGCGTTGAAACATTTCATATTCGATGAGTTTTTTAATATCCTCCCTGTTCCATAATTTTTTCCCTTCGATTTCCTTAAACAAAAAACATACACATATATGCAAGGTGTTCGGAAAATGTGTAGCAAAACGCTATACCAATGGATTCTTTGAAGTGTCCTGTTCAAAATGTTCTTCCGTTGACCTTTTTATGCTGCTGGAGAAATGCTATTTAAGTGTTCTACGTGGCCCCCATCCTGCAGAACAGACATTTCTGCTATCGAAAAAAGAGACCTTTTGATGACACCTCTAGTCTAGGTTTATTTCTAATTTGGTCGCAAGCTGTACAGATTTTTTTCCATAGACCATAGACAAGGTCTTTTAAATGACCCCATAGATTAAAGTCTAATGGATTCAGATCAGGAGATCTTGCTGGGTCTGCGGTGACCAATTCATCTCGTTCCATAAGCTTAGTTCAGGTACTGTCCGCCTGAAACCACATATGTCTTCGTAAGGCTAGTGAAATATGCTCGCGTAATTCTTCTTCAAGGGGGCCACGTAAGAACTCCAAATAAGTATTCCCATAAAGAAAGGGTAACTGACCTGGTCCCAATATACGGCCACCAATAATTCCACACCAAATATTTATTTTAAAGGAATATTGGTGACTATTCGGGAGGATTGCCCTAGGATTTTCATCCGCCCATAAATGGAGATTATGGAAGTAGACAACCCCATCTTTTGTAAATGTTGCCTCGTCAGTGAAAAGAATTTTTGAGATAAATTGTCTATCACTTTCTTGGCAATTTAGCAACCATTCACAAAAGATATTTTTACTTCCATAATCTCTTTGCTCAAGCCCCTAAACCGGTTGGGAATGGTATGGGTGATACTGGTGCCTTCGCAAAACATTATGAACTGTGCTGTTTGATACACCAATCCTAACGGCAATTTTTTTTATTATTATGCTGGGATTGTCAGCACCTAACCCCAATACACGGTCTTTCACCCCAGGTATTGGCTGCCTTCCTGTCATAGGAACGGGCACGAAAGAAAAACCTTCGGCGGATTGCCTCAAATGTTGAGCTATGTGAAACGCGTCTGCCGGGGTATCTTTTTCGATACAATTGTCGGGCTAAAGAAGTATGACTTCCAACCTCACCATTAATGAGCAGCATGTTCACATACTCTTCATTTGTGAAGGAATTGTTAGCCATTATGTTGAATTCAAAATCCGAAACCAAATCCGTAATCCATTTGTGGTTACCGTAAATCTCAAAAACCAGAAAATTCAAAAACCAAAACCAATAAAAACCCAAAAACAACGAGCGAAATCGAAATACAAATCTTTAACAAATTCAAGCACAAGTCGTAACGGATAAAGAAAACAATCCAAAGAACGCATTAATAGCTCAGATATGAGTACCCTCAATGCCGTTCAACAAGAGAATGACCGCAACATTTCTGTGGGGACGCTTGAAGGCACGCTTGATATGCTCGAGCAGCATAAAATGAATGGCTGCAGATATCGAGTTGATCCTTTTTTTGTTGTAAAGAGCGATTTTGAAGCGATTTCAAACGTGATTTTGAAGGGAAAGGGTTAATTTTAGGTGAGGGGGTATAGCAGAAAGTTTTGATTAGGACACTTCAAAGAATTCATTCATATAGCGTTTTCTACACATTTTCCGAACACCCTGTATGTGTATTAACCAGCACTTTAGGGGTGAATCGCCACACTATAAAATATTCACTTAAAATATTCTGAAAGTTGAACGCAATCCTACTCCAGCAAGTTATTCTTGAAGCACAATACATATAAAAAAATTCACAAAAACAGTTGTAGTTCCGTCAGTTTTCGAATTTTATTCACTTCTCGCTTATCGCACGAATATTTTGACCGCGAATAAATGGAATGATCGTTTACACTTGGAATTTTATTCACTGCATGTGCCTAGAACTTATTCTCTTTTCGGTTTGAATATTCTTGATACAAAATTTCCGAAATTAAATTCAGGTTTACATCACCTTTTTGAATATCTTGCTTGAATAAAAAGTCAAGCGGTTGAATAATATTCATTCACTGCCTGAGAGAGAAGTTCGCGAAAAAATTCCAAATGTAAACCGCCCCTAACCCTTATTAAAGATTTGTTGAAATGACCTCTATTCTCTGTGCACGCCTAATTGTTGCGTGGGTGTGTATTCTAGTTTTGGTAATTGATGTTTTTTTCATTCTGGCTTGGGAGCCTAATTCACCTCATTATGTTGTTATATGTACTTTAATGAATAGGTCAGCAGTTTCTGGTGCGCCTTGTGAGCTAGAAGGGAAATTTTATGTTTTATACTAAGTTGATATAATATCTTGAAACTAAGCATCTTATCAGCGATGGTGATTCTGCAATCGTTACATTGAATTTTTCAAATGGCTTTGCTAGGGTTGACATTGTGCTCTTTTATCCTTTAATCTTTTTATTGTTATGCAAAAAAATACTAAAAAAATATGTCTCCATTGTCTAGCAAAAAATTTTCGAAAGACATCAGAATGTTCTATGTATTACAAAGCATTTTTGAAATGAACTATAATGTTTGGTGGCTTCAGTAACAGTCGAGATAAGCCAACGCAGAATAAACAAGGTATCAATGAATTGAGGGTATTGCCAGGAGACTCATTTTCACCAATCTTCTTTTCTTAGATTCGAAGATAGATATCCTTGCTACTTTATGTTGACGATATTTTTTATGATGTAGCCAAGGTCCAGCACATATCCCAATGATGCGTTAGCTTGACTATGGCCAGAAGGAAATTAACGTGATGGTAATAAGAATGCCTTATTTTCTATTGCTGCGAGCTTGACAATAGCCCAGAGACTAAGGGGGTATTTTATATATTGGAATTGTAGACAGGCTGAAGCTCAAAGCTGTTGGGCTATTCATGCCACTTTTCTATTGATAAAACGTGGTATCTATGTTAATTTTGGCTGTTACTTCTATCAAAAGTCCAACGATTGCTTAATGCTCTTTAGCAATAACTCAACTTTATTAAGCTTACGGTTAACACTATCAAAACCAAAGCGCTAGTTTTGCACAAAGCTGGAAAAAGGACAACTAGAGTCCTCTTTTACAATGGGGAAATAATAGCGCTCTTGCTACTTGCAGCTCAAGATATGACTTCTAAAACGAATGTTCCATTGGGTGCTGCAAAGTGGCTACTTGTTAACGCTAAACTGAAAAATTTAAATAGTAGAGTTAAACTGTTTGAACCAATAACTCTTTTAACACTGCTATACTTTGCAGAGATATGGGTCTTTAGATATTTGGAAAAATTCAAAGCCGCTTCATAATATTCTGTATATTCTTAAATGCCAATATAACTGAAATACTGGAAGGACTCTATAACTCACTTCGAAATTTGATATGGAAAGAATATCTAGCCTGGATGAATATAACTTCTACAAATACATTCATCCAACTCCAAATTTTGCCAGCTCTCTTACAATCACAGCCAATATGTATTTCTAAAACAAGATTTCATTTTTTTAAGATGTAGCCAAAGACCAGGGGACAACTCCGTGATGCGTTAGCATGGCTTTGGCTGAAAGGGAATTAAGTCCTATGTTTTTCCGAAGAACAAATTTGCTTATGTTAGTAGATTTGATGTTAATTTCAAATAAGAAATTACCAACATGGTCATTGCGATTACTTAAATTTAAATCTCCAACTCAGGATTCTTTATGAATTTGTTGGTTGCTCGCTTGACTTCTGACCGACTTATGTTTGCGTGAGACGTATTGTAAGGTCCGGAGTTGTTGATTTAAATTTATTTTTTAATTGTTACCAATGTTTGCTCTTTCTTTGAAAACATGATAGCGCGCCGAAGCTGTGCTTGGGGTCAACGGGGCAGGCTAAATAAAACGGGATGGTTTCGTTCAAACTGCCAACTTGCTTGCTGTGCAAACGTGCTTTTGTGTTTTCTCTGTGTCATTTGAATTTTTGGTTTTGATTTTCTTTGTGCAAGAGTGAGTTTAATTGCATAGTTTGCTCTTATTTGTTTATTTATCTGGTTTGTTTGATTTATTTTGTTCATATTCTTGATCGTCCCGCTTCATCCGATTTTTTGCCGTTCATATCTCGGGATCTTATTATGGGGAAAATCAATGAACTCAACATTGACATTGTCCATCTGATCTCGCACTCTAATGTTCTAGTCTACGCTGATGACATGAGGATCTTCTCTTATGTTAAGGATGGTGGGGACGCCGCCCTTATTCAAAGAGACTTAGATACGTTTCAATTTTGAGAAATGTGAGGCTATGACCTTTTCTCGCAGCCCTAATCCACAAGCTTGGGATTACAACTTCGCGGGGAATGGTGTCCGTCGCGTACTGTCCGTAACCGACCTTGGGGTGAAACTTGATAGGAAACTTGGTTTTACAATGCATATCAACTATATCGGTTTGCCCTCGCTTGAGAAAAGGCGCAAAGTCGCTGACTCGGTCTTTATTCACCAGCTCCTGAACTCTTATATAGACTCAGGTTCGCTTGTTAGCAGAGTTTCCTTCAGACAGTCTCAATATAACCTTCGAAGACTTTCATTGTTGCATGTTGAACCATCAAGATCTAATTATGGCATGCATGAGCCTATTTATCGTTTATGTACGGCTGTTAATGCATGTCCTTATTTTGATTAAACTCTCAGCAAGGTGTCGTTTAAGAATTATCTGCTGTCTGTGATCACGTGACTTTCTGTTTTGCATGTTGTGTGCTGGGTTCCCTTATTTGTTTTCTTCCTGCTCCTTTCATTTACTTATTATTTTTTCCTTTGCATGTTAGTGTGGGAGCCTCATTTCATCGATTTGATGGAATAGCTGACTTAATTTTGGGCTCCTGCCTAAGAAGTGTGTATTCTGTGTTAGAAGGGTTAATTAAAAAAAAAAACAAACAAAAAAACAAAAAGAAACGGTACGTATGATCAAATTAAGGGCACATCACATTATCCGCGTTAAAAAAAGTTTGTTGAAAGAAAAAACCTTCAGACTTATAAGCACGGCTGCGATTTATTCGAAGATTGATTATCTAGAATATCAACACAACTTCGGTTGCCCTTCACTCTTTTGCAACTACTACTATGATTATTGGGTCTTGCCTTTTTCACAATATTTGGGCCGCTATCATGCTTATATGATTTTCAAAATCCTTGATAACAAAAAGAAATGTAAAATATAACACCATTTTCTATTTCCCCATTCTAAGGAGCACTGGACACTTAAGACTTCCAATAGTATCGCGAAAATTATTATTTGACCTCGAAGTGAACTGTAGAGATAGTATCGAAATATTGTTGGGACTTTTAACGCTTTTCTTGAAAATCTTATGAGATGAAAATATACTCGAAATAATACCGCAAAATGTTTGTCAGTTTTGACGTTGTTTTTGGAAATAAAAACAATCCAACCGATTAGTTATTAGGATATATTTGATACTAAATCCATAGGCTTTAATAGGAACCGCTACAAGTATATACATCTATATATTGCAACTTACTTTACTTACTTTATATATGCCATTTATCACCTGGTGTTCAGCTTACCACCTATCGTGAGTTACCTTGAAGCGTACTTAGAGGATACTTGGACAAAAATTCTATTCAAATGGAGTGTTCTTCTGTAAGGTATCGAAAACAGTGTAAATGGGTCATTCGGCAGTTTTTAAAGATACTGTTAAATCTCAAGAGTTTTTGAGATTATCCAAATCGAAAACAAAAATGTTTAGAAGCAATGGCGAATAATGGCGAATCAAAAATACTTAAACAAACTGTTTCTGTTACCAACGATTTATTTGCTCGACTTTATTGCAGAGTGATACAAAGCTGGCTGACTCTAAAAACAATTACATTTTGTTGTTGCAGAGTTTTCAGCGGTAAGAGTGACAAATAATACAAATATAAAAATATTAGTATTCAAAGCAGAGATTATGGAATTACTAGGTCTTAACATAAATCGGCCACATTGGAACATAAGCTGAAGACTGCTCATATTCTATCGGCAGGGGACAAATTTTAGTAATTGCTCTTTTGACAGATTCCACTAGCGTTTTGTCTACGACCACTCAAATATGTCTATCTTTTCCAGGTCATTTGAGAGTGGGGCGTTGTCTTCCTTTAGCAGGACAAGTGTTCCCACCTTCAAGTCGGCGTTGACAGACCACAATTTATTTCGGAGATTTACATTTACGTCTGCGAAATTAGGCTCTAGAATAACTAACATCTGGTCTCCAGTCAGGAAGTGTCCTGGAGTGAGTCCGCGAAAATCTTGTGCAACTTCAGAAAGAAGAGTCAGAGGTCGAGAGTTTAATATATCTTCTACTTGCCAGGTAACTTTTTGTAACTCGTCCAGTGAATAGGATTCCACACCGTGAACTCTGTGCACGTAGTGTTTGGCTTCTTTTATAGCGGCGTCCAAGATACCAAAAGTGAGGAGAGCGAGAAGGGATGAATTTCCATTCTATGCCATCAGCAAAACATATTTCTTTTATTAATTTGCGATACCTTTCAGAGGTAAAGAGGTCCTTTAGTTCCCTCAATTCTCGTGCACCACCAACAAAATTTGTAGCGTTGTCTGAATAAATGATGGAAACTCGAGGGCGTATCGCCTTTAAATTTCCTAAGAACTGACAGAAAAGATTCTGTGCTGAAATCATTAGCCACTTCTTGAAGCCAGCGTGAAGGTTCATACATAATTAAAAAATAAATACATTTTGTCAGCGACCATCATTGGTCGATTTGATATTGATTGACTCAGGGTCAATTAAATTCACAGCTGGTAAAGATATATACAGAGTGTTTCAGACCTGACGTACCAAAATTAGTGTGTTGATAGATCTAACCTAGACAAACAAAAAATTGTATGGGGGGGGGGGGGGAGGGGTAATCTCAACCGTTTGGGAGTTACAGGGTGATTCATACATTTAAGTTTTTCATGGTATGCACATCACTCTTTTATTTTTATCTTTTGATCTACATAACATAGCGACATGAAACAAACGCTAAAAAACTACTACCCTAATGACCTTTCCGAAAATGTAAACAATTTTGATCTCACTGTTACCACTGCAGTTACAGTCACGGCAAAAATTGAAACAATGTTTTGAAGTTACCAAAATTTCAGAATTTTCCCAAATTTTCTCTCCGAAATTTATGTAATTAGTATACCTCTTTTTTATTTTTATTCCAAAAAGGTGCAACATGGCAAGGTAGACAACGAATTAGAAAAACCGCATTTTTAGAAATCTCTGAATACCTAATTATTTGATTGCACTTTAGGTAGCAAATTCTTTCAGTAAACAAAATTTTTATGATAAATGGTCGAAAGTGTTTGTTTTGGATTAACAGGTAATTAATTTTAATTATTGCTGCAAAAAAGTTATAGAAATTTTGGTGCAATTTTGTTTTATTGCCGATATTAGCATGTGTTAGCCAGAATTCACATCCTTGTATCCTGGCTTTCTGTTACTCGTACCTGATGACGATTTTGCTATAAAAAAGGGTCAGTCAGCAAGAATACCTATCATAGTTGAAAAACAAATCAATAAGCGCGGGTGTTTTTAAGCAAAAGTTAGTAAAATATGGCAGAATTTAGTTTTGAGGAATACGCGGATATTATTTACATTTATGGTATAGTAGACGGAAACGAGAGAGCGGCTGTACTGGAATACCAAAGGAGATTCCCTAACCGGCGAGCACCCCAAAGAGGGGAATTTACACGGACTTTCCGATGGTTAAGAGAAACAGGAAGTGTAGTTTCACACGACAGGGAGACACGACGCGAAACTTGTCGAACTTCTGCCGACGTCGAGCATTAAATAACCACCATCGTAAGGCAAAACCCTGAGACGATCACGAGACGAGTCGCAGGAGTGTCTTCATCTAAGGTTTGGAGGATTATTCGTCGAAAGGGATTACCTCCATATCACCATCACCCATTCAAAGGACTTCTAGAAGGAGATTCCGAGAGAAGACTGGAATTTAGTACTTGGCTTCTGGAACGCGACATTGACGACAGAGTGTTTCTGGACCAAATTCTGTGGACAGATGAATGTCAATTCACCAGGAATGATATCACGAACTTCCATAATCTTCATACCTGGTCGAACACTAACCCACACAGAGCAAAGCAAAGTCATTCCAGCAGAGATTCAATGTCAATTTTTGGGCTGGTATCATCGGCCACCATTTGGTAGGACCATTCATTTTGCCGCAAGTGCTTAGTAGTGAAATTTATGCGGACTTTTTGGACAATACAATGCCAGATTTTTTTAGAGGACATCCCTGGGCATAATCGAGCGCACATGTTTTACCAACACGATGGAGCACCAGCGCATACTGCTAACATTGTGAAAGATATACTAAATCAAAACTTTGAAAACCGCTGCGTTGGACGAGGTGCACCTATTCCTTGGCCTGCTAGATCTCCAGACCTTACTCAATTGGACTTTTTCTTTCAATGAAGGATGAAGTTTGTTCAAGCCCTGTTAACACTAGGGATGATTTAGTTAGTAGAATTGGGAGTGCAGCGACGAAAATACGGGAGACGCTGGCTGAAAAACGGCTTAAACAGGGACTTAGAAGAAGATTGTTGGCATGCATCCAAAGTGAAGGTGGACATTTTGTAATATATTTTGAATTTAATAAAAATGATTTTTGAGTTAAATTTTTGAAATTTTTTGATTTTTATAATATTCTCCGATAGGATTTCTACGTATAAATTTCTAAATACTTTCCGTACATGGACATGTTGCACCTTTTTGGAAAGGTAATAAGACGGGCAATCCAATAAAAATAGGTATACTAATTACATAAATTTCGGAGAAAATTTGGGAAAATGCTGAAATTTTGGTAATTTTAAAACATTTTTTTCAATTTTTACCGTGACTGTACCTGCAGTGTTAGTAGTCAGATCAACATTGTTAACGTTTTTGGAAAGGTCATTGGGGTAGTAGTTTTTATGCGTTTGTTTCATGTTGCTATGTTAGGTAGATCAAAAGATAAAAATAAAAAAGTAATGTGCATACCATGAAAAACTGAAATTGATGAATCACTCTGTAACTCCCAAACGGTTAATACCCCCCCCCCCCCTCCTTCCGTAAAATTGTTTGTTTGCTAGGTGAGATCTATCACCCTACTCATTTTGGCACATCAGATCTGAAACACCCTGTATACATCTTTACCAGCTGTAAATTATTTGACCAGCTTAGAGATTAGCAATAATAGCAGAAGTAAAAATGAATTGTTTCCAAATAAATAGATCAATACCAGCGAGTCCAAAATTGCAGAATAATTAAATCTCTGATCGGCCGCCAATGTTGAGTTTTTGAGAGTATCCAAATCTAGAACAAAAATGTGTAGAAGCAATGGTGAATGATGGTGAATCAAAAATACTTAAACAAACTGTTTATTTTCTCATGACGTGATTGGGCAATTTTTTGTAAAAATTGTTATCTCCATGCAATATTTAAAGAACCACTGAAGTTTAACTCAAGTAGTTATCCATAAGGTATCGTTTAGAATTCGTTAAGCGGCAGAGTATAATTTTTTGTGTAAATTTACGACAAGGTACATCTAAAGAACGCTTAGAGATAAATAAGTTAGTTTTTTACTAGGTATCAGTCAATACTCTTTAAGGTTTTGTATTCGCCTGGGTATCCTTTTTTTGTGAATGAACAAGAAGGAACATCTAAAGACCACTGTAGCAGTAGCTACAAATTTAATATATTATATTTTAAGTAAAAGTTTATTATTTTGATTATATTATTAATAAAATATTAGTATTAAAATTCTACTTCAATAATATCCAATTAGACTGTACTGTCAAAAATATTTTAATCAACCTGTACACTTCGATAAAATTTGAATAGTGTGAAACACAAACACTTTAAAAATTATCGTAATCATTTATTCATTGACAATAAAATACTGTACTCAATACAAAGAAAATTTTAACAAATTATCTATGTATATAACGTAAAGTAGGATACAAAAATATTGTAAATAATTTTTAGTCTAGCCAGAACAACCGGACTGGTAGTATGGAAATTAAATAAAAAATTAAAACTAAAATATTTAAATTTTTTTATTATAAAATAAAATGTATCTTACCCATTAGATACAAATAGGACTTAGGATTTTGGAGGCTCAAAATAAAGGGACTACGCCTCACGTCAACTTATAATTCCAGACATCCTGACATACCTCATTGGTGACCCCGACATTCCGGTCACAACATTAGTGATCTCGGAATTTTAGAAACAGAAGTACCCCCTACCCAAGGTAAGGTACTTTCTGGTTTCTAAAATTTTCAACGCAACATCAACGCAAAATAAAAAAAAAATATAAAAAATTTAAAACAGAAGTACCCCCTACCCAAGGTAAGGTACTTTCTAGTTTTAACTTAAGAAGCAGAAGCATCATCACAAACTTTAAAAACAGAGATACCCCCTACCCAAGGTAAGGTATTCTCTGTTTTTAAGCAATCAGCAACAATCAACAGCAGCGACTCAAAGCTGCCATCAACAATCAACAGCAGCGACTCAAAGCTGCCATCAAAAACAACAGCAACAGTAAGGACATATTTAATAAGAGGTGCTCCCCACCAGTGGTAAGGCATCCTCATTATTTTAAAAAGAAGTCATCATCAAATCTACAATCAACAACAACAAAAGCAACAATCCATCCATCAAGCAACAAGTTCAAGTCAACACATCTTTAGGAAGAAAGAAGAATCAACATAACTTCAACAAAAATTTTATATTGGTATGTTCTCGTTTTTTAATTAAAATTAATATAATTTGTACAACATAAACATACACAATTCCACATTACAACATATTTTCTTCTCTTTTTCTCAACTTTCAAAATTTGTATATTTCTTTGCAATAAATAATATATCTTTAACTCAAGTTAAAATATATTTTATCATAGTATAATCATCTAAAAATTTTTTAAATATTAAGGAGTTGTACTTTCATTTTGTGATTCGCGAAGTTAAGTCTCGTTAATATCAGTGTTTTTAAAAAAAAGGTGAAATTTTATTTTCAAACAGTGAACATCTACAATCATGATGACTAGTGAAGACGAGTCAAATTTTTCACAACAAACATTACATACAAATGCTACAAATTTCAACGAAAACAATTATGTAGCCTCAACTGCAATCAAACTACCAAGCTTTTGGACTCCATATCCAGAAGCTTGGTTCATTCAAGCCGAAGCCCAATTTGCTTCTAAAAGAATAACGGTTGACGAAACAAAATATAGTCACGTTGTTCAATCTTTACCAGTGGAAGTTATAACAAATGTTCTAGATTTCTTACAAAATCCTCCACTGTTAAACAAATATGAATGTTTAAAGAATACTCTGATCAAACGTTTTACCGAATCAGAAGAAAAGAAGCTAGAGCAACTTCTATCTACAACTGAAATCGGAGATAGAAAACCTTCAGAATTTTATCGCTCTATGGAAATTCTAGCAGGCAATTCATCCACATTTAGCAAATCATTAATAAAGAAGTTATGGATGAGAAAATTGCCGGAAAATATAAACATTGCTTTAATATCTTCCGGAAAACAAGATATTAAAGAACTTTTAGATTTGGCAGATAATATATATGATATTTCCAAAATTCAATTTATATCGGAAATAAACAAAAATCTACCAAAACCAAATTACAATTTCATAGATAACAATTTCCTTTTATCAAAAATAAACAATTTAGAAAATAAAATAGAAAATCTCGAAAATTTGATAAAAGGATTATCATGTCAAAATCAACCCTCTTTCTCACGGTCTAGAAACATATCGAGAGATCATTCATTCTCTAGAAACAATTCACATAATAGACAATTTTCAAAATCTAGAGATAACAATTCTTATTGTTGGTACCACAATAAATATGGTACCAAAGCGAATAAATGTATTTCGCCGTGTTCTTATAAACCTATTGATAATCAAAAAAACTAATTAATCCCTAATAATATATATAACATTAACATTTCTAAACGTTTATTCATTTTTGACAAAGAAAATAAATTCAAATTTCTAATTGATACAGGTGCTGATATTTCAGTAGTACCTAATGAATTCTTTAAAAAATTTAACAAAGACCCTAACTTATATTTATCCGCAGCAAACGGTTCTACCATTAACACTTATGGTACAAAATTACTTAAAGTAGATTTCGGTCTTAGGAGAGAATTCATTTTCCCATTTATAATTGGTAATGTCAACAAGCCCATCATCGGAGCAGACTTTTTAACAAAATTTAATTTACTGGTCGATTTAAAAAACAAAAGATTACTCGATGGTACAACAACATTAAGTGTTAGTGGAATCATGGTAAACGCAAATACTCCAACTCCTCGTTACTACGCAATTAGTAATGAGTACGGTAAAATTTTGCAAAGATTTCCCACATTAACACAACCACCTCGTTATGATATTCCAGTTAAACATAACGTTGTACATCGCATAGAAACTAAAGGACTATTACCTTTTTCTCGTCCAAGACGTTTAGATGGACATAAATACAAAATTGCAAAATTAGAATTTGATCACATGGTTAAATTAGGTCTGTGCCAATTATCATCTTCTTCAGTATCTTCTGCACTGCATCTGGTAGCAAAGAAAAATACTACAGATTGGCGACCATGTGGAGATTATCGCAGACTCAACGCAATCACAGTCCCGGATAGATACCCATTACCACACATACAAAATTTTTCAATGAACTTAAACGGTTGCACAATTTTCTCAAAAATTGATTTGATAAGAGCTTACCACCAAATTCCAATGGCTAAAGATGACATACATAAAACAGCCATTACAACTCCTTTCGGATTATTTGAATTCACAAGGATGCCTTTTGGTCTAAGAAATGCTGCACAAACATTTCAACGATTCATGGACCAAATCATTAAAAATTTAGATTTCGCTTTTGTCTACATTGACGATATTTTAGTTGCCAGCAAATCTGAATCCGAACATCAAAATCATTTAAACCAAATTTTTAAACAACTATCAGATTTTGGAATCAATATCAATCCATCCAAATGCATTTTCGGAGTTGGATCTTTGGACTTCCTCAGTCATAAAATAACAAAAGAAGGCATCTTACCTTCAGAAGACAGAGTCCAAATTATTAACAATTTTCCTTCTCCAAATTCCATTAAACAAATTCAACAATTTATTGGCATGGTTAATTATTACCATAGATTTATTCCAAATCTTGCCACATTACTAAACCCAATTCACACTCATTTCGCCCTACTTCTCAAAAAGAAACCAAATAACTCTAAAAACTTTTCTTGGCCAACAGAATGTGAAGATCAACTTAACAAAATTAAACAATCATTTTCAAAAGCAACTTTATTAATTCATCCTATTGAAAATGCAAAATTCAATTTAACTGTGGACGCTTCTGCTAGCGCTGTTGGTGCAGTTCTCCAACAATCCAATGCAAATCATTGGGAACCCATTGCATTTTTCTCTAAAAAATTAAAAGACGCAGAAATCAAATATTCAGCATTCGACCGAGAACTTTTGGCATTATATCTAGCCATCAAACATTTTAGACATTTTCTAGAAGGTCGAGAATTTACAGCTTTTACAGACCACAAACCGCTCATTACAGCAATATGGTCTAAAACAGAAAGAAGTCCAAGACAAACTAGACACCTGGACTACATAACTCAATTTACCTCAGATATCAGACATATCAAAGGAAAATCAAACACAGTAGCAGATACTTTATCTAGAATTTCAATCGAAAATTTCGAACATTCAAAACATAGCAATACCAAATTTGATTTAAAAACTATTGCTGAGTACCAAAATAGTGATGAAGAACTTACACATCTTTTAATAACTCAGCATAACAGACAAGATAATTCAAAATATAAACTTGTTAAAATTAAATTAAACACTTCTGAGGCTGACATTTGGTGCGAAGTTTCTACTAAAAATTCACGGTCATATATACCCAAAGAACTTCGAAAAACTATCTTTAATACCATTCATAATTTATCTCATCCAGGAATTAGAACAACACGAAAATCTATTGTTTCTAAGTACTTTTGGCCTAGAATGAATACAGATATTAACAAGTGGACTAGAAATTGTGTCAATTGCCAAAAAGCCAAAGTAACTAAACACACAAAGTCTGAAATCGGTAAATTCGAACTACCCAAAACAAGATTCGAACATATCCATTTAGATTTGGTAGGTCCTTTACCTTCTTCAAATGGATATTCCTATATTCTAACAATAATAGATAGATTTACTCGTTGGCCAGAAGCTTATCCAATCAAAGATATACAGGCAAGCACAGTTATCAACACATTATATGAACAATATTTTCCACGTTTTGGTATTCCTCTAGAAATTACCACAGATCAAGGTACTCAATTCGAATCCAAATTATTCGAAGAATTTACAAAAATTTTAGGATCACATCGAATCCGTACTACTCCTTATCATCCACAATCCAACGGAATGATAGAACGATTTCACAGACAATTAAAAGCAGCCATACGCGCTCGTGACGGCCAAAATAATTGGGTCACACAATTACCTGCAGTCCTCTTAGGTTTCCGAACCACGATTAAAGAAGACTTGCAATGTTCTCCAGCAGAACTTGTCTATGGACAACCTCTTCGCGTTCCAGGAGAATTTATCATTAACAACATTCAACAATACAAGATCCATCAAATTTCTTAAGTAAAATTAGATCTTGCATAAATAACTTCAAACCTTCACATTCTCGAAAACAAAATTCTAAAATCTACGTACCTAAAGATTTAAAAGATACAGAATTCGTTTTTGTTAGAATCGACAGAAGCAAATCTTCTTTACAAAACCCATATGAAGGTCCTTTCAAAGTATTAAACAAACTGGACAAATTTTATCAAATCGATTACCGTGGTAAAGCTACAAACATTTCAGTCGACAGACTAAAACCAGCATTTATCGAAAACACGGAACAAATAATTACACCAATCAAAAACATTACAAAAAAGAAAGTAAAATTTCAATTATAATTTTTTTTATTACTAAAAATATTATTATTCATCATTTTCTTAATTTTACGATTCACTTAAAATGCACGTTTTCACTGAGGGGGGAGTAATGTAGCAGTAGCTACAAATTTAATATATTATATTTTAAGTAAAAGTTTATTATTTTGATTATATTATTAATAAAATATTAGTATTAAAAATCTACTTCAATAATATCCAATTAGACTGTACTGTCAAAAATATTTTAATCAACCTGTACACTTCGATAAAATTTGAATAGTGTGAAACACAAACACTTTAAAAATTATCGTAATCATTTATTCATTGATAATAAAATACTGTACTCAATACAAAGAAAATTTTAACAAACTATCTATGTATATAACGTAAAGTAGGATACAAAAATATTGTAAATAATTTTTAGTCTAGCCAGAACAACCAAAGAGAATGGTAGTATGGAAATTAAATAAAAAATTAAAACTAAAATATTTAAATTTTTTTATTATAAAATAAAATGTATCTTACCCATTAGATACAAATAGGACTTAGGATTTTGGAGGCTCAAAATAAAGGGACTACGCCCCACGTCAACTTATAATTCCAGACATCCTGACATACCTCAACCACTAAGGGATAACTAAACTATTTATCGTTTAGGTGTCTTTCAGTATCCTATCAGGTATAGTACGCGCCTGGGTATCTAGGGTATCTAAAAGTCGCGCCAAGTACGCGCCTGGGCATCTAAAAGTCGCGCCAAGTACGCGCCTAGTATGTGCAAATTATCTTTAAGTGTTCGAATTTTCGGCACAGATAACTTAAAGCGTACTTGGCGATACCTAAAACTTCGTCTCTCTGTTGTATCTATACTTTTTTTTACAATTTTGAAGTTTTAGGATAAAACCACTTCTTTGGGGCTATATTTTATTCTGTCCAAACGTGATACGCCTAAGTAGACTCCGTCGGAAGTTATAGACTTACAAATGTAAATCAACGAAAAACTTTACTATAAATATCTCCATTTCAAATAAACTATTGTATCGATGCTAGGAGTTCTTTTGAATTGTTGAATGGTTTCAATTTTTTTTCTCCTAGGTGGATTTTTATTTTCTTAGATTTATACGATTTAATCTGTCCATAATGTCCTCTTGTGAGATTAGTCAATGGTTTGGCGATTTTTGCGAAGTCTTTGATAAAACTTCGATAATAAGATGTTAGTTCAATAAAGGTTTTTAGATCTTTTAAATTATCTGGTGGTCTAATTTTCTTTATTTCCATTACTTTTTTTCATCAGCTTTTATCCCTTTATTAATTATCAAGAAGCCTAAAAATTCCGTTTCAGTTTTCAAGAACTCTGTTTTATCCATGTTTACTCGCAGATTAGCTTTTTCCAGCTAAGAGAATATCATTTCAATATTTTTTAAGTGTTCAGCTTCTGTTCTGCCAAATATAATTATGTCGTCGATGTATACATAACTTATTTTTCCAATGTATTCCTTCAGGACGTCATCTATTATTCGTTGAAATATTGCCGGCGCGTTCTTAGGAATGCTGTTTTTGGGATGTCTTTTTCTTTCCTTTTAATTTGATGGAATTCTGAGGTTAAATCTAGAGTTGTGAAAAATTGTGAGTTTCCATGGCTGGCAATTGTGCTTGATATGTCGCGTATGGGATAAGTGTCTGATATGGTTACCGCGTTCAATTTTTTAAAATCGATCACCATCCTGTACTTTTTAATTCCTAAGGCGTCTAGTTTTTTTTCGACAATCCAGAGAGGTAAATTATACGGACTTTTCGAGGGTCTTATTATTCCGTCCTCCAGTAGTTTCCCAATTTCATTCTCCACTTCCTCTCTCATATTAGCGGGATAAGGATATAATTTTTTGTAGATTGGTTCATCTGTTGTTGTTTTAATTTCTGCTTGAATATTTGTGTGAACTATTTCTTGATCATTTAAAGGTCCGAACAGTTTTTTATGCTTTTTTATAATTTTACCTTCGTCTCATTCTTTAAGTGATTGTCTCGAATTACTATGTTGTTTACTTGAACAGATTGCTTTTCTTTTAGAGGTTATTTTTTCTATCTATTATTGCTTCCAATTCTCTCAGATTATCCCGTCAAATGAATTTAAACCGGGTAAAACGAAAAATTTTATTAGGGTATCAGTTCCAGTGCTGGCGAAGAATTCTCCTGAAATCTTTTCTTTTATTTCTATTTCTCCTCCAGCTGGGTGTATTTTGAAGGTGATTTCAGTAGGTTGTTTATTTTTGGCCAATTCTAGTCTAATGAAGTTTTTGTTAGCGCCTGTGTCAATTAGGAACTTAAGAACTTTTCCATCCCGTGTTTTGTATTCGAGGTATGGTATGCTAGAGAGGCTCCCGTCATAAAATTTAGCTCAAGGTTTTCTTCTTCGGTTAGATGAAGACTCTCATTACTAGCTTCCTCTTCGTAACTTTAGATATACTCTTCATAAGACGGTTCCTCCTTTGTTTCCGTAACGTTCACGCTTTGTTGTTTGCGCAGTTAATTATCAGAATTATTGTGAATTCTGTAGTGAGGATTGGTATTGTAATTAGAGCGATTCATATAATTGACATATTTTGTTTGAATGGACTGATCAACTTCCATAGGAATCGTATGTTTTTGACTCTGGATATGATATGCCGCGATCCTCTGATTAAATGGTAGCAGTATAGGTTCTGCTGTTCCTGGTGCTGGTTTTGGTGGAAATCTTGAGGTCGCTAGTTTGTACTCACGGGAGGAGAATAGATTTATTGGCCAGGTCACTGAGTTATTAAAATTTGGTTCACGTATGGTTACATTTCGGAAATTTAGATTCTGAGTTTCTAGACAAGAGGCATATGCATCCGGAAGGGTTTGGGGTTTTTGTATTATTAACATTTTTGAAAGGTCACCCTCTATAAAGACATCGGTTCACTCCTCTAATAAAGACATCGAGTTCCCTATTCCTGTAAGTTTCCATTAGCACTTTCACTGTTTCTTCTGAGTTATCCTCTATTTTAATTTTATTTACTATTAAAGAAAACTGATGGTTCACATTGGCATAAAATTCGTCCAGACTCATGTTTCCTTGACTTAAGAGATTTAGTTGATGCTCTGCAGTTCGAGTGTCCCTTTTATCGGTGTAATGGAGTGATAGACACCTATTGATGGAAGACCAATCATCACCAAATAAGTTGTATGAAATGTGTGTAGTGTCAGCTGGACCCCTTATTTTTTGTCGGATGCTTTGTACAATTACCTTTCCGCATTATGTATCCACGATAAGTATTGCACAGGATTTCCATCAAACATCTGCAATTCCCTCACACAGTCTGGTAGCTTCCAAATCTCTTTTAATTCCTCTTCGTTTCTAGGGGTTTGTAGTAGTCTCTCCTGTGTCGAGGTTGCTGTTATTACTCTTTCCTGTTGCAATTTTTGGAATCTGCGATCGATATCTTTTGTTAGCTCTATTTGAGCGTCGACAGCTATTATGAGTTGCTTGATCATTTCCTGGATTTGCTCCATTTTTTTTTATTTCAGACAACACAATGGATACTAAACTATTACCAATTCCGATTAATACGATTTTTAATAAAAAACACTTCTTTCAATATTTTATTTAGTGGAGAGAGAAAAGGAAGGGGCTTCTTTGTTCACTTGTAATTATCTTAACTGCCACCGACACTTTTCTTATAAAATTAATTGCACTTTCTTAACTACTAATTTCTATTTTCAATCAAATTGCAAATTTATATATTTTTATAATTTTTGATTTCGACATCTAGTAACTCATATATTTTTCATTGGTAAATTTTTAAATAACTTACATTAAAAAGAAGACTTTCATTGCTTGGGTGCCCACGTCTTGAGTTTCCCGATGAGAATAAATGGAACCTTTGGATCTTTTGCGGATGCTGGGTTGGGCGAGTCGTGGATATCCGTTTTTGGCCAGTCACGTTGAGATTGCTTGCTGCCCACTTATGGGTTGATTGACTCTGCTGAAGGTGCTAGAGAAGACATAGAATTCAATTTTAGCCTTTACGTTAATGGTTGTTTTGTTAGTGGGCTACTCGTGATACGAACTTTCGACAGACCACTTTTTATCACACGATTCTCTGATAAAAGTTGTGAATTAACCAATTTCACTATCAATTGCCGAGTGAATAATCTCCTTTTAAAAATTTTTTGTTTCCCTAGTAATTGCCAAGGAAAATAATACTTTTTATTAAAAACTTTTTCCCGATAACAATTTCATTCAACAGCAACGGTCCCTGCTCGGGCGCCAGCTGACGAATTTTTAATTCGAAGTTGTAAAAAAAAATACAATAAATGAAAAATATTATTCTGACAAGTTTTTAATTAATCTAAATACAGAACATTTACCTTTTTATTACTCAGCTAAATATTATTTAACATGAAAAGTGAATATTCCTAAAAATGAATATTCCCATAGAACTGCTTACATTTCAGTTTAACAAAATCGCATTTCAGTAAAATATGATAGTCTGTAAAATATGATAATGTGTACGGAAATGAGGCGGCACGGCACGTGTTTGTAACGTGAACATCTGTTAACTTCCATAATAATTTGTTGTTCTTTTTTGTATGATGTAGGTAAAGCCCAGGGGACAACCCTATCATACATTACGGTGCATTTCGCATGGCTACGATCTGAAGGGAATCAGTGTAAGGAGAATGCGGGAAAAGAAAATTTCTAACTTTCTGCATCGCTGCGAGCCCAGCCTAGAGACAAAGTGGACTTTTTTATTACATTTCGTTTAAATTGCTCATAGGCAGGCCAAGATTTAATTTTGCATTTATGGCGTGGCGATTGTGCCACTCAACCATCAACTCCGTCTCCGAATTTATGGTTATTTAATAATTCAATATTTTAATTTTAATTCTATAAATGTAATCATTTGAATATTGATACTTTCAACTATCGATAATTGTTTTACAATTTATGGATACTCTAGTCTCGCAATATTCCGATACATTGCAACAACAAGTATCGATACCTTTGCTCGATTCCCATCCCTAACTACAGCATCATATAGTTTCCATGAAGCTTTGGCGTCATCATAAAAACCCATGACGACATTTTGTATACATCTTTTCTATCTTACGAATTGAGGGCATTATTGTAGATTACACCAGAAAGGCTCTCACCAACCAATATTCCATTTTATAATTCAAAAGATAATTTAAAAGTAAAATGGTATTAATAGAAAAACTTATTGCATAAAGGAAACATTTCTCCTGCATTTATTTATTCCGCTTCAGTTATGTAGTTAACCAACAGACAAAGCATCATTATATTCTAAAGCTTTTGTCTTTTATTCAAGTTGATTGCCTTTCATATGCAACACTGACACTTGAAAGCTCCCATTTAACTATACATTTTAAGGATATATTGAAACGAATGTTTATGACAAATCTAGGAATTGTGCTTTTCCAGTCTTGTTATTATATAATGTTTATTCACTTAATTAATTGAACTGTTTACAATTCCAATTTTAACTATTATAAAGTGCGATCAATAACCCAGTGTTATGCTGTACAAAAGAAAATAAGGGTCGAAAATTTTTACTCGGAGGAAATCATTGATTAAATTCCATCTTCATTCAATTAAAACGGAAAAGAGTACTAATTGCTTCTGCCGACTGAAACAGATTCATGTTATATAACAAATAACTGATAAAAAGTGCAAATATGTAAGTCAACAATTGCTTTTTCGTTTTAATTCCAAGCAAAACTTTTTAAGTTGTAAAAAATATTAACTGCATACAATCTGGGATCCATAATAACCATTATTTATTTCTCCGCATCGAAGAGGTCATAACCAATTCATTTATTATTTATAATACATATGTACAAGCATTATCGATCAAAAATGTCCACGCGTTACGAAATTATGCTCGGTCATAGATAAAAAATATTCGTATCGAACTTAGAACCTTATTGTTTTTGTGTAGTCGGTTAAAACTCAACCGTTTTTGAGCTACAGTGTGATAAATTCCAAATTGTTATGGTATGCACAATGCACATTATCACTTAATTTTAATCTTTTGGTCTACTCAAAGCGGCGACATCAAACCAACACCAAAATTCTATCTGTCAACAATGCTGATCTATCTTCTACCATTGTAGATGCAGTCACTTGCGAAAGTCAAACCCTTTATAATTTCCATGACTACAAATTATGTTATTTTGTCTTTTGGAACCTGTACTGATTATTTCCAACTGAAATCTTCTCATATATTTCATTACTAAAGTACTAATAAAAATTTTTTGAATAACTACGTAAAACATCTATCGCCGCGATAGTGAAGTTTTTGTTTAGGGCTTTCATTAGCTTATCAGCAAACGATACTTATTCCATATGTATTTGGAATGTTCTTGTAATTCCAATGAAGTAGAAGGAAGCTGACGTACATCTATTCCTTCTTGGAGATTTTCTTTTATATAGTTATAGGTATTTGATATTACCCTATTCAGAATATTTTAAATATATTTATTTCCGATCTACCACTATCTACTACCTACTTTTAGAAATAGTTTGAGTCAGGTCTGCGAGCAGACAGTCCTCATCTTTTGAATCAACATTAGAGGCTTCGAAATCGGTAAATTGCTGCATCCTTTCCAGCGTAACTTCAAAATACTTTTGTCTCGTATTGAAAGAACATTGAATATAAATATTTCGAAGAAAAATCAGAAAATCGCTTTAAAGTTTTGTATACCAGAAAATCCAATATTAAACAACGGAGCAACGAACACTTATAGTTCTATATCTTAGTTAGGTTTTCCCCAATAGGTTAAAAATTTTCGGTGGTAAATGTGAGAGAAAAATTCCCGTTCCCTGCAACCCTTAACACAGAAAACACTGTTTGTGTAAGACTCAAGAGAAAAGTATGCTTCGGCTGAGTAACCGCAATGGTATTATGGTTACCCGCTTCATGGCTCCGTTGGTCTTGTTGTTACTACATCAGTGTAATTATAGTTTTTATTTTTAAAGGATGCCTTTCCTTCACTTAATCGCTTGCTATTATTTAACTAATGTTTTCTATGAACGCGACATTGATGTAGATGTTTGAGCTTTTTATAGCAATTCGTTTGCTTGTTTTGCTCAATATGTTCCAATTACTAGATATAGTAATTCTTTCATTAAAAAAATTTTAAAACAGCAGGAGTATTCTACTCTAGATTAACTTATTTCTGGATTTATTACTGATTTCTCTTATAATAGTTAT
Organism: Leptarthrus brevirostris; assembly: GCA_964036015.1. Classification (NCBI taxonomy): domain Eukaryota; kingdom Metazoa; phylum Arthropoda; class Insecta; order Diptera; family Asilidae; genus Leptarthrus; species Leptarthrus brevirostris. The sequence goes on from OZ038373.1 coordinate 74,064,912, forward strand.
GTTAACCTATCAAGGATAATTTTCGCAATGAGCCAAGACAGTCTTTGAAATTTGTAAATTCTGAATGACAAACCGACTATGTCACTTAAGTTATCCGATCAGAAAAGAAGTGAGCCTGTAGTTATCTCAAATACAACTACTGTAAAATTATTCTTAATGATTTTAATCACTTGGCAAGGTTTACTTCAACTTCCTTGTAGATAAAGGATCTATATTTAGAAAACGAACAAGCGCGCAACTCATCAATTCATTGGCCAATAGTTTTCATGTGCCTGCCTTTCTAAATTTTTCAAGTAATCTGTGATTATCTCCTCCACGAGGATGGCAATAAAGAGGACGTTAAAAACTTGTGTCGCATTGGAAAAGTTTTTGAGGTTTTAGTTTGTAGGGCTTTTTACTTTCACTCGAAGCTTTTCCTTGGTTCCTTCAGCACGGTTTTGTTAAAGGTAAATATACGACCACAAACATGTTGGAATTCCCTACCTTCCGACTACATCTTTAATCATTTCAGTAAAGCATTTGGCAGATTCGGTCATATAGTTATAATGCAGAAGTTGCCTGCCCTTGAGGGCCATTTCATGATTATTGACTGGCTTCACTCTTACTGGAAGTCTCGTAATCAGTGAGCATGTTTCGCGGATCTCTATCAAAAGATATTCTCAACCCTTCTAGTGTACCCCAAGAAAGTCACCGCGGTCCACTTCTGTTTATTATTTACTTTAACGATATCTCTATTTTGACAACGCTAAGACATTTAATGTTGTTAATTGTCCATATGACTGTGAACTTTTAAACTCTGACTTAGACGCCTTTTATAGATGGTGCTCTATAAACCACCTGCTCCTTAATATTAGAAAAATATATTTTCCCTCGGTTTGTTGAATACTTTCGAATATGATTAGCACCGACTTCCAAGCAAACTAGCAAGGCTTGTTATTAATCATACAAACTTTTGGTATAGAGGTATAGGTTGGAAATGGCTAACGAATTTGGCGTTCATACACAAAGGCACTTAAGGGTAGGTTCTAGTCGAGCAATTTCAAAAAATTAACTGTTGTTTTTTTGCATATTTAAGGTCCTTATAGTGTCTGGAATAATCTGGAAAATCATGCCTACGTTCGGGTCACACGCGCGCTGTATTTTTTACTCAGCAGTAATAAAAATTCTTTTATATGTTTTGTTGGGATAAAATAATGTTCCTTGAATAAAGTAGTCAAAATCAGTTTTCCAAGAAAGGAATGGAAGAGAAAGGATTGCTCTACGGTCCAGGAACAGCTGACTAGCTGTAAGAAACAAAAATTATATTTTTTCCCAGAGTTGCAGAGTTGCAATCGAAGCGTTCAACCGATTCACTTCTTTTTTCTACTAAATAAAGATTATTGAATTTAGGGGGCCATGGACCATTTTCAGCAACAAATAGTAATATTTACTATTTTTTTAACCACTATGAAGAACAGAAAAAGGGTAAAAAGATCGGCTTTTTTCTTCAAACGGTCGCCATTTTATCAAAAAACACTCCCCCTCCCCCACACACACACACAAATTTATACTACTTTGCAAATAACTTTGATTTCTGTGTTTCAGATAAAAGAGGAAGGCGGAATACTGCACGGCGCAGCGCGTTGCACTTCAGAAGTACATGGATATATCGCAAATTTTACAATTTAAAGAAATAAGAAACATTTTTTTGTGAACTTAAGTAAATGTACTAAAGCTGAAAAAGTCGAATTATACATTATTTACCTTCTTCTGTGAGAAAAAAATTCTTAAACTTCAGCCATTTGTCAGGCCCCTCGACTAGAACCTACCCTTAAACAACTCTCATGCTTTAGCAGAGCAGCTTGATTCTTTAATTGGAAAAGAGAAGTAATACACGTGTAATCGCGCAAGAAGGAGATCAGGTCGAACAGTAATGCACGGAATATACTTTAAATTAAATCTTAATTTAAAACATATCGGGATATGTTTCTGGATATATTAAACAGGAAAACCTGTTACTTATTAGGTATATGTATAATTATAACAAAGAGATTATTCCATATAGACAATAACTTCTAAACGAATTTAACTACTACGGCATCAAACCCACTTAGGTTTATTCATAGCAGTACATAGCCTATGTACATACGTATTCAATTTCATGTGCATACAAATGTTAACATCTTTATGTTCTATTAACAACCTCCCTCTGAGCGACCTCAAGTGTACCGCTATGTCATTTCCACGCAAAAGCACTCCTCAGCAATCCATGTTCCTTTGAGGACCGCACAGATTCTGTGATAAACAAGGCTAATATGTCCTTTAGTTTTATTACGCTACTTATATTGTACTTTTGTGCTCCTTAGTTAGACCAATTCTTGAGTATGCATCTCAGGTCTGGTCGCCATACTACGCTGTTCATTCCAAGCGTATCGAATCAGTGCAGCGTAATTTTCTTACATTTGCGCTTAGAGGGCTCCCATGGGACGATCCATTTAGACTCCCGCCCTACACCGACCGCCTCCAGTTGCTCAGTTTGCCCTCACTTGAGAAAAGGTGCGAAGTCGCTCACTTGGTGTTTATTCATCAGCTCTTGAACTCTAATATAGACTCAGGTTCGCTTGTTAGCAGGGTTTCCATCAGACAGTTCCAACCTAACCTTCGAAGACCGCCTTTGTTGCATGTTGAACCATCCATATCAAATTATGGCATGCGTGCTCCCGTGACTCTCTGTTTGTATGGTGTGTTGCTGAGTTTCCTTGCTTGTTTTATTTCTGTTGCTTTCTTTTTGTTTGTTTTTGTTTTCCTCTGCATGCTGGTGTGGGAGCCTGATTTCATCTTTTTGATGGAATAGGTGAAGTGTTTCTGGCTCCTTGCCGAAGAAGTGCGCCTTCTGTGTTAGAAGGTTTAATTCTATTATTTGTTAGGGCTATTCTGGAATACACTAGTCCTGTTTAGTTTGGTCCTTTTATGCAGTCTATACTAACCGTACCGATGCCTTGCGTAGAATTTTAAGATTTGCTTTTAGGGGTTTTTCCTGGAATAATCGTCATATTCTGCCTCCATATTCAGACAGACTCAAACTACTCTAGTTAGTTCCACGCAATAAGTAAAGAGCCAAGCAACATCGACAACAGGTTGTAGATTGAAACCCGTACTGGACCTAAGGAAGGCGCCGAATTGGACAACCGCGCAATACATGAAGGGGACCACGAGAGGGAAGAAGCCACATCAGATCACAGATCGTGACTACAGTTGAAGGCGTTGGCGCAGAAGCGCACTAGGTGGAAAGTCGGTATATGAAACCCCCTATGCCTATCTAGGGGTTAATGAAACCATAGAGATAGGGAACTTGTAGATAAGTGCTAGTTCAGATGGTGTTGTGAAGGACCTAACTTTTAACGACTCAACGATAAACTTAAACAATGAAAAACATAATCAAAGCGAGCTCAAATTCATAAACAAACGCAACACAAAAATTAAATGGAAACGATACTGCACTTTTACCAGCTGTATTCAGTCATCACGATCTGTGCTTGATAAACATTTAAGCGCAAGCTAGTAATTTCTGTGAATAAATGCACCATCTGCATACATAAGTGCCGACCTAACAAAGGCAGAGTTATGTTTTCCACGCGTATCTGGGAATGTATGTGGGATTGAAGGATAGATTTTAATAAATTAGGTGTCTATTAATTCGTCTAAACCATGCCAACATTATAGGCTAGGTTTTGTTTTTATACAACTAAAATGGTGGCCGCAAAATACAAAATAGTCAGCGTAAGTCATGTAAGCGCCGAAAGTATGTTTCTTAGTTAGCCTTGTAAGCGCCCAAAAGTATCCTCCATAGTGGTCCATGCTTTTATAGCGTATAATAGAATTAACCCTTCTAACTCAGAAGGCGCAATTCTTAGGCAGAAGCCTAGAATCAATTGACCTATTCCCCAGAATATAACAATATATTGAGGCGGATTAGGCTCCCACACCAGCATGCAAAAAACATTAGTAAACAAAAACTAAAACATGCCCCCACACAACAATCAGGGGTGCGCGGGCAACAGAGAACACTTCAGCAAATCCTTCGTAAGAGTCAGATAAAAAACAGGACACATATTCACTGCTCTACACATGCAATTAATAGGCTCATTCATACCATAGTTGTACCGAGAATGAACAACATGCAGTAAAGGAAATCTCCTTAAGCTATACAGGGTGTGTTTATAAGAAACCATACTATCGAGAGTGGAGGAATCTATGTTTGAGTTCAAAAGCTGATGAATAAAAACTAGGTCAGCAACTCTACGTCGTTCTTCCAACGGATGCATATTAAGCGACCGGAGGCGATCCACATAAGGAGGAAGTCTGAATGAATTATTCCACGGAAGGTCTCTTAGTGCGAACCTAACAAAGTTTCGCTGCACCGACTCAATACCTCTAGAATGAACAGCATAGCAGGGAGACCAAACCTGAGATGCATAATCGAGAATTGGCCTAACCAAAGATAAGAATAAGTGAATTAAGGTCTTCCGATCAAAAAACTCTCTTGACCACCACTTTACATAACCCAGAACTGAATTACTCTTAGAAACAATGTAGTTAATGTGCAGAGTAAAATCGAGTTTACGGTCAAGCTTCAGACCAAGGTCAGTAATGGACCGCGCGCGACAGATATTAGTTTCCGCAAAAGTATAATCAAAGACGAGCAGATTTTGGTTCTTAGAGAATGACACAACCTCACATTTATACAAGTTAAGCTCCAGGCCATTAGATCCACACCAGTTCTTAAATGCAAGAAGAATCATAACTGTTTCTAACGCATGAAAAAATCTTCATATCATCCGCGTAGATTAAAAACTTTGGGGCGCTTAATCACAGGGACAATGTCGTCAATGACAAGAATAAACAGCAACGGCCCGGTACGATAGATAAAGCCCTAACGATTTTGGATAAAGTATTACGGAAAGATACTCGGTATGTCCTATTTTTTAAGTAAGAGGAGATCCAGTCGAGCAATATAGGCGGAAAACCAACTTTTCAAGTTTAAACATAATCACAGAATGAGGGAGCTTATGAAATGCCTTACTAAAGTCGGTGTAGACGCAGTCAGTCTGGAGACCTTGTTGGAAGGCAGGGATAATGTGGGATGTAAATTCAAGCAGGTTAGTTGTCGTCGACCTACCCGGCAGAAAACCATGTTGATTAGATGAGATTATCCCTTTACACTGCCCAACAAACTGTGAATATATAACAGATTCGAACAACTTGGGTATGCAGGAAAGCTTCGCGATTGGCCTATAATTTGTTATTAAGTTTCTATGCCCCTTTTTATAAACAGAAATTATAAAGGAGCTCTTCCATAACGTAGGAAATCTACCGGCCTGAAGAGATTTGCTGAAGATGCGTTCCAGTGGAGTGAGTAAGGCGTCAGAACAGATCTCAAGAATGCAAGTGGAATACCATCAGGACCAAAAGAAAAGTATATTTTAAGTTCCCTTATACGATTCATGATAATATCACGAGATATAATGGGCACAAAGTTGCCGGATGAAAAGGCGCCCTGAAAAAACAATGCTAAGTTATCGGCTATATCGGGCGCGCTGCAACTAGAGGATCCATTGTACCATATTGTCCATGGATAATTATAAGTTTTCTTCTTCATATTTACAAATTTAAAAAAGGTACGAAGATAACTATGCAAGTTATCGCGAACATTATCAAGGTATTCCCTGTATAGAGATGATGATAACGCTAAAAGGCTGTCATCACAATTAACGAAATCACAATAAGCAGACGTGCTTCTACAAGTAGGGTTTCCATAACCTATTTTTTTATTCTTAAGGTTCCGTAGTTTTCTAGTATACCACGGGGGAGTACGAGAGGATGATCTCGACCGTTTAAGTTGTACACACGAATTAAACAGATCATAAATCCTATCATAAAACACGAAAACGCAATCGTCGATATCGTTATTATGAAACAAAATATGGGAAATCGATTGAGAGGAACCTGTTTGAAAGATCAGACAAGTCCGCCTTTTTAGAATCAAGAACGTACTGATCTACGTTGGGGTCAACAATATTAGAACCACCGTAGCAAAAAGAGATGAAAATGGCTGTATGTAAACTATCGATGGATAAATAACGAGAAGTCAGCTCGACTATAGTGTTACTCGAATCAAAAGAAAAAAAAAGAACTAACTGTCTTCAAATAGAGTTCCTTACATCACGCATTTGGTGTTAAGCTCTGGCGACGATGTCAACTTAAAAGACGACATGAGTCCTTGAGAATGACGAGATCCTAGAAGTTGACAACGGAGGAATTAAGAATCTTCAGCACAACTCCGTCACGTAGCCAATAACGTCGTCAACAGAAGTCGATGGATCAAGTCGGGAAACAAATATAGTTTTTAAAAAAAAAATTAAGCCGACTTCACAAAAATCACTAAAAAGAATAAAATAATTTTTAATTTTATATCTATTACGAAATTTTGTAGTCGGTGCAAATTAATGAAACAAACCAAAATACAACAAAAGTATTTAATCGTCCTCCCATCCATCGATCCGATGGTTGGGTAGTTGTTTTGTTTCTTTCTGCTCTATATAACAGCAAAGGAACCATTCAAATCGGCCACGCATTTGGGGATCTTCCTCTGTACAACAAAAAAAGAACCATCCAAATTGGTCCACGCGTTACAAAGTTAGGTTTCACCCCCACCCCACCAACAATTTTTTGGACATGGGACGACCTCTGAAGTATAACCTACCAAACAAAAAAAGAATCATCCAAATCAATTCATAATTAGCGGAATGATCGCGTAACAAAAAAAAAACAACAACATACAGTCGAATTGAGAACCTCCTCTTTTTTTGAAATCGGTTAAAAAGGACCGCGGTATTTTCGCAATCCTCAGAGTGTAACCCTCATTTCGAGACACATCATTTATGAATCTTAATGGGAATGAGTCATGCGATGGGTGAGGATTAGACTCAGAGGGGCCGCAATAGGAGGTTTCGATGATTGCGCTGAAGGATCATCGATGGGAGATGGGCTTACAGGGCCATTAGGTACCCTAGGGCGCCGGCGTCTATAACGTGACCCAGACTGTCGTTTAGACACATGCCGAGGGACATCGGCAACAGCCAAGACGGAGTCACCAGAAGCAACAGAGGCATCACGCTTGCCAACAGCACGCGACAGCAGGCTTCCAACATCTGAGGAAATGGTACTAAGCAGATTGGAGAAAAAACTATTGTGAATTAGCTTTTGAACTTCATTGTAGATTCGAATTGTATACATGAATATCTCTCTTATTTACTAGTATATGTATGTATGTATGTATTCTGAAATTTTAGTCTAAAACTGCAAGCTGTAAATCAGTTATCATCGCGACTTCATATTGTATGCATCGAAATCAATATTAAAGCAATTTTCTATCAACCGTTTTGTTTATATTCGGTCACTCCCAGTTATTTCAAATTATTTAAGCTACATTTTTTAACATTTGGTGCCGAAACCCGGGAATGAGACGGGACGGAATTCGCGAATTAGAGAAGTTGCTTAGTTTTTTTAATTTTCCTATTAACGGATACGCATACGGTGATTACTCGGTTTGGAGATTTCGTCGCGTTCATCATGGAGTTGCAAGCACGTGCCGGTTATCGGAGTCAAATAACCAAAATAGTAAATGAAGCGGCGGAATATTTGAAGACACCCGAATCGATGATTGCGAATGATGTGTCAAAATTAGACGCAGCGGAAGAAGAATTATCTTTTTATTTTCAAAGGTTAACCACGGCTAATGATAACCTTCGCACGGTGAATAGGGAGGTGCTGTCAAAAAATTTGGAGGACAAATATCCGGAGAAGACAGCTGAATACGAAGACACCGCGGTAGGCATGCTCACTCGTCTGCAAGTGCGGTTATCAAAGGTAAAAGAGCGTCTAGCATCAGTTTTAGGCGAAGCCAATATGCGCTCTACGCCTGGACCAGTTATTTCTCAAGGCGTTAAACTTCCCAAATTACAATTGATGAAATTTTCTGGAGATTATCGTGAATGGATCCCCTTTTGGGAAAATTTTCAGAGCGCAGTTCATGAAAATAAGGCACTTACAGGAGCCGAAAAGTTTAACTATTTGCAATCCGTTTTAACGGGAAACGCAGCGAAAACGATAGCGGGCTTCACACCTACATCTGCATGCTATGATGGTGCTATTTCGCTTTTGCAAGAGGAGTACGGCGATAAAGAAAAGTTGGTGGACAGAAATATGCAGGACCTAATGTCTCTTTCACCAGTGCATCACAAAGGCGACGCAGTGGGACTCAGGCATCTTTATAATACGGTGATAGCTTGTAGTCGGTCACTTACTGCTTTAGGAGTTCCTACAACTCATTACTATATAATGTTAAAAACAATTCTCCTAAAGTGTATGCCCAACGAGCTTAGAATTTCTTATCATCGCATACAGAAAAAATCCGCCGAGAATGGCGACGAGGATGGTGAGGAGGAACATAAATCAGCGTCAGACAGCGGCTCTATCTTGTCCTTTGATGGAGTTAAAGAAGTCAAAAATATTTTGCAGTTTTTAAAACGGGAAGTAGAGTCGACTGAGCGAGCGGCAGTTGAGAGGATGCCCAAAGAAAAGGAACGTTTTAAACACACACATCCAACAACAGCAGCAGGCTTATTGACGTCATCTACAGAGTCAGCGATTACTGCTTGCTTTTTTCTGCAAATCAACTGAGCACTCAACGCGTGGGTGTAATAGCACGCAGACATTGGATCAGAAAAAACATCTACTAAAGGAAGGTGGTAGATGTTATCGATGCACACAGAGGGGCCATACCGCTAGGTTTTGTCGAGTGAAGGGACTGTCTTGCAAAAAATGCAAATCCAAACATGCGACTGTTGTGTGTGATGCTAGTATAAATAGAAAATTTACCGCTACAGGCAAAGCGAAGACGAGTGTTAAAGAAAATTCTGTTAGTGACCCGTTGTATAGTTTAAGTTTGTGCTTGCCAAATAAAAACAAGAAAAATATTATGAACGTTTTTTTACAAACTGCTCGGGTGTTTTTAGCGGCTCCGTCGGGAACCAAGAAATTATTTGTGCGAATTATTATTGATGGGGGAAGCCAGCGTACATATGTAAGAGAAGCCACGGCTAAGAAATTAAAATTACCCATTATTGGGGTTGTACATTTAAATGTCATTCCCTTTGGAAAAACAAAACTTTCGGCTTACCAGGAATTTACTATGGTGAAATTGGTTATGGAAAGTCAATATAGTGGTCAGTATGTTGAAATTTCAGCTGTTGTAGTGCCAGAGATCTGTTTAGATGTTTTAGCTGCTCCGGATATCGACGTCGCTCCTAAATTAGGCAAGATGTGTTTGGCCGACGCAAATGACAACTGTTTTGAACAGGAGGAAGGGTTGAGTGTTCTTATAGGAGCCGATTGTTACTGGGCTGTGTCAACAGGGAAGTATAAGAGAATAACCGATCGACTTACTGCAACAGAAACCATGTTCGGGTGGACAATTCAAGGTCCCTCTCCGGTAAGTCAACAAGATTTTTCAAGATGCCAAAGTGTTCCTACTCTTTGTAGTCTAACTACCGTGGAAAATATGTGGAACCTAGAACTTTTAGGAATTCAGAGCGATGTTGTTGAAACGAAGCTTCTTACGAAAGATTTGCAAAGAAGACATCTGTGTAAGACAAGCACAAGATATGAAGCTTCCTTACCAAGCTCAAATGTAATGTTGGGAGATAACCGAGAGACTGCTTTATCGAGGTTGCATTCACTTGTTAAAAAACTGTCCAGGGAGCCGCAGAAGCTTTTCGAGTATGATAGGGCAATGCGCGATTTTATTTCATCCGGATTTGCCGAGCCAGCTGATCAAAGACTAGCATCAAAAGAATATTATATGCCGCATCGTCCTGTTTATCGACCTGAGAAATCCACAACGAAAATTAGAATAGTATTCGACGCTTCTTCGCATGCACCAGCTAAGCCATCATTGAATGAATGTTTATGGACTGGTTCTAACCTGCTTCCCGATATTTTAAAAATTTTGCTGCGTTTTCGACTAGGAAAAATAGCGTTAGTGGCTGATATCGAGAAAGCTTTTCTACAAATTTCTCTAGCCCAAGAGGACCGCGATAGCCACCGTTTTATTTGGTTTTCTAAAAGGTTGCACTCACATATGGATTTCCCGACATTGCAAGTATTTCGAATGACACGGGTCACATTTGGTGTAACGTGTAGCCCGTTTTTATTATCCGCCACAATATTGCTGCATCTAGATTCTGAAAAGCTGAAGCGTTTCCAAGGACTTGTAAGATACTGCGTGATTCCTTTTATATGGATGACTTAGTCCTTAGCCTTGATAATGAGGATTTTGCAGAGAGATTTCATCATGAAGCCGTTACAATAATGGGCCGTGCTTATATGAATCTGAGGAAGTGGATCAGTAATGATGCTGAAATAAGAAAAGGTTTTTGTGCGGAAAATATAGACAGTGTCCAGACCATTTTGGGGATGAAATGGAATATTTACAGCGACGAATTAATGATTAATTGGCAGCCTAACAAATCATATGAGATCCTAGCAGCTACGAAGCGAAATGTGTTAAAGGTAATTGCAGGAATATATGACCCTCTAGGTTTTTTAGGTCCGATAGTGATTCGATTGAAGATCCTATTCCAATCTATGTGGCGTCTAAAGTTAAACTGGGACCAACCCTTAGTTGATGATTTAGCTATACAATGGAGTAATTGTGTTGAAGGTTTAGACACACTTGGAACGTTTTCATTTCCCAGATAGGTATGTATACATGAGTCTTCTAAGATTAAGGAAGTACATAATTTCGCGGATGCCAGTTTAAAGGCGTTTGGAGCAGTAGCTTTTGTAAGAACTGGAGACGACTTACATGGCGTGAAAGTTTCATTTTTCTGTGCCAAGACGCGTGTAGCACCACTCAAACAAAGTAAAGACGAAGACCTTAGTTTGCCTAAATTGGAATTGATGGCTGCTGTAATTGCTGCTAGGTTGAGCGCTTATTTTAAGAAAGCAGGAATGCCCTTTGAGATGCATTACCTTTGGACGGATTCGCAAATCGCGTTGCATTGGATGCGCGGAGAGCCTCGGAAATGGAATTTTTAATCGTGTGAAGGAAATACAAGAAATTTCCGATATCAACGCTTGACGTCATTGTAGCGGCAAGGACAATCCTGCAGATCTTCTCACGAGGGGGATATCGGTTAAGCAATTGGCCGGATCTTCTTTATGGCAGCACGGTCCCCATTGGTTGAAGAAAAGTGAAGAAGAATGGCCAGCAGAGAATCGCCCTTCAAATGTGTCGACAGTATTGTTGGCGGCCGCCGAGCAGATAACGATTTCTACACCTCCTGAGGTTGCTGAGCCATTGTTACAATTCGATCAAATTAGCAGCTGGAATCGACTTCTTCGAATAACAGGTTATGTTTTTCGAGCCGTAGATAAAGTTTTATTTAAAGGGAAATCAAATGCCAGATTTTTGGTAGCTGCAGAACTGGTGAAAGCAGAGAAATACTGGATAAAATATTTTCAATATTTATATTTTTATAACGAAGTTTTGTCATTGCAGCAAGGAAAGCCAAATTCCCCGATCATCGACCCTGCTGACGCTCAATCCTGTTTTAGATGATGACGGTCTCCTTGGCGTGAATAGTCGATTACAATTATTAGATGAACCACTCGATATAGCCAACCCAATCATTCTACCTAAATCCAGTTACCTAAGTAAATTGATTGTTACCGATTTGCATGAACGAGTGTTACATGGGGGAGTTAGCGCAGTGCTAACGCGTCTGCGAGAAAAGTTTTTGTTACCAAGTAGACGTCAATTAATAAAGAAGATTGTGAGCAGTTGTCGATTTTGCCGAAAAATAAAAGGAAAGCCCGGTTCGATCCCCTTCGCACCATTACCTAGGGAGCGGTTATTGGCCTCTAGACCTTTCGAGACAGTTTGAGTTGACTTTGCCGGCCCTCTATACACCAACGAAAATGAGGGACAACGCAAAATTTACATTATGATCTTCACTTGCGCGGTAATTCGAGCGATTCATTTGGAATTGGTTCCTAACCTAACCACGGAAAGCTGCCTTTTAGCCATTAGGAGATTTATATCCCGAAACTAATTTTGTCCGACAACGCAAGAACTTTCAAGAAGGCCGCTACGGAGTTAAAGGATATAAATAAAATATTAAATAGCGAAATTTTTAATGGATTCTTAAGCAGTAATGGAATTACTTGGCGCTTCATCATGGAACGAGCTCCTTGGTGGGGCGGGTTTTGGGAGCATTTGGTGAAAAGTGTCTAAGACATACTGAAGGTTACCATTTGGAAGGCCAAAATTGGCAGTGATGAGCTTTATACGATCCTAACCGAAGCCGAAAGAATTATTAATTCAAGACCATTAACTTATCTGAGTGACGATCCTGTAGATCTGTCACCACTTACACCAGAATGTTTTCTTTTAGCACGCTTTCAGGCACCTCTCGATGCTGACATGGAAGTGTGTGAAGATAAGAATACAAAAGCCGAGTTACGTTCGAGATGGAAGATGAGGATGCAGTATACTTCGTTTTTGTGGAAGCGTTGGAAAACAGAGTATCTACGACTTCTACGGTCGGTCCATCATTCAGAGAAGACATTGTCAAAGGGGATTGAACTTGGCGACATTGTTTTAGTGTACGACCATGCTGCGCCCCGTATTAATTGGCGATTAGGCATTATAGAAAATTGCTATCCTGGCAGAGATAATAAGGTGCGGGCTTGTGAGGTACGTTTTGCAGACGGTAAAAAAATGAGGCGCCCTATACAGCTGTTATATCCATTAGAGGTTCGGCAATCTGCCAGCCCGGAGGATGTTAAAAATTGAATTATTTATGAGAAAAAACTATTGTGAATTAGCTTTTGAACTTCATTGTAGATTCGAATTGTATACATGAATATCTCTCTTATTTACAAGTATATGTATGTATGTATGTATTCTGAAATTTTAGTCTAAAACTGCAAGCTGTAAATCAGTGATCACCGCGACTTCATATTGTATGCATCGAAATCAATATTAAAGCAATTTTCTATCAACCGTTTTGTTTATATTCGCTCACTCCCAGTTATTTCAAATTATTTAAGCTACATTTTTTAACAAGGGGCGTTTCAAACATGCAACATTAAACGAACCACCGCAGACACCATCGCAAACAATTTCATCTTTGGAAATCACAAAAGGAACAAATAAAAAGACAAGGCCAACAGACGAAACAGAATAATACAACTACAAGAATAAGTACAAAACTAAAGAGAAAATAAAATAAATTTAAAAAATAAATTTAATGGAAATATAAAATATGCGCAATTCGTGCAGATAAAGTCGCAGGTTCCAGATATGCAGTGTAAACGCTATATTCGAAGAGAGAATTTATTTAATCTGGGGAAAATGGCCTACCTTTAGGCTTTTCACGTCTGTTTTGGCGGGAGGCGAATTAATAAAATTAGTTTACGCGGAAGCTAATTTGAAATTGAGGTTATGTTATTTAATGATATGCAAGAAATTAAAATTAATAATAGTAAACTCAAAAGATCACCGAATTAGTAGAATGCCGGACAGACTGCACAGTCAAGTTAATCATCAGCTCTAACAACAAGACTGAACGAGGCAATAATTAAGATTGGTGGCAGTGCTTAAATTTTCACTATTCAAAAAGTGCAAGTGTTTCAGAGATAATGTCACACAGGATCAACAAGCATAAAACAAAGCTAGAATAAAACAATAAAACAATGAAATTAATTATAAAAAACAGATAAATGCACTGCAACAAAAAATTTGACAACCGCACTACTGACACATCACAAACCTTATATAATACCTTATATACTTATGTAATACCTCTGCAACTAATGAAATTAAATTTTTATACTAGTAGCATTTTTCATTCATTCATCATATCCGATTCATTATCATATCCGCACTAAAAGACACTAAATTTTTTATCTATCACGACATTTTGAAGTCGATGCAAATTCAACAAAGAAAACAACTACCTAACCACAAGCGAAGATAAACAACCTAAGCATTTCAGCCCACGGGACCTTAAGGAAGGACGATTAAATGGTTTTGTTGTAGTTGTTTTGTTTGTTTAATTTACACGGACTTCAAAATATATATTATAAAATTAAAAATTATTTTATGCTTTTTAGCGCTTTTTGTGAAGTCGGTTCAACTTTTTTTTAAAAACTATTTAATTTTTGACTTTTTAGTGTCTTCAAATATACGACTCGAAGAATGCTGCTCGTACGAACAACGAAAATTTCAGATGTTGTAGAGGTAGTGCACTCTAAAGAATGTAAACAGAATTATCCAACTCCAGCAATTTATTACGAAATTACTCACGGTTACCCTTTCATACCTTCACATTAGAAAATTCTTACCATGGCCCAAGTGCGCCACCGTACTCTATACAGCAAGAGAGAATCATCGAAGTCAAAATCGGTCTATGCCTTATGAAGCTAGTCGCCAAACCTTTTCCAACTCTCACCACAAACCATAATTTTTGTCAGAATACGAATAGATAGCATTCAGAGTCATCTAAATCAGTCCCCGCGTTACAAAGTTAGACTGAACCTCCCCCTACCCCAACCCTAAGTCAAAATTTTCCTCATACTAGCAATGGGGGTCACACTATATACAACAAGAAAGACTCATTCTAATAGGGATGTACGTAGGCAACATATTCTTCACATCAAAAGAAGAATCATCCAAATCGACCCACATGTTACGAAGTTGACATCTAACCGCTCCTCTACTACAAACCCACCGAGTAAAATTGTGTCGGGGTACCGAGGGGGAAACATACTCTATACATTAGAAAAAGAATCATCCAACTCGGTCCACGCATGACGAACTTAGACTACCCCTCCTTCTCCCCATCCCACCCTAGGACCGTATTTTTTCATTATTGGTAATAGGTAATCACACAACAAAAAGAAAAACATCCAAATTGGTCCACGCATTACGAAGTTAGGTTTCCCCCTACTACTCACCCACACGCCTCCAAAAAATTTTTTGACATGGTACCAATCGGGGAATATACCCTACCCAAGGGAAAAAGAATCATCAACGTCGGCCCACGCGTTACAATATTGAGAACGGATATACATAGAAAAAATAAAATACATGTATAACTTCTAGTTTTTGGGAAGTCGCTTAATAACCTCTCGATTTTTGGGAAGTCGTTTAAAAAGGATTAAATACTTTTGGTGTTGTTTTTGAGATAGGTAAAAATATGATGATACCATTTTGAATTTTTTCAGAATAAAATATTCCATCGTATTACGAATTTTCTAAAATTAAATACTGCGTCCTGACATCATTAGAACTCAACATAGGAGCTTTGTGCGCACAAAGCTTGTTATTACTCCTTGCAGTAACAAGACTATCTCAAAGAAAGGTTTATTTACTCACAAGCATAAATAAATAAACTGCTGATCGAAATAAAACACAAATGGAGTTTTGTGTGATTAATTATAATACATATATTTCTTTATAAAATATTCAATTTAAAAAATTTGGAAATTAATTGTTTAAGAAGAAAAAAAATTGGGAAGCTAGGTAAGACTATGCATAAAATTATATCAAAAGTTGAAACCAATAAAATTAGAAAGAAAGATAAGAACGGTAAGGAAGTGCGTAAAGAAATATTCATATTTTTTTTTTGCTGGAATTTTTACAAGTGTTGTTTTGTATTTTTTTGTATACTCGTATATCAATTTTCCCCAATTTTGGAAAATCGGACATCAAATTTTCGATAGGTAAAATTTGCATGTTACGTTCGTAACAGATTTTGTTGTGCGTATGTTTGAGCTGGAAAGAAAAGAATTAAATAAGCGTAAGAAAACCAAAATTATTTACACTTACCTTTCTTTTGTTCCGTCCTCCAAACGAATTTAAGGATGAAGCTGCAAGAAAATTTATTTTATTATTACAGAAAATATTAAAGTACCTTACCTGCTCACTGATGAAGCGCGGAGTCAAGGAAGATCCGTTGAGAGTCTGGTGATACCGAAGATGTCGATGACCCTGACGCGGTGTTTTAGATAAAGCCCTATTCCCGATACTAAAGTTTCTTTCCCTCAATGTCCCAACGTCCCAGAAATCCTGAAAAGCAACTTACCCAAATTTCCCCCTCAATCTCAAAATGTCCTACAAGACTTGACCCCGAAAAGCTGAGCTGAAAAAAAAAATCAGAAAAAGAAATAAAATCTTACAAATTGGATAAAATCTTGGTGCTGAAGCTGCACTCGCTGTAGGTACGGATATACATGTAACCTACCTTGAGTTGAAATCGCTGACCGATGAAGTAGATGATTTGAAGCCTGACCTAGTTGTGTTAACCACTTGAAGACTCGTGGATGGAGTTGCGGAGACGATAAGTTGCTGTAAGGATAGAATAGGTTAGACAAATTCAGTATAGTTTAGGTATATAATATTCGTTAGTCTGGTTTAGGCATTTTACTTACAAATTTAGGGAAAATAATGTAAAGAATGTGGATAGAATAGGATAGGATTAGTTATTGGATACATATAGTTTTGAATTTTAGCTAGAATATAGATTAAATTGAGCAAAACGCAATAATATTAGTTACATATAGCTTACATATGGTTTTGAATTTTAGCTAGAATATATATTAATTTGAGCAAAATACCATAATATTAGTAATTTAGTTTGGTTATAAGTAGGATAAAGATGATGAATTTTTGAGATAGGAACAGTTAATTATTTGAAATATGAAAAGATACTTACTTTGTAAAGAAGATGTAAGCCCAATTTGTCTGCTCACGATTCTGAGGAAATCTAAAAGAAAGGAAGAAAACCAAACATTTTTCGAACAAATATTTGCTGTCCGAGATATTTCAATAGCTTACCTTTTCGGAATTTCTCTCCTGTCGCGACGAAAACTAAAAGTTACATCACACTTAACCTCACCACGAAATGATCACCAAATAACTTATGAAACTTTAATACCCGGAAGCAACGACCGATTTTCCTAGGCTGTCCGTAACCCTAAGCATAGGTTGGTTAATAATTTAGAGGCGGAATAATATTATTAATTGAATCAGAAACACGTGTACCTGAATGACAGATGGAAACTTTGGAGCGAAAATTTGTACCCTTACAAAGATCGAAGAATTTTCCTAACAACGCAGAAATGAATGTTAAATTCCAAAGATAAATTTAACATAGGAAAAAAGAATTTAATCTTAAAAATGTGAACCGATTCGCAAAATTATAAGCCGATTCACGAGTCAAGTTGATATTTTTGGGGAAAACGTCATAATAGGGGCAAATTATCTATTTCACCAACCCCTTTGGTAGGAGAAGCGGACAGTTTAGTGCGAATTTTCTAAGAAGTGGATACTTGAAAGTCAGTGCAGAAAAGTTTCAACGAAAGAAAAAGGGATAAATAGTGAAGAAAACGTCAACAGGGAACAAAAGAAACAGATACGCAGATACCTGGAACAAAGATGACGCCAAATAAATAAGGAGGCGGATATTTACCGATGATGATAAATAAGGAGGCGGATATTTACCTGTGATAGGAGAGGACAAGGTGAAGGAGAAATTTGGAAAAGATAAGTAACTTCTTTTTTTATTTTATTTGAATTTTTTTTTATTTTTGGTTTTCCGCGATTACAAAAGTGCAAGTACGAAATCTTAGTAGAATAGTTTATGTGAATTTAAAACAGAAAATTTTGGTGAGCAGTGAAAAGTGGTCGAAGTATAGAATGTCTTAATAAATTTAATGGAAAAATAGATATTCTTTTATTCCATGAAATAATTTTGTATTTATAATTTTCTTGCGTTTGAGCCGGCAACATTCGAGTTCGTGGACTCTCATAACCACGTGGCGCCCACAAATATAGTGAACCCACCCGTTCTCCAACGAAGTTGGCATAATTTATATGCTTCCAGGAAAGCATATAAAATGCACCCGAAAAATCGAGTCTAAATCCCAAAATATATTGATTCAATTTTGACTTGCGGCAAAGTTTTTTCTACAGCTTCATGCGCATAAAGCTGCTATGACTACGCAACGAAATATTTTATTTTGAAAAAATGCATAATAACTGTATAAGTATTACACTACACCATACTAAAATGGCCCATGTTTCATCTCATTCCTAGTATCAGAAAAAATTCATTAAAATTGTTCAAGTTTACCTATCTCCAATTTGGGAAATAACAGACACCCTTATATATACATATATATTTGCAGGCTAAAGTAACTTGAAAATCCAACGTTTTTCTACACATTTCTTATTAACTCAAAATTTTTGTACCAAATTTGAACAGGTTTAACGATATTTGAACAAATTACGAAGCTGTGGCTAAGCTAATAGGAAATTTTATGTTTTCGTACTAATAGTTGCGAGGCAATATCACCTTAAATAAGACACGTTTTAGACCAAACTCCGTAACTTACACACATATGAGCGCACCTTCTTATAAAAAGCAGGTGAACAAAGAAACTTTTGCAGTAAGTAATAAGTTTTGTTCAAGATTGTTACAATGCAAACTATTGAAGTTTTTGCTCTACTACTGTTTTCAGTAGTATTAAATTGTGATGGTTTCGGAGGATACTCGTGGGGAATGGCGTTTCGTGAGTATAATTGCATACTTACTATTAGCTTTTATTTTTGGCTCCAAATACAAGTCAATTGGAAGAATGATGAATATTAACTCTTAATTCGCTTTATTTAAGTGTGCACCCAGTGAGATGAATATTTTTTCCCTGAATGCTCTTTGTAATTGATACAGGTGTTTTATAGTTTGAAACTGAATCATTTCGCAATAATTTCAAGATAGTCTAAAATTGCCAAAATTGACTCCAAAACTATTCAATTCTATTTTAGTTAATTTTTGTATTCTATAATATATAAAACACGAACTTAATAATATTTTAATAATTTACTGTCAACAGTTTTGTTACATACTATAAAAATTCACATTTGACAAAACTGAAGAAATACAAAACCAACTATCTTTAAAATTAAAATTGAATTGCGGTGTCTTCTCGGTGAGATTTTACCAGACACAAACCAGTGTTTGCAGTTTCATTTAAATGTTTAGACAACATCAAAATAATAAGCAAATATACCTACGAATTTAACTGCAAAATTGCAAGAGATAAAATTAATGATGAGTTTAAAAAAGTAATAACTAAAGATATATAGTAGAAGAAATGAAAAAAGACCGCATTTGTGGAAAATGTTAAAGCAATAAATGGGTCGTATATAGATTAGTAAAACGGCACAAAGATAGAGAAGCTGAGTCCACGTAACATTTTGGGGGGGGGGGGGGGGGGAAGCATTAAAAAACTGCCGATAAAGAAGATCATTTAATAATGAGGGAAATAAAAAGGAATCTAATAATATCACCCAGATTAGTTATGAATAATTTGGAACTACAACACTTCACTTGGAAAAGAAACTAATTTAATCGAATAGAACCTTTTTAGTCATCAAAACTATGGTTAAAAGTAACCCTCTTTACATTTCTCTGCTTGCTTTTATAGCAAGCTACTTTTACATATGGTTTTAAGTGGGGACACTTTTACGTATATCTTTCTTTATCTCTTACATCTACTTAAGTGTTCAAATGACCGGGCTAGTATAATGGTGTCATGTCCAGTGACAACGTTACATCCTTCCCCTCTGGCCCTTTGGTCGGAACGACGAGGAGCCAGCATTGGTTAATACATGGATCTTCTTTGGCCTACCGCGTTTTTGTATACGGGATATTTTTTCCACTATATTTGTAGATGGTCCTGACCCAGTATAGGGGGTGAGTGCTGAAGTATGGTATACCCTAGTTCATCTGATGTAGATGTTGACGAAGCTATTGTATAACTGGAGGGCCCGTGCTTCCGTACTACAATGTACGGACCGTCTCGCTTGGGGCAGAATTTTGCGCAAAATCCCTTCTTACTGCTGCTACTTGGATGGGTCGCTACTCAGACATAGTCTCCGGGCTGATACGAAGGATCAGGTCGTCTTTTGCGTACGGCAGTTGTCTTCGTACGTTCAGTTCTGATCTCTTGGACTTCCTTGGCATACTTTATGGCTTCCGCAGGTTGAAGTAGGTATGGCGATATTTCTGGGATGTAGTTCTCGTCCTGAACAATAGTCTTTAAGTCATCAAAAATCCGAATGTTAAGAACGAAGCTGAACATCCAGTGTTTTCATTAAAAGCCTAATTCATAGCAAACCTAATGGCCGGAAGCTTGTTTGGCCAGTCCCTGTGGTTACCTGTAACTAGAATAGAAAGCTGGGTCTTTAGGTCAGGGCTCTTGCGTTCAACGAGATTGGCCTCCGGATGATACATTAGCGTGAAAGTATGTTGACCGTCAAGGCAAAACATGACATGTTGCATAACAGCACTTATGAACTGAGTTCCGTTGTCACTCACGGTACGCCGTATCGTAGAAATGCCTCATCTATTAGGATCCATGCACAAGGGTCGGCACTAGCCTTTTCGAGTGTAAAGAGCTCAATCCATCTTGAGGAGTTATCTTCCACACATAATCTCCAGTTCTATTGCTTCAAAAAAGTTATAAAAATTTTAGTGTAATTTTGTTTAATTGACGATATTAGCTAGTGTAAGCCAGAATCCACACCCTTGTACCCTGGCGTTCAGTTACTCGTACCTGATGAAAATTGTGCTATAAAAAAGGGTCAGACAGCAAGAATACCTATCGTAGTTGAAAAACAAATCAATAAGTATGTTTAATTTTAAGCAAAAATTATTAAACAATAGTCGTATTTACATTTCAGGAATACGCGAATAGTATTTACATTTATGGTGCAGTAGACGGAAAAGAGAGAGCGGCTGTACTGGAATATCAAAGGAGATTCCGTACTCGGCGAGCACCCCAAAGAGGGGTATTTACACGGACTTTCCGAAGGTTAAGAGAAACAGGAAGTGTAACTTTAAACGTCAGGGAGACGCGACCCAAAACTTCGGGAACTTCTGCCCACGTGGAGCAGCAAATAATCACCATCGTGAGGCAAGACCCTGAGACGAGCACGAAACGAGTCACAAAACGATTAGGAGTATCTTCAACTGAGGTTTGGAGGGTTATAAATCAAGAGGGATTACGTCGGCATCACCATCAGCCAGTCCAAGGCCTACTGGAAGGAGATTCTGAGAGAAGACTGGAATTTTGCACTTGGCTTCTGGAACGCGACGTTGACGACAGGGCATTTCTGACCCGAATCCTGTGGACGGATGAATCTCAATTTACCAGGGATTGTATCAGGAACTTCCATAATCTTCATACCTGGTCGAAGATTAACCCACACAGAACAAAGCTGACCTCATTCCAGCAGAAATTCAGTCTCAATAGTTGGGCTGGTATCATCGGCAAACCTTTGGTAGGACCATTCATTTTACCAAAATGGCCAAGGTTAAGATTCTCTGTAATATACGAATCTAAAGCTCTCTCCATAGCTTTCAGAAGAAACGATGTCAGTATGAACAATCTGTAATCCCTTTGTGTAGTGTGAACACATTTCCCGTCTTTGGGGAAGAAAACAAGGGCTAGTTTCCAGGATTCTGGTACCTGGTTTCACATTAGGAAGCCTTTGAAAATCATTGCAAACTACGGGACCACCAGTTCAAGTACTTTTTCTAACATGACTGGCATTATACCGTCTGGCTTCGGCAACTTACCTGGACCAAAAGTGTTTTGTTACCAATTTTACCCTGCCCTAGGAAACGATTACTGCGATGTTGAATCTTCGCTTTGTACGAACGTCGCTTTTTGAAGATACTGGATATATACAACCACGGAAGTGAGTGTCGAACAGGACCTCTAGTGTTTCCCTGCTGCGTGTAAGTTAGGTAACATCTTTAGATAAGGTAATCCAGCCCTTTCTTTTAAATGTTCTGATATTCTTGTTAAAAATCTTTCGGACCGTCCTATACTTCTCCCACTCTACTCTCTCATTGTCAGCCTCGCCAGTCTGCACAAAGTGTGTACTCTTCCGCCAATGCGGTTGTAATTTATTTCGGGGCCTCCTCGCATCGAATAACGTACCACAACGCAGATTCTTCTTCGTATTGGGTACTCCAATATACCGCTAGTCCCTGCTACGTTCCTAAATTCTCTGGTACATTTTGCCGTCACCCTTGTTTTGATGGTTAACCTAATGTAACAATATTCATCGAGAACCCAGAATTATCCGTCTCGGTAGAGAATGTAACATCGACGACATTTGTACTGATTGAACCTCTGTACTTTAGTACGCATCCCCAGTTACCAATTTCTAGGATAGTGGTTAGTATACAGTGGTGGAGGTTTATTTTCACCTTCAACCCCCGTTAGGGGTGGCTTGATAACTAGCCTCCGTGAGGGTTTGGGAGCCTCCGTGAGGGTTTCCAGAAGAAAGTCCTTTTCAACCACCTACTTTCACAGCGTATTAGTGTCATTGTCCTTATTGTGACCCGTTTTATACGGAACCTATTCTTTACGCCATCTTCCCAAATTTGAGATACAAAGAATCGTCTGCCTCCCTGTTAATTGGGACAATATACACCTTTTCTCCGCCTATCGTTAAGACCTTTCAATCCGTTTTGGAAATCAACGTATTCTTTCTTTGGATTAGCTTCAGTGCAGTTTCCGGTGGCACGACGTGAGATATTAATATCTTCGCCCTCGGAGACTATTTTAGTCTTTGCTACAATCTACAGGGAAGCGCCCTTCTAAAGGCCTTTCAAGGTCTTAACTACCTTGCACTCGTCAAGAGAGAAGCAATGAATGATTTTAACGCCGTTGAACCAGCCTGCTTCGTCAAATCTCTGCATCGACTGGCCCACGTTCGTATCCATATACAAGACCAGCTTATCTAGTAGCTCCATCAGAACGACCTTAAACCTCTATGTAGTCCGGGCGCAATAGGGGGGGGGGGGGGGAGTAGTATAAATATGTATGTTCTGGCTCAAATGTGCAATGTGCACCTAAAAATTGGTTAAATTGTGAGGGAAATCGAGGTCTGACGGCACATTTTCGCACATTTTACGTGAGGCAGAAACCCCATAACAATTTTTGGAGGTGCAGAAGAGAGATAAGGATGTCGGCCATCTTGGATTTTCGGTCTTGTAGGCTACAATTGAGAGATAAGGAAGAGAGATAAGGATGTCGACCATCTTGGATTTTCGGTCTTGTAGGCTACAATTGAGAGATAAGGAAAAGAGATAAGGATTCGGTCTTGTAGGCTACAATTGAGAGATAAGGAAAAGAGATAAGGATTGTCGGTCATCTTGGATTTAGAGTATTCGGTCTTGTAGGCTACAATTGAGAGATAAGGAAAAGAGATAAGGATTGTCGGCCATCTTGGATTTTGGGTTTTCGGTGTTATAGGCTACAATTGAGAGATAAGGATGTCGGCCATCTTGGATCTTGGGTTTTCGGTCTTATAGGCTAAAATTGAGAGATATGGAAGAGAGATAAGGATGTCGGCCATCTTGGATTTTAGGTTTTCGGTGTTATAGGCTACAATTGAGAGATAAGGATGTCGACCATCTTGGATCTTGGGTTTTCGGTCTTATAGGCTACAATTGAGAGATAAGGAAGAGAGATAAGGATGTCGGCCATCTTAGGCTACAATTGAGAGATAAGGATGTCGGCCATCTTGGATTTTGGGTTTTCGGTGTTATAGGCTACAATTGAGAGATAAGGATGTCGGCCATCTTGGATCTTGGGTTTTCGGTCTTATAGGCTACAATTGAGAGATAAGGAAGAGAGATAAGGATTGTCGGCCATCTTGGATTTTGGGTTTTCGGTGTTATAGGCTACAATTGAGAGATAAGGATGTCGGCCATCTTAGATCTTGGGTTTTCGGTCTTATAGGCTACAATTGAGAGATAAGGAAGAGAGATAAGGATTGTCGGTCATCTTGGATTTTGGGTTTTCGGTGTTATAGGCTACAATTGATAGATAAGGATGTCGGCCATCTTGGATTTTGGGTTTTCGGTCTTGTAGGCTACAATTGAGAGATAAGGAAAAGAGATAAGGATTGTCGGCCATCTTGGATTTTCGGTTTTCTGTCTTGGAGGCTACAATGGGTCTTCTTCTTCTTCTTTGGTTTGCATCTAGACTTAGATCTAAACCTAGGATCTGAACCTAGATTGTTTAGTAAGATTAGGCACCTGTCGGCCATCTTGGATATTGGGTATTCAGTCTTGGAGGCTACAATTGATGTTGAAGATAAGAGTTTGTTGTTTTGAGTTTTTAATTACGAAGTACAGCTTTATCAGCTAAATGAAATAACATGAGGCGAATTTAATTGTGTTGAAGATAAGAGTTTGTTGTTTTGAGTCTTTAATTACGAAGTACAGCTTTATCAGCTAAATGAAATAACATGATGCGAATTTAATTGGAAAACAGAATATTGCGTAATAAAAGATTTCACCACTTTGAGTAAATAGATGAAGATTATTTTTTATTTCTTTTGCAAATTCTTATTTCTATGATATCATTTGTTTTCAAGCAAGTTTTAACATGTTTTTCTGGTCGAGCTGCGATTGATAAGCGAGCTGGTGACTGCGTAGAAATTAATAATTTGGCGGCAATGTTAAGGTCGTTGAGTGATAAGGTTTTGTAGATGAATCTGACCTCGTGCTGAAAATAAGAGTTTGTTGTCTTGAGTTTTTAATTACGAAGTACCCCTTTATCAGCTAAATGAAATAACATGATGCGACTTTAATTGGAAGCAGAATATTGTAACCTCGAACTTTAAAAGATTATCATGCAATTTCTTTTCCAGATCTAAATATAGCCATTAATTCGAGGTTATATTATTAAATAATTTCGTGTTTTATGCAACTAGCAAGTAAGTCATTCCACCGATTACGTCATAACACCATTGAGGAATAGCCAAAGGAATTTCTGTAATTAAGGGAAAAAATCTGATGTTTAAAAATAACATGCATCGCTTTGCATAAATCCGTTAATAAGTAATAAACGTCTAGTCAAGATAGCTAGAATGGTTTCTTTCGATACTTTGGAGAGGTTTATCATGTGAAGAACTTGCAAAAAGAATATAAATATCTTTTCATAGCCTTAAACTTCGTTTCTTTATGATTCAGCCGTGATAATCTTAATAAGGGAAACCATTGATTCGTAATTATGCTTTAAATTTATATCAAACTAGCAGCTACCAAACCCATATAACAACCTTGAACTGCAGAAGAAATGAAAAAGATCATTGCCGTTTTTGTAGCACTTTGTAAAAATTGCCTCAAAACTGTGAATTTAGACTAGAACAAACAAAATCGAAGTAGCTGAAATGTCCTCTTTCGATACTTTAAAGAGATTTATCATGTGAAGAACATAAGAAAATAAATTTCATATATGCTTCATGTAACAATAGACCCAAATTGTGATCTCACCGAGTTCAGTTTACTTTGAGTTTGTTATGTAATGTGGACAAATGTCAGCTTCCGGGTTTGTTACCGTTGCAGCACTTTCTAAAAATAACCTCAACAACTTTGAATTGAGCCGATAGAACAAACAAAATCGAGGTAGCTGGAATGGCTTCTTTTGGTAATTTAGAGAGATTTATCATGTCAAGAACTTAAGAAAATAAAAAAATCTTTTCATAACCATAAACTTCGTTTCTTCTTTTTTCAGCCGTAATAATCTTAATAAGGGAAACCATTTTTTTCTTGAATCATAATTATGTTTTAAATTTATACCAAACTGACAGCTAACAAACCCATATGACATTTAAAATTAAATTTTTGTATACGTCATGTAACAATAGACCCAAATTGTGAGCTCACCGGGATAAACGAACGAAAAACTTCAAAATTTATAGAGAAATGCTTTATTATTCGTATTGAAAGCTTTCTATTGGAAAAGGATGATGAAGGAATTTTGAATCCAAAACAATTTTTCTACAAAATCAAACCTCAAGTTATAAATCTTCTTGAAGCAAGTTTACAGAAAATCCTCTGAATTAGGCTCTAGGAAATTGATATGTTACTTAGAAGATACATTTCATTATATAATCCATTATAGAAATCTTCAAAAAGTAGTTTAAAGTATGAATTGAAGTTTTCATACATTCATAGAGCTCTTTGATTCAGACAATGGAATTGATTAAAACTCATACATTCATAGAGCTCTTTGATTCAGACAATGGAATTGATTAAAACAATATATTAATCTTAGTACTTTCATTAGATCAAAAGCTGTTAACACTTTCCGATCTTAAGCTCTTATGATGGAATTTGTATTAATCACGAGGAATGACACTAATTTTGTGTTCTTAAGTATATTCAAATGTTCAACAGATGCTTACTATTGTCAAGACTTATTCTAATATCACCATTAAATCTTTTGGTTGAAGCACAGTTCGGTTTACTAAAATTATCACAGTTTAAAAAATTATTAACTTTATTTTTGGTTTGTCTTTTACTTTGTTTGCATTAGCAAGTATAAACATGTATTTGAAAAAGGGTATACCCCAAACAAAATGTGATTACAAAATACTAAATTTCTTCGAAATAAAAACACTCGTAATTCGCTTAATCAATTTTTATTTAAAATCGGTAGAGTTCTATTAACTCTTCCTGACATATCATTATTTTATATAATTAATTTACATATTTCTAAATCCTGGTATTTCGTCCATTTTGTTTTCGATAAATTTTAAATTGCAATCTTCATCCATCTCATACACAGTGTTGTTGATCTCCACTGTTTGAATCTCTGACTGCGGTTCCACTGATTGATGATTTTCGAAAATGAATTTTACAAAGCATATTGTCAATACAAGAACATCTTTTTGTCTCTGAAATTCCTCCATTTTCTGAATTATAGGCTGTGTTACTTTATTTAGATATTCCTGTTTAATTTCACTATCCTTAAGATTTGTATTAAGTTCGATGATTTGGGTGGGACATGTCTGAATTCTTATCATAGGGGGGGAATTTCAATGGTTAGAAAATACGGATATTGGTATAATGAGCATTCCTCAAAATTCATATATATTTAAAGTAGATTTAGCTTATCCAGAATCACTTCATGACTTACACAATGACTTACCATTTTACGCAAATAACATAAAAAGCCCTGAATTAGGCTCAAGGAATTGATAGCTGACTTAGAAGATAAGTTTCATTACATAATTCATTATAGAAATCTCCAACAATGTTAAAAGCATGGATTGAAGTTTTCATGCATTCATAGAGTTAGGTAATAATGCTGTCTACGGCAAAACAAGGGAAAATGTTGATAAGAGTAGCGATATTAAGATAGCTACGGAATGGGCAAGTCGAGGTAAACATTAGGTCTTATGCTTTAATTGTAAACCCAATTTTCATAGTATTGTACAATTTACAATAAATATGGCAGCAGTAGAATTAAGCAAAGTAAAAGTGACTTATAACAAACCAGTTTATTTAGGTTTTATACTTCTTGAAATATTGAAATTAAAAATGTATAAATTCCATTACAAATTCAGTATGTGGATAGAGTTATGTTAAATTATACGGATACAGATTCCTTTATTTATACAATTAAAACTATTGATTATTATAGTGATATTTCAGATGAGAGAAATGAAAGATTTGATACTTTAGAATACAGTCCAAACAATCCTTTTAGTCATCCACTAAAAAATAAAAATAAATTAGGTTACATGAAAGATGAGCTTAATGATAACATAATGGTAGAATTTATAGGTTTAAAGTCTAACATGTATTCTTTATCTATACGAAATGTTGAATCTATAAAAAAGCGAAGGGTGTTAAAAACAGTTCTGTTAACAAGTTCACTATAGGTAATAATAGAGATTGCTTGTAAAAGAAGAATAATTTTAACGGTGATATGCTTATATTTAGATCTAATTTTGAGGTCATCAGATGACAAAAGATATTTAAGAGAGGATAGAATTGAAACGTATGCTTGGGGGCATTATATAAAAGTATAACTTTATAAATAAAGGAATCAGAGGGGGGGCTAACATAATGTTCTCGCAATGTTCTTAAAATTAACATCCCATTTATCTTCTTACGAGTAGACAACAGGAAAGAAAGAAAGATATTAAGAAAGCTACATTGTAAACTGCTTGCTCCATTCAATTATTAGTAAAATTTGATTTTGTAAAATATTAATCCTTGAGTGTTAATTACACTGAATATTCAGAAGATGGAATAAATGATTAATTTTTAAATTGTAATTAGTTTTATTTTCAAACATTTTTATACAATGACATTGAGCATTCTTAACTGTTTTAGAATTTCTAAAGCTCTTCCTCCTGACCTCCTGCTTGATGTTAATTTTAATTCATCCACCAGTATATTGGGGTCTGTAATATCTTGAATTTCATCATCGCCATTGGAGTCTTCATCACAACTTCGGTCATCATCCTCAACCGCGGAATCACAAATTCGGTTATTATCTTCAAACGCGGCGTTGTCATCTTTAACTGAATTTGGGTTCACATCTTCATTAACTCTTCTATTAGCGATGCTAAAATATCCATTATTCTCACCCTTTAAAGATTCTTGAGAATGCCCCCGATTTTTTCTAAGGGATATAATTTTATTTCTAATAGTATTCCTAACAGGATCAAAACCGGCTTCATTGATGGGTGTTAATAAATGGGTATTTTAATCTGATAAAATCTCTTCTTCACGATTGTTATCTTTCAATAAATGTGTTGACCGTCTCTTATGTCTTAGAAGACTATCTTTCCGACTAAAGAATTTGTTGCATTCTATGCATTTAAACATATTGGTGGTTATCTAAACACTAAAAATGACCTGTTGAAATCGATATTTATAACTTATTACTCCCGCCAACGCCAACAACAACACCAACACCAACGCCAACATCAACACCAACGCTAACACCAACATCAACATCAACACCAACACCATGATAAAGCTGTTCATAGACATGGTAAGAGCTGTTTGTAAACCTGGTAAAGGATAGAATTGAAACGTATTCATTCCGCACTAAAATCGTCACTGCTTATTCCTTATGTTGTCTAATGTAATAAAATATACACTAAGACCTAGCCAGAGAACATATCTATAATCTAAAGAAAAAAGAACATGTAAATCGGATCAGTGATTTTCGAGATGGATGATGAATATTTTAATTTAATAAGGATAAAGGGGGTTTTCATATGATTACTTAAATTCTTTTGATAAATTTAAAATGAAGCATGTGTGCCCCTCAGGATTTTTTAATAAACTTAGCAATAAGAAGAAGAATATCAGCATGTCGTTAATGTATGGAACAAATTTAATTCTAGAAATATCTGAGAAAATTTGCAATTATATTTAAAGTGTGATGCCTTATTGCTAA
The DNA here is from genome assembly GCA_964036015.1 of Leptarthrus brevirostris. Taxonomy (NCBI): domain Eukaryota; kingdom Metazoa; phylum Arthropoda; class Insecta; order Diptera; family Asilidae; genus Leptarthrus; species Leptarthrus brevirostris. Next base: position 74,094,315 of record OZ038373.1, read on the forward strand.
CAGACATTTTTGAGAATTTTAGAATAGTATACATAAATATCTATGAGTTTAACCCGAATCATTATTACACAACACCAGGATTATCATGGGAATGCTATGTTAAAACACATCCAAATTAAATTAGAATTATAGAAATGTATTATATAATTTCATGAAAAGCGGTATTCGGGGAGGTTTAACACTTGGGGTAATTTTAGGATAATTGAAATAAATGACTAAAAATAATGTATTATTGTTTTATTTAAAAATTTTATTCTATTACAATGTTCTTACAAATTAACAAGGCATAATATCTCTCACCGATCAAAGTCTTCATGTAGGGGGATGTTTTAGAATTTAACTTTAATCACACATATGTTTCTTCATCCGGGCTATCCCAGTCCTCCTCTATATGACAGGTAGCATCGAGCCGATCCCTCATCTCGAGGGCCATCGCTTCGACGCTGAAAACAGTTACAATACACCTCCTTCCGCTAACTAAGTGGTTAATCTATAAAGAAGAAAATAATAAAAATAACATGTAAGATAATTTTAAAAACTAACCGTCCGCAACCCCGTTAAATTCTCCGAATATGGAGTGGCCACCTCGCACCACTCGGACTCCCATCCTAACCTATAGACCAGGTTTATCGGGGTAAGCGGAGAATTTACCAGCTCCTGCAGCCGCTCATGAGGATCCTCGTAATCCTTTGGGGTATCCAACACCTTAAGAACTTCTGTTATAATACTCTCCATTTTGGTGAATGTTAAAACTCTTAAGTGATTCATTGCTTAAATAGTATCCACTTATCTCTATTCATTTTTCACAATTTGTTGCTCGCCTATAAAACTTATTTGTTGATTAAAAATGAAACTCTCATTAAACTTATTTTTATTACCGCAAAGCTTCCTTCAAATTTAATTAAATGACCCCTGCTTATCTTTATAGAATTCTAAATTTAAATTTAAATTCTTTACATATGATTTGAAAGGAATTGTGGTAACCAAAAAATATGAAAAATGCTTATCGACAGTTAGCTGCTACCGAAATTATACAGAGATAACCGGGGATCATTTAATTAAATTTGAAGAAAGTTTTATGGAATAATCAAAAAATAAGTTTTATGAGAGTTTCATGGGTAATCAACAAATAAGTTTTATAGATGAGAAAAAAATGTGAAAAATGAATAGAGATAAGCGGTTCCACCAAAGTGTTGGTATTAGCTATTAAATCATAGGTCTTAGTGTATATTTTATTACATTAGACAACATAAGGAATAAGCAGTGACGATTTTAGTGCGGAATGCATACGTTTCAATTCTATCCTTTACCAGGTTTACAAACAGCTCTTACCATGTCTATGAACAGCTTTATCATGGTGTTGGTGTTGATGTTGATGTTGGTGTTAGCGTTGGTGTTGATGTTGGCGTTGGTGTTGGTGTTGTTGTTGGCGTTGGCGGGAGTAATAAGTTATAAATATCGATTTCAACAGGTCATTTTTAGTGTTTAGATAACCACCAATATGTTTAAATGCATAGAATGCAACAAATTCTTTAGTCGGAAAGATAGTCTTCTAAGACATAAGAGACGGTCAACACATTTATTGAAAGATAACAATCGTGAAGAAGAGATTTTATCAGATTAAAATACCCATTTATTAACACCCATCAATGAAGCCGGTTTTGATCCTGTTAGGAATACTATTAGAAATAAAATTATATCCCTTAGAAAAAATCGGGGGCATTCTCAAGAATCTTTAAAGGGTGAGAATAATGGATATTTTAGCATCGCTAATAGAAGAGTTAATGAAGATGTGAACCCAAATTCAGTTAAAGATGACAACGCCGCGTTTGAAGATAATAACCGAATTTGTGATTCCGCGGTTGAGGATGATGACCGAAGTTGTGATGAAGACTCCAATGGCGATGATGAAATTCAAGATATTACAGACCCCAATATACTGGTGGATGAATTAAAATTAACATCAAGCAGGAGGTCAGGAGGAAGAGCTTTAGAAATTCTAAAACAGTTAAGAATGCTCAATGTCATTGTATAAAAATGTTTGAAAATAAAACTAATTACAATTTAAAAATTAATCATTTATTCCATCTTCTGAATATTCAGTGTAATTAACACTCAAGGATTAATATTTTACAAAATCAAATTTTACTAATAATTGAATGGAGCAAGCAGTTTACAATGTAGCTTTCTTAATATCTTTCTTTCTTTCCTGTTGTCTACTCGTAAGAAGATAAATGGGATGTTAATTTTAAGAACATTGCGAGAACATTATGTTAGCCCCCCCTCTGATTCCTTTATTTATAAAGTTATACTTTTATATAATGCCCCCAAGCATACGTTTCAATTCTATCCTCTCTTAAATATCTTTTGTCATCTGATGACCTCAAAATTAGATCTAAATATAAGCATATCACCGTTAAAATTATTCTTCTTTTACAAGCAATCTCTATTATTACCTATAGTGAACTTGTTAACAGAACTGTTTTTAACACCCTTCGCTTTTTTATAGATTCAACATTTCGTATAGATAAAGAATACATGTTAGACTTTAAACCTATAAATTCTACCATTATGTTATCATTAAGCTCATCTTTCATGTAACCTAATTTATTTTTATTTTTTAGTGGATGACTAAAAGGATTGTTTGGACTGTATTCTAAAGTATCAAATCTTTCATTTCTCTCATCTGAAATATCACTATAATAATCAATAGTTTTAATTGTATAAATAAAGGAATCTGTATCCGTATAATTTAACATAACTCTATCCACATACTGAATTTGTAATGGAATTTATACATTTTTAATTTCAATATTTCAAGAAGTATAAAACCTAAATAAACTGGTTTGTTATAAGTCACTTTTACTTTGCTTAATTCTACTGCTGCCATATTTATTGTAAATTGTACAATACTATGAAAATTGGGTTTACAATTAAAGCATAAGACCTAATGTTTACCTCGACTTGCCCATTCCGTAGCTATCTTAATATCGCTACTCTTATCAACATTTTCCCTTGTTTTGCCGTAGACAGCATTATTACCTAACTCTATGAATGCATGAAAACTTCAATCCATGCTTTAAACATTGTTGGAGATTTCTATAATGAATTATGTAATGAAACTTATCTTCTAAGTCAGCTATCAATTCCTTGAGCCTAATTCAAGGCTTTTTATGTTATTTGCGTAAAATGGTAAGTCATTGTGTAAGTCATGAAGTGATTCTGGATAAGCTAAATCTACTTTAAATATATATGAATTTTGAGGAATGCTCATTATACCAATATCCGTATTTTCTAACCATTGAAATTCCCCCCCTATGATAAGAATTCAGACATGTCCCACCCAAATCATCGAACTTAATACAAATCTTAAGGATGGTGAAATTAAACAGGAATATCTAAATAAAGTAACACAGCCTATAGTTCAGAAAATGGAGGAATTTCAGAGACAAAAAGATGTTCTTGTATTGACAATATGCTTTGTAAAATTCATTTTCGAAAATCATCAATCAGTGGAACCGCAGTCAGAGATTCAAACAGTGGAGATCAACAACACTGTGTATGAGATGGATGAAGATTGCAATTTAAAATTTATCGAAAACAAAATGGACGAAATACCAGGATTTAGAAATATGTAAATTAATTATATAAAATAATGATATGTCAGGAAGAGTTAATAGAACTCTACCGATTTTAAATAAAAATTGATTAAGCGAATTACGAGTGTTTTTATTTCGAAGAAATTTAGTATTTTGTAATCACATTTTGTTTGGGGTATACCCTTTTTCAAATACATGTTTATACTTGCTAATGCAAACAAAGTAAAAGACAAACCAAAAATAAAGTTAATAATTTTTTAAACTGTGATAATTTTAGTAAACCGAACTTTGCTCCAACCAAAAGATTTAATGATGATATTAGAATAAGTCTTGACAATAGTAAGCATCTGTTGAACATTTGAATATACTTAAGAACCCAAAAGTAGTGTCATTCCTCGTGATAAATACAAATTCCATCATAAGAGCTTAAGATCGGAAAGTGTTAACAGCTTTTGATATATGCAAAGTACTAAGATCAATATATTGTTTTAATCAATTCCATTGTCTGAATCAAAGAGCTCTATGAATGTATGAGTTTTAATCAATTCCATTGTTGAATCAAAGAGCTCTATGAATGTATGAAAACTTCAATTCATACTTTAAACTACTTTTTGAAGATTTCTATAATGGATTATATAATGAAATGTATCTTCTAAGTAACATATCAATTTCCTAGAGCCTAATTCAGAGGATTTTCTGTAAACTTGCTTCAAGAAGATTTATAACTTGAGGTTTGATTTTGTAGAAAGATTGTTTTGGATTCAAAATTCGTTCATCATCCTTTTCCAATAGAAAGCTTTCAATACGAATAATAAAGCATTTCTCTATAAATTTTGAAGTTTTTCGTTCGTTTATCCCGGTGAGCTCACAATTTGGGTCTATTGTTACATGACGTATACAAAAATTTAATTTTAAATGTCATATGGGTTTGTTAGCTGTCAGTTTGGTATAAATTTAAAACATAATTATGATTCAAGAAAAAAATGGTTTCCCTTATTAAGATTATTACGGCTGAAAAAAGAAGAAACGAAGTTTATGGTTATGAAAAGATTTTTTTATTTTCTTAAGTTCTTGACATGATAAATCTCTCTAAATTACCAAAAGAAGCCATTCCAGCTACCTCGATTTTGTTTGTTCTATCGGCTCAATTCAAAGTTGTTGAGGTTATTTTTAGAAAGTGCTGCAACGGTAACAAACCCGGAAGCTGACATTTGTCCACATTACATAACAAACTCAAAGTAAACTGAACTCGGTGAGATCACAATTTGGGTCTATTGTTACATGAAGCATATATGAAATTTATTTTCTTATGTTCTTCACATGATAAATCTCTTTAAAGTATCGAAAGAGGACATTTCAGCTACTTCGATTTTGTTTGTTCTAGTCTAAATTCACAGTTTTGAGGCAATTTTTACAAAGTGCTACAACAACGGCAATGATCTTTTTCATTTCTTCTGCAGTTCAAGGTTGTTATATGGGTTTGGTAGCTGCTAGTTTGATATAAATTTAAAGCATAATTACGAATCAATGGTTTCCCTTATTAAGATTATCACGGCTGAATCATAAAGAAACGAAGTTTAAGGCTATGAAAAGATATTTATTTTCTTTGCAAGTTCTTCACATGATAAACCTCTCCAAAGTATCGAAAGAAACCATTCTAGCTATCTTGACTAGACGTTTATTACTTATTAACGGATTTATGCAAAGCGATGCATGTTATTTTTAAACATCAGATTTTTTCCCTTAATTACAGAAATTCCTTTGGCTATTCCTCAATGGTGTTATGACGTAATCGGTGGAATGACTTACTTGCTAGTTGCATAAAACACGAAATTATTTAATAATATAACCTCGAATTAATGGCTATATTTAGATCTGGAAAAGAAATTGCATGATAATCTTTTAAAGTTCGAGGTTACAATATTCCGCTTCCAATTAAAGTCGCATCATGTTATTTCATTTAGCTGATAAAGGGTTACTTCGTAATTAAAAACTCAAGACAACAAACTCTTATTTTCAGCACGAGGTCAGATTCATCTACAAAACCTTATCACTCAACGACCTTAACATTGCCACCAAATTATTAATTTCTACGCAGTCACCAGCTCGCTTATCAATCGCAGCTCGACCAGAAAAACATGTTAAAACTTGCTTGAAAACAAATGATATCATAGAAATAAGAATTTGCAAAAGAAATAAAAAATAATCTTCATCTATTTACTCAAAGTGGTGAAATCTTTTATTACGCAATATTCTGTTTTCCAATTAAATTCGCATCATGTTATTTCATTTAGCTGATAAAGCTGTACTTCGTAATTAAAAACTCAAAACAACAAACTCTTATCTTCAACATCAATTGTAGCCTCCAAGACTGAATACCCAATATCCAAGTTGGCCGACAGGTGCCTTATCTTACTAAACAATCTAGGTTCAGATCCTAGGTTTAGATGTAAGTCTAGATGCAAACCAAAGAAGAAGAAGAAGACCCATTGTAGCCTCCAAGACCGAAAACCGAAAATCCAAGATGGCCGACAATCCTTATCTCTTTTCCTTATCTCTCAATTGTAGCCTACAAGACTGAAAACCCAAAATCTAAGATGGCCGACATCCTTATCTATCAATTGTAGCCTATAACACCGAAAACCCAAAATCCAAGATGGCCGACAATCCTTATCTCTCTTCCTTATCTCTCAATTGTAGCCTATAAGACCGAAAACCCAAGATCTAAGATGGCCGACATCCTTATCTCTCAATTGTAGCCTATAACACCGAAAACCCAAAATCCAAGATGGCCGACAATCCTTATCTCTCTTCCTTATCTCTCAATTGTAGCCTATAAGACCGAAAACCCAAGATCCAAGATGGCCGACATCCTTATCTCTCAATTGTAGCCTATAACACCGAAAACCCAAAATCCAAGATGGCCGACATCCTTATCTCTCAATTGTAGCCTAAGATGGCCGACATCCTTATCTCTCTTCCTTATCTCTCAATTGTAGCCTATAAGACCGAAAACCCAAGATCCAAGATGGTCGACATCCTTATCTCTCAATTGTAGCCTATAACACCGAAAACCCAAAATCCAAGATGGCCGACATCCTTATCTCTCTTCCTTATCTCTCAATTGTAGCCTATAAGACCGAAAACCCAAGATCCAAGATGGCCGACATCCTTATCTCTCAATTGTAGCCTATAACACCGAAAACCCAAAATCCAAGATGGCCGACAATCCTTATCTCTTTTCCTTATCTCTCAATTGTAGCCTACAAGACCGAATACTCTAAATCCAAGATGGCCGACAATCCTTATCTCTTTTCCTTACCTCTCAATTGTAGCCTACAAGACCGAATCCTTATCTCTTTTCCTTATCTCTCAATTGTAGCCTACAAGACCGAAAATCCAAGATGGTCGACATCCTTATCTCTCTTCCTTATCTCTCAATTGTAGCCTACAAGACCGAAAATCCAAGATGGCCGACATCCTTATCTCTCTTCTGCACCTCCAAAAATTGTTATGGGGTTTCTGCCTCACGTAAAATGTGCGAAAATGTGCCGTCAGACCTCGATTTCCCTCACAATTTAACCAATTTTTAGGTGCACATTGCACATTTGAGCCAGAACATACATATTTATACTACTGGGGGGGGGGAGGGGTTATGTATGCAATTTGGGGTCTCATCGGTAACTTGTCATATTTTTATGTTTTTCGGCACGGAGAATCGATTTGTCGAGATTACCAGGCTCAAAAATGGGCCGTTTTCGAGATATGGCCCGATTTTAGTCAAAATTGGTGGTTTTTCTAAATTTTAGAAAAAAATAAAAAAATTTAAAATTATTAACCATTTATTATATTATTATTATTTTATGTGAAAGACCTTTTGATTTTAAACAATTTATGTTTGTAGCATTTTTTTCCTAAAGTCCTTGGTTTAGCTGTAATTTGCAAAAAATACCTCACATTTCTCATAGAGTATTTTAAATTATGTGGGGCAAAATTCCTCAAGTGTACCAGGTGAAGAAATTCGATGTCTCCGGTTTTGTTCAAACTTCACCAAAATATTGTTACTGGTATAAGTAATTATCGTGCAATTATTGTGCAAAAGTTATAGGGTTGTAAACTTTTGCATTTTTGCACTTTTTCTCGTGATCATGCCTTTTTTGAAAAATCATAACTATCGCCACCATTGCAGTAGAACGGTGATCTTTAGTGATTTGTAAAGGTCGTTACATGCCGTTCCGAATAAAAATATAATTTTCCAAAAAACAAAATTTAAAAAAAAAATGTTGACTTTGAAAAATATTTTTTGGTTTTTTACACAATACTTGATCATAAATTTTTTTTCTTTTTTTTTTGCAACTGAAAGTGTCATCTCAGCTTTAAAATTATCTATCATTTAGAGTGGTAAAGCAATGTTAAGTGTAAATTTTTGATTTTTGAAAGCCCGCGCACTCCTTTTTTGCTTGTTTGTTGCTTAGAACAGATGCACATAACATAACATAAGAAAATGTAGATGGCGCGTCAAAGAGTACTCTCACAGTCAGTATACAGTCAGTAAGTATACAGTTAGATATCGCCACAAATAGTCAAAATGCCAGACAAGTTTAAAGATATAAAGTATTGTTGCAATCCTTTGAAGGTGAAGAATCATACGTGGAAAAACAAGGGTATGAGAAAAGTGACTTCACAAGTTCGTAAACAGTTTCCGACCATTCCCGTCATCACAAAAGTATGTCGATCACGCAGAAACAAAGTGAAAGTAAGTTTGACTTAATTTTTTATGATAATGGGGATACAGTGAGAAATTGACTCCCGCTCTCTAAAAAAGTACAAGATATGTAATGCCTAAATTGTAGAATAAGGAAAAATATTCTATACGTATTTGTTTGTTTGTATTTCCAAATTGGACGAGATGCAGTGCTTTGATATTCACCGCCAGGTGATGTCATTTCCACGGATAGTACATCTATATATTGAAATCTTGAAGCTAGAATATCTCGGAAAATAACAAATTTTGGGGCAAATGAAAAAATACACCTACAAAATATCTTTTCATTTGCTTTTTTATATATCTTTACTTTACGTACTTTTTTAGAGACCGGGAGTCGGTTTCTCACTGTATCCCCATTATCATAAAAAATTAAGTCAAACTTACATCGGGCACTCGTTCTGTGTCATCATCTCCAGATGAAATTGCACCTTATTCTTCAAAAATCACTTTCACTTTGTTTCTGCATGATCGACATACTTTTGTGATGACAGGGTCGGAAAATGTTTACGAATTTGTGTAGTCACTTTTCTCGTACCCTTGTTTTCACCTTCAAAGGATTGCAACAATACTTTATATCTTTCAACTTGTCTGGCATTTTGACTATTTGTGGCGATATCTAACTGTATAATTACTGACTGTGAGAGTACTCTTTGACGCGCCATCTACATTTTCTTATGTTATGTTATGTGCATCTATTCTAAGCAACAAACAAGCAAAAAAGGCGTGCGCGGGCTTTCAAAAATCAAAAATTTACACTTAACAATGCTTTACCACTCTAAATGATAGATGATTTTAAAGCTGAGATGACACTTTCAGTTGCAAAAAAAAAGAAAAAAATTTATGATCAAGTATTGTGTAAAAAACCAAAAAATATTTTTCAAAGTCAAAATTTTTTTTTTAAATTTTGTTTTTTGGAAAATTATATTTTTATTCGGAACGGCATGTAACGACCTTTACAAATCACTAAAGATCACCGTTCTACTGCAATGGTGGCGATAGTTATGATTTTTCAAAAAAGGCATGATCACGAGAAAAAGTGCAAGAATACAAAAGTTTACAACCCTATAACTTTTGCACAAAATTTTTTTTTAAATCCTTTAGCACGATAATTACTTATACCAGTAACAATATTTTGGTGAAGTTTGAACAAAACCGGAGACATCGAATTTCTTCACCTGGAACACTTGAGGAATTTTGCCCCATATAAGTTATCCCATTTAAAATACTCTATAAGAAATATGAGGCATTTTTTGCAAATTACGGCTAAACCAAGGACTTTAGGAAAAATGCTACAGACATAAATTGTTTAAAATCAAAAGATCTTTCACATAAAGTTGGTTAATAATTTAAAATTTTTTTATTTTTTTGGAAAATTCAGAAAAACCACCAATTTTGATTAAAATGGGGCCATATCTCGAAAACGACAAATTTTTGAGCCTGGTAACCTCGAAAAATCGATTCTCCGTGCCGAAAAACATAAAAATATGACAAGTTACCGCGGGGACCCCAAATTGCATACATAACCCCCCCCCCCCCCACCCCTTGCGCCAGGACTACTGTGGATATCTTGCAATAGGGGTCACTCCGATCGATGAGAGCGTCGATTAAATTGTTTTTGACTGCTTCGTCTGCCACCTTAGTCGATGCTGCTGAGGTAGAAGGTCGCGGTACCGGGTTTTGCTTTGTGCTTTGCGACCTTTGACCGGCTTTAGGTTTCTTTCCAGGCTTAGCCGGGTATTTTCCTAAGCTGACTGCTCCCTGCTTTTCGTCGGTTATTTTCCCACTACGTTCTCCTCAATCTGATTGCGGAAAGCCCGGTTTAATGCAGCGAAAGCCTTCCTGCGTTTAAAACTATTTCTGCCTTTGTCCACCGTGTCCCTTTCCCAATCCAGCAAATCCTGCATCCGCGGTGCAGCTTGGTTTCTTAACAACTAACTCAATAAGCCTTACTGCAGCCTTGTTTTGAGAGAGTGCCCTGCGCGGTTGAATTGATTGCTAATGGCTAAACTTGGGTATTAGATGATCTACGTCTTTTGATCCAAAAGCTGCAAATATAATTGCAGCCACTATGATTGCATATGATATAGTTGTGAATTTGACTGCAAACTGTAGGTGTTATATAGTGAAATATGCCAAAATTTATTTGCAGCCATAAGTGACATATTCAACCATTTATTTATGTCTAAAGTGATTTTTACCGCATTTTGTCACGTTTCTTTTGTGTGTTGAATATCAAATTAAATTGAAATGTCGGAAAGAACGTAGGCTAATATTGCCTTTGCGAAGACTTTTGTTGTTTGAATTCCGTAACGAAAAAACCCGCATAATTTCACAACTTTAAATCAAACGAACAAAACAACAACAAAAGTATTTAATCATCATGATCCTTATGATCACGTGATTTGAAATGTTTAGGTTTTTTTTAAAGTATCTTCAATCGTTGTTAGGTAGAAATTTTATTTGTATAATTTCTTAATAGATAAAAAATTAACTATTTATTATCTTATGTTTTTTAGCACTTTTGGTGAAGATGCTTCAACTTTTTTTTACTTATAACTTTTTAGTGTTTTCGGATATGATACTCGGAAAATGCTGGTCGTATGATAAAGAAATATCAACAGTTTCAGAGGTAGTGCACTCTATAGAAAAGAAATAGAATCATCCCAATCCAATAACATGTTATTAAATTAGTTACGGCAACCATTTCATACCCTCACCTTAGGTACAAAGTTCTTACCACACAGCAAAAAAAAATTATCAGCATCGCGCCACGCATTACGAAGTAAAAGCCTGCTCCCTCTTCCTCCCGTACAAGTGCAACATATTTATCATTTACTAATGAGGACAAATATTCCGTACAACTAAATCAAAATCAAAGTCGAACTACGCCTCACCTAGATCACTCCTCGAGTTAAATACTCTATTTACCAATAAATGAATCATCCAGATGGGTCCACGTATTACTAAGTTATTATCAATACCCAGCGTTCACCCCTACCCAACCCCATACATTTTTGTCGTAGTACCAATGAAGGTACATATTCTATACATCACAAAAATAACCAAACAAATCGGTCCAAACATTACGAAGTTTGCCCTTCAACCCCCCTCCGCCCCCACCCACCAACCGTCCTTATCCTGCGGCTCAATTCGTCCTAATATTAGCAATAGCCTACGCATTAAGAAGTTAAGTTCCGCCGCGTGTCTTTTCAGATCAGACGTAATTACGATAGGCAAAACGCGAATAAATCAACAGCAGTTGTTCTTTCCGATCTATGCAATGCCGCGTGGAAATATTTGTAACTTCTATTACAAAAGAAGATTCAGTATGTACAACCTGACAGGATTATGCAATTTAAGTAATATAACGTACTGTAGCATGTGGTACGAAAGCCAAAGTGTAAGATCTGGCAATCATATCGCCAGTGCTTTAATAAAAATATTAAAGGCTGTTATAAAGGACAATCACTGCATTACTTCAATAACATTATGGTCCATTTCAAGTATTCCGCAGAATAGAAATAGAACTACATCACTGGCGCTTTTAAACTTCCTAAAGGAACATCCTCATATTAAAAATATCGAGCACCGTTATTCTGAAGCTGGATATTCACGAATACAATAATTGAACGCAATTGGAATGAATTTAATACAATACACTGCAGCAAAGGAAAATCTTTATAATCAAATAGTTTTTAAAAATAATAATAGTTTTTTAAAAAAAAGTTGAACCGACTTCACAAAAAGCGCTATAAAAAGCGTAAAATAATTTTTAATTTTACATCTATTATGACATTTTGAAGTCGGTGCAAATCAAGCAAACCAAACAACTACTTCAAAATGTCGTAATAGATATAAAATTAAAAATAATGTTATGCTTTTTAGTGCTTTTTGTGAAGTCGGTTCAACTTTTTTTAAAAAACTATTTTATTTTATTTCAGTTTTTAGTATCTTTTACTCTATACAACGAAAAACGAACCATCCAAATCGGTACACGAGTTAAAAAGTTAGGTTATTTTGTAGATGCAAAGAACAGGTCCAATATATAATATACATATAATATAATAACTTAAATCTGGAATATCGGATATACATTTAGAAGCATTGACTGCTTTCTATCGTTTTTTTATTCAAAATCATCACTCCTTCGAACTATGTTATTAAAATATAATAAGAATTTTTTTATACATTTCTATCGGTGAATCTTTATCTGCCATTGCCAATATATAATTATTAAATTTTATCTTTGCAGGGCCGACAAAAAGAATACATAATGTAACAATTGTTGGAGGCCCGGAATTTCAGTGCATCGTATTAGGATCGCGGCCGTTTCCAAAAATTACTTGGGCACTGCAAGATAGAAAAATACCCGAAAGTCAATACTCAGTTTTTCGTTCCAAAGCGGTAACTATAAATAAATATTTGTAATTTGTGAATACTTTTTAAGTTTTATTAAATATTTGAAATCATCATTATTATTTTATTTCAGGAATCTCTAAAAGCCATAAGTGTGCTAAATCTAACATCCTCAGAATGGAATTCATCAGCGTATATATCTTGTTCAGCTATAAATCCTGAATATCCCGGTGAAGAAGTCTCTCAGTCGAAGTTTTTCAATTTTGCGAAAAGTAAGCTTTACATTTTTAAAATTCGATTTGAAATTTTAACCTACTAATAAATCTTAGTCCCATGTTTAAAAAACAAGTTGACAGCATGAGATCTGTAAGATATGATTCTTCCAAATAAATCTATATAGTTTGGTGTCATTTACGATACTCTGAAATGAAAATCTCAAAACTAAATTCAATATTTATTTTGAAAATTACTTCCGAAAAGAATTTTTTGTTACGAAAATATGAAGGTAAACTTATTATGAAGGACAACTTCTAAAACGTCACTAAAGTAAACCAGTAAAATTCCAATCAAACATTTACATAAGCAAGTAAGAAAGCCCACTTTACAGTGTAAGTAGATGAAAAAAAATTTCGGCGCGCCAGTGAAGTGTAGAAGAAAGAGCGACCTTCCTTCATTTCCTGTTTAATTTTTGGTAGGATGGTACAATAAAACGTATCGGAATAAAATGCTTAAATATTTCACAAAATTGTAAAACAGTTTTCTGTGTTCACAGAAAAAACCTCCTGATTTTTCTAACAAAAGTTTTGAAAAGCAAACTTACGATAAGTTTCTAGATCTGGTAAAACTAGTGTTTTAAACAACCAACAAAGATTTAAAAGTTCTTAATATAAATACATAAATACGGATTCTTTGAATTCTCGGAAATTGTGCCCGTAGAGACTTCAGATCAGAGGGCCAAAAACTATATTTTTACGGTGGTTACGTACTTTTTGACGGGGACAACTTTTAAATGTGAGTGGAGCGGGGTCCTTTGTCTTAAACTTTATGTAACTCTAGGAATGAATAAAAATATCCCAATGGACAACACTTTCATTTTATAAAGCACATTGATGCTGAAGTGGATTCTTGTGTGCGTTTTAATTAAGTGTTTAGCATTATATTAGCTATTTGGTTGCTAGACCTTACATGGCTCCATTAGTCCTGTGGTTCTTCAGTTTATTATATTTGATCTAATCACTGTAACCATTTATAGTGCAAATTTACTAAAGCCTTAATTTTAAAAAGGCTGACTATGAATTGTTTAATAAAATTTGTTTTAAAATTGTAACTAATATCACCCCCTTCTTAAGCATACGTCGCCCATAATATTGATTCTTTACCTGGCCATATTCTTTTGTAAAAATTCAGCAGTTACCTTTGTTTTTCAGGATTCTCTTCCATCTTTTGAGTATTACAACTATTTAAAGAGTATAACATGAAAGTTGAGGTAGGCTACCCAGCAACTGCTAAACGGCTCTTTAACATCGATAAATATAAGATTTAAATGGGATATACATATTGTGGCCGTTTAAGATTTCAAGGGGATATCCATATTACGACGGTAAGACTGTTATTCTCATTAAGGATGAAGTCGAAACACTTTTTTACTACACATGGGAAAATCACAAAAATTAAGCAACATTTAAGCCTTTTTGATTTGTATTTTAGCCAGTGTCATTTCAATAGTTAGAATCAAACTAACTAACCAGGCTGTTACTCAGCCCTATTTATACTACTAAGCTTAATTCCAGAAAGTTCAGAAACTTAGTTCTAGAAATTTCCGTTATTCGTTTTCACCACACCAAGCCACCACAGGTTCGAGTTGGCCTTGACTTCATACGGCATATGACGTTTTTTTTCTAGTTTACGAAATTTGGGACATGCGCACTCACTGCATACCTTGATTTCGTTTTCATCACGTAGCATATGCCACACCACAGTGCATGTTACAATATTCTCTTGTAATTTAAACATTAGCTCCAACTATTTTCCCTTTCGGATCTGAAGAAGGAAGAAAACGATTCCTGAGTTTACAACTCAATGGGTTAATGGGTTAGGCCACTCTAGAGGACGAAAAAATAGGCTTTTTGGGGATTTTTTCTTTCGGGAAAACTACAAAATAATTCCAGATAACAAAAAAGGGAGTTTATCGTACATACCACTGACTGTACACAATAACTTTTTGAAGCCATTAATTTCAAAATGGCGGCTGTACAGCGTTTTTGCGATGACGTCTCCGTTTTTCCAGGGTCCACGGCCGGATAAACAGCTCCTGTAATTTTTGAGTTATGCTCATCATAATGAATTTTTTTTCGATTGTATATAAGAACAGCAATAAAATAACGTAGGAATTTTTCGATATATTGATTTTTGGCCAAATGACACACTTCTAAAGTGAAAAGTTGACGATTTGCCTAAAAAATCGTCAGAAAATTGTTAATAACAATGAACTATACAATATAAAAGAAATCATACGTACCTTTCTAGATAATGTATTTTTAAAGATAAATTCAAAGTTTCAAGTGAATCGGTTGAAAATTGTCTGAGTTATGTTTCCGGCCAACTTGAAAAATACAGTTTTGAGATAAACGCGTTAGAAGTTTTGAGTAGTAGAAAATCAGGAATAATAACCAGGTGGCCTTGTACTAAAATTCTAAAACCGAGTACCTACTTAGAGATTTTTTCCGGCTATAATCTTTTGGGACATCATTTTTTCGATTATTTGAAAATTCTAGAGTAGCCTAACCCCTTAATTGAGTAATTCCTACATTAACTGTTCATTCATATTCGGTCAGTAAAGCGGACTTGCTAGCAAAGCTGAACTAATCCTGTGATTTGGAGTATTGATAACAATTTAACCAATTCCTCCTTCATCGGACACACTAGATGATCATCAGGATTCGTAGAGATCTTGGGACTTACCGAATGAACGACAAACTCTCAGATTTCACTAAAATCCCAGACATACCACAGATAAGCAGTAAAACCTTCATCCAGGTTCATAATTGAATAACCCACCCACTAAGAGGACATAGCAGCTATATCGGGATAATTCACAGGATATCGGGATAATTCACAAATACTGATGGCACAATTAATTAAACGATAATCTAGTATTAGAAAAAGTACTAATCACAACTAAATAATTCTCATATGGACTACCCACTAACCAGTACACAGTATCTGCCCTTAGAAATTATTAAATTATTAATTGAACTCAATGACTCTTATCATTAGTTAAATTACCGAAACTACTTTCCACTTTTCAAAATTTAACTAAAAACTGAAACTAAAGGGGCGATCAATACCTACGAGGTAACGCTAATTATTTTAGGTATTTTGGATAAGGGTCATAAAGTAACGTTATTTGGAAGGAGATGCTCAACTTATTTACGCAAGCGCCGTTGGCACTATTCCCATTCCATTTTCGCAGAGAAGGTAAAGGTATAATTGAATTCGCCATTTATAGCGTATTAACTTTCAAATTTTTAAAGATCGTAAAGGGACCAAGTGTCACATCAAAGAAGAAAAGTTAGAATACTTAATTGAAAACCGATAAAATAATTGCGTAGTTGTTCTTAGAAATATAAAATAAGTGACTCTCGCCAGACGGTCATAAACCAAAGTAGTTCCTAACCCAGAAACTGCAAAGTGAATTTTGAGACCTAATTACAGGTTGCAAAAAAAGGGTCGGATTACGACACATTGCGCCGATGCGAGTTGTTAATGGGTTTAGGTTTAGAGCTCTTCAAGGAAATTGCCTAGATTTAATATTTACGTAGGACTCGTGTTATTGCGCAGTGGCGAAAAATCTAATGGATCTTAGGTTAAACTCGCTTCTTCAAACTTGTCCTGCATCATCGGAGTTTGTTGGAGAGAGGGGGTGTATGGGGGAAATCTGCACGGAACTTACCTATTTATCGTGGCAACGGCACGCATACATTCAAAGCAAGGTTTACTTGGGTTCGGAAAATGCTTTAATGTTACCACTACACACACTACGTTTCGTGTTCTACACGAAATCCGACTCGACAGGTGTGGGCACTCGTGCGGAAGCACGACAAGTGTGAGGTGGCACTAGGAACGTAATATTTACGTAAAGTAAATTAGAGGGATCCCTTACTTACTTATGTAAATATACATAAGGGAGTTTTCTAGAAGAGGAAGATCTCATAAGACCTTAGTTAAAGAAGAAATTAAAATCGATCAGTTTGATTTAAACCGTGCCCCGCGCAATTAAGTTATTAGTAAGAAGTGTTTAGTATAGTTCTTGGTGTGGTAGAGAATTTCTGTGAGTATTTTGAGTGTTTAGTATACTCCTTGGTTTGGTAGAGAATTTCTGTGAGTATTTTCAATGTTTCGTATAGTTCTTCGTTTGATAGAGAATTTCTGTGAGTATTTTGAGTGTTTAGTATAGTTCTTGGTTCAGTAGAGAATTTCTGTAAGTATTTTGAGTGTTTAGTATAGTTCTTGGTTTGGTAGAGAATTTCTGTGAGTATTTTGAGTGTTTAGTTTAGTTCTTGGTTTGGTAGAGAATTTTGTGAGTATTTTGAGTGTTTAGTATAGTTCTTGGTTTGGTAGAGAATTTCTATGAGTATTTTGAGTGTTTCGTATAGTTCTTGGTTTGGTAGAGAATTTTATGTTTTTATGTTTTGAGTGAGTTTTTAGCTGTAGTGTGTTGTAAGTAATGTGTGCGCGGTACGTGCAACGTGAAGTTGCCGCGTGATGTCCAGGTGGCACGCCCAGCTGGCAGCACGTGTATAGCTCGTCGGTTTGGGGTCTAGGTTCTTAAACATCATCACACACCACAATAGTAGTTGCGAAAGAAGGTTGTGGAAACTTTCTTTCAGGTCGGCCACTAATTAATAAAAAAAAACGAGAAACAGATGAAAGGAAGAGCAACAGGCCTGGTGTCACGTATTACTCTTAGCCACACTGAACCATCTTGAAAAATACCCAAACACACGAAAAATTACCCCCATTACGCGATGGTTCAGGTCACTAACCCCAATCGTTCCTGTACCGGGCTAAGGTACAGGCCCAACTTACAAAAAGTGCTTAAAAAACCAAATAAACACAAAAATTAAATGAAATAAAAAACATGGGGAGTGGGAAAGCAATGAGGATAAGCAGCTTCATGGGTTTCTAAAATTAAAGATTAAATTACCTCATATAAACCAAAATATATTATATAAATTTAGCTTAGAATTAGATTTCCTCCTAGGCTTACGCTTAAACCCACCCGAAATAGTCATACAAAACCTCGAGACTTAACTTATAACAATTTAGCTTGTCTTGTCAAATAATTTAGTAGATTGGTAGTAAATCCAAAAAAACCTTAAACAAGACGCTGAGTATTTTGTTACAATAAAAGTTTTTTCTTTTCTATACAAATTTATCTTAAGCAATTATCCTGATCCAGTCAGATTACATAACGATTCAATACTATTTATGCAAGAAATTTATGTGTTCTCTATCGTTGCCTGTGTCTTATATATGTGAAGCATAACCCGGTGACTGACTATCTTGTGCACAAAATATTCGTGTTAAACCTCTGTATCGGTATCAAAAAAATAATAATCATACTACGGTGTGAATGCATAATTCATTGCTAGAAATTAACTAAGTAGAAACGTAAACAGAAAAACAGCAAAATGGTCGATTCTTAGACCTCAAGTAAGACGGTCAGAACAATGCCGTCTCAAATAAGAGCAATGACATGACATTCCAATTCATCACAAAAATATTTATAGGACCTCGTAGGATCCCTATAGATAATTGCACTTTTATATACTATTTTATCAATGTGTCTAATCTATAAAGTCAAAGGTTTCTTGCACGACCTACAGCTTATCTGCTAATAATCCAACATGAACATAAGTCAAATATTTTCTTTTTCTATTTAATTATCTAATTTAAAAAGGCTTTCCTGTATACATGATTTAGCCTATAACTCTTAGTTTACCTAGTATCTTTGTGTAGGAAGCCCAAAAAAAAAAACAAAAAACCAAAGGAATATATTTAAATACATTTTCTAAATTATGGTTATGCCATTTAAGAAAAATTTCTTAAGATAAATATGATTTCAATGTTAAAATTTTGTCGACGGAAACATTTCGTGTAATATCCGAAAGAAAAAGAGTTGCGTCAACCTCGGAACTTGTTCCGGTTCTAGCTAAGTAATTAGTAAATGAAATCAATTATGCAATAAATTCTAAATTTGTTCTTCAAGAAAAAAAAATTTTACGAATCAATCTATGTTTTGGAGCCTTGCACCTTTCCTTTCTAGGTCCACATGAGGACCGTCTAACAATTCCGTGCAATCTAATTATTACGTAAATGAACTTAAATTTTACAATATAATTTTTAAAGAAATATAATTATATGACTCTTGATCAGCCTTGTTCTCTTTTTCCTTTTCACGACTTTCTTTCCTTGGCTGACCCAATAAACTCCTTCACTTCGGGGCAGTCTTTACAGCATCGTCAAAACTTCGAATAATATATTATAAGTACTCACTCTATCCAGGCTTATATTTTTTTTCCTAGTGCACCTGTTGTTAATTTATTCCAGACGCTGAATATATTGAAGATGTTGTGTCCTGACATACATATGACTTTAGAATATGCTGGAGTCTTAAGGCTCGGCAGGCTTTCCTATAGCCGAGTTAGTGGCCTAACTAATTTTTGATCTCTTTCATTAATTTTGTATCATTCGTGTTTCGAATTGGGAGTCAGGTACTCCTTGATTTTATGCAGGGTAGTCTGGCTGGTCGGGCTAACACATTTAGGGCGCTGTGAAGAAACTGCGGCGATCCACAATTTTCCTTGACGTCACTCGCTGATCGTCTAATGAAAGTGTGCCGATATATGAAAATTTTCCTATATGAATTTTTTCCTTTCTTTTTGGTTGGAATTCCTTGTAAATAATAAAATTACGGTGTGCTTCCACCCTTGCACTAGACGAGAATAATTTCCGAAACTGGGAGTATATAGCACTTTTCCGCGCAATCATAAAATATCAGGAATGGTTGATTGCCAAATTCTTCCTGCCAATTGAAATGTTGTTGAGCAATTTATTCGTACTACGATGGCACGGATAGATTCCGGAAAAAAATTGAAAAACAAATGAACGCCTAACTCTAAAAATGTTGTACCCTGCTTGCTGTCACATATCGAATATGTCTTCCTCCTTCTCGGAAGTGTCATTTTCAACTCGTGGCAGAGAGCAGGATGACCAAACTCAGAGATATAAAAGGCACATTCACGGAGGAATGACGTTTCTAACATAAAGCAATGTTCATATCAGGGTGAGGTGAGTGTCTTGGGTAAAATGGCAAATGTCTCACATTACATTGTTTTAATAAAATAGTTTCTTGAAATAAGTAATGAAAGAGCTTTTTCACGAAGTCTGAGTGACTAAGCGAATTGTTTGTGCCTGCGAAGTCTTTGTGACGGAGCAAGGGGTACTTGAGCTTGTGAAGGCTTTCTGACGTAGCAAGGAGAGTTTTTTTGCAACGTCTGAGTGACACCGCAAGAGGTCTGAGTGACCAGCAAACTTGTGAGTGAATGTGTGCATGAGTAAGGTTAATAATAAAACTCACAGAGTATAATTGCATACTCATGCGTGTTTTTTTTCTTTTTTTCAGAGTAATGGCCTCAGCTTTCTGCATCGCCGTTAATCTCTTCCGTAGAAAAACTTATAATTCAGGACAAAATAAATTTTTTTTTAAATTCTGGCTTCCTTTAATTTTATTTATTATAGCCTATAATATAAATATTTTGGGTTTGCCTGTTCTAGTAATCACTGACATTCTAAATTTACTGAAATGCATCTACTCAACGCTTGAGCGTGCTTCAAAATCATCATTCGCATCGGCCGCGTCCGTGTACACGCAAAATTTACCCGGACTACACGGAAGTACATGTAAATACACGATTAGTACAAATAGTCAATTCCATATTCATATTACTGGTAATAGTTTTTCACAGCCTATTATAGATACAAACATGGAGGGAGGAGGGAGCCCCCAGATAATAAAGCAACTAAAAGCCTGATTAATACACCTCTTCCGGATCCATGTACTCCGCGGAAATGTTCTGTATGCGGACACGGAAGATGCGAATAGCCACTGCCAAAACCACCGTAAACCACAAGCCATGAAGTGGACTTGTGAATGCAGTCGTAAATGGTCTTATCGAATATATTTTTAACCGACTTCCCAAAAACAAAGCCGTTCTAAGTTCGATGATTATTATTTTTTTTTATTTCTGACCGGGCATAACTTCGTAGCGCGTTGGCCGATTTTGATGATACTTTTTTGTTGGGTATAGTATGTTCACCGATTGGAACCATGTCAAATAAATTGTTAGTGGGGTGGGAGTGGGGATGTAACCTAACTTTGTAATGCGTAGACCGTTTTGGATGGTTCTTTTGCTGTTGTATAGAGTACGGTCCCCCATTGCTAATGGGAGAATAATTTGTCCTATAGTGGGGGATGGGTAGGGGTAGTCTAACTTAGTAACGCGGATACCGATTTGGATAGTTCTTTTTCTGTTGGGTAGAGTATGTTAATTGGTTGATACCACGAGATAAAAAATATTGGTGCGGGGGGGGACTCTATGATGATAAATTGGAATTAAACGAGTGAAAAATTATACGTCTAGTGCTGGTAGAATAATTTATTTTTTTTATAATTTTCGTCGATCGTAAATTACGTTTTTTGTGAATTTTGAACTGTTTTTGGAATTTTCCCGAAAACTCAGACCCGATTCAGCAGAAAAAAATACATGGAGATACATGTCTGAATACCAGATCCGATAAATTTTTTTTGTGGGGCTGTGATATTTTTGTTGTAGTTGTTTGGTTTGTTTGATTTGCACTGACTTCAATATGTCGTAATAGATAGAAAATTAAAAATTGTTTTATGCTTTTTAGCACTTTTTGTGAAGTCGGTTCAACTTTTTTTTAAAAACTATTTTATTATCTTTTGATCTACTCAAAGCAGCGACATCAAACTAAGGCCAAAATACTAATATCTCAATGCCTTTTCCAAAAATGTCAACAATGCTGATCTTTCTCCTACCATTGCAGGTACAAACACGTAGACGTGCGAAAGTCAACAAAATGTGAAAAGATTGAAAAATAAAAAAGTTTAAAAAGAAGTTGAACCGACTTAACAAAAAGCGCTAAAAAACATAAAATAATTTTTAATTTTCTATCTATTACGACATTTTGAAGTCGGTACAAATTAAACAAACAAAACATCTACCCAAACAAAATCGAAAATACGATATAAAATTACCTAAACGTTTCTACTCACGGGGTCAAACCGAAGGAAGATTAAATAATTTTGCTGTAGTTGTTTTGTTTCTTTAATGTGCTTCAAAATGTAGATATAAAATTAAAAATTATTTTATGCTTTTTAGCGCTTTTTGGGAAGTCTGTTCGACTTTCTTTTTTTTCTTGCCTCAGAACGCATGCTCGTAAAATAATAAAGGAATATTATTTTATTGTTCTATAGGCCCCTTATTATTGAATTTGCTGATAGCTTCCTTGAGCAAGAAATCTTTAGAAAGCAGGTTATTTACATTCCAATGGAATCGGTGTGGACCGCACTTTCGGAGCAATATTTTTATTTAACTCCCCTAATGAATGAAAGCTGGCTTATTAAGCCTACAATTTCTTTTAAATCCAAAGAAAGAAATGAAATTAATAATAATAAACGTAGAGTACATATTTAGTCAACTAACTCGTAATCCGGTAATAGCATCGAATTTACAGCTGTATTTCGAATTGTTCTTCGTAAAAGTCTTAATAATATCTCCTCATCGTCTTCTGAATAAAAAAAAGCGATGCTGTCCATGATTATTTTATTATGTTCGTAACTTTTTGCAACATTGCTTATAACTTTGTAAAAAAATTAACATAAAACTGTAGATCTTCCCTTTTACGCTTAACATTTAGATAAACTATCAGCCAATTATATTTTCGAAGGGTGAAATCTGACACTTGATGTGGCAGCCGTGCCGGCGGATTCAAAAATCGCAAAGTTAAGAGGAAGTGAATCTTATTTGCGGCGGAAATTCTTAATCAGTCGGATTCAACAATAGAGGCCATAGTTTAAACATGTCAGAAAGCTTTTACAAATAGCTATCCCTTCTTTTCTTTATTCCATGCGTTATAGATTTAATTGCACTGTTTGCTTTACTTTCTAATGCTTATTACAAGTAAAAGCTGATTTCCTTCAATATCAACGGTTAAGAACATTAAGGAAAAAATTGAAATTGATTGAAAAATCGAAATTGAAATAAATTGAAAAATCGAATTTTATTTGCTTAAAGATATTATTTCTTAATTGAAGAATTATTTGCAACAAGTATAAGTTAATTCCTCTTAGTTGAAAATCAAGTGATTATCGGTTAGATGTCATGAGCTCATGATTTAATAGATTGTTGTGGTAGTTAACGTCTCGTTCTAATACAATAATCTTTTATCAAGTAGTTTCAGTCAATTAAAATAATCATTTCTTTCTTCCTGCGTAGTAACTGTAACGTAGTTCATGTGCAGTAACTGAAGTGTACTGCTATTAGATTGTTAGATTTATAAAATAAACTTAAACTTAAGTCACCGAATCAAACTTTCGTTATATAACTATCCCCAAAATATCTTCGGGGCTTCCTTAGCTATGTTTAACGGTGATGGGAAAGCCTCACAGGAAATGGCACAGTTGCGACCAATTGATAATCAGCGAATTCTTTTTCAAGGCGAATCCCCATCGCATTGCATTCCAAAGTGATTCTGTTGCTCTTGGCCACTTAATTTTTAAATGAATTATGGGAGTTCCAGACAATTCCAGACTTAAAGCTATTAAATTGAGTTGCAAGCAGTAGGAACATGGACGCTTTTATGAGGCAAGTTCAAAGCGATGCTCAGAAACTCCAAAGCAGCCGAATGCGAATGCTCAAGAATAGAGAAGAATTGAAGATGTACAATGTACATACATTCATATTGTTGAATTAGTTGGAGTAAAAGAATTAGCTTGGTCGTCGAAAGCAATATCACGAGGTGCGACGGCTGCGAGTCTGGGTCAGTTGATTTATTTAGAATAGCAGCAGAAGATTCCGCACCGTTAGAATTTCACACCTGAAAAGAAGGTTAAGAAGCCTCAGTTTTTTTAGGCTTTAGATCTCAGGTTTTCTCGAAGAGTCTTTGACAACATCTTATCTGTGATTCTTTTCATATTGTGGTGTACTAGGTGGGTTGAGTGCAACACAAGACTGCCGTCCAACGGCATACGTCTATTCCCAGAGTCCTGATGTTTCTTTACAATATTTCTGTTATCCCTCAAGCAGTTTGCGTCTAGTTCTGTTATTTCTTTATAGTCCAGTCAAAATAGACATTTGACTTAGCCAAAATTCGCATAGAGCTGAAAATTTGCAGAGACGTTAAATACATTAATATAAAATGGAAATGTAAAAAATCCCCTTCGATCCTACTTCTGCAAAAAAAATTTATTCAAGGTCAAAAGTACAAAATTAATGTTTTTTTTCATTTTTCTCGAAAACGGTAAGTTTTATCGTGAAAATAGGTTAGACAAAAGTTGTAGATCATACAATTCTCTACAAAAATGATCACTTTTTCTCTTACGACTCACCATTCGTGAGATATCGCGGTTTTAATCATTAAAAAATCCATATTTTACATAATATGCACACATTTCCGCACCACCTATGAGGTAATGTACTTGGCGCATTTTTTTTAACGTGGTTTCCCCAGTAGGTATACTCCACGATCTATTGTAATAAAGAAAGTTTGATCAGATCGTATTATTGAAAGAATGGTAATATTACTAATGATCAAAGTGGAATAGGTTGTTTTCTTCTAAATGTTATTATATTAGATAATTGTCTAATTCTACTTCGATAATTATTTCTTCGTCTTCATTTTCATTTTCTTGCAGAATTTCTGTTCGCTGTTCTAAGAAAAGGGATGCATCCATTGTCTCTTCATTAATATCATAATTATTTTCATCTGTTGTATTTGTTTCAATATTGGAGCAAGTCTGACCCTGACAATTTATGCATACTGGCGAACAAAATAATCCCACTTTTTGACAGACACAATTCTTACTACAATCCGTCTTGCATTTACAAAAAATAGTATTAAGCAGTTTTTCTGGAGCAGGCGGGAGTAGAGTTTGAATTGGCTCCAAAAAATTATTTGTTAATTTCCAACTCCATCCTTCTGGGTCCAGCTCATTGCCTAGCCACACTTGAACTTGATAATACACACGATACAAATGTTGAAAGGCAGAAGAAGATGTTGAAGGCAGACAAGACAACTGTTCTGTTTTATTGTTCCATGCAGATTTTACAAACCTTAAATATCTATATTTGTCTATGGAATCAATTTTTTTGGAGCACCATACATTGCAAGAAGAACACGAATTCCATTTGTAACGATGTCGTGTGGAGAAGAGTCAATCTTTGTAAATACTTCTGCGCAATCAATTAAATCATTACGTTTTTCGAACAATTTAACTACTGCTATTTTACCTCTTTTAAAAACGCTGATGTAGTATCGCAACCAGTTATTGCATGTAAAAATAAAATATGAGCTTGACATTTCGGATATGCAGTCAGACTTTGGGATGAATATATTGTTGATTGTACTTGAGCTTTCCCAGGTTTCAAAAAGTAAATAATTTTATCATTTGGAGTCCGTGCAGTCAATAATATCAACAAATCAACATCTTCTCCAACAACGACAGTTGTATTTGAACTTTTCCATTGTTCTATTGCTGTTTCAGTTATAAGGACATCAGCATCATTATCAGCTTGTTTTATTGGAATACCAGCAGCTGTAAATTCTTCACATAACATTGAAATGAAGCGAGACCTATTGTGAGTATTTGCAAGAAATTGTTGTTGGTTTGTTGGAACTTTCATAGATCGATCAAAAACGATATCAACAGATGAAGATGTTTTTGTAGTCCGACGACGTTGTTCTGCAGCTTTAATATTTTTCGTATGATTAATATAACCATCAAATACAATCGTACTGTTATGACCAAAATGTCTTTGTACATACTGAACATATTTTTCAAAAATAATATGAAATGTTTCATCTCGATCCCATACAACACGGTGTAATAGATACCCTCCATCGATGATGTAGATAGCATTTGTGTTATCAATTTCGAAGTTTAAATCGCCAAGTTCACTGAATCATCTTCGGGACGACCGACTTTATATCCCGTAATAGGCCTCAGAAAGATATTATAACAATTATTGTGGTACTCAGCTTCAGCAGCAACTAAGTCAAATTCATACTCAATGCGGGCAATAACAGCTTTTGCTACGTCATCAGAACGAGTCCGAGCTACCTTTAAAATGGAATCTTTAAATTCAAGTGTAGATACATTATATATTTTACGACGAACATTCTGTGCTTTCTTCTTTTCAGCTTCTTCATTTGCTTCATCGCCACAAAATAAACAATATCTTTTGAAGTTGAAATCTGGCTCACTTAATCGTGCTCTATTATGAAGTAGACTTATCGTGGATGTACTACCTTGTTCTGTCTCGCGCTGTCTTTTAGCTGCAACAATACTACTCTTTCGAGTGTACATTTTACGACACTGCACGTGGACTTTCACAGATTGCTTGTCTTTCAAGTATTCAAAAAACTTATCATTCCTTTCAACACTTACATCAATCAAAGTCTTCATTCCACGATCAACAACAACAGCTTCACTTTCTTTCAAAGGTTTATCACAAATAAAACAAACTTCTGACATTTTGTTAAAATTATTTAACAGCACAAATTAAAATTGAAAATATTACCAATAAGCACGTCTACTCACTGCAAAGGAATTTTCAAAACTAACAGTATATACTGAGTTATTTCGTTTACTTCCTTCAAAAATAGGCAGGTATGCGACCCTCCACACTCGAACAATGACGTAGCTAGCAGATGTTACTCAAGGTTACCGACGAAGGGAATTAGGGACTGACAGTATAGTCTTTTATTTTAAAATACTCATTCAATTTATACAAGTTTTATTGTGTAAGTAACACATACCAATAGTTTCTTATTTTCATTTATATTTGTAGAAAATTGTATGATCTACAACTTTTGTCCAACCTATTTTCACGATAAAACTTACCGTTTTCGAGAAAAATGAAAGAAACCTTAATTTTGTACTTTTGACCTTGAATAAAATTTTTTGCAGAAGTAGGATCGAAGGGAATTTTTTACATTTCATTTATATTGATGTATTTAACGTCTCTACCAATTTTCAGCTCTATGCGAATTTTGGCTAAGTTATGACTTATTTTTGTCTATTTTGACTGGACTATTAGTCTTCAGTGACTGGTTACAGAGAACTAAAAGGCCCTTGAGGTCAAAACTCCTGAGGACTTTAAAAGTTTGCCTCTTTCAACGTCTGGATAAATTCGAAAGTAGTGAATATTTTATTAATTTAAGAATTTAAATTTAAACGAATTAAATTTTTACATTTTTATATATGAACTACTACTGAACCTGCGGAACAATTGTCTGAAACAATTACAATTGTATAAAAACAATTATTTGAAACAAAATTGTTCCAACCTACTTGGTTAGCATTTACAATCAGCAATCAAAATGAACGAACGTAACCAAAAAGTAATAAGTAATAATAATTAAATAAGTTATAAATGTGAATGCTTTTTTAGTACGACAATCCGACAATGAGAAGTCGCCCCTCGACGGCAACAAAAATTATTGGCTATAGAATGGTCCCTTTCTACTCTTGAGAATTTGCAACAAATTTACTCTGGGTACAATCCAGGATCTGTGCCGTCTACAGGAAATTTTGTTCACTCCGTTTACGCACAATTTGGGCTGTATGTTTAGGGCTAGGCGGATTAATTAAGACACTTATTTTCAATGACAAATGTTCATAATTTCGAGTCGGCCTTGACTTCATACGGCATCTGACGTTTTTCTGGTTTCCAAAATTTTAAAATGTAATAAAGCCCATGATAACCTATGAACCGATTACATGGTGGCACAGAGTAAAACTTAATGTGATCTAGACTAAGCTTAGCAAACTGCATCGTATGGCCTGCCTATGCATCACTGGAGCCATGCGCACCTCGCCAACGGCAGCACTCGAAACCGTGCTAAATATCAAACCTCTTCATATAGAGTTTGAAAGCCTACCTCTATGTGCGGCCTACAAACTAGAGGGAGCCGGTCTCCTTGGGGGAAACATATGTAAGAGTCAAACAACAATAAGGGAAATTCTTGAAGCCACACCTGACTTGGCGATGTAAGCTGATCAGATGCCGGCAAGATTCTCATTATTCCAACTACCCCTAATACGGGTGGAGAATCGTGAGACCTGGACGTTTTCAACTGTCCGTCCAGGGGAACTAGTATGGCATACGGATGTATCCAAGACTGAATCGGGCGTTGGGACAGGAGTCTGGAGTAACTCTCTTCGATTCAGTTTATCACTGGCTCTGGGATAGTTCCCACGGTATTCCAGGCTGAGATCTTCGCTATACTGAAATGTACTTGCGAGAACCTAAGAAGAGCTCTTATAAAAACAAAAGCATCTCAATCTTCTCGGATAGTCAAGCTACAATCAAAGCAATTGCTTCATCTACCACCAGATCTAAGCTGGTGTGGGAATGCCAATGGAGCCTAGATGAAATGTGTAGAACTAATCAAGTTAACTTGAACTGGATAGTGCGACATCAGGGCTACACGGGGAATGAAAAGGCAGATGAACTTGTTAGGAAGGGGTCCAATACCCCTTTCATAGGGCCGGAGCCGGTCTGTGGAATTCCTCTCCGCATGGCTAAAAGGTTAATAGCAAACCGCGCAAGTGAGGAGCATAGGCTGTATTGGAACAATATTGACGGGCACGCTCACTCAAGAAGCCTTATGCCCTCACCGTCGCCGGGTAGATACAAGGAGCTCCTCAAACTGAGCAGGTCGGATTTTAGAGCTCTGGCTGGTCTACTACCACCGGCCACTGTCAGCTTGGGAAGCACCTGGTAAGGATAGGTAGAGCCATCGACCCCACCTGCAGACTCTGTCTGGAGGATGATGAGACCAATTACACGTACTATGTGAATGCCCTGAAGTGGCCAGGCGCAGGTTTAGCCTATTTCGGAAAATAATCCTGGTACTGAGCGGGCTGAATGACTGCCAACTGCGGGAGCTGTTGAACCTCTTCAGAGGGACCGGCTTGCTATAAGAAGTTGAGAGGGTTAGCACAATAGGCCCCAGTGGCCGCAGCGATTGAGGACCTCACACGTCCAATTTAATCAAATCAAATCATCCAAACAAGGAATTTGCCTTCAAATGTCTTTTTTCTGGCATACTTTATATCTGATAGATTTTTAGGAGCATTGCTTGTATAATATAGTCATCATCCATAATGAAATCGTGGTTGACAAATGTTCGAATTAAACAGCCACATTTTGTTTTTGCTAGTGAAACTTACGCGGAAAACCTTGAAAGAATTTCTCTTTTTTCGGTATCGAATATTCGTTTTCTTTTTTCCAAGATTCATGTAACCAGCTTTTTGAAACTTTCATTCTGCTGGCAGCCTAACGAATGGATTTTTTTTTTTTTTTTGCGTGAGGGGTGAAAATCTTCCAAAGACACCAGGAGACCCGATTATCTCTGGTAGTGTGAGATTTTTACTCACTAAAAACACCCCTCTAGGGATTTGCCGAAACAGACCACTTTATCCGGGTCCCTTTTCGTCCCTACCCCCTGTGATCTCAGCGAGAGAGATCTGGGTTAATCCAGTTTTCTTCCCTCACCTCTATTCCTCGGGTCAGCGCAAGCATTTGCTTATAGGACACCTCTGCCATTCTTCCATCCAATGGTGCCCCATCAGCTTCCTTCTTCTACTTGCCAGTGCAGGGCACTGGCACACTATGTGTGCCGCCGTCTCCTGCTCCTCCAGGCACAGCCTGCAGATATCATCCTCGAGAATGTTCATCCTCTTTAGATGACACCTGAAGTTACCGTGTCCTGTCAGTAGTGCCGTCAGCCATCTCAAGGTCCTACGGTCCATATCCAGGACCTCCCTTTGTTCAGCACTTCTGGTCGCTACAATTGCCATCTTAGCCTGTCTGAGCGAGTCCACGACATTCCACCGTTCCCAGTGCTCCCTCGTGGCCCACTTTCCCAACAGGCCCTCCGCCGTACCTCTGCCAAGCGCAGTGAACGGCTCCGGACCTTGGAAACTCGAAGCAGCCCCTAGCTTTGCCAGTACGTCTGCCTTTTCATTACCTTCGATCCCAACGTGTCCTCGGACCCACGCCAGTGTCAACTCATTTGATGAGGCACACGCGTTTAGTTTGCGGACACACTCCAGTGACAGAGCTGTGTTAAACTCTGTACCATCCATACACCTGATCACCGCCTGATTATCGAGTGCCACCACTATCTGCTTATCTCTCACTCGACTCTCTAGTATACGATCAAGTGCATAGATCAGAGCCAGCATCTCTGCCTGAAATACTGAGGTGTATATCCCCAGGCAAAGATGGGTGTTCAGGTTCAGGTCATCACTAAAGATACCTGCGCCCGCTCTCCCATCAATTCTGGATCCATCCGTGAATATTGTAACGTCAGTTATACGACTTTCAGGGAGGGACCCATCCCGTATAAGCGTTTCGTGATGTCTATCAATTACCCTTACTTTGCTTATACCATCAACAGGCATTTCCAATTCCGGTATCTCATCTTTGACAAGTTCCAGTATTTTCCTATGCCCTCGGTTATCACGAGATCTGCACCAGTTTGCTCCCCGCTCCATGCGAAGAGCCGCTGAAGCAGCAGTTCTCTTCACATATATATCTAAAGGTAGCAGACCCAGTATCATCTCTAACTCCATTGTCGGCGTTGTTCGAAAGGCCCCTGTTATAGTCACACACGCTACCCTCTGGACCTTGCTCAATTTCCTCTTTACTGTGGGCTTAGAAGCGCTTGGCCACCATACCACAGAGGCGTAGGATATAATTGGCCTCACCATCATAGTGTAGATCCAGTATGCGGCCTTTGGCGAGATACCCCACCGCCGCCCACACACCCTCCCACATTGATGTAGAGCCCTATTCGCCCTTTGGATTTTCTCCTCAACATGTCTTTGCCAGGTGAGTCTTGAATCTAGGAATACCCCTAGATACTTGATCGAGCCCGAGACCGTGAGTTCTTCCCCAAAGAGTTCAATTGGTCTAAAGTCTAGATTTTTTCTTTTTCTAGTGAAAACAATTAGATCAGACTTCTTTGCGTTTATGAAGAGTCCCTGTTCCACGCACCATTGCTCCACCACCCTCGTACCTCTTCTTATTGTGTCTGCTACGGCGCGTATGAACTTGCTCCTTGCCATAATCGCTATGTCGTCAGCATACCCAACGTTATGTATGCCTTCCTCCTCAAGTCTGCGAAGTAATGAGTCAACGGTAATGTTCCACAGAATGGGGGATAGTACTCCCCCCTGTGGACAACCTCTGTCCACCCTCCCTCGCAGTCTCGATTCACCTCTCTGGATGTTTACTGCTCTTGTCTTTAACATGTTGCCAATCCATCTCCTAACAGTAGAATTGGTTCCGCGTTCAGCAAGAGCATCCTCCAGCCTTCCGAAGTCTATATTGTCAAAGGCTCCTTCAATGTCCATTATTGCGGCCATTGCTATACCCTTGCTATTAATTTCTTCTTCTGCTACTCGCACCAGCTGATGGAGTGCCGTTTCAGTAGATCTCCCAGGACAATAGGCGTGCTGGTTCCTACTTAGTGGATAACTAGTGAGTGAAGTCCCCTCGATGTGGTAAGCCACGGTCCTCTCCATTGCTTTCAATAGAAAAGACGTCAGGCTCACGGGTCTAAAGGACTTTGGCTCAGTATAGTCTTTTCTTCCCGGTTTTGGTAGAAATATGACCTTAGCCTCTCTCCACGAAACCGGGACATATCCTATTGCAAGGCATGTTGTGTATTTGCCCTTAAGTATTGGTGCTACAATCTCACTGCCCCACTGAAGCAGGGCTGGGAATATACCATCTAAGCCTGCTGCCTTGAATGGTTCAAACGATCTAATAGATCGTGTTACCCCTTCAAGCGTCACGATCCTTTCCGCCACAGAGCGATCCGAGGCATTGGCTGCCTGCTTCCTCATATGCCACGGCCTATCCGATTTGTAGCTTCCCGGAAAGTGAGTTGTCAGCAGAATTTCGTTCGTTTCGTCCCCGGTCTCTGACATCTTACCCGTTCTGTCCCGAACCAGTCCGAGCCTGGAGACCGGGTCAGCTGAGACCATATTCTGAAGTCGGCAGACTTCAGATATGTTTCTCGTGCTCGAGCAGAAGTCTCTCCACGATTCTCTCTTCTTCCTACGCAGAGCTTTCTTCAACTCTTTCTTCAAGGATTTGTATCTGCTCCAGGCTTCCTCATCCTGAGTCCTTATGGCTCGGTTGAAAGCCTTCCTGCACCCCTTCTTCCGTGCTTCCAGTTCCCTGTCCCACCAAGGGGTTGGGTCCTGGTCCACTACCTCAGTTGGAGTACAGGATTTGTGATACGCCTCCATTACAGCCTTTTGTAGAGTGTACAACTGTCTCTCTACATGCAGTGTGTTTTTGGGTACTCTGGGCGTCCACGCTATCAGTTTCTCCCTTAACACCTCCATATATTTCTGGCTATTGGTGTTTTTAGGTAACCTGATCAGCCTCCTACTCTGTCTCTTTTGTACCCCGTATCGAATGTCAAAGGTTATGGCTCTATGATCTGACAACGTCATCACATCTGCCACTCTCCAGTTGAGCACTCTATCCAACAACTTAGTATTGCTAAAGGTGACGTCAATAACCTCCTTACGCCTTCCATCCACGAAGGTTGGTTCTGTCCCCCTGTTTAGAATTGCCAAGTTGTTGCTTACCACGAATTCTAGCAAATCTTCGCCTCTCTGGTTGTCGTCTGTACTGCCCCACACTGTATTGTGGGCGTTCGCATCGCAACCTAACAGTAGTCCCACATTTCTATCCTTGCAATGTTCCACCAGAGCCTCCACCTCTCTACCCGGGGGTGAAGTCGGTGAATCATATGGTAGATAGCCCGAGGCAACGACCCACGCACCTGCTCCGGACCCCATACGAACCACAGCAAGGTCCGGCGTGCTGAGTTGCGGTAGTAAAACCGCCTGGACTCCTCGCCTGACTAGAATGCAGGATCTTGTTCTACTATCTGAATTTACGCAAAACAGATTAGCAATTCTTTCTGGGAGCCCTTTTATACTCTTCCTGAATAACCAGGGCTCTTGCAGCAGCGCTATGTCCAGCTTCTCTTCCACAAAACAGCGACACAGCATACTTGATGCCGCCTTACTGTGATGGAGGTTGAGTTGCCAAACTTTTAGGGTGTTCCCACCCCCCTCCCTCGGTACGAATGGATACTTTATAGTTGTTCTCGAAGGTGGCTTTCACTTTAAATACCCTCTTAGAGATTTTTTTCTTTTCTATACGTCCGGATGTTTAATAAATTAAAACACAGATTTTGTCAAATATAAAAAATAATAAAGAACAAAAACTTCTTCACGTACTGTTTAAAAATAATCCGAAATTTCAGGATGCATTTCAGCATTCATTCATGCCTTCGTCAGCAGACAACGCAGACTGAACGGCCAACAGTGCAACAGATCAGTAGCATCACAAAAGTTGTGCCATATTTTTCCGGACATGTGTAGGTTATATTTTCTTTAATATGTCGTTACCTAACTTTTTGATAGATCTGTACCTGCAATAATTTTTTTCAACTGAAAACGTAATCGATTATCTTTATCTCGGCCGAAAAAAACAATTATTTTTTCTCAAGCTTCCATTTTAAACATTTTTGTACGAAATTTTGGGAAATTTAAGCGAGAATTTACGTTCCATTCTAATATAGCTGTTACCTTTTTCTTTTACAATTATATATGTATATTATTAAAGCTTCTATCGCTGTCAATTTTGATGTCTTTAACAGCAGCTAAAGATGTTGTGCCACTTTTATAGGACTATTATCTGTTTAAATTTTCTTCAACAACATGATCAGACTTTACGGTACTATAATTTCTTTCACTACTACTACTATAATTTCTTTCACTATTCAAATAAACCTTAAGAAAACGAACAAGTGCAAAAAACTAACAACAAAAATCTTGCAATGGTCCATTTACATTTACCAGAAACGAATCACTACTACTAATTATGCAAAAATGGAAGAATGTGGTTATGATTTTGTTAAAATCTGTAATCAGTAATTCGTTATAATAACTAAGTTTCGTAGATTCCAATATAACTCTTCGTGACTGAAATCAGTCCATTTTCTTTCTGGCTCATATTTGTATGTATAATTGAAAAGTATTTAAATAAATGCCTTTTAATATATTTATAATTTTCTAGGAAGCCCGACTATAATTACATCGACAATAAGAAAAACAACCACCTTAAAACCTGAAACTCTCTCAACCGATGCAGGTATGTATGAATTATTATTTAAAATTAATGTTATAGATGTGGTGAAATTATAAGGGTGGAAAGTATCACCATTACTTTTTTTTAGTTTATTTTTTATAACTTTATTTGTTCACGGTACTTCCATTAGCTTCTTTTGTCATCTATATTAATAAAATTGAGGGGTTTATGTGTGATTTCAAAATAATTATCATTTTATACGCTCTTATGATTATTTAAATTATATGAAAGCCCATTCAACTATTTTAACAAATTTTGTCTCTTTATACGGATTAATCTTGCAAATCTGTACACGGAAAGGTACATTATTTTTTTTGGCATAGTTTATGGCGTTCTAGAACAGGAGAGGGGGAGGGGGGTTGATATGTTGAAATATAGAAATCTTCGAAACGACCCGATATTAGTGTCGAGTCCATACTTTTGGGGGCACAGGAAAATGACACTTTCGATGTCTTTAAATAATTTGGTGATAAGACACCCCTAGATCGGGATGGGAAGGGAGTGACATGGAGAAATAATCGGAAACGACCGATATTAGTAACGAACTTATAATTTTCGGAGAGAAAAGAAGAAACAAATGATTAAGAAGAAAAATTTATAACACATACAACAAAAACAGCTCTCAAATCAGATTATATATATGTATATATATATATATATATATATATATATATACATATGATTAATATATATATATATATATATATATATATATATATATATATATATATATATATATATATATATATATATATATATATATATATATATATATTCACGTGTGCAAAACTGAAGGAACTGATATATCTAGGTCAGAAACGAAAAAAAAAGTATTGGAGTGGGGGTATGCCCCCCCCCCCCTAGCTACATATGAGGGTTTCGCACATTTTTACAATGAAAAAAACCAGTCTTATCTTATCTATCATATCTTCTAAAGCTTTAGTGCTAGAGACATTATTAATATCACAGTTGATTGATAATTTTGTTTTAATGCTAATAGTTTTGAAAAATTGATTTTCAAACTTACGTTTTTAGAAGTATCTTGAAAAATTACCCAATTTTTTTGGGAATAAAATAGTGGCTTGTATGTTTTCTTTCGATAAGAATTTGAAGCGCACAAAAATCTTTTATCATTCTCAAGTTACATTACCAAACGTAAAGCTCATACTTGCCTGCCCTCCTAAGAAAAAATTCTAACTACCTCCTAAACTTTTTTATGGTAATAATAACCATGATTTGAATGGATTAGTACATTTGATAGTAAAACGCTTACAATACGTTATAAATAATTGTTTTGTAAACATTCGCACCGCAGGATTCTAATGATATTCTGTACTTGGAATGGAAATCTTATGATCCCCAGGTATTATGTGGGATGCAAACGCAGTTCCATTTTTAATAACACGTAATATAGTGAGAAGCCGTTTTGATAGCGAGAAGTCGTTATGATAGTTCGAGAAGTCCTTTTGGTAGTTTGATAGTTAATAATGGTTTAAATTTTCCTTTCCATGCGACAGCCGTACAGGAACATCAGCCGCGGGGCAAAATAAGCCGTAGAGACATCTGTAATTAGATACTTAAGAAAACGTTGATGACTGTACATTCTCTAATAAAATTCTGTGCACGGATGAATCACAATTCACTAAATATGGCATAGTAAATTTACATAATTTTCACATCTTGACTCCAGAAAACCCAAGAATTGCTCGACAGACTTCGTCCCAAAGGATATGTTCCATAAAGTGTTATCGGCACTAAAAACCCACTTTAGACGCTTTATTTTATAATGATTACAGTACTCTTTAGTTAAGTGGGTTAAATTGTATGTACACTTCAGCGACTACAGAACTTTATTAGTACGTGTATACTTATTGACAACCGGACTAACTCATAACAAAAATTTAAGAGGCCGAAAATAAAACTAAAGAAAATCATTGTTGCTTTAGATCCATGTGAAAAAGAGGTCTTCTGTGTATTCGAAGTGACGGAGGAGATTTTGAAAATATGTTAAATTATTAATTTTTCTTCTTTATCAACACAATTCATAACCTAATCCTTTTCAGGTCTCCCAAATTTTCGGAGGGCAGGTATGAGCTGTACGTTAGGTGGTGTACCTTGTGAATGGTAAAAGATGTTTGTACGCTTCCATTTTCCATCGAAAGAGAACACATTAGCCACTATTTTAAACCCAAAAATAGAATAATTTTTCAAGATATTTCCCTTTGAAATGATTGAAATTGATTTTTTCTCCGAAAATCAAATTTTTTAAAACTCTTAGCAGTGCGTTGCCTGTCAACCGAGATAATACTAACGTCTCTAGCACTAAAACTTTAGAAGATGTACGCTAAAATGTAAGACTAGTTTTTATCATCGTATTAAAATATTCAAACCCTTAAACCTCCCATATGATTTTCTCCGTTTCTCACATAGATCTACCAGATCCTACATTTTTGCAGACGCGCTGTGGAACACCCTATATAACTTAACGCACTTCGAAAGTGTCGCCGGCTCCAGTGCACGTAAGACTATGTGATTTCACTTACGAATACATTATTAAAAGTAATAAGTAATAAAAGCAATAAGTCCGCTGGCTGTTGGCTACAGTATATCAGCTAATATTAAAAATTTAATTTATGTTAGGTGGGTAAGTGAAAAGATGTCTGGTAATCATAAAAACGTGCATCTCACCTGTAATTTAATTATAAGGTGTCTTGTGCTTGTCTCCCGTTTAAAAGTGAATGTGGTTCGGGTGGGTGGTGAGTGGGTCGGTGAATGAAAAAAAGATGTCTGGTAATTATGAAAACGTCCAATGCACCTGTAATTTAATTATTTTAATTTAGAGTATTTTGTGAGGTAGTGAGACGGGTTAACACCACCCACACGTCTACCACCCACCCACCACTTCATCACCCACATACTACTTACATTCACCCCTAAACCGTCTCACTAATTTACAAAATACTCAAGCACAAGAAAACTTGTAATTAAATTACAGGTGCGGTGCACGTTTTTACAATTATCAGACTTCTTCTTAACCCAATCACCAAGCACATCCAACCACCCATCCACCATCCCACCGATCACCCACCACTTTCTTATAATTACCAGACAGATTCAGTGGAGCGATATTCTTGGAGCGGTTCCAATCAATTGAAAATAAAAATAATAACGCTCCGAAGCGGTTCGTTATCAGACTTTACAAAAAACGCTTGCCTTCAGAACGGTTCGATTTTTTCAGAACTTTCCTGGCCGAATAGATACGTGGAGCAGAACGATATTTCATATCGGTTCGGATCCCTATTTCTACGACAAACAGAGTGCAGAGCCAAAAAATTATGTTACCATAGGAATAGCCAATGCCATTACCAGTATTCTCTGAATATAAAGCAAAAGAACACTCGAATTATCCTATAACTGCCATAAGCAACTATATATATTTTTTTCAATATTGCACTAACGTAGCTACAACAAGAGAAATTAGAATTTAACACTTATCCAAAGCTTTTAGCGGATTGTACATAGGGAAGTCTGATATGGATGAAAACTGGTGGCAGGCTGTTGTATTCAATATCTACCATTTCTGTAAACTGCCGAGCAAGTTTCTTTGACAAGTTATATACATGCTAAAAAAAATAAGAAAATGAAAAAATTCAGAATAAACTATTTAAAACTCCAGCTACGTAAGAAATATAAAATTTTTTTAATGCAATCAGCGTTTCTGATAAAGAAAAACCGAACTCTTGTGGCTCTTTCTCAACAGCAGCATCAAAAGGTTAGCTTTTCTTTACCTCCTGGATGCTTCCGCATGAAACCGAGAACTAAATGTTAATCCAACAAAATTAATTACCGATCTAGACTGCTGTATCATATTCTGATCGCTTACACTGTCACACCAACTTAGCGGTAAAATATTTTCAAAATATGCACAAAATATGCACGAAATGTGCTCTATTTTTTATTTGGAGTTTTTTTTTGACTATTCACTCAGATCAAGACTACATTTCGTGCATATTTTGTGTATGTATATGTATTTTGAAAACATATAAACACTGTACCTTGTTATCGGTAAACGTGAGAAATCCATGTTCACAGGCACAAGATGGCTACATGCGGACATGAATTGGATTCAGGGTTGTGAACACCACTAAGTTGTTTGTCACAACCTAGTCCTAGCTCACAACCAAGGGATAGGGGAAGGTTACGGGAGATACCATGGTGAGCGTAAGTTGCCGTGCAGGCTTTGTCGGTGACCGACGAGCTTAGCTCGCCGGATCGGTGTGGGATCTTGCCTCACACTCCTCGGTACCCTCACCCGAACATCATTGCGGGCGCTCTTATTGTCCTGATGGACCGAAGACGGAAGACAAAAAAATTAAGTAAGCACATTTTCTAAGGGAATACTATAAAAATGATAAAAGCGAAAGGTTCCGATCATGTCCTTGACGAAAGCAACCTCAGCCTCTAGATGGTCCGAGGCTTGTTGGGCTAGCCCTCCCCAACCTATGACTGCAACTCGCCCATCATTTGGTACAGTCCCTTCAAACTCGGACAGTTGCCCGGAACTAAACGATAGAGAGAGAGGGTGACGAGAGAGGCATACTAATGAGTACTTCACACCTTCATGGCCTAGAAGTCACGAAATAATAATTAAGTAGAAAAAAATGCATAAAAAGGTTATGCGAATATGTATAAAAGGTGCAGAATGGTTGGCTCCAATAAAAAAAAATTCAACTATCCAACCAGTTCAACAAAACAAAAGGAAAGATTTGATGGAGGTGACAGGCTGTGTGAATCCAAAAACCAAAAACAATCTCGATTAGGGGAAACCTTCGTATCAAAGACCCTTTTTACTTTCGTCATACATGTACGAAAAAGCCTGAGTCTTACATATACGCACTTTCAATTCACTCGTTATAGGAATAGGTAATTCAACAACTTTTTGTTTATTCAACTCATTAACTTGAGTGAAAAGAAAAGTTCAATTGTATAGAAAAGATTTATGTTTGAGTAACTGATATCTTATTAATCAATAAAGTGTGCAAGACGCAAGCGAAGTGGTTGCTTCCAAGTATAATTTTTATATTTTGCTTTAACTAAACCAAAAATAATTATTCTGTTTTTATATCTGCAATTATAACTACAATTATATTCATAATAATTAAACTTTTATTCGAGTACTGTGAATTTATACTTCAAAATAGTTGTCTCCAATATTATATCATTATTAGATTTTCCTAACGATTCAAATTACGAAAATAGATAGGGAAGGTAAAGCTTACTTAGAAAAGTATTCAATAGCAATGGGTAAAGATTTGTCTTATTGTACATTCAATTATCTTCTATCATTGTCGGCACTTTCTGTAATTAGTTGTTATAACACAACTTACATTCACGTTTACTAGATAATTTTATGATGACTTCAAAACGTATATTTTAATGCTAATGCATGTATGCAAAGAGTAATATCCACTAGGTATTATAACCGCCTATTGTAACATGTTGATATATTATAAATAATTTTAAATGTATTAATTCCTATTGAAACTCTTTAAGGATTTCGGTTGGCTGAAAAGGCGAGTCTTCTGCCTTTTGCAACCTTTTTCTCTTTTCAAACAACTTTAGTTTCGGCATATATGTACATAACGAGAAGGCTGATGATGAAAACGTAAAGGAGGATTTGATAGAAAATTCTAGACAAATTAAAAAAAAAAATTTACTTAAAACCTGTTTAAATAACCTTAAATACGAATTGAATCTTTGGGTTATAATTTTCACAATTTTAAAGAGGTTTCATTAATTTTATCGTAATATCCAGTGTATCTAGTTTTTACAAACGGATACATCTTAAACTTCTGTCTGTGTAAACTTAGATCTGGATTAATTTCCCTAGACAAAAATACTTGCAGTTGAATCACATTGAGTTAAAACTTATGGCCGTTTGCGATTTTTTATAGATTTCCTTTGAAATTGAACAGCTAATACAAGCCCATATATTCTATGAATTATAAAGTAAAGGGCATACCCTGTCCTGACCAATCTACAGGGGAGATTTAATGTACTCATGCCTTTATTGAATTACAGGTGTAAACTTTTTTGCACGCTAGTAAAATTGAATGCATTTAAGTGTATCATAACTAACCCCCGTCGGCGTTACAGAACAAAGCTGCACATCAACCGATTATACCTTATGACGTTAATAAGAACACCAATTGTCATAGAACTCATAAAAAGGGATTTCATCTATTACAGTTCTTAAAATCATAAGTCACATTTTCTTCACTTTTTATTATAAATATTGAAATTCATATTTTTCTTTTCTTGCTCTACAATAAATGTCACACCAAAGTCTTAAATATAAATCTGGGGCGGCTGTAAGAAGTACACACTCTTATAATATAAAGGGTGTTTCAGATCTGACGTGCCAAAATGGGTGGGGGTTGGGGTAATCTCAACCGTTTGGGAGTTACAGGGTGATTCATAAATTTCAGTTTTTCATGGTATGCACATTACTCTTTTATTTTTATCTCTTGATCTATCAAACACAGCTACATCAAATAAACTACTATCTGAATGACCTTTCCAAAATTGTCAACAATGTTAATCTAACTCCTATCATTGCAGGTACAGTCACTTCCAAAAGTGAAAAAATGGTTTGCGATTACCTAAATTCAGAATTTTTCCAAATTTTTTCCGAAATTCATCTAATTAGTATACCCCTCTTTTATTTTTATTAGATTTCCCAGTTTATTACCTTTCCAAAAAGGTGCAACATGTACACGTAGAGAAAATATGTAGAAATTTATATGTAGAAATCCTATCGGAGAGTATTATAAAAATCAACAAATTAAAGAAATTAAACTCAAATTAATTTTAAAACGCTTTTTATTGAATTTAAACATAATTACAATTAATCTTGATAAGTAACAAAAGCCGATCAAAATGTCCACCGCCACTTTGGATGCATTTCAACAATCTCCTTCTAAGTTCATCCTTCAGTGTTCCCCATAAAAGAAAGTCCAATGGGGCAAGTTCTGGAGATCTAGCAGACCAAGGAATCGGTGAACCTCGTCCAATCCAGCGGTTAAGAAATTTTTCACTTAGTATTGCCTTCACAGTGTTAGCCGTATGCGCTGGTACTCCATAGTATTGGTGAAACATTCCCCTAAGATTATCCATAGGGTTCTCCTCTATTAGATCTGGCAGTGTATTGTCCAAAAAGTCCGCATAAATTTCACTATTAAGCACTTGCGGCAAAATGAATGGTCCTACCAAATGTTGCCGATGATACCAGCCTAAACATTGACACTGAATCTCTACTGGAATGAGGTGACCTTTGCCCTGTGTGGGTTAGTGTTCGAGGTTATGGAAATTCGTGATATCATTCCTGGTGAATTGACATTCATCTGTCCACAAAATTTGGTTCAGAAACGCTCTGTCGTCAATGTTGCTTTCCCGAAGCCAAGTGCTAAATTTCAGTCTTCTTTCGGAATCTCCTTCCAGTAGTACCTTGAGCTGAGTGATGGTGATATGGTCGTAATCCCCCTCGATGAATAACCCTCCTAACCTTAGATGAAGACCCTCTGAATCGCCTTGCGACTCGTTTTGTGCACGTCTCAAGGTCCTGCCTCACGATGGTTATTATTTGCTGCTCGACGTCGGCAGAAGTTGCCGAAGTTTCGGGTCGTGTCTCCATGTCGTGTGAAGTTGCAGTTCCTGTTCTTCTTAACCTTTGGAAAGTCCGTGTAAATACCTCGCTTTGGGGTGCTCGCCGGTTAGGGAATCTCCTTTGATATTCCAGTACAGCCGCTCTCTCTTTTCCGTCTACTACACCATAAATGTAGGAAGCGAATTCTGGCTAACACAAGCTAATATCGGCAATAAAACAAAATGACAGTAACATTTTTATAACTTCTTTGCAGCAATAATTAAAATTAATTACCCGTTTACCCAAAACAAACATTATCGACTTTTTATCTTAAAAATTTTGTTTCTTTAAAGAATTTCCTACCTGAAGTGCAATAAAATAATTAGGTACTCAGGGAGTTCTAAGGACACGGTTTTTCTACTCCAGTGTCTACCTTGCCACGTTGTACCTTTTCAGAAAGGTAATAAAATGGGCAATCCAATAAAAATAAAAAAAATTTGTGCTAATTACATGAATTTCGGAGAAAAATTGGGAAAATGCTGAATTTTAGGTAATTGAAAACAATTCCTCTCACTTTTGGAAGTGACTGTACCTGCAATGATAAGAGTTAGACTCGCATTGTTGACAATTTTGGAAAGGTCATTCAGATAGTAGTTTTTTAGCGTTTGTTTGATGTGGCTGTGTTGGATAAATCAAGAGATAAAAATAAAAGAGTAATGTGCATATGATGAAAAAATTAAATTTATGAATCACCCTGTAACTCCCAAACGGTTGAGATTGCTCCCCCCTGCCATAAAATTTTTTTGTATATTTAAATCTTTTATAAACATTTCAATTTTTTTGAAAAAAAAAATATCGCTTTTTTGTAAAGCGAGTATGGCAGGGCAGATAATCAAAACCTTCAGTTGCCACCGACTTATATAGGGCGGTGAGAGCATCGCTGCTGTCCTTATAAGTTGGTGGCACTGTAAGTAATTGAAAATTAATCAAAACCAAAATCTCAAAAATAAAATACATGTCCTGTTTATAACGAGCAACTCTCAGGTGTCTATTCATGACCTTGACAGTACTGTTGCAGCATATCGCTGATAAAAACAATAATGCCTTAAACTGAAAACGGCAGAATTGGCAACAAAAATAAACAAACAATGACTCTTCAGAAATATTTCGTGACTAGTCTCAACTGTCAAGTTGTGAAGGGATCGGATGTCACCGCAGTCACATTTCCAGCAAAGCATAGCTCATTTACAGCCAAACCTAAAGCTGGAATTATAGGAAGTTGCATGCTGTCTCTTTTCAGCCAACCTCATTGATGTCATGTAGGAGAAATTAACGTGGACTTAAATACCAGGTCCAGCCTGAAGATTCATTCAGTCTTGAAGTGCCAAGTAGTAAGGTCAAAAATTTCAAAGTGCGTGCAGAATTTTGGAGACGTTTATATTTTGAGTGAGTATACATTAAAACAGTGAAAAATTATTAGAGTTGTGGCTGCGTGTTGTTCGTGTGGGATTTTAAGGTTAGGTTCAAGAAAGTAATTACTCTGGGTTTATTACCAGGTAATTACTTTTTACATAAAAATTAATCCAACATTTGGAGGGACTAGGTCAAGTAAGGAATTATTTGTATTGGGCACATCACCAAGCAGATAATTCTCGAACGTCTTAATAATTCGTTTTGGATTACTAAAAATGTAATTTCGGGAATAAAACGTAACAGTTGTAAAAAATAGATAATTCTTTACCAACAAATAATAATCTAATATTTTGTGTCCTTTGTATGTGCATATCGTGAAGAATATTTAAACTGCGAATAATAAAAACATTTTTTTCTCTTCTTTTACAGAATTGGAGTAGTAATATTAAAATTGGAGTAAATTAATTGAAATTCCTTGTTAATGAAACAGTTTAATTAGTAATATTTTAGTCATAGTGTAGAATTGTAGCAATAGGGAAATACACGTATTTTAAGCTGACTTTCCTTTTTTTATTTTTAAAGAACCTTGAATTTCCTGTTCTTTTTCTTAGTGACTATAAGAGGTCGTTACAGTACTGTATCCTATTTTCTATGATTGGGCTAATAAGTAACTCTTTGAACACAGTGCAATAGCACTCTTTATCATTTTAATTTACAAAATATTTAAATTAACATGCATGTAATATATAAAAACATGTCGTAATAATAATCATAATATACACAAATACTGCTGGCGGCCCCTTCAAGAAGAATGAGTCGGCGTACTACTACAGTAAGCACACGATAAGTGCCAATAGTCACTTCCATATTCATATTACTGGTAATAGTTTATCACAGCCTATTCTAGATACAAACCTGGCGAGGGTAAGGGAAGCGGCCACCCCTAACCACCCCACCCCCCCCCCCCCACCCCCCAGTTAATAAAGCAACTAAAAGCCTGATTAATACACCTGTTCCTCTCAGAAAGTCTATTTCCCAGAAAGGTTATCTAGTAGTAAGTAATCTTTGACGAATCGCGCTAAAATAAAACTGAGCAAGCTTACGTGGAATTTTTTAATAATCCTGCAAATTTAAAATTGTTAGATAAATGCGTTTCGAATCTCTATAAAATGTTAGTGTTATCTGTATCAGTGGGTACCATGATTTTGTGAGTTTGCAATCATCGGTGGATGTTTGTCCCAAAGATTACCTACTACTAGATAACTGGCTCCCTT
This sequence comes from Leptarthrus brevirostris, assembly GCA_964036015.1. NCBI lineage: Eukaryota > Metazoa > Arthropoda > Insecta > Diptera > Asilidae > Leptarthrus > Leptarthrus brevirostris. The sequence goes on from OZ038373.1 coordinate 74,138,927, forward strand.
AATTAACCAGCTAGTTTTGAAAAAGTAATACTGGCACCACAGTAAAAGGAAATATATGCAGCTTTTAAAGTCATAAGAGTACAGGAGCACGTTCGGAAACACAACTATAGTCGTCGCCATAGTCAGCTCTGACTATAGTTGTGTCAAAGTCAGCTATATACCTTCTTGGTCCCGAACGATATGTAGTTATCAAATAGTCAGAGCTGCCACTTGCATCTGTATTGAATAATAGCATACAACAACAATTTGTAGGGAACCATTTACCCCTTTAGAGGATTACTCGAGATTTTTTGTATTCTGTAGACCGTGGTTTATTTCCGTACTCTCAAGTATTAAATTAATTGTTTGTTCATCATCCATACTACATTTGTACCATAAATATTTAATTTAAAATTATATATTTTCTCAATGTGAAAAAAGACCCGTCAGAATTATTTTTGATTTATATGTATGTGTGATAGCTACTATTAGCTCGACGTTTAAGCAGAGTCAAGAATAGTTGACTACTGAAGGAAACATCAAAAATAATTAATTTTTAAATTACAGAAACTATTTGGAGCACCATCAAGATTTTCAATAATCATTTTAATTTTGCGACGTCATTCCACGGAAAAGGACAGTGGTCAGATCAATTCTCAGAATTGAGATGTCGAAATAAATGGAATCGATCTATGAACATCGATCTTTTTAGGGCGATTAATCGATCTTCGAAATCGGAAAAATATTATAGATCGATCCGTACCGAATCGATTATCTCAGTTCGATCCCCATGCCTAGTTCTTGATCTGGTTCACTATCCAGCTCAAGGGAATTTAAGTAATTTCCCTTAGAAATAAAACGCTGCCAATTTCAATGCAAATGTCATTTTTGTGAATTTGCAATATGGCGAAAGAAATTAAAATGTTGGTTAAATCCCGAAACACAATTTTTCAATGCGTTTTAAATACTTCTAATATTTTATCTCTTCTTGTTTACGATTAGGCTTTATCTTTAGCGTAAAATAGAAACTTAAAAATGCCTAAAAACTGACAAATATGTAACTTGCGAAGTTAGCTGCAGTTTTATTTTAAAAATTTCCCTAATTTTTCTTTTAATGCTCTGATGAACCTTCATTAAAAAACACGGCTGCCCTGGGGCTTCATCGTGTTGGTAAACTATTAGCCTAAAATTATCCAGAGGGATGTGCTCTAGTAGATTTAGTAGTATATTTCCCAAGCGGTCGGCATACATTTGGCTTTTGATCACTTGCGGCAAAATAAGTGGTACAATTAACTGATTGCCGATTATACCAACCCAAACATTGGCTCAGAATTTGGGCTGGAAGAAGGTGCGCTTGTGGTATGTGGGTTAGCATCCGTCCCGTTCTCAATGTCGCATTCGAGCATCCAAATGCAAAATTGTAATCTTCTCTCGATGATATAAATGTCACCTTGCTGGATGAGTAACCCTCCAAACTTTAACTGAAGACACTTCTAATCGTCTTGCGACTCATCTCATGCTCTTGCCCGACGGGAGTGATTATTTGCTACTCGACGTCGACAGAATCTTCCAATGTTTCAGATCGTAATTCCGTGCTGTTTGAAGTTACACTTCCGATTTCTCTTAAATTCAAATTAGAATTTTAGTAGAGGCGTCGGGAAAAAGATAAAAATACCCTCAATTAACTATTTAATAGTTCACTCAGTTGTTTCTAACTATTTGTTACGCACGTCTTTTCCTTTTAGGAATTTGTATTTATATAAAGGAGAAAGAAAATTATTATCTATTGGATCGTGCATGCCCCTTTTCAAAACATAACCAAGAACTGCCTTTGAACAATTGGTGTGACTAAAATTGAACATATTTCAGATGTAAACAAACTGGAAATTGCAAACAAAAACTTTTATTTATTATCACTTATATTCCAAAATTTACACTTGTTTTGCTATATTAGGAGAATGAACAATCAAAAGAAAGTGATATTCTTGGCGAATTGCAAAGATTAACACAAAACTGAGCGTTTTATTGTGAAATTAACTTTAACACTTTAAGTTCCTAAAGAGTTTTTTAAAACACTTTTTATTATGTTCTTTGTCTATTTAGTCAAACAAAATTAATACTTTCTAATTTGTAAATAAACTCAAAAAGTCTTTTACACGAACGCTTTAGACGGAAATCAGACCAAGTACAAGTTGACAGTTCAACTTCGGCTTCCTCCTGATTATACAAGCTGACAACAATTCTTAAGTTGCTTTTAAATGAACCAATTTACTGACCAACATTTGGTGTTGGTGTTTTCGAAATGTTACTGTCCATAACAGATGTGACCTTCGTTATATTCTACAATTTATATACGCTTGATGATGGTTTTGCTGAAATTCTCCTATTTGGTAAAGCTCTGTAAAATATTTCCATTCAAATGCCGTCATGTTTCGGGAGTGATGGTTTTAAGGCCACCATTGAAAATTATAATACTTCTTTTAATAAAAGAATAATTGCTTTAATAATCAAATAAATCTTCCAGGTGAGAAAACTCCTACAGCCAGGCCTGAAGGTAAGTGTATTCTACACTAAATTGAAATTGTTTCAACAACTATAAATGTGTACATTTTAGAACAAACTACACTGCCCAACAGAGGATCAAACGTTGGATTCGATGTTACTGGTTCAATTGCCGCAGTTGGCACTTTGACTGCAGGAGCTGCTGCAAGTAGCACTGCAGCTGTGGCTGCTGGAACGTTGGTTGTAGGCCTGTTCGATACTAGTGTTAAAACAGTTGAAAGCAGTTTAAAGCAATCTAGTAAAGAAAATTATACAGAAACTTATTCTACTACTAGTCTTTTGGGTGTTAATTCATCTAGAAATGATCACAAGAATCTAATCGCAAATCAGAGTGTTGCTGATGTGATTAAAGAAATAAATCAAAAATTTAATGAAGTAAACACGTCCATATCTGAACTACGTAAACATTTGTCATCAGAAGGCAAATATCAAAAGGAGTTCAATAAGAACTACACGAAGCCCCGTAGAAGAGCTTCTGAGTTATTTATCTAGGATCCGAAATATACCCGAAGTATATGGAATGAAACATCAACGCAATAAGATGGTTAGGCTTGTTACTGAGTTGCAAACGGAAATGAGATATGCTGTAGGTACAACACATTTATTTCGACATGTTTTATATGACTTTCAAAAAGGAATTAATTATTCAATATTGCCACTTTCCGGGTTCAGGGAGGATATTAATAACCTCGGTAAAAATTCGACGGGCATTACCGTAAACATATACAAGGAAATTAATGAAACTCACGGAGTTTTGGATTTTTATTTAAAAGAAATTAATAAATGTCTCACTCAGGGTATAATTGCATATAGTCTGGGTTCCGAAAATATGAAAAGCAACGTCATTAGCAGTTTTAATGAAGTCAAGGCGACAATTAAATCACTTGAAGAGAATCATGATAACTTAGCGAAATGGACAGAAGAATGTGAGAAATTAGAAAAATCGATTAAAAACATTAAAGAGTTATCGCAGAATGTTCAGAAATTGCTAGACGTTAGGACTGATAGCTTGAAGTGCTCTAATAATTTAGCACAGGCTGTACGAGAAAAACGGCAATTATTGTTGCTAAAACTTCAATCGTGCTTTATTTAATATATAATTGCTTTTTGAAAAATAATTGCATCATATTCAATAAGATTTGAGGTACCGTTATTTCAAAATAATTATAATTATAATAATAACTCGCAATAATTTCGCACCTTATGGGTTTTCCATATAATAAAATTTATGAATAATTGAAAGTCCTTCACATATAACTTTTGTATTGATGTAAATATGTATTATGGTGTTGGATAAAATATAATAATTTCTTATATATAGCTGTAATTAAGGGAAAAATATATGTATTTTGTACATTTAACAACTTGGATAATTTGATGTGCATTTTAAAGAAAAAAAAGTGGGGTTGTGCTTATGACCACACGACAGAAGAATGATTTTCTAATTTTAATATATGTATATATATATACTACCCAATCACAAATGTATTTGTACCCCAGACATTTTTAGGGCAATTATCTTTTATTTTATGAATTGAAATATAATTCACAAAATAAAATTTATGAAAAAAGTTCTGCATTTATATATTGAGAACCACTACATTTCCCGATTTCCACAAAATTCACATGTTTTCATGGGAACATTTTTGTATTATTCCGGTCTAATTGGTTTTGCAGCCTCTATCCATCCATCGTATGGAATACACCGCATTCACAGCTTTATATTTTTTCCGCCTCTCTAACTTTTTGGTTAATTAAATGGTAATTAGAAAAGGACAATGAGTTTAACAGATTTTGTTAGCTCTACGAGTTTACTCTCATGCCAAAACTCCTATAGTGTCCCAGAAAAAGTATATAAATTTTCATTAGAGGTAATAAAACGAGCTCTATGCTAAGACCTTCGAAGACTGCCTTTACTGCATGTTGAACCATCGAGAGCTAATTATGGCATCCATGAACCTATTAACCGTTTATGTAGGGCTGTTAATGCATGTGCTAATTTTGATTTAACTCTTAGTAAGGTGTTGTTTAAGAACTATCTACTTTCTGTGCTCCCGTGACTCTCTGTCTGCATGATGCATGATGGGGGGCTTCCTTGCTTGTATTCTTCCTGTTCCTTTTTTTTGTTTTTTTTTTGTTATTTCTTCCTTTGCACGCTGGTGTGGGAGCCTCATAACAGCAATTTGATGGAATAGGTGAATTGATTCTGGGCTCCTGCCATAGAAGTGTGCCTTCTATATTAGAAGGGTTAATTCCTTATAAAAAAAGAAAGAAAAAAAAGAAACAAAACTATTTTTAGCTTAAAATGCTAACTTTTATTTAATATTTATAAAATTAATACGCCTTTTGCGGCAATGACTACATTTATGCGTTCTGGCACATTGAACGATTTAATTGGTTGACAATTCCCGCTTTATACCGCAGTACCGAAATTCCTTAATTACCCGGTAGGATTTATGGTATATACGGAATTGGTTCTGTATAAAGTACTTAGCAAGTATTACCCTTTACATTGCTGATGATGGAAACGATTACTTTAACATGTGATTACCCTAGGGTGGTAAGTACTTGCAATCAACATGAACAAGAATGCGTTCTTTCATTAGCGAACAATAAGTGTCGAAGTTAGTAGTTACATTTCTCATTACCGGTAAGAGATTACTTCATCGATGAACAGAAAATAGCGAAAATAGGGTTTAAATTAGACATTTCCAAGAAGGTCTTATTTCAGGGGTGAGTAACTAAACAAGAAAATAATAGATACGCACGTTTTTGAAATGAAAAAAATGTATAGAAAATTCAACTCCCTTTTTTTATTTTATTTAATTAACATAAAAAATAATGTTTTAAAAATTAGTAATTTTCAGTTTTAAGGGAATTGAGACATAATAATGATAATGGAAAACGTTGAATTAACACTGTTGCTGCTGTTTTTCTTCTTGTTGTTATTGTTGCTTCCGTTTTTCCTCAATAATGTTTCTTTTCAAACTCATTCTTAAATAGTTAGGTCGTAGATTATCCGCACTTTTTACTGGCACTCGTAAAAGTTCTTCAACAATTGAACTTCGTCACTTTATGAGGTTTTAGATATAAGGAAAACGAAAGATCACCCCAAATTGTACATTTATCGATAATTCGCAAATAATGACATCTCTATCGTTTTCATGATCAATATGAAAAGGGTTGAGGTGACATTATACGCACAAATTCAAAGGCCAATTATAAAAACACTGCGAATTGTACGAACTCATTCCCTCTTCGCTTCTAACCCATTACTTTTGTAAGCACTTACAAAGTAAAAATTATTCCCATAAGAATTCACTTGTTCTAAGTGGATGCCTTGTTATAAGTCCAACTGGGTACTTCTACATACTAATACTTACTTGTTATAGCTTCTTTTCTCAATCATAATAAGTTATCATTCACAACATGCATAAGTAAAAATGAGACATGAAATACCACAGCTGAATTTACTGTATTGTACATACATTTATTTCACACAGCCCTGGTAGCGCTTACATATATGCAAAATGAAGGAAGAAAATATAAATCTTCTAAAAAAAGCAAACGTCTGTTTCTCTGGCCAACAGAACGAAACGTAAATTATTTCTTCCACTCTGACTGGCCAGAAGGGGAAATGTTTTAAGAATTATTTTATAAAAGTAATTATGGACGTAAATTATTTAGATGTAGCATACTTTACTATGAGTTTTAGTTGAATTACTGACGGGGACGGTCGTGCCGCCGTGTTTCGCTCCCCAAAAATTTTTTAATTCGGTTGCGAAAGCGAACTAAGTTAAAATATTCAAAGTGCCATCTTCGTAGAAGAGAAGGGCTTTTATGCTCTATTTAAAAGCACCGTCTGGTAAGTCCGTTCCGATTTATATCTATTTTCTTTCATCCAACATTCAATGTAGTACAATCGTGCTTCATTGAATGCGTTCTTCTACCACAAGCCCGTCTGGAAGACACGTCGAGTCTTTTAATTTACAAATGGTTGAGTGTCCGAGTCGTGTTCCTGATACTTTGGGGCACAACGCACATCTTTTGCATCTATTTCTAACATCGCATCCAGAAAAGTACTCGGTTTCGGTAACTGCCCCCTTGGGTAATTCGGACCATTGTCTTATCTCCGCCCAATTCTCCACCTCATCTCTGACAACCGCTAACCTAAACTCCACCAAAAGATCAGTGTGGCATTATAAAAATGCTGATTGGGCAGGACTTAATAAATATCTCATAGAGCTGGATTGGTCTGATTGCTTTTCCATGAGAGACGTTAACAGAAGCACCGATTATATCTTTAACATCCTATTGTTTGGAATGCATCGCTTTATTCCTCATAGCTTCAAGAATATCAAACCAACTAAAACCAATTGGTTCAATAATAACTGTTTCGAAGCCACTAAAAATAAGGAAGCAGCCTTTCAGGCATACAAATTGTGCCCTTCAGAGGAATTGAGACGTATCTATGAGATGGGCGGAATATTTGCAATTCAGCAATTAGTCGGGCAAAGTTCAATTTCGACCAGAGCATCAGACGGAAGGTATTTTCTACTCAAAAGGGTAGTAAGGGCTTCTGATCTCTAATTAAAACCGCAAAGAACAATTTCACCTGTTCGTCAACACCACCACTTATTTATAATGGGAATGTTTTTACTGAATCATTGGACAAGGCCAACCTGTTTGCTGATAATTTTGCTCCTAATTCGCCGCTACTTTTTCGCACTCGGGAAGTTTTAGAGTACTTTCGAAACTCGACGTGTCCAAAGCTACTAGGCCTGATGGTTTTTCGCCCCTTGTTTTAAAATGCTGCGCCTCTGCTTTGGCTAAACCTCTGTGCAAACTTTTTCACCTGTCAAATTCAAAAGGAATGTTTCCAATTGTATGGAAACTTGCTCATGTCCAGCCGATACTTAAAAAAATAGAGGCATGCGACCCCTCTAACTACAGACCAATTGCGGCTTCCGCGCTGGCCGCTGAACCGGAGACTTAATAACGGCTCTAACGGAGCGTTGGAATCATTGCCTCCATAATTTTGGTGAGTCCGAAATCGTCGCTCTTGATATTTCAAAGGCTTTTGATAGCGTCTGGCATGCTGCTCTTATAGCCAAACTTAAAACATTTGGTATGCACCCTACCCTCGTTAAATGGATAGAGAGTAGTAATTGACGGAGTTACATCTGATTCCTACGAAATAAATGCCGGTGTACCTCAGGGTTCAGTTCTTTCACCAATCTTATTTCTTTTTTTTATTAATGATCTCTTATACCTTACTCTCAATCCTATACATAGTTTCGCTGACGACAGCACCCTTGATTTCGCGTACTCGTTTGATTCTATAATAAAATCACGTGGAAATGCTACAGTAGTCAATCGGGAACGCATGTTTAGATCATTAAACAACGACATTTCTATGGTCCTCGCTTGGGGCAGAGCAAATCGTGTTACGCTTAGTGCATTCAAAACTCAATGCTGTTTAATGATCCTTAAAAAGCACCCAGTTCACCCCCAACCCATTTCAGTCGACGGAGTGAATATGTCCAATTCATCGTTGTTACGGCATCAAAATCTGTAAAATAAAATATGGTATACTTTCTTCTATTAAATTAAATGAATAATGTACCTGTTGTCTTGTCCGCTTTATGTTTAAATTTGACCTTGGGTGCTGTACTTGATCCCGTCTTTCAGAGGATGTTACCTGTCCATGGATCGCGGATTTGGCGAACTGACGGGAACTGAAATGCATGTTTTTAAATGGAAATGTCCATCAGCTTCCTCGCATTCCCCAAGATCACATCAGGCATACTAGGTTCCTAAAAGATATGTTATATAACGGATCAGATAGAAGACGAACTAATCTTACACAAACCTGCGTCGTCCAGTTTATCCACAGACGCCCCTCTAGCCATTATTGGACAAGTATCTCACTTTAAACTTTACACTGCGGATCATCGTCACATCACAAGTATTAAACTTTTTAAAAGAAAGTATATATAAACAAATATATCTAAAAATGTCACGATTTATGTAAAACGGAAAAGTTGCACGCACGATTGAATTGTAGTATTTTAGTTTAAGAATTTTAAGCACGAAAATCAGACTTATCTCTTGAATTGGATAAAATCAGAATTTCACAGAAGTAATGACGTTAGCCAGAGCTTTCCCGGAGCTGAAAGTGTGCCAGAATTCGCAGTAAAAGAGCACCTAACCTATGTCCTGAAAAGGCAATTATTTGAAAATAAAAGGGACTAATAATTTTTCCAAAATATACAAAGGGATTCATTGATGCCAAGGAAGAGTTTAAAAAGGAAAAACCGAATTTAATTAAAAATTATTTTATTAAAATGGAAAGTAATCTAAACAACATTGGAAAATCACGGGAAAATGGAAGCCATTTTCCAATAGGGGTCAAAAACCTATAAATCCGCGGCTTTGGTATGTGAAGGGAGAGTTCCATTTTGTGAGTCAGTGAAATAAAGTACCCGCATAGTTTAATTTGGAAGAGTTAAAAGTAAAGAAAAGAAAAGAAAGAGTTCAAGACAAGGAAAAGAAAAATTTAATGAAATCCAGCGTAAGGTGAAGAAAGTAGAAAGAAGGAGCCGTCACAGTGAAGGGAAAGGCCTGAAAAAAATCAAGGATTTGATAGAAGAAGAAAAGAAACAAAGATAAGTTGGTTTTTCACTTCCTTTTTAATATATTTCAGAGATTTATTTATTTAATTTTCATTGTGCGTGTATCTATTTCGTACTTCGGCTATATATAAAATATTTTTTTTTTTTTTAATTAATTTTTCCTTAGATTTTATTAAAACTTGCAGTTGATTAAATTTTTAGATTGGTCAATGATTTAAACTTTAGATCTATATTAAACTTAAATTTCTTTTTGCCATTTTCTTTTTCGTAGCTTTTGCAATTCCTTTTATTTTGCTTTAAATTTCATTTGATCGATTTGTTTTGATTTCTGCCGAGATTTGTAAATGAACAAGACTAGTATTTTTCTTTTACTATAATAAATTTTATAACGTGTTTTATATATATATATATATATATATATATATATAGTGGTTGAATTTCAATTATGCTTGAATTCGTGGACTCATAAAAACCACGTGGCGCCCAAATTAATGTTTTGTGTTGTGAAAGTTTTTTTTGATAACGAAGAATATGACCCACACCAAACCTGAGCTCAGCCAAGTTACACCTGAAGTGGTCGTAACACCGTCCCTAAACATCTTGGGTATTGAGATATCCAGCAATCTTAGCTGGACTGATCATATATTTGCAATCGCTAAAAGTGCGATGAAATGTTTTGGGTTTCTACAGAGATGTCAGAAATACTTCACCCCACCTGACTTAGCGCTGATCTACAAGTCCCACATCAGGCCTAGACTTGAATATAATTTCCATATTTGGGCAGTGGCAGGACACATCGTATTGTCCGCGTTAGACAAAGTCCAGCGTAAGGCTATTAAACTTATTGGCGATTCCTCAATCTCTGAGGGCCTTGACTCTCTGGAGCATCGATGGAATGTCGGTTGTCCCTCAATCTTCTATCGCTACTTCCATGGCCATTGTTCTAACGAAGTTGCTATCCTGATTCCTTGCAGACTTATGACAACGCGCGATACAAGATCTAAAAGTCGCTCCCACTCCTATACTCTCCAGGTCAAATTTGGACGTACCGTCAAATTTCGTGAATCTTTTCGAAGCAGAACAACACGAATGTGGAACAGTTTACCATCTTCTGTTTTTCCTGCCAAGGCTATGCTTTAGCATCATAGGGCATCCCCTGAGCTTTGGCAACATCATATATATATATAAAAAAAATGTTGAACTTTCAAGTTCGGAAAGTATGCTTTAATTAACCAATCCAGCTTGATTGGAGTAGAGATACTTTGGGCATACAAAACTTACAAAAGGCTGGACCGCTTTTTGTAGTTTTACATATATTAAGTATGTCCAGGAAATATTTTTTCTTTTTTAATTCATCTATTTTTATAGGAGCTATTTCCATCAACAATTCTATTTGTACACCAACACCAAAACAGCACTCCGCGGCAACTTAAGCCAATGTAAATTTGTTTACTGCTCTTTATACAGATTCTCTCTCAGTCTCTTACATGGGTATTGTTTCCATATAAGATATATTTTTCCTTTATGTTTCTGTTTTACTTTTTTTGTTTAATTTTATTTATATGGTTTACTCATTTCATTGTCTTTTCTAATAAGGAATTTTAGTGAGTCGTGGTTCTATGAGGTACTTGTTCTTTGACCGCCAGTGTGCATTCTACGATGCATTGTTCTCCTCTTCTCCTACGTGTTTCAACCAGACGCAGTCCGATTTTCTTTCTCTTTAGCCGATTGTTGTCGAATTTGCTTCCTTTTAGCTGCTAGGAAAGACTTGCACGCTGGACGACAAGCACATAATACCAATTCGTTTAACGGAGCTGCAGTCCTGACGCTCGCTTTGCAAGGTATCGACGAATTATCGTTTCTTTTCGGGTTAAACTACCACTTTTACTGTGCATCTTTGTAAATAACCCCACTTCAGCTATTTTATACAAGGTTAGTGTCCTATCTACGAAATTGAGAATTTTCACTTTATTTTCTACTGTTAACTTCATCTCTTTAATGAAGTAAATACCCACACTGTTCACACTTAATCGTCCGAAGTTTGCTACTCAGAAGGAAAAATTAAACAATTAAACTATTTGTTAATACTATTGTTCTGAATAATTGCAAATTAGGTAGCCAGAAGGCTGTTTTGGGAAAAAGCTAACATTTGTTAAATGGTTATATCTGCTTTTTTTATTGAAGTTTAAGGTAGAATTTATATACAGTAACTAATAATATAATTTTATTGGTCTATATAGTGATACATAGCATTCGTTATCACATTCTCAGGTTGATTATTAACCTGCTGATTACTTAATTCCAAATTATAACTATAGCCATTGTTTGTGATAAAATAGGTAGCTTCAGTCAGTTTCAGGCTATGAAATTAAAACGTGTTGGTAAGAATAACTCATGATTTTCTAATTCCAGAATAATCCGGTCACCATATTTTGTTTTAAGCCTTTTTGCACTTAAAATCCTGTATGCACATCTTTGATCCATATCCTTCATGTAAAGAAGCGGCTTATATCTTCGTAAATTGAGATCCGCTAAAGCGTCACTTAAATCTTCTGAATTTTGCTGCTCATTTAGATTGTATGTCTTTACTCCACACCAGGAAATATTGAACTGTGATAACCTGAGTAGATGTCTTGCACCCTCATTTATTGAAAACCGCAACATCCCGGAAATTGGAAAACGTAATCGGTGAAATTATTTCGCAATATACCACAATTATTGCCTATATTTAAATCAGAAAAAGAAATTGCATGATACTCTTTTAAAGTTCAAATGCTTTTTTCCTTATCATCAAATATTTATGCAACTAGAGACCGGGCCCATACGTTCAATTCTTATCAGTTAATTTTACACTACTACATACCGGACCCAGACGGTCAACTCTTATCAGAAAAATTTTACGCAAGCAATGCTTTTCTCTCTATCAAACAAAAATTTCTATCAAAACACCACCTTTTCTTTACTTATTGTCATGTAATTTGCCATAATCCAGGTCCAGGACCATACCCAGGTCCCATCCTTATCATTATTTATTGCAACTTACCATATCATTACTAACGCGCCGCCGCCAAAACAATCACACTTAACGGCAGCTTATTATATTTCTTGCTTTCAAAATTGCCATTTTCTTATCTACAATTACACTTTCAACCAATCCAATCCAGAAGCCCCATGATTATACTACTCGAATGTGAAAAATAATACTCTTTTATTTTCTTACTGTTGCGAGCCCTGACCATTCAAGCGGAGCGAGCATGGTCATTCCTTCATAGAATTCCTTACCCCGTATTTGGAAACAAGGGCTAACGCTGTGATGAGAATCATATAGTTCCTATGAAGATTTGGTATGATCATAAAAAAACCATGGCAACAACACAAACATTATGGAGGTTATACTAGAAAAACTGATTCGAAATTAGCACGAAAAAAACAGCCAAGATTCAATGCTACTATTCAAAAGATAATTTGAATGGGAAATGGTATAAATAGAAAAACTTATTGCATACAGTAAACATTCCTCATACATTCAATTATTCCGTTTCAGTTATTTGCAAATTAGCATCATTATATTCTAAAGCTTTTATTCCCCAATCAAGTTGAATACCTTTCACAAACTACCACTTAACTTTGAAGTTTAAGGATATAATGAAACGAATGTTTATGACAAATCTAAGCAATTGTGCTTTTCTAGTCTTATTATTATATAACGTTTATTCATTTAAGGGTGCACAATTCCGACTTTAACTATTATAAAATGAATCAAGCATGCAGTCAATAACCCACTGTTATGCACTTGAAACAAAAACTAAAGGCTGAAAATTTTTACTCAGCAGAAATAATTGATTGAAATTCGTTTAAATTTAATTAAAACGGGAAACAATGCTAATTGCTTCTACCGGCGGAGACGGATTCATGTTATATAATGACAAGCTGCAAATAGTACATGCCGACAGTTACCTGTTCGTTTTAATTCAAAGCAGAACTTTTAATTTTATTGAAAGTATTATTTTAAAGTGTAAAAATACAGTGCATACAATTTCAGTTAAAAACAATCTGATACAAGTGCAGTGCATATAATCGATAGTTCGCGATTTAGTAATTGTTGATTTACCGTCAGTGTTGCTAAGGATCAAGCTAGTAAAAAAGAGTTGTATTAAATTTACGAAAAATTCTTTATAGCATTTATAACACATTTCACATTTTGGAAAAAGGGCAACATTTGAAACATTTTTGTCAATAAGAAAAAAAAAACATTTTAAAACCACAGAAGTTATATTTCTCATAAAACAAGTTTTCTTCTCCCCTATACCATGGTAATGTGCGCATTTATTTATTTCTAATCAAATAGTAATTAAAAGTACTTTACATTAATTGACATGCCAAAAAAGTTTTAAAAAAGAATTACGGGCTTTTGTCTTTCCGTCCTTCACAATCTCCCAGTATTGTGTATCAGATATGAATGTGGATGATCTATGGTAATAATAGGGAATAAAACAGATTATGAAAAAAAGAAGACAATTCAACCGCACCGATGGGTCTATAATAAAAGCTGACCCATACAAAAAAACCATTTTTCTTTTAAATTAACAGGTTAAATTTGTCTACAAAAAGAAAACGAAAAAATAGTTTTTAAAAAAAAAGTTGAACCGACTTCACAAAAAGCGCTAAAAAGCATAAAATAATTTTTTAATTTTATATCTATTACGACATTTTGAAGTCGGTGCAAATCAAATAAACCAAACAACTACAACAAAAGTATTTAATCGTCATTTCTTATGATCCCGTAAGCTGAAACGTTCAGGTAGTATTATGTATTATTTTCAATTGTGGTACTGTAGTTGTTTTAATTGTTTAATTTGCACCGACTTCAAAATGTCGTAATAGATATAAAATTAAAAATTAAAGAAAAAGAATTATCCAAATCGGTCCACCCGTTACGACGTTAGACTACTCCTCCCCCCCCCCCCCCCCACCCAACGCCCCACCATGGGCCAAATTATTCTTCTATTAGCAATGGGTGATCACACTCTATACAACAGCAAAAAAACCATCCAAATCGGACGTGTTACAAAGTTAGGTTCCACCCACCCCCACCTCCACCCCACCAATATTTGTTTTCTCGTAGTATCAACCACCCAATAGAAAAAGAATTATCCAAATCTGTTCAAGCGTTACGAAGTTAAGGTACGTTTTCGCTGGGAGCTGTCGACCGCTGCCGTTGGCAACTGCCTTCGACAGCTGGCTGCCAGAATCGACTGCTCTTATTGCAAATAAATGGTAGTGGTTTCTTTGAAGCTTTTCGGAAGCTCGCCGACGACTGCTGACAGCGGGCTGTTGCTTCTCGACTGCTCACGAACCTGTCGAACAGCTGCGTCTGAGCTGTCGAGATTCAGTCAGCAGAGTTGCCAATTCGGGCGATTTCGCGCCGATTGGGCTCCTTTAGCCATCAGTCGGGCGCCAAAATTTTGCTCTCTGCGACTAGGCGCTTTTTGGGCGATTTTTTAATTCTTGCTGGGCGCTTTTGGGCGATTTTCTGTCACAGTAGAAACAATTTTGCTGTCGAGTTATCTCAATTTCTAATTTTGCGCGAATAACTTTTTACTGAACTCCGAACGAGTCCAAACTGGCGACTTGACTTTGTCACCGAATCTGGTGTTTTTGAACGCCTCATTGGTAACAGAATTTTATTTTTTTCTGAATTCAGACACGTCTAAAAGTTGGTGATTTTTAATTTCGTTTTTCCACATTTCACCGCGGCGGCTTCTCGTGATTTTGGTGAAGCCAATTTAATTTATTAGTTTATTAGATATAATAAAGTGACTGTGCTGTGACGCCATTTACATTGATATACCATTTTTGTGTAATACAATTTTTTTAAATTATAAAAGTCATATCTTTGATTAAATAAATTGCTAAATTTGCTAATTGCATTTGCTAAATCTGCCTATTGTAATTTGAATTACAGCATTCTTTATTAAGCCGTTAAAGGGGAGCAGTTGCCAGTTATATCGTATCGATGTTCAGTTTCAGTAAGTTCAGTTAACTTTTCAACATTTTTGTTGTTAAGCTAAGTGTATGCAGTTATTGTTATTTGTTAATTTATATCAAAATAAGTGCTACAACATTAAATCTGGATAAGAAGCATTTACTGGTAATTATCCTATTTAATATAAGGAATATAAGTTATTTTCGTTGTGTTATGTGTCTGTTAAAGAAAAGATTGTTTAATAATTAGTGATATTTCGTTTATTTTATATTCATATTGAGTTTCGTGAAAGACTATTTTAAAATTCCTGCAGGTGAATAGATTACGTTGCAATTTATTATCGTGCAGAGTAAGCCGGTTAAAAATTAAATTTCTCCTTCAAAATTGAGAAAAATACGATGTATCGTTTTATTGCAAGGAATCTGGAAAAAAGCATTTATATTCTGATGGTAAGAAAAAAATGAAAACGGAATTAATCGATTTGTCTTCTTGTGAGTGGCTCAATTATTAAAGACTGTGACTCTTTGCACTTACGTGTATTTACGTGTACTTACGTGTTTAACGTCAACAATTTATTAGACTTAGACAAAAGTACACGTAAGTGGAAATAGTCACTTCCATTACTAAATACTTAATTAAGAGTGTTTTTTGTTTTTCACGACGACTCTCAAAATTTTAAATTTGTGTTACTTGTATCTGTTGCTGTGATTATTGCAATAAATATTACATTAAAGTTGTACAACCAACCCTTTGAAAGATTTGATTGATTATAAAATCTTAAGGCGATTTTTGGGCGATTTCAAATATGGCGCGGCGCCTTTGGGCGCTTTCAGCGCCACGACTCGGCGCCTTTTGCTTTATACCGTCTGGCATCTCTGTCAGTCAGTTTATGATATTGGAGCAGTCAGCTAAAAGTAAAAGTTGGCTCCAAATTTTTCAAATGTTCAGGATGAAAAATTAATTGAAACAATAAAAAATCATCCTGCTATTTATGACATGCAGGATCAAGATTACAAAAATGTGCACATACAAAATAATATATGGGCTATGATAGCAGAGACGGTTGGTGAAATAAGTGGTAAGTAAACACTGAGAAATTCGTGTAAATATAATTTATTAATAATTTGTTAAACCAAATGATGACAATGTGTGAATAATTAAAAAATAGCAACATTATTTATACCGAAGATTTCTTGCTGCAGAGACGGAAAATATGTTTATCTTGCCATGACAAAGCACCTTCCTGGACAAAATATTCAGTGAATGCTTGCCGGACATTAAAGCCCTCAGCATAGGCGTATCCACCAAAATGCCTAAAAGGAATAATATTTGGCGGAGGTTCCATATCTGGATCATAATTATAAAATGCCCGCCCATTTTTTCCATATATGCATCTCTTAACAGGTTGTGTAGACAGCAACATACTGTTACTATGTTATCACACGTCTCTGGCTTAACCGCAATAGGTGTGTAGAAAATTCTAAAAACTTGGCACAGAAGACCAAATGCATTTTCAGCTACTCTTCGGGCTCGGCTTAGTCTACTGTTAAATATAATTTTTTCTTTCTCCAAATTTTGTGACGACTTAGGAAGGTGGTTTCATGATGTGCTTATGCAAGCGGAAGGCTTCATCACCGACAATTATTTGAGGTAATCCTCTTTTTTGAGTGTGGTAACTCCGTTTCCTCTGGTAACAGTTTCCCAGAAAGTATTAATTTCCCCATAGGGGTTTTCGCAAAAATACCACTATCTCCTTCCTTACCATAAGAACCAACATTAATTATTGAAAATTTATAGTTAGCATCAACAAGAGCTAATAATACAATTGAGAAATAATTTTTGTAGTTAAAATACAGCGATCCGCTTTTATCAGGGCAAAAGATTCGTACATGTTTCCCATCGACAGCACCAACACAATTTGGGAAATCACATATTTCAAAAAAGTCATTCGCTCGCTGTTTTCGGTGTCGGTGGTGGCAATAAAAGGGGTACTAGTTTTGGTACTCATAACAGCCAAAGTTTCTCGAATAAAATTGCTAATGTAACTGTGTGAAATGCGAAAACCAAATGAAAGGGATCGGTACGATGAAAGACAATTTCTTCAAACATAAACAGAAGTCAAAGCTGGGAACAGGATCTGCTGCTTCATCTCGCCCATGTAAGTGGCCACTTTTCACAAATCTACAGTTCTTAATGAAAACTGAACAGGAAAGGGTGTAAGACAGAACAAAGTTGTTTTTACTCTTTATTTAGATAATTTAATTTTAGTGTAAAAAGTAATGCACGTACAGTCGGATGCTGGTGAAGAGGATTCTACGGAAGAAATAAATATCGAAGAGGAATCTCGTCCACCTTCTAAACGGTTAAGACAGTAACCTAATTTTCCCTGCACAGAGGAATCTTCTAACACTCCATCACCAAGTGATACACAATCGACTTCAACAGCTTCGAGACCACTTGACAGACGTAAGGGATAGAAATCTATTTCCACAAATCTCGCAGAAGAATTTCATAAAAGATCAAGGGAAAGGATGCAAATCTTTTCTGAGTTGACAAAACAGAGAGAGGAGGAAGATGATGTTGATTTATTCATGAAAAGTATCGCAGTAAGCGTGAAAAAGCTTCCTCCACACTTTATATTTCAGACAAAAATAAAATGTTTACAAGTTCTAAATGAAATACAATTTCCTGCTGTTAATTATTCTCCAAATATTAATGAATTCCAACTTGAAAATTTGCCCACATATAGTTTGCAGCCAACCATGTGTTATCCTACAGAACTATCTGCAAATTCTAATCCGATTGTGGTCTAAAATAGTGAAATAAGCATCGAGCCCTCGTCAACCCTGTGCACTTCAAACACTAGTCCATCCGAAATACCTAAAACCTAAGATATAACTAATTACTAAGATATATGTAATTAAAAATCACTATAACCCTCTTTTTTTTATTAACTAACTATGTTTTCAAGTGCAATAAATGGATTTAAAAATTATATGTTTTTTTACTCACTTCAAAGTTAATGCTAATTTTTGCTCGGGGGAAATTGGTTCTTTAACAAAATTGGTACACTGCTTTACTACATCATGTTTGATTATATTTAGAATATAGTCAAACTGTTGATTATTTAGCCTAAAAAACTCGCGGAATTTCTCTTCGTTATTTTGCAGGTGTCCATTTATTAATAAATTATAGCAGCCCTCTTCACTTCGAGTTTTATATATAAGGCTAACACAATGTCTCTTATTTCATAGCAGTTGTAGCTGCATGTAATCATCCTCTTCCTCTTCTTCTAATAATAACTTCGCTATATTTTCCATTTTGCACTGTTTCACGCCAAGAAGAAGACAAATCGAAACTTGACTGTTGCTTGTGACGGCTTAAGTGAAAACACCCAGCAGCGCTGCTCAAAGTCTGCCGTCAACAGCCGCTGTCGACATCCGCCGTCGACAGCTCCCAGCGAAAACGTACCTTTAGACTACCCCTGCCCTCCCCCCTACCCGCACCTTTCACCCTAGGACCAAATTATTCTCCTAGTAGCAATGGGGGATCATACTCTATACAACAGAAAAAGAACCATCGAAATCGGACCACGCGTTACAAAGTTAGGTTCCACCCCCACCGCCATTACACCAAAATTTTTTCACGTGGTATCAACCGCGGAACATTCTCTACCCAACAGAAAAAGCATTATCCAAATCGGTCCACGCGTTACAAAGTTAGACTACCCCTCCCCCTCCCCCGCGCTATTCTAAATTTTTTTTCTCCTATTAGCGATGGGGGATCATACTCTGTACAACAAAAAAAGAACCATCCAAATCGGACCACGCGTTACAAAGTTAGGTTTCGCCCCCACCCCCCACCCTTACCCTTCCAAACATTTTTTTTACATGGTACCAATCGGTCCAATACAATTTTTTTCTTCTATTAGCAATGGGGGATCATACTCTACCCAACAGAAAAAGAATCATCAAAATCGGGCGACGCGTTACGAAGTTACACTCGGCGCGGAAAGTAAGTTGACGCAGCTTGCTCTAAGTGATGTGAACCTCTTATGCAGCCGAAGGATATTTACCCAACCAAAAGTTTTGCTTATAACAAATTTGTTATATGTAGCCATAACGTTAGTGTGAATAGTTCTGGTTTAAATCGCTGTAGTACAAAATCAGTTGACATTTTTCTTTTCAAGTGCATTTTGAAATAAACGGAAAGTAAGTTGACGGGGTCATTTTTTCCATTTTTATTATTATTTACAGTTATTGTCGATGTTGTATTTGTTAGTTATTGTAATGGCATTGACGAAATGTACATATTTACGAGATATTTCTAATTCTTTATTTTTGCTTTTATTACAGAATGCCAAAAAATCATGAGCTTGTTACTGACGAATGTTTCACTATATTTAATCGAAGACGAAAAGGTGATAACCTGCAAAAAATTGCACTGGATTACGGAATTTCAAAGGAGGGAGTAAGACAAATTATTCTGTAAATTTCAAATACAAGCAACGCTGAAAATCGTCCTAGACAAGACAAAAATCGGGAGCGAAAAGACCAAGAGATTATAAAAGAACGTCAGAAAAACAAAATAATATTAACGAAAGAGCTAAAAGAGAAACTTCATCTGCCTATCAAGAGCACCCAAATAAGGAAAAGAATCCATGAAGCAAGTTTACAAGGCCGAGTGTCCAGGAGAAGATCGCACGTTTCCATCATTAATTCAAAGAAACGGTTAGGTTTCGCTAAAACCCACCTGAACAAGCCCACCGAATTTTGGAAATACGTTATTTGGTCGGACCAATCAAAGTTCCAGTTGAAACAAAGTAGGAGAAGAAAAATGGTATGGCGTGAGACAGGCAAAGCTTTTAGAAAGGACATGTTTCAGACTACGGTTAAACACGGAGGTAGTTCGGTCATAGTGTGGAAGTGTTTCAGCAGCCAGGAAGTTGGCAATCTCGTCGTAAGCGAGAGTATAATGAATGCTCAAAAATATATTGAGATATTAGAGCAAAAAATAACCCAGTCTTCTGAGAAATTGTGCATTGAGAAGTCGTATATTTTTCAACATGATAACGACCCAAAGCACAAAGCCGAAGTAGTTTCTGGACTTCTTTTATAATTTGTCGATCTTCTCGCTTAGTTGTTTTCCGATTTCTTAGGAAGATTTTCAGCATTGCCTTTTTTTGAAATTTTTAGAATAATTTGTCTTCTCCCTCCTTTGAAATTCCGTAATCCAGTGCAATTTTTTCAGGCTTTCGCCTTTTTGTCTTCGATTAAATATAGTGAAACGTTCGCTAGTAGTAAGGTCACAATTTTTTGCCATTATATAATAAAAACAAAAATAAAGAATTAGAAATATTTCGTAAATACGTACATTTCGTCAATGCCATTACAATAACTAACAAATACAACATCGACAAAAGATGTAAATAATAATAAAAATGAAAAAATAAACCCGTCAACTTACTTCCCGTTTATTGCAAAATGCACTTGAAAAGAAAAAAATCAACTGATTTTGTATTATAGCGATGTAAACCAGAACTATTCACACTAACGTTATGGCTACATATAACTCATTTGTTATAAGCAAAACTTTTGGTTGGGTAAATATACTGCGACTATATAAGGGGTCCACATAACTCAGAGCAAGCTGCGTCAACTTACTTTCCGCGCCGAGTGTATGCCCGGTCAGAAAAAAAATAAAATTAAAATAAAAAAAATACGCGTCGAACTTAGAACCTCTTTGTTTTTGGGAAGTCGGTTAAAAACTTCGAAAATTGCTTGTCCCAACCCATTTATTTCTAAAGTTTTAATCGGAAATAAATTAAGCAAGTGTATCATAACGCCAACATTGATCATAAAGTATAGGCATTATTGAAAAGTTTAGTATTTCCAATACATTACAGATTAGATAGATGTTTAGGTCTCACACAAATTCCAGCAAATGGAAGCATCAGTAGTTATTTTAATATCTTTTATTTAAGGGGTTACTTACCTCCAGCCGGGGTAAAAATTAATGTTTCTGTGAATTATTTTAGGGAGCATATTAGTAATATTAGCACGAAATAATCATTAATTGATCATTTTTACATTTTGTAAATTTTTTTTATAAAGGTTTTAACAAACTAAATTAAATTTTTTAATCGAAATTTGTTAGGACAATAATGTAAAAATACCTCCCTATAGTTTGCTTGATTTCTCCCGTTTGGGTCGATGGAGTTGAAAAATTTAAAAGGGTTTTATAAAAATAATATTCTAGGTATATTGAGCCAAATTTTTGATTTTCGAAAATATTACCAATTTATGACATTTAAAGGTACGAACAAAATTCATGTAAAATTGTGAACTTAATAAAAATGTATCAAAGAAAAAGAAAGGACTACAGAATATGTCAAAATAAAAATCAAAACAAACTGCTTGTAAACTCGATCAACGTAAGAAATATAAAAATTTATTTGCTGCACATTTTGTACATTTTGTGAAAATATTTTAACCGCAAGGTAAGTGGGACAGTGTAAGTGATCATAATTTGATACAGCTGTCTAGATCGGTTTTAAAAATTGTGTGTTGGAGTTTCATCTAGTTTTCGTTTTTTCGCGAAGGCGTCCAGCAGCTGAAGAAAAGTTAACCCTTTGGTGCTGCTGTTGAGAACGAGCCAAAGGAGCTTAACTTTCCTTCACTAGAAACGCCGATCGTGTTAGGAAATTTTTATATTTCTTACGTTGCTCGAGTTTAAAAAACAGTTTGTTTTGATTTTTAGTTTGAAAAGGTTTTCATCAATTGTCGATGGAGTAAGAGATAACGTGTCGGGCTTCCATCCCGGACATCTTTGATTCGAACTCCACCGACAGTCACCCGAGGTTGTTTTCTGCTGAGAGCAGATTACGATA
This sequence comes from Leptarthrus brevirostris, assembly GCA_964036015.1. Classification (NCBI taxonomy): domain Eukaryota; kingdom Metazoa; phylum Arthropoda; class Insecta; order Diptera; family Asilidae; genus Leptarthrus; species Leptarthrus brevirostris. The sequence continues at coordinate 74,160,978 of OZ038373.1, forward strand.
ATTGATTTTAAATTGTACAGTAGGTTCACTTACAATCATTGTCTCGAATCGGGTGAAATTTTTCTCCCGCCCCATGTCCCACAAGGGCTTACAGGAATTATGCAAAGAATGGGAATTTTGTCATATTTTTAATAATATACTGCCAAAAGAATTTCCTAAAATAGGCTGACATTTGGTACACGTATTTAATTTCGGTGACAATACAATATAACTAATATAACTTATATCGTTTTAAACCCAATATTGCGAACGCCCCAAGATGGCCGACTAACAGCTTCTTAGTAATAAATCCTGCTACTTCTACTGTAGAACATTTTTCAGTTACGTTTTTTAGTTAAAAAATTAGACTTAATTCGGGTTTAGATTTCTTTCACAATCTCCTTTACAGTTTTTCTTTACAATATGCCGTTTAACTTTTCTTATTTCACTAGGCTGCTACTCAGACCTATTTATGCTACATAACTTAATTATAAAACCTATAGCACTTTATTATTCATTTTCACCACAGGTTCAAGCCGGCATTGACTTCGTACGGCATCGGACATTTTCCTGATTTCCGAAATCTGGGACATGCGCATTGTACACTGTGATTTCGTTTTAAGCACGTTACATTATTAAGATTAAGTGAACCGGAGAAAACAGAAAACACAAATCCAAACAAACACAAATTTATGTGTACAGATAGTCACACGATAAAGAGAAACAAGTCCAACTGACAACAACATATCAGCAGTGAGTTACACTGTACACCTACGAAAACAGAGCAGTTGCATTCGAACGGAGACAAGCGGCATATCACTTTCCTGAATATTATTTTTCAAAATTTGAAGTAACACTTTAGTATTTTTAATTATTTAACCTGTTACAGTACATTAAGTATATATATATTTTTTTGGATTTTGAATATTACGTGCTTTGTAGAGTGAAAACATCTGGAGTGCAGTTGCAGCAGTTGCTACAATTAATGGTTCATACATTTAATTAATTTTATACAAACATAACAATAAAACTGAATATTTGTTTAATAAATTAATAACGATTTATATTTATTTTATATTTTCAACTATTTTAATATTTTAAATTATGATGCAGGATGTAATAATAAGTTGCGTCAAAATTGTACGCAGCCTGTATACTTCAATTGAATTATTATTAGTACACTATGAAAAACTAAAAATATTTTTGCAGTCACACATATAGAATACTGTACTCAAATTCATACAAATTCAAATCACAAATTATTTGTATGTATAAGTTTATTTTCCTTGTAGGGTATAGGTTTATAGGAAATCAGTTGTTACGGGTATGTAGTACAGTGAAGTACAAAATCAAATGAAAATAATAAATTTTAAAAGTAAATATTTTGCGTTTTTAATTATAAGTAATATTAAATATAAGTAAGACGTTGGATTCATATTTATTTCTTTCGCCTGAAAGGAAGAAGATGAACCTAGAACCAGCGGTTAACGGGGCTCTGCTACTACTTTACTAAAACAAAAAGCATGGAAAAGCATGTCTCGGGCTAGAACTTCAAATATTGTTTTTGATGAAAACTTTATACGTTAAAATTTTTAATAAAATACTTTCACCAATGACATCTTTTCCGAACTCTTAATAAATGAAAACGTATGGCCTTCATGCGGTGGGGGGGGGGCGGATTTAAAACCAGAAAAACTAATGTAGAGCCGCCAGTTGTATCCTTATAAGGAAAGCTCTGGAAAAACTAATGGAATCTCCTTGAGACCCAATTTAGCAGTTGCTGGAGTTCGCAAATTATTTTTAAACTTATTGCACTAAAACCATTACGAAATGAAAATACTGACTCTACCATAGACAATATCTACTTCTTGCTCTTAAATTCTTCGTCAACATTGGCCCTATTCTGTAATATTTCATAAAATAATATTTTATTATTCTGTGGCGATAAAATTTCTTTTGTACAAAATGTAAATAAAATTTTATGAGAATTCGTATACTGTCATGGTTGCATAAAATTATTTTATGAATATTTACTGTACTTATGCACAGCTGATCGGGTGATATTTATGCGTTAATAAAAATATTGTATCGAGATTAAAGCCTTTAACGCGATTTTTTTTTGTAAACTGGCGTTTTAACCGACTTTAAAAAAAAGAAACACTCAATTCGGGTTGCTTTATGTGTCTTCAGAAATAACTTCGTAACGCGTGAGCCGATTTGGATGATTCTTCTTTTGTTGTATTTCTTTTGTCCCCTACCGAAACTAAAAAAAATTGTGGGTAGGGTTGGGATAGGGAGGGGCGAAACCCAACTTTGTAACGCATAGATCGATTCGGGTGATTTGTTTATTATCTTTCTCATCTTGTGTCACGATAAAAATGTGGGTTTTTGAGTAAGTGCGGGAGGAGTGGGCGACACCTAGCTTCGCAACGGGCGTACAGATTTTTATCACTTTGACTCTGTTGAACAGAATACGTTCAAATTTAAAATTGCAGATACTTTGTTCATATGAAAAGCATTTCTTATATATCATGTCTGAAAACACTAAAACTTAAAAATTAAATTAAAATAAAAAAGTTGACCGGTCACAAAAACGTTCTCTTCTATATAAAATTAAAAAAAAAACTAGTGGGGTGGGTCCAGATTCTGGGTGTCGCTTCACTCTTAAGGTCCACACGAACAACTTCCCAGTTAATAACAATTTTCATTTGTTATTAACATTATTCAATTATTATTAACAATATTTAATTGTTAATAGCGCTAAATTTCATGATCATAGTACAAACGAGTAAGTGAAAACTCAATACAATTCATATTATTCGATTTATCGTTTTGTTTAACATTAAATCAACTATTTATGTTTTTTTACCATTTTTTAATGTTTCAAAAAACTATAAAAGTTCTGAATAAAAATATCTGATTTTTTTAAAGTATCGAGTTGTATCAGAACCAATTAGATCAGATGAATCTTTTTCAAAAAAAAAGCTTTCGCCCACTTTTATATATATACTTAAAAAACTTATATTTTAAATTTATAAATAAATTAATTAATGAACTTAATTTATCATGATAATTTTGTTGTAATTAGATGCAACAAAATTTTAAAAAAATTATTCCGTTATAGCACTATTTTTTAATGAAAATCAAAGAAATGCACTCTGTTTGGAATTCATTTGTTATTAATAATTTTGAATGGTTATAAACAATTTATAATTGATATAAACAATTCGTAATTGTTATAGACCATTTTTAATTGATATAAACAAAGTTTATTCATAAAAGAAATTTTTTATGGTTGATTATTTTTTGCATATTCTTACTCCCCCTCCGCCCTCCTTCATAGTAATGACACTATGACCCAAATTTAAAATAAACAGATTTAAATTAATTACTTATATAAAAATCAGGAAACCCAATAACAATGCATGCAGAGTTACGAACACTTAAGAATTGTTTCCCTTAAAAAAGAAGTCAAAATATATATAATATAGTCATTAGCAGTCGTTTTTGAATCTCATCTACATCTATGTACAATACAAAAAATTGTTACACCTCCCTCGGACATCTAGTACGTCCTTTTCTTGAAGCTTTTTGATATGCACTAGAAATCGTAGCTAAAGTAGAGTTATGCTAAAATTTCAAATCCACTTATTCAGACCCCCCACCCCACCAACTTTCTCCAATCAATCGTGAAAGCGCAACAAATTTTTTTAGCAAGTTTTTCTTAACAAAAATAATAATACAATGCTTCCTTCAAGGCTCTAATTCCGGAGGATCTCTTCCCGATTGTACTTTCTCCGGATATCCGGCCCTGCAATACAATCGTTCGGGAGTTTGTTGTTAAATCCGGCTGGGTTCTGCAACTGCTCTAAAAAACCGGTCAACGAGATTTCCATATATTACGCAAACGTAACCAATACAATTTGCCTCTATACTGGCTCTTTTGATCTAGTCTCTTGACTGGCCGCACCAGGGTATTTTGGATGTTGCACTCTTACCTCGTTACCTCGTTTTTTGCCTTGTCACGCCGCTACTCCTGTTGTGCCTGTTGTGGGCGGAGTTCTCTGTGCGGTTCGTGTTCGTTGGGTGCCTTCTCGTTCAGACGAAGGCTTGTTGCCGTCTTTTTTTTCACCTAATCAATGTGCCTTACCTTTTATAGATAACCTGGCTTCCTTTGACCTATCGCCGACTTGTGGCATTTCGAATTATCATGGAAACTTTCTCGATCTAGTGTTTTCTACCGATCCTTCGGGCACATTGGTTAGGGGATGTGTAGTCCCGTTTGTTTCGGAATCGAGTCACCATGCTGCGCTGCACAATGTTTTGCTCTTGGATCTAGTTTTGATGTCACATTATGTACCTATTGTCTTTTGTTATAACTTTGAAAGTTCTGATTTCTCTTTAATTAACGATTTTGATTATGGTTGTGTTGTGTAATAACGCCGTCAGCTCTTTCTATAACTTGTTGTCCTTCTGTTTGATGCATTGTATTCAAATCACTAAAGATAACGATTCTGCCACTAATCAATCTAAATTTGACAGCCCTTTGAGGCACCTAAAAATAATAAGAATAAGGCCTGGAGAGGTTCTGCTACTCATCAACACAGGCTACTTGATCTGTACTATTTTAAGCGATAACTTCATTTCGGCGTCAATGTCTTCCTACCATAATTAAATTTGCAGAATGAAAGCTGGCCTACGCTGCGTGTTGATCCTATGCTTCTCTGGCTACTTCTGAGTTATAAGTGAAACTCTGATGATTACCCATCCTCCCTGTCTTTGAGGACTACGAAAGCAATGAGCCTACAACGATAGCCTACCTTTTTACAAATTTTTTTAAAACTGGATGATAACTGTCATATTAGTATTAATGATTTTACATTATTAACGAAGCTTCCACCGAATTCTCTTGAATCCAAAGACCTTTAATTTGACGAAGCCACGATTTTAAAAGATTCCTTCCTTGTTTGCTAGGTTTTCTGTTGGCCCTGACGGAATTCCTGCCTCTGTTATAAAGAGGTTTGGTTTGTCTCTTTCTCCGATTTTGTGTTATTTATTTAATTTATCTCTACACTGTGGTATGTTCCCGAATGCCTGGAAGCTCCCCCTAATTATTCCTCTGCATAAAATACGTGTCAAGTATAACATATCTAATTACAGATCTATCGCTAATCTTTGTTGCGCCCCTAAGATTTTTGAGTTCTCAGTGACGTCCTTTATTTTCATTTCAGACCTTTCTTGCAATCTTTTCAACAAGGCTTTACAAAAAAAAACAAGTCGACAACCACGAATTTTTTGGAATTTTTCAATTTCTGCATCTCTGCTATTGAGGGTGGTAAGCAGCTCGACTGAATTGTCACTGCATTTAGTAAGGCGTTCGATCGAATATATCATAAAATTCTTGTTCTCAAACTCTCCTTCTGTCTCATTCTAAAATTCTCTGTTATGCTGACAACGCCAAGACCTTCCATATTGTATCGAGCGTTAAGAGTTTGATGACACCCACATCAGTAAGCTTGTCTACTGTACTTTCATCAGACCTATTTTGAAATATGGCTCCACCGGTCACCATACTACTCGATCAACGTTGCCAGACGTACCATAATTATGGTATTCGTACCAGAATTTTCATGGCGTTCCAAATCCGTACCATCGTACGTTATTGTACCATAATTCTGCAGTCATGGTACACCATAAAATTTCTGCTACGAATACAAAATTTTGCTGTCGCTGTGTCAGATTGCACATACACTACTGTAAGGAAGTAAAGAGAGTGGTTCAATAGCAAATATTTCATTTGCCAAAACTAAGGGTGTGTAAGTTGACACGCACACAATAAAAACAGCACGGGACAGGCCTTAGAAAAACTTTTTATATAGGGGTGCTTTGACGCAATTTAATTTTTTAAATTCTGGACGAATCTCATTATTATTAAAAATGCAATTAGAAAGCAGCAATATTCATTAAGATTGGTAATTTTTATTAGTCTTTTTGAATATATTATTAAAACAAGAGAATTAACTAATTAATTTACAAATCAGTAAACACTTCAATAAAGAAGTTTTCATCGCTTAACTCCTTGCAAAATTAAATTACAACTCCACCTTTGGTGTTTACTGGATAATAAAATATCGCTGCCGAGGAAAGAAAGGAAAACGTCAACAAAATTACAAAACTGACAGAAGAGTTGAAGCGTGTGTGAGAGCAAAAAAGTCGTAAAAATCGGCAGCACGCTCAGCTCACACGGATTTTACAGTTTTTCAATGTGCTGAATTAAATTGGTTGAATGTGTAGTAGTGCAAAACGCACTACTCCATTTGGTCGAAAAAATTCTACCAACGATGCAGTCTGCGCCTCCAGAATATAAAGTTGTTCAATAAATGACCCTTGGAGGGACAAAAGTAGGAGGCGTCGTGAGCGTGACAAACTTCATCGCTAAAAGCCAATTAGAGGAGTTAACTGAGCTTTTAAAAACGCGAAAGTTCAGCGTGATCATAGATGAAGGAGCAGACATTGGAACAATCAAAACCCTCGCAATAAATGTGCGATTCCGAGACAATAAAAAGAAAAAAAATTATTTTGCAATTTTGGAAATTGCTATCTGTTTACTCTAGGGCGACCTACGAAGAAGCTTTGTACATGAAAACCACTCTACGAAGAACTGACCAAATCCTTTACCGACGACGGAATTCCGAACGAAAATGTAATAGGTAAAGTTATACTTATGTTCGTTTTTATTCAACATTTGCTTGTTGAAGAAAAAGGGCTAATCGGAATGCCAGGAAAAAGGAAGTTGCAAAGTTAATAGAAGAAGCATTAGTTGAAATAAGGTAAGCTAGTTTTAATTGATTTATTGCAATGAAAATTAAACCCGTTTTTGAATCAAGACCTGAATACATTTCGTTACACGAATTACCGATTGAAACAAATGAAAACGAAAGGGTTGATGACGTTGAAGTTCAAACCGAGTAAGTTTAAAACCACAGAATTTTTAAAAACATAGTTAAATACTTTTAAGGGGCAACTTGGAGTGTTCGTTACAAATGCAAGTGTTCGAAACAGTGTGCAAACCTCAGGAAACACGATGAAATGTTACACAAAAAGAACGAGGCCTTAAAAAATTACGTAAACAATTGTCAGAAATCTACCAATTATATTTTCACTAAAGACCAAATAGAAAAATTAAAAAATCCTGCAAAGATAATTAAATGGACATGTCTTCTGCGATCAGTTTGTATTCTGCTGGTCCACGGTCTTATAAATGCATGTATAAGAACAAATATCCTTTGCCCGGTGTTTCAACATTAAAGAAGTGGGCAGCAAAAATTAATATGCAGCCTGGAATCCTAAAAAATGTCATTAGGCTTATGCAGAAAACCCAGCTTCTTGAAAAGGAAAAAATCTGCGTCTTATGCTTTGACGAAATGAAAATCACATCCGAATATGAATATGATAGAGCCAATGATAGCATTTTAAAGCCATCTAATTATGTTCAAATTGTAATGGCCAGAGGACTAATTGGAAAATAGAAGCAACCGGTTTATTATAATTATGATACTCCTATAACACCATTTATTTTAAATTATGTAATATCCGCATTATACCACGCGGGATATACGGTCATTGGAATTGTTTCTGACATGGGTCCAGGTAACCAAAAATTGTTGAAAGAACTCCAAATAGGATTAAGTAAAACTTGGTTCAATCATCCTGAAAACGCAGACAAAAAAATTTTCGTTTTCGCTGATGCGCCACATTTATTGAAGCTTAATAGAAATCACTTCGTTGATTCCAGATATACATACAAAAACAAATTTATTGATAGTACACCAATTAAAGATATGATGGATATTTCAGATACATGGGACTTAAAAATCACACATAAAGTAAGAGAGTCTCATATAACTGTAAAGAATGCAGAAAGGCGAAATGTTAAGTTAGCAGCTCAGCTATTGTCTCATTCCGTATCATAGTGCATAAGAAGATGTGTACAGCTTGGTAAATGCAAATCCGAAAATGCACTTGACTGCGCAAACTTTGCCAAATTAATTAATGATTGGTTTGACATATATAACGCAAAAGTCCCTGAGAATGATTCTAGAAATAGAATGAAAGCGTACGGATTAGCATTGGAAGACCAGAATAAAATCCTAAATAATGTTAACGACTTTATAACTAATTTAAGAGTACCATGGAGGAAATGCTTAATGCCATTTAAAAAAGGTGTTGTAATTTCTAATCGATCAATAAGGGAAATGTTTCTTTACTTAAGCAAAAGCTATTATATTTAATATAATTTATGTTGTACCCTAACCGATACGTTTTACAAAAATATAGGGCGAAATAAAACAATTTCATTTTCGTTTATTATATTTCAGACCTTACACAATTAAGATACAAGTCTTTTCGAAGTGTAGGCAAATAAGAGTAACATTAGTATAAAAATAAAATTTAACAAGAAGTAAGAAAGAATGTAAATAACAAAGATATAAAATAATTCAATTAAACAAGAAAGTTGTAGAATACATTGAGAAGAAAATAAAAAATAAAAAGTAAAAAGAGCTTCAACTTCATTTAAGAGAAAAGAAAACAAAATGTCTTTGAACCTGCTGCTGTTGTATGACCTTTTAATATTTAGCGGTAGCGCATTCCACATTCTGATCGCCTGAACAAAAAAATGTCTCTCGGTAGTAATATAATTAAAATGCGGAGTCATTATCGAAAGATTTCTAGATGATCGCAGAGAAACAACCCTGTCACTGAGGTAACCGGGAAATCGGGTAATAAGAAGATTATTTAAAAAACATATCGAGCGATATTGATAATAAGTCTTAAGAGAGCAACCGAAAATAGAGTTGGCATGCTGAGAAATGTGATTATGTCTCCGAAGTCCAAATATATATCGTACAGAGGAATTGTGAGCGACTTGTAACTTCCTAAAGGATACGGAATCCGTCTTGCTAAAAATCTCACTTCCATAAGTTAGAATGGGTGCAATAAGTGTCTTTACAAGATATAGACGTGTTTCGCGAGGTTTAAAATAAGCCGATAAAGACAGTTTGCGTAGGGTCCCATAAATTTTAGCAACACTATTGATCAGAATTCCCAGATCTTTAACAACTTTCATGTAAGGGATGACCATATTATCGATAACTATGGGAGGTAAGCAAGAACTATCAAAGTTCCGCTTGTAAATAGCAATAGCATTAAATTTCGACGCATTTAGTACAAGTTTGTTTCTCTCAGCCCAACCTAATATTGCTGTAAGGTCCTCACATAATCTATGTACTAGGTCATCAACAAGCCCTAGAGGACGGGAGAGGTATATTTGAACGTCATCGGCATAAATATGATACTTACAATTTTTAACAACCATAGGAAGATAATTAATAAAACACACAAAAAGCAAAGGTCCAAGTATCGACCCCTGCGGCACGCCGCTGGAAACAGGAAGCAGCCCGGACACAGAATCACCACACACAACACATTGAGATCTCCCCCTTAAGTAGGACCAAATAAGCCTACTGGAACATCTGGTAAAACCGAACTTACGACAAAGTTTGTCTATTAAGAGATAATGGTCAAGCTTATCAAATGCTTTTGAGAAGTCAAGCAATGCAAGGACAGTGATCAGTTCCGAGGAAATACTACAGCGAATGTCACCGGTTATTTAAGCAAGGCCGTGATACAGCTATGCTGAGCGCGCAAACCAGATTGAAAGTCAATCAACATGGAGTGAGCCTTTAGGTGTTCGTTGATTTGTAAGGAAAGTATCCGCTCAAAGGCCTTTGACAAAAATGGTAGAAGAGATTTTGGTCTGTATTCAGGTGTAGTAGACCGAGAGGTTTTACGAACTGGAATAACTTTAGCCAATTTCCACTTAGAAGGAAAGGCGGAAGTTGTTATAATAGTATTAAAAATATGCGTAATATATCGTAAAACGATGGGCAAGATAACTGTAATGAAATCTTGGTGAATGTTGTCAAGGCCAGCAGCTTTAGATTTGATGGAGAAAATAGCGTTGGCAACCTGTTCCTCATTAACATTAACAAAAGAAAAGTTACCGCCGGTTATAGATTCGCAAGGATCACCGAAGGAATTAAAAGGTGTGTTAAAATTTATAAATGTTTCATTAAGTGCGTCAGGATCCTCATCAATGGTGGATTTGTTACGTTTACCAATTCCGATAATTATTCCAAAGCCGTTTGGCTGGAAGTCTGATGTCAAGTTTAGATTTATAAAACGACGCCTTGGATTTCCGAACTTTCATAGTAACTCTGTTTCTCAAAACACGATAGCTGTGCCACATTTCAGGGATTTTAAAACGTTTCCAATATTTGTATGCTTTGTTGCGTTGGTGAATTAAAGAGAGTATATCGGCAGTAAGCCAGGGTACATCGGAAACGGGGCTAAACTTAGTCCTTACTGGAATATGTTTATCAAAAAGATATTCCACCCGATTATCAAAATACTCAATCTGATCATCTGCACTGCCAAATAAGTAGATTTGCTCTCAGTCAACCGTTTCTGCATCTGAAATGAGTTGCTCAACGTTAATTGCCCGAAAATCTCTGAATGTAAACGAAAATGGAGAGTTATTATAGTTACCGGGGTTATATGTCATGTAGATTAGATCGTTTCTAGAGAAAGCAGAAAGATCGATTTGGTTATGGAAAAGAACTGAGTCAGAATCAGCCACAATAAAAAGGTCTAAAAGTGTAGCCGAACCGTCCGTGAAGTGAGTGGGTGATGAGTTTACGACACTTAGAGATAATGTGCCAAGCATAGAACGTAGAGAATTCGTCAACGTAAAACTTAGATGTTAGTGTTAAAATCACCTGCAATAATAATGTGTTCATATAGATGACAGATGCAAGAAAGATCTTCCTCAAGATCAAGAAAATCATTGACATTGGGTGGCTTGTAAACCGATCCGACAAGACACCTATTGTTCCCAATGTAAATTTCAACGAGTATGTATTCGATTGAGGCATTTACCCCAGATGAAGCAACAACACGACCACGCAAGCCGCTCCTCAGAAACATGGCAACACCACCACCAGTCCTACCCAAACGATCATTCCGAAAAACCTCATAACAAGGCAGTGAAATCAAACTATCATTAATATGTGGCTTAAGCCAGGACTCAGAGACACAGATAATGTCTAATGAATTGCCACCAAAGGTGTGTCGAAATTCATCAATCTTCGGATATAGACTCTGCGCATTGAGATGGCAGACCTTAAATCCAGTCTGTTGCTCAGATAAGATCCTCAACAAAATCCGTATGTTATTCAGACAACCAGAGATGGAAGCACTAGAATCTAAATTATCCATAATCAAGTAAAATAAAATAATAAATAACAAACAAAAGACACAGCAGCAAGCAGAAATAACAAAGCAAGCAATGTAGTAAATAGTAAATAAGGAAAGATATTGAATAAAAATAAGCAATAACAAGTACCAAATTAATTGGTCGATTAAATTCAAGTAAATATAAACAGATAATTGTAATAACAAGGAAAAGGAAAGAAAAGAAAAATTTTAATATTAATGTCATTGCTGGTAGTTGTGCGATCCGGTTTTCGGGAGATAATCAAGGCTAGGTACCTTCTCAGCGGGGGCATCACCTCTTTGACGTATGAAGACCTGTCCATTTCTGGTGAAAACGGTATGTAATATTTTCCTGCGTTTGAGTCTTTTAGCTTCTCTGAAGATAGCGACATTCGTTTTAGTGAGGCTTTCGTGAACAAATATTGTCCCATTGGACTGCAAACCGACGTCACGTAAACTTAGCTGGGACTGTTTACTTTTGTGTAATACCGCTTTCAAGATGATATTTCTATCGCGTGTGCTGCAAAATTTGATTAGAACAGAAGTACTTACAGTGTTGTTATTTTGACTGTTCATGCGGAGAATCTGCTTAGGTGGAGGATGTGAATCAATTGTTACTGAATCACAAAGATTAGTGTAGATTTTGTATAGATCCTCATTTTCTGTTTTCGGTATGCCGTGCAAAATTATGTCCTGCGAGTGCGAAGTACGTTCAAGGAAGTCAATTCGCATTTCCAAGTTCGACACAGTACCACAGGTCTGCTGCAATTTCTTCTTTAGGTGTTATCCGCTAAGCGTTTGTATATTCTGTGTTCCAGGTCCGCGATGTGATTGCGAAAATCTGCCCTGACTTCCTCCAGCTTACTGATGAACAATTTTTCCATCGCATCCATTCTAGCAGATAATGATGAAAGTAAATCTGCTGAATTGACGGATGGATTGATTTTTGGAGTTGACATTTCAGCAGAGCTCCCTTTGGTGTGTTTGCTACGTGTAGACGGGCCGTGTTTGGCACTTGATGTCCGTGTTGGTGAAGGCATTTTTCCGCAAGTGAAAGAAAAATTCAATTCAAAGATCCGTAAATATGCAGCCACCCCGGGTGAAATTTGTCGCAACTAATACAGCTGGCGCAGTAAATAATCAGGTAAATATATTAATTTAAGAAGAAAACCGCTCAAACTAGTTAAAAAAGCAAAAAAACTGGCAGCACATTGACAGTGACTTATTCACACATGACGTGTTCTCCTTCTTCCAAATTCTAAGCTCATCAAATGTAGAAAGAGATGACGGCGTTTCTTTGGAACTAAACTGGAAAGATAAATCTGCAGAGCAAGACGAGATTATCACTCAAGCTCTGTTAAAAACCATTCCACTTAAAGAAAACGAACTTTTTAATAAATGTCACGAAGAAAATGAATTTGAAGAACTTCATCTCGATGCAATTGAAAACTTAGCCGGCTATAGAAGTGTAAATCCCATATAAACATTAACCAAGCTGTTTCTCAGACGAATGATTCATTTACGTGGGTGGATGAACTATCAGAAGTAGGTTTAATTAAACCATCAACTAACTTTTTAAATTACATTATAGATTCGGAAAAAGTATTTCAGTTTGTAAACAAAGAAAATATTAAAATAAGCGAAGGATATATAAGTTACCTTTTGAGCTTATCTAAAAATATTGACGTACATGAAATTGTAAAAAAAATATTTTCTCGAAGTATACTGTACTTTCGTATTAAGAATTAAAATGAAAATATGAAAACATTCACTTATAACGCAAAAAAAAAATTTAAAAAAATTACATAAAATGTTTACTTAAAATAATCTTTTATTTAATGAATCCTCATTTCATACAGCTTCTGTGCTACTTGCCATTAAATTCAAAGCAACAGGTGACGTCACGTAAAGCTTTTTTAGACGAGGGAGACTACCTTGTAGTCTTTGTACCATGATATAGGCTAACTCTGAGTGATCTCATTAGTTGTGTCCATGAGATTCAGAGCACTGCCCAATTTGTAGTGTTTGTGATACTGAGTGAGAAGGTAGTTAGACACTCCCACTTGCCATTAAAACATACTCAAAGATTTCTTTTCTATTTACAGACTAAATCTCGGAAATTTGTGAAGGTGTCCATCGGCAGACTTCAATAGATAGTGTACCTTGTCACCATTATTTTTTTTTTAATAGATAACATTTAGAAACAACGAATGGATTGTGTTTTTACTTGTTTCGTTTGAACTTATAAAAACTTCAGAAGTGGAATAAAGTGCTTGAGCAGCTAACTCGCCTTGTGTGCGCCTTAACCGCTAATGCATCCACAAGCAGTTCATCAATAAACTCCACAATGGGTTGTGATGTAATTTCAATTTTTGATCCCAGTGATAAAACAACAAACGTCACAAGATGGATTTCAAAAGTGGAAGAATTAAAGCACATTCAAGGATGAAATGATGCATGCACGTCATGTTTCGCGACAGGTGAATTGAAAGGCTACGCGATAACATGGTACGAGAGGCTACCAAGCATCAATTTTACTTAGGAGGAATGGAAAAAGAAATTACTGGACGCCTTTCCTGAGAAATCAGATTTTCCAGCAATGCTTAACACTATGATGAAGCGTACTCAGTTAAGCGGAGAATCTCTAATAGAGATATTAGTGGTCGGAAAGCCGTACAATGCATCATTTCAGGAAATCCCGACATTCTTGCTCAAATATCAGCCAAGTTAGAAAATTATGAAAATTAGCAGGGATCATCCCTTACCAAACTGCCAAGTAAAGAAACTTTGTGAAAAGTGCAATCGCAACCACTTTGGGAAATGTGAAAGAAGTTCGTACTCTGCCAGACATATACCAAAGGAGATTATGACTGTCGAGGAAATTAAGCCAACATTTAAGACGTTTTTCCTTAATACCTATATTAATGGTATTGAAGTAGAAGCGTTTATTGATTTGGGATCAGAATGTAACATGCTAAAAGAAAGTGTTTTAAAATCTCTATGTTTACCATACGATACCGATTTTATTAAAATAAGAGGTTTCGGTTGTAGTGTAATAAAATCTTTAGGTACAGTTAGAAATGTTAAGCTAAAAGTAGGTGAGGTACAAACCTACACAGATTTCACAGTTGTACCAACTGAAGCCCAAAGTATTCCAGTCATAATAGGTCACCCAATTACGAAACAACAAGACATACTAATATGCAAAGATTTTCATAGTTTGAGAATAGTTAAAAATAATTTAGGAACTTTACCTTCAGTAATAGACTTACCGTCTAACAAAAGTGTCTTCTAGGCACTCAGGTAATATTATTTGTAGAGCAGATGAAGAAGGAAACTTTTATATCGAGTCTAGTGCTAGAATGAAGAAAAATAATGAGTATTTGGTTTTGAGATGTGTTGTCAGAACAAATAGCTATAATGAATGCATCATCCCAGTGGTTAATCCCACTGACAAAGAAGTGATAATAAACCCAAACAGGGTCTTCGCTCGTGAAGAAAAATATAGATTGATTGATTCAGCAACATATTTTAACGACGTAATAAAAGACGACGAAATAAAGGATGACCTATTTAGAAATCTCCACCTTAACTGGCGCTGAAAAAGAAAATCTGTTCCTACTTCTTAAAAACTACAAACACTGTTTCGCGACGTCATTAAAACAGCTTGGATGCAGTACAGCCGCAAAAATTAAAATCGGTTGGTAAACGAAAAACCGGTAACCTATAAGCCGCACCGAATGAATCCTTCTAGTAGACAAAAAGTTAGGGAAATCGTGGATGAATTATTAAAATACAAAGTAGTAAGAGAGTCATCGTCCCCGTTTGCGTCGCCTGTATTATTAGTGAAGAAAAAAATGGCAAAGAAAGACTTTGTATTGACTATCGGAAACTTAATGAGAAAATTAGACATTTCAAGGATGGATGACCAGCTGGATCAATTGCACGGTTATCAACACTTCACAACGCTGGATATGACATCAGGATATTACCAAACACCAAGAGAGGAAAATTCAAAATTGAAGACGGCGTTCATGGTCAATATGAATTTAACCGCATGTTTTTTGGTTTATCTATAGCTCCAAGCATTTTCCAAACAATGATGAGCAAAGTTTTAGGACTTCTTAGGGGTACAGAGGCAGTAGTGTACCTAGACGACATTCTTATACCTTCAAATGACTTCACTCAAGGGATTTATCGTCTAAAGAACTTCCTAGAGGTTTTATCACAACACCATTTAACACTTAAACCTGAAAAATGTTATTTCTTTGAGAACTCGTATGAATTGGAAACATTAGCTGTAGAGGAAAACCTAAAAAATTTAGAGTATATTTGTTGGATATCAAATTTAAAGTAATTACGGACTGTAGCGCTATTAAAACAGCCGCTAAGAAGAGAGATCTGATCCCAAGAATTGCCAGATAATGGCTCGCCCTTCAGGAATTTACATTTGACATTGAACGTCGCCCGGGAATAAAAATGGCACACGTAGACGCGTTAAGTAGGAATCCTATTGACAATAAAATAAAATGTGGTAACAGTCACGAAATTCTCAGAATAGAGGTCTCCGACTGGATTTTAGCAAACCAGTTAACCGATGATAAAATCCATGACATTCAGGAAATACTTAAAAGGAAGCCGACATCTGAATACGAGAGAAACATTCACAAAGAGTATAAATTAGAAAATTAGAGAATTTATAAAGTAACAGATAATGGTCCAAAATGGCTTGTACCAAAAGGAATGAGAAACGAAATAGTTCGAGCGTCACAAGATGAATTTGGCCACTTTGAATAAGAGAAAACGCTTAAAAAGATCTGTGAGAATTACTGGTTCCCGAACATGCGAAGAAATACTCAACGATACATCAATAGCTGCATCAGATGTCTCTATCATAAGCAACCAGCCGGAACACAGCCAGGGCTACTAAATCCGATAGAGAAAATAAGCACACCTTTTGAAATAATTCATACGTACCACTTAGGACCTTTTCTCAAGAGTAAGAAAGTGGAAAGAAATTTCTCATAGTATGCGTGAAATTCTTTACCAAATTTACAATGCTACAGGCAGTAAAAGACTATGGAGCATCTGAAGAGATGGATTCCACTTGACGGAAAATCGGATTTCGAGGATGAACAGGTGGAAGATGAAACAGAGTAGATCGAGGACGAGGACGTCCGCCGTATTCAGGATAGCCGAGCTGTTAAATCTGAGGTAAACAAACCGAACAAATATAACATCCCTTTTACAACCTTTGGATATTTAGACGTAAAAGTAGACCGCAATAAAAGACGCAGCACTTAGCACCTTTTAGCTCTTTAAGAAAAACTATATTGTGAAAGACGCCATCGGCGTCTTCGTAAATAAGTCACGCATCTTTCTTAAAATGACTTATGTTTATGACCCTTACCCAAGATTGCCAAGAAGTAATTAGCGTTACCTCGTAGGTATTGATCACCCTTTAGTTTCCTGAGGTTTCCATCTTTATCTTGCTTGCACGAATTTCAGTCTTCTTTGCATGTAAAAAAAAGTGGGTAAATTAGGTTTATTTATTAGAGTAGTTATTAGTGTAGTTTTTAAATATTTGAAAATTGTCGGTTTAATAGTAGTGTGTGAATGGCATCAGCATGCTACCCAGCAGAATGTGGTATGTCCGGTGAAGTTGGGGAACAATTTATGTTTGTGCCAATAGTGCTAGTGTGTCCGGGAGGATGTGACTTCAGCGGATCGTGGTGTGTCCAGTGAAGCTAAAGAAAACGTCTGAGTGAACCCCGATACAGCTGGTGCGTCCGCTTATTGAGTGGGTGTCTTTATGACCAGATTCGGTGTGTCCATGAAGGTCAAAGCACCCAGTGTGTGTCTGCTATATAATTCAGGCTAACTCTAAGTGATCTCATTAGTTCCGTCCATGAGATTCAGAGCACTGCCCAATTTGTAGCGTTTGTGATACTGAGTACGAACGTAGTTAAACACTCCCACTGAGTATTAAATCATACTCAAAGATTTCTTTTCTATTTACACACTAAATCTCGGAACTTTGGGAAGGTGTCCATCGGCAGACTTCAATAGATAGTGTACCTTGTCACCATTATTTTTTTTTAAATAAATAACATTTAGAAAGAGCGAATGGATTGTGTTTCTACTTGTTTCGTTTGAACTTATAAAAGTTAATTTTTTATTTTAATAAAATACTCATTATTCTTTTCAATAGGTTTCGCAAGTGATGGGTGCAACGCAATGTTTGGTGAAAACAATTCTGTCGCTTAGGGGCTTGCTGAATTACGCCCAAGGATTTTTCGAATGTAATGCATTCGTCATTCATTGCACTTGTGTGCCAGCGAAGCTTGCAGTAATCTCAGGCGAGATTGCGAGGACTTTGCAAGGGGAATTTACAGTTATTTCAAACATTCGTCAAAGAGGCAGGCGCAGTTTCAACGTTTTCAATATTTTTGCGATGCTGAACCGCATAAATTATTAAGACCTGCACAAACGAGATGGCTGTCTTTGAGAAAGGTAATTTTTATGAATTTTATATTTACAATTATTACTTGGCAAGAGACCAATTAAAAACATTACTTTTATAGTAAGTAGGGAGACGGAGTTGGATCAATACGTTGAGCGGCAAGACCAACATGCCATGGGTCCCGGGTTCGAGACCAGATGACCCCGTGAGTTTTTATTAAGAAATTAAAATAATCCACTCCGTCTCGGGGCTATTGTCTAGCTCACAGCAATGCAAAAAACAAGACTCAAGTTTCCTCACTTTCCTTCCCCTAATTCCCTTCCGACCAAAACCATGCTAACGCATCAAAGGGTTGTCCCCTAGGATTTGGCCACATCGTATGAAAAAAAACAAAAACAAAGTCTCAATAAAATACTTCTATCTCTTTGCCTTTTTTACGCTCTTGAAATTTAATACTTTAAACTTGCATATTGTTCAACTTATGTACGTTCTATTTCGAACTTTGTATAGGTTGTGAAGCGAATTATCGAGCAATGGGTACCTCTTGGGAAGTATTTCGAAAGCCAGTGGAAAAATCTGCGCTTAGTCGCCGCTGAAAACCTGGCACAGCAATTCAACGATCCTTTTATAAAACTGACGTTCTATTTTCTTGATTGGATCCTTCCAAAACTTACATCTGCCAACAAATACTTCCAGAGCGATGAGGTGGTGTTGACAGAAGTTGCGAAGTCTCCTCCGAGAATTACTACTAACTTACATGGAGCCAGGAAAAATATGGCTGATATCGAACCAAGCGATGATGCTTTTTTCAAACCATTGGTTTAGATGCATTTTGGGTACAACGTAATGCAGATGTTGCAGGATAAGGCTGTTTCAAGAGCACGTTAAAAAAACGGATTTTTTTGCAGGTAATTTTTTACATCATTCTGTCACGGTCATTTTTTTAGAATTTGTTTTTTAACCCATTCCGATACATGAAAACTTTTGAATGAAAAAAACATTTTATTATTATTTAAAAAAAACATGTTTCATTTGACAATTTATACATATTATGAATGATCTCTCTGTAAGCACTTGGTGAACCACCAAATTTCTATTCATTTTCGGATAAATATTAAAAACACTTGTTAAGTTCCACAAAATATATCTTTATTAATCGATTTTATTCAGAAATAAATCGAGAACCGACGCGTTTTGTCTTGTTAGGACATCATCAGGGCAACGAATGAGAAGCCCAAGCTTAAAAAAGATAAACTATTGTTCAAATAGAGCTGAACAAAGTAACGGACTCTTATTTTTAAAATCTATTTGATCTTTAGCTTTCCTTATTTCAATAAATTTCATATACGCCTAAAATTTGTTGGTTTCTAATTTCTCTCAGTAATTCCACATTACTTTCATCAACTTTATGGCCAGCGTCCTTTAAATGTTCGGCTAAACTGTTGGTTTAGCATAATAAGCAGACTGTATGTATTCATTAATTCTTGACTTGAGTTTTCTTTTTGTTTTGCCTATATAGATCCCGGGAAAATTTTTGAACTTGATTTTATATACTCCACTTTTTAGGAGCTTATTAGTTTTTGTTTTGATTTTATTATTGACCAGCAGATTCTTTAATGTGTTGCTATTGTTGAAAATTGAATTAACTCTTTGAAAACCTACTTTTCATTTCTAAACAAATATGTATTGCATCACATTACATTGTATTCATTCTAAAACAATTAGTTAAGCAATCCTTGAAATTTTCGATGTTCTAGAATAATTAAAAGTCATTCATTAGTCGCAACAGTCGTCTTTTATTACAATTTTTTCCTTCCGCAAATATATTAAATCTTGCGCTCCCAATTTAAGCTTTTTTCGACATTGGTGCCGAAACCCGGGAATAATTTTGCAATATAGGTATCGGGCGGGTAAAGAAAAAATTAACTTCCCGCAAAGACGAAAATCGAGTCACGATTGATAATTGGCTTTTACTGTAACGAAAACTATGAGGATGCCCGCTCAATATAAGGCCTGATGATCAGGAACGCGAAGGGGAAGCGGTGGCTGAATATGAGGACAAGGCGATTAGTGTTATAGCGCGAACTAATCAACGCTTATCAAAAATTCGTGAAATTCAGAAGCGGTCAGATACAGCCGACGTAACGCTTCTATCTAACGTTACGGAAAGTGTAACTCTGTTAAGCTACCGATGCTCCAGCTCAAAAGATTCTCTGGTGATATCAGTGAATTGCTGTCCTTCTGATAGCAATTCAAGTCTGTAATACACGAAAAATCCCACTTATCGACGATACGGTGTCTTCAGGAGAAAGCGAGTCAACTATATGCAATAATTCGGACTATAAAGAGGTTAGAAAACTCTTAAAGTTTTTGAAACGAGAAGTGGAGGCGTTAGAAAACTCGTACTGTAAGCAATTATCTATATCATCAAAACAGAAAATAACAAAAACCGCTGCTGGTTTATTTACTGCTAGTGTAAGCGAAATATATTTCTTTTGCAAATCAGTATCTACAGAATACTACTGCGCATTGCAATGATTCACATTCGCTCCTTCAGAGGAAAGATCTTTTGAAAGCTGACAGACGCTGTTTTAAGTGCACGAAAAGGGGTGTAACCTTGTAAGACTTCAGCTAAAAAGTCAATATGATGATAGTTGTGTTACTGTGATTGCTGTAGAAGTGGATGAGATCTATCTGGATGTACTAAAAATAGTTTTTAAAAAAAACCGACTTCACAAAAAGCGCTAAAAAGCAAAAAATTAATTTTTAGTTTTATATCTATTACGACATTTTGAAGTCGGTGCAAATCAAACAAACCAAACAACTATAACAAAAGTATTTCATCGTCCTTTCTTATGATCCCGTGAGCTGAAACTTTCAGGTAGTACATATTATGTATTATTTTCACTTGTGGTTCTGTATTTGTTTTATTTGTTTAATTTGCACCGACTTCAAAATGTCGTAATAGATATAAAATTTTAAATTATTTTATGCTTTATAGTGATTTATGTGGAGTCGGTTCAACTTTTTTTTAAAAAACGATTTTATTTTTCACTTTTTGGTGTCTTCTACTCTATAGAACGACATAAGAACAATCCAAATCGGTCCAGGAGTTAAAAAGTTAGGTTCAACCCCCTACCACACCTCTATCTTACTAAAATGTTTTTTCTCGTGGTATCAATCCAGGAACATACTCTACCCAAGAATAATCGAAATCCCCCTCCCCCCACCTCCACTATAGCACCAAATTATTCTCCTATTAGCAAGGGGGGACCACACTCTATACAACAGCAAAAGAACCACCCAAATCGGTCCACGCGTAACAAACTTAGGTTCCACAAAGACCCCCATTCCCACTCCCCACCCCACGTACATTTCTTTTCTCACATACTCTACCCAACAGAAAAAGAGTTATCCATATCGGTCCACGCGTAACGAAGTTAGACTACCCCCTAAACGTTGTGAAACGGTTGTCTCTCAAACCTATTTCAGATAAAGAATATTAATGTTCCCCGCTGTGCTATCAACTTAATGGATACAAAGGATTGGCAGATTCATTTCTCCGGCGATGCTAGTCCACAGGCTTACGGAGTCGTGATTTATCTAAGAAATATTGATAAGAAAGGCGGTACTCAAATACAATCTTTCTATTCAAAGAGCAGGGTTGCATCTCTTAAGGACAATGGTTCCAATGAATGGACTATGCCAAGACTCGAACTGACCGCCGCCCTAATTGCCGCTCGTCTATATGGTTATTTGAAGACACGGCTGAAAACATGCTGAAACTCGATCTTTTATTGGTCTGATTCGAAGATTACGATTTCATGGATAAAAGGAAACTTTTACAAGCTGCCACCGTACATATCTCGTAGAGTAAAGGAAATTAACGATTGCACGAATAAGTCCGATTGGCGACATTGTCCTGGAGAGCAAAACCCAGCAGACCTGTTAACAAGAGGATTATCTGGAAAGCAGTTTAAGCTTTCATTTGACATTTATAGAAAAAGTACATATTCAGATGCTATAATACCAAACACTTCCATCCATTCTTGGAGTAAAAAAATGGCTGCTTTTCACTCCATGCTGGACCGCCTGCTGTCCGTCCCCTTAAAGTGTAAATACCTTATGAGAGGCATAGCCTGTGAGTATATTGACGTGTGTACTATTGGCATTTTTAACTAATAAATTTTTAATTCTGATTCTTTTATTTGTGCCGTAATAATGCATAGCGTTTTTCTTTCGCCGACAGTGGCAGGAAACCATTCTAAATCTATTTTCTTCCTGGGGCAATTTTCTTTCTTCATTTCTTGTTTCGCGTACAAAAACCTCTAATGACTTAGGATTAGAGCCTAGTTTGCGCAGAACCAGAGCATTTACAACAATAAAACGGAACACAATATTGCCAAATGCAATTCACAAGAAATTTTAAACTAAATTAATTATTATCATGTTTAACAGTAACTTTAGTCACATGACGAGTGTAGCTCTTCATTGTACGGTATGGCATGAAAAGCCAATGATGTGCTATACTCGTCATTTTACCGCAAGGGGTATTTTCATACTTTTTTAGAGGGCTCGACAGTTCCTAATCACAGCCTGTACTGGAATCCAGAAGAGATGCAACTACGATAGCAGCACTTTATTATCACAATTATGGTGTTTAAACCCAAAATTCGTTCCATCATCTGATCATCGCCGGCCATCGACACTTCTCTCCATTATGAAGCAGGCCACGTGCATCATTCAGATAGATGATCAAGAACTCATCGACAAAATCCATAATCAATGGGCATCGCTGCAATTTGAAAAGTTTCCCAGAGATTGGTTTTGGACTTCAGAGCAAAAGTTGAAACCAATAACAGAATTTTGGGTTTAAGTGGGAGAAGCAGAAAATCTTTTAGGAGAAACCAAGTTTAAAGAACTGGCCAGTTTTGTTCCATCAATTTTGTTTCATCAAAACTCCGACTCGCAATCGATTGATAAACTCGACTGTGAACGCATTATTATAGGGCTTATTCGGTAGAGTGAGGGACTGAGCCTAGTCTCACTTTGCGCTTGTTTGTAGAATTCTGATGCGAACCGAACGGACCTGTATTGAGGGAATTTTTGACGTTTAACATTTTGACCTTTATGAGGTTTAAATTAAAATTTTTTACAAAATGGATAAAATATTATTTGCGAATATTTTAAAGCAGAACAATTCACTAATTAGCAACTGCGATTCTAATCTTAATTTAGAACGTGCGCTAATTTTCTGTGAAAACTGCTGCGAATCAAACAAACAACAGCTGACTTATGTCAAATTCAATAAGCTAGACAGTGAGGGAACAATTTTATGGCTCACTTCCCTACTATTTTCCTCATTTAGAGCCTCACCAAGTTATTTAACCGAACGCTATCTCTACGTAGCTTCTAGGTAGCCTCAGTATATCGAACGCGACCATTGTCTGAATGCGTGAAAAATTCGGGTAACCAAGCTACGCCAAAAATGATTTCATTTCATCATTCATTTTCATCTGAGATTTATGGTACAAAAAAAGAAACCCAAAATGACAGATGGCGAATATTGCGAGGATTTTGCAATATTGGATTTATTTATTTATTTTTTTGATTGAGTCATCATAGTGTGCTATATCGCAAAAGCAAATGCTATGATTTTCTTATTGTGCAGTAATAAGTTATGTTAAAGTTGAATAAATATTTTTCTATATATCAATTTCTTGAAATTTTTAATTTTCACATTTTTACTACTGTACTAAAAGATCCAAATGCATTTCTTTCGTTAACTTAACGCCAGTACTCTCAATGTAGTTGTCGTTTTCTGCAAGTTAAAATGGAGCCTTTTTATAGCCTGAAATGTTGTTAGTCATTTATGAGGTTTCAAATTAGGTTAATTAAACATAAAAACAATTCATTTATTCGAATTTTCCGCGGATTCATCGATGAAGGCGGGCGTACCATATTGTACCATAACTTCGTCTGCTCTGTGCCGTAGCGCCACAGTCGCGGTGGCATTGAGGCGGTTCAGCGGAATTTGTTTGTTTCGCATTGCGCGGCCTTCTCTGGAATAATTCGTTTATACTGCCATCTTACCGCGACCGGCTTCAAAGGAAGACGACGCAATTCCTGTGAATGCTCACCTTGAATTGCTCTCCTGATTTATTGGCTTCTTTCAGCATATCTATTCCTGGTCGTTCTTTGTGGAATCACGACTTCTTGCATGTGCCTCATCATCAACTAATTAATGGTAAATTTGAACCGATCTCATCGATAGCACGTCTTTTTAATTTCTCTTTTGACTTCCTTGAATTTCACTTGTCCAAGAGACTTTGAAGAGTTCAGCTTCGGTAAAGTTACCTTGAATACTTTTTATATTCTCATTAACATTATCTACTTTTATTTTATTTTTTTTCTCTCTCCTTTGCTTTGTTGTTAACTTATTTTAAGATATAATGTATGATTCTTTACTGTCATGTAAGCTGGATTTTGTATGTAGTAATCAACCAATGAAGAAATTTGCAAGTCTTTTAACAACTTTGTGGGGTCATTATTGTCATTTTGAAAAAGTTAATTTAGTTGAATAACATTTTTTAATTCACTTCTCACAAAAATCGACAAATCTTTGAATGTTATCGCTTCAAAATATCATAAGATTGTTCTGCCATAACATTTATTTTCTGATTTAGCAATAGCTGTATTTCATTCTAACGTGCAAGCCAGTCAGTTCCGCTAAAACCTTAAATTTTCTTTTATATTTCGAATATAATTCATCGTATCTACGGAACGGAACTCGACTTATAGGTGACATTGACATGACATCATGCTCATCCATTCCCGGTTCGACGAGATCTGGAAGGAACGTTCATTAGGGGTGGTTTATCAATCTCGTTGGATATAATTGAACTAAGGTTATACCACTAAAAATAGCATGTTTATGATTATAACTATAAATGTTTATTAATCATTAAGATATACATGTATTTTATTTTTGTCTTAATTGAATTTACTTTTGTGCTTGGAATTAACTCTATTCCTGCTTTCGATCGTGGTTTAAATTTCATTCTGTTGAATTAATTAACGAGCGCCTATATAAAAAATTTAGGCAGAAACGAACACTTCCCCAACAAACATACGTTCACGGGGTGATTCACTGGCAGATTTGAATCACACCTCTTAATTTTTATTTGAACACTTAATTTTGTAAATTTCTGATTGTAATATAATATTTTTTTTAATCGAAATAGGTAGTAAACAATAACTTATGTAACTTAATTTTAGAATAAAAATGAAGAATTTCTAAAAATAAGCTGAACACATTTATGTATTTAACCAGATAATCATTGTTCGATTTTCCTTGTCAGCACTACTCACTGCTAGCAATATTTCCTATTCATGACCATAAATACCTCTGTGTGAGTAGGTATTCCTAGGATCAATTTACAGTTAAACAACCCTAAGAATAAACCTCTGCTGTCGATGCTCTTCTTACCGTAAATACAACAGTAACCAGATCTTACTCATCGTATTCTTAATATAATGCCAGCGAACAATCGTCGCCAAGCACAAGCTGTCCGCTACAGCAGACTCGCCTTCCTTAACTATACCTCTAGCAGCAGCTGTATAAGTCCACACAAAACACAACCAACTAAACGTTATCAGATCAAAACAAACCTCGCTACGAAAAGTAGTGAAATGATAAAGAAGTGAATTCGATGCCGGCTTGAACGACGAACAAAGAGTCGAGCTGCACACATGCGTGATAAGTCGAGCCCACGTAAGCAAAGTAAAGCAAAAAACCACGCTCATGCCTTCTCTGTACCTGCTGTATGTCGCCTTTCGCCACACATTTGTGCCCCTTATTGCCTGCTTTCAGAAATTTCAAGCATCACTGATACGCTCAAGCGAGCCCACTTTTTGCAGCGCTCTTTTTTTACCCCCTACTTATCGCTACACTAAACACACTTTTGCCGACTGTATACACACGCCTTAGTACAATTGTGTGCACATAGATGTACTTTGGAGGTAAGCTATCGCAAGAGCAGTGATTCTAGCTAGCAGTGAATAGTATCTCGTTGTACCGTGCACTTTCAGGCTGTGCTGTGTGCTTTTATCGAATTTTATAAAGTTTTGTTGAAGAAATTTATTTGTATGTTACCAAAATGGACGTAGAGAAATTTATTGGTGCTGTTTATATTCGGACAGCCCTTTGGGATAAGAAAGATATCAACCACCATAATCGTTACATTCTGGACAAGCTGTGGAAGGAAGTTGGACGAGAATTCATGGTTTCAAGTAAGTGCGGCAGACATCTTACTTTTTTGTTGCTTTTGTTTTATTATTATTTTCGCTCAATACTAATGCCAGCCAAGCTGCTTTGTCGCTGGTATTTCTTCCATTGCTACCTTATACTTAATTAGCTTATGACGAATTTATAGTAGACAAAGTATAAGTTATCCCGATTTCGCGTACAGTGCCACAAGCAAAATTCATTTCTTTACTTTTAAAACCTCATTGTCGTGTTTAAGTTAAGGCGGTAATCAAAAGTAGCTTCGCTTTTCTCTGAGATTGAGTTAAATTGATTCTTGCGTTTAAGATCGCTGCTAGAAATGCTAAACGAAGATATACCCAAGTGTTGTAAATGTATATATATATGTATATTGCTTCAAACATTTCGTTCTTATCTCAAAAATGCTTAAATAATATTCTCAAAGAAGTATCAGAGTATTATTACTCCACTAGATTCCAATTTCTGTGCTCTACAAACTTTTAGGCGGCATGTATGTGCTTAATTTTCATATAATTACCGTGTCACTTACTTTTGCGTATGTTAAATACAAATTTTAAGATTTTCTTTTCGTGCGCTGACTCTTTTAAATATTATTATATAATAGCATAGATAGTTTGGATTTTTTTATAACTCTATGTATTTTATATGAGATGTTAACATTAAATTATCCATTTAAGTTAACTTTGGGGGAAGATTTTGCTATGATGTTTTACAGACAGATATGTACTATAATTTTTCATAAATAGATAGTTGTTGATACAATATTCGTTTTTTTTTCATTCAATGTACTAACTAAATGCTGCATTCAAGAATTTTGTCATATAATTTGAATATATATATATATATAATTATAGGAGGACGGTGAGCTAGACCACATTCATATTTAATAATTATGTACATATGCAAACCAAAGAATTTATGATACTGTCGGCTAACAATTTCATTGCAATGTTTGTAAACGCTCTTAGGCAAGGTTGAGTGTTATAAAATATAATAAAATTTATCTTGATTTTGTACAAAAGCAATTGTCACCAATTAAGGGATATCAATTTTGTATATCAAGTAAAACCCGCGTTTAAGTTGAATGATTTTTGTTCCATATTTTAAATAGTCATTTGCTAATATAAATTGTATTAAAATATGATTTCTCAAATAAAAAATATTTAGCAATAAAGCTAATTTGAATACAACAAAATTAGCTTTGTTTTGCTACGCGTTTCAATTAATATTTTTCAAAGAAAGTATTTTGCATATTTAAAAATATTAAAAAATTTCTCAAAACTGCATTATTTAAATTAAAAATATAGAGCTCTCAAATCAACTGTTAGTCACAATATTAAAATTTCGAAAGAGCACGACTATGAAACAGTACATTTAGAAAGTCGAACAAAAGCTAAACCCTAATCATTAAAATTGCTAAAGATGTATTTCTTTATTAAATCCGAATAATCGCAACACACTTAGTATCAACAGTGAAGGACAAGGAAGCCACAGTTGTAAATATATACACAATTTGCTGCTTTATTATGACTTGCGCATACATTTTAAATAATTAATATAAAGAAACTCAAAACAATTGTTTATTGAATAATTGCTTTAACAATTTATATCTCATGAATTTCATATATTTCATGACTACAAATTGTTCATTCCGGCGCATATTGTTTCTTCTATTCCTTCCATTAAATGAAAAAAGAAATACACGTTAAATAAGCCTCTTGTATCTATAGTTCGCATAACCGCTTGTGGGGGATGGTGCATGCCGGTTTTAGCACTACCAACGCCCTGCGCGAGATTTCTACGGCGCCCCCTATCTGCCATTGAAACCCATACGAAAAAATTCAAGGGATATAATGAAATAACTGTTAAGATTCGTGGATATTTTTATTATAATCAATAAAAGACATTCTTTAATTTACTCTACTATTTATTCCTACAATAGAGCTGGTAGCTGGACTACCTCGAACCAACTAACTTAACAACAAAACAATTCATTGAGCGCGATGGCTCTCTGCATTTCAATGTGTTACAGAGTTATATTTGTATTGTAAAATTTACTGATATTCTCAACACGCCTCCTTAAATTTAACATACAAATTCAAAATAATACACTATTTCATAATAAATTTCTCTCATTAAACTCTTTTCAGGCCAAATTTAATTTTTCTCTAAAATATTCGAACTTAATTCTACACAATTATTTAGTGAATATATCAGCAATATTTTTATCTCAATCTATCTTTACAATGTCAATAACTTTTGCAACATAGTTTTCATTTACAAAATGATAGTGTACTTCAATATATTTAGATTTTTTAGTAAAGTTTCCCAAATAAATTATATCTACTGCACCTAAATTAAAAAAATTAAAATCCTTTAACAAGTTTCTTAATACTAAAATTTCACTCACTGACTCCGATAATGCTACATATTCTGCACCAGTAGATGACTTGGTGACACTACCTTGTTTTCTAGATTTCCAATCAATTATATTTCCAAACATTCTAATTACATATCCTGTAGTTGATTTCCTATCTATAGGGTCTCCTGCCCAATCGGCATCAACAAAACAATCTAATATATCCGCACTTAGATTTTTCTTAAAATTTAATTTCAAATTCTTAGTTAAATACAAATATTTTAGAATTCTTAAAGCATATTTATAATGACTATTATCATAACAATTTTGGAATCTATTTAAGTAGTTTACACTATAACTTATATCTGGTCTTGTTCCATTACTAATATACAAAAGTGCTCCTATTAAGTTTCTATACTTTATATTTTCACATAAGCTATGTGCAGGATTGCATTTTAAATTTTGTTCCATGGGAGTGGCATATAACTTTGCATTTTCTAATTCATACTTTCTGGCTAAAGACTCAATATACTTTTTCTGGCTGAATGACATTTTATTATTTTCTTGTTCATATTCTATATTTATTCCTAAATAAGTTCTTACTTTACCCATATCTTTTATTCTAAATCTGTCCACTAACATATTTTTAATATAATTCAAATATTCTTGTTCTTACAGCAAATTAGCATGTCATCTACAAATATTATTAAATATATTTTATCATGTCCTTTTTTCATACTATATAAACAATAATCATGTTCACTACGTTTAAACCCTAATTTTCTTAGATACTTAAACAAACATTCATACCAAGCTCTAGGACTTTCTCTTAAACCGTATAAAGTTTTCTTTAGTTTATAAACCCTATTAGAACCATCTTCATAACCTTCTGGTTGTTTTACATAAACCTCTTATGTTACTTCTCCATTTAAGAATGCAGATTCTACATCCATTTGGTTAATAATTAAATTATATTGAACACAATAAACTTATAATAATCTTAATTTTTGCCACAGGGGAATAAATATCTGTTTTCTCTTTGTTGAAAACCTCTTACTACTAGTCTAGCTCTGAATCTATTATCTTCCTTTTTAGTAAAAATCCATTTTAAATCAATAATTTTCTTGTTTTTAGGTCTTTCAACATGCACCCACGTATAATTTTTCTTTAAACAATCAATCTCATAACTCATTGCTTTTCGCCATTCTTCACTGTCCTTGATCCTTATAGCTTCATTATAATTTTCTGGATTTTCTGCACTAACATAATTTACATATATACAACTAATATTTGCTTGAGGTATATATCTGTCTGGTTGTATTCTATTTCTTGCAGACTTTCTTAGTTCAGGTGTATTTTCATTACTTCGCCTAGGAGATTCAATCTCATTTGTTGACGTTTTATTGTCACTATCTTCATCTAAACTTTCATAATTTTCATTATTATCAGCAGAGTTTTCACTTTCAATTTCAAAATTTTCTTTTATTTCATCAACTCCATTGAAACCTACTAAATTTTCCTTTTCTTTAACAATATCAACATGATGAGCAACGATAACTCTGTTGTTTACTAAGACTCTGTATCCTACATCTTCATAACCTACTAATATTCCTATGTCAGCTTTTCTATCCCATTTATCCTGTCTTTTACTTTCTGGTACTCTTACAAAAACTCTACTTCCAAATAATTTCAGGTTACTAATATTTGGGTTTTTTCCAATAAAAATTTCATAAGGTGTCTTTTTCTCTAAAGTGTTAGCTAAAGTTCTGTTTTTCAAATAAGCTGCTGTTTTTACTACTTCGGGCCAAAATCGTTTGTTCAATTTTGAATCAGATAATAAACATCTAGCCGTATCCATTATTGACCTATTATATCTCTCAGCTGTTCCATTTAATTCATGCACATAAGGTGGGCAAGGTTCAATATAAATTCCTTTTTCTTTCGCAAGTTTATACATATTACTATTCAAAAATTCTCTACACCTAAGTCTTTTTATTCTTTTCCCAGTCAAATTTTCAACTAAATTCATATATTTTACAAAATAATCATAAACTTCATTTTTGGATTTAATTGGATAAACTGTTGCAATTTTACTATAATCATCAATAATTATCAAAAAATATTTTTCTCCCATAAAACCTACTGTATTATGAGGGCCATTTAAATCTGCATGAATTATTTCTAATAAGCTATGAGCTCGGTGTCTCTTGTTTTCAAATCCTATGTTATGCATTTTATTTTGTACACATGTTCCACATTTTAAGTAAGTATTTTCTATCAGCCACATGTTTTCATCACGCAGGTTTTGTTTCTCACATCTTTTTCAAAAAACACTTCTTTTCAAAAAACCACTTATTTTCAAAGAAAAATATTTCTTTTAAGTAACCACGCTCTGGTACCATGTTAAGATTCGTGGATATTTTTATTATAATCAATAAAAGACATTCTTTAATTTACTCTACTATTTATTCCTACAACAGAGCTGGTAGCTGGGCTACCTCGAACCAACTAACTTAACAACAAAACAATTCATTGAGCGCGATGGCTCTCTGCATTTCAATGTATTACAGAGTTATATTTGTATTGTTAAATTTACTGATATTCTCAACAATAACTGTTTATTAAAAAAAACTAATAAAATTTGACTTTTCTAGCATTTCTATCGGCAAGCTCTTTTAACTAGACATCAAAGTCTATGTTTTCCGCAATTTCATTTTCGATTGACAAAGTTGCTAAGTTTGTCAATCTTGATTGAGATATTGTCGATCGCAGATAGGTTTTTATCAGCTTAAGCTTAGAAAAACTCCTTTCCCCACTAGTCACAGTTACAGGTATAGTGATCAATATTCGCAATGCTATCCATACATACATACTGCTCAGGCAAAAAATATTTTAGACTTATGAGGTTATCGCACAACATACAACCATCTATATCTGATTTAGAGTCTACAGTTAATTTCAATTGGAGATCACTACAGAGTTTGAGAAGGTCTGGTTTTTTCCGGAATCTTTTTTATATTGTACAAAAAAGACCAAGATTCCGAGTATTCATTTAACTTTCATTAAGTGAATTTATGGTAGTGTCCAAAAGAGTGTCAAATTTTTTTTCTGGGGAAATTATAAGCTCATCGCGAGCAGTTTCACCAGCTTGGTGTTTAACACGTCGAATTATTGTTGTCGCTCTAAACACAGGTTCAAATTCTAGTTCTTTAGCCAACTCTTTCGAAGTTAAAATGGCGCTTTTGAAGCCTGTATTTCTATATTCTTCCAAGAAAGCGCAGCATTTTTTTAACATTTCTGTGCATTTACTGATATCCATGTCTATTGATTTTAGAGATTTATTGACGACATTTATTTGAAAAAGTATATCATACCAAACAAGCAATGAAACCTAGAAGCTGAAATCTTTTAACTGTTCGGCTAGAGTAGTAGCCTCATGAGGGACTTGAACATCAGTTTTCTAAGTTTCAATAGCCAAAGTGATTAAAGCGTCATGCATGGCACTAATTTGATAACGGACTGCTTTAACACTGCTTAATCTTGCTTCCCAACGTGTGTCACTGAGCTTTTTTATAGTATATAATCCCAAGTGATCGGTTAGAATTTTTCATCGATGAACAGAAGCTGAAAACAATGTGAACAACCTCTGAAGTACCCCGAACAAAGTGACTGATCTTACGGACGACTTAGCGGCATCGCATAGTACAAGATTGTAGCTATGACAGCCACACGGTACATAAATAGCTAAGGGATTTAGGTCCAGAAGTTTCCTTTGAACCCCAGCATTTTTTTCTTTCATATTCGCCCCGTTGTCATAACCCTGACCCCTACAATTGTTCAGTTCCAGTCCGTGTTTATTTAAAACATTAATAATAACTTCAGTCAGTCTTTCACCAGTCGACTCATTGACAGGTATAAATTCTATGAAATGCTGTTTTATTGAAATTTTATCGTCACCTGATGATAAGTCAACAAATCGTATTGTCAGTGAAAGTTGTTCTACATGACTAATGTCCGTGGTGCAGTCAGTAAGTACTAGTAAGTAGGACTCGCTCAATGAGCAAGCGGGCCACAGGCGCCCAACCGCGCTCTACCCTAACGCCGCTACTGGTCCTATTCCTTTATTTTTATTGAAATATAGAGTCAAATTAAACCCAAATTTAATGCCACTAATTTATTGCTATTGTTTTGTACGCCAGCGGGTATGTTACCTTAAATAAGTATACAGAAATTATTTCAACTACTGCTTAAAGCCACTTTACACAATATGATCTAGGGATATTAGGCTTCAAATGGGAAAACAAAGTGACAACTCAAATAGTGTGAACACTCATATCAATTCTCTTTGAAATACTCATATGAGCTTTCTGAGATAGCAACTGTCCTACACCATCTAAGCGTATCATGTGAGAACGGCTAAATTGTAGGTCCACTGTACAACCGGTGTCTCAAATCGGGTGAAGTATCCCCCCCCCCCCCCCTCCCCCCCACAAAAGGAATTGAGAGAGAGCGATATATGTGAAACTTTGGTACATATTTATTTTCCGCATACTACCTCATATGTTCTAAAGATGTTTTTTGAAATATTCCATCCAAATAAATTTAAACGTTAAATATTGCAATATCAGACACGCGAACCCCTTAATATATATAGTTGTTATCAGTATTCTGAACCGAAAATATTTCAGCTGTTATTTGGAAAATAAATTTGTTTTTAGCTGCTATTTGGGTGTTTTGTATTTTCGTCGGAATTAGAGGCAGAAATGTAGTGGAAAATCAAGATATTTTAGAATTAGACTAAGTACAATTTTCTGAGAGAGAGCACATCCAGTTTAGAAATCGAGTCGTTTTTTCAGGACCCTCAAGAAGACGATCAAGCAAAACAAATCCGTATTTTAAATGTATTTCCGGGAAAGTTCCTTTAAACTTTTTAAGGGTTTTTTAAAAAGTCAGTTTAACTTTCTTTAAAAAGGATTTTCGAGGCAAGTACCCAAGATTGCAGTTAGTTACATCTAAAATTTAAAACGCTTATGGGCACGTTTCTCCCGTTTGCTGTTATTTGAATGTAGTACATATATATAGTTATGAAGAAATTCAGTGTGACAATCATATTAATCATAGTACTCTCAAACGGATAAAAGAACCGATAACGCTATATCAATATATGTGCCTATAATTATGAAAGTGGTCTATGTCAGATTGTAAATGTGCCCAATTTTAAGTTTCAAGTAAAAAAAGAAAATTGTAGAAAATTGTGTATTTTTTATTGGAAAGGTTATTGAGAGAAAGTCTTAAAAATATGATATTTAAAATATTTTTAAACAGATAAACCCTAAACGACTTCCACAATTGACTTAGACCACTTTCATAATTTGGGGCGCATATTTTCGGTATTATACAGTACAGTACTTAGCGCTTCACTGATATTAATGAATTATGTGAGTTTAAAACTTTATAAAATTTTAAAATAGAAAAGTTTTTATTACTCATTATTTTAATTTTTTTAATATAAATTTAGATATTTTATCTTTTTCTAACTGATGTAGTTAAAACTTACTGCAATATATAGGGTGTTTCAGATCAGATCAGAGTAACGCAGAAAACCTGTCGGGGAATATTATAAAAATCTGCAATTGAAAAAAACTACACTCCAAGTAGCCCTAAAATCTGTTTTATTGAATTCAATACGTATTACAATTATTTTTACTTTCAATTAATGTCTCTTCCGATGTATGCCAATAACCTGCTTCTAATTCCCTGTTTAAGGTATTGCGGCCAACCTCTCACGTATTTTCGTCGCTGTAGTCACAACTCTGCTAACTGATTCATCTCTATCGTTAACAGACTTTAAATAAACTTCATCCTTCATTATTTTTTATAAAAAAGAAGTTTAATGGAGTAAGATCAGGAGCTCTACAAGCCCAAGGAATCGATGCACCTCGTCCAATCCAGCGTTCAGGAAATTTCTCATTTAATATTGCCTCACAATGTTGGCAGTATGCATTGCATCTCCATCGTGTTGGTAAACAGTTGTGGAAATTTGTGATACTATCCCCCTGTGAACCGCGAATTCGGCCTATAACCGCCCCGTTCGCAATGTCGCATTCCATAATCCAAATACAAAATTTCAATCTTCTCTTGGAATCTCTTTCCATTAGCCCTTTGACTGGAATACGATGATATGAACATCACTCTGCTGGATGAGTAACCTTTCAAACTTTGATTGAAGACACTCCTAATCCACTCCAAACCAGGATCTGGCGATCTGTAACTAATACCTGATGGAACTTTTGCTATAAATGAGGGTCAGTTAGCGAGAATATCGACCATAGTTGAAAATCGAATCAATAACCACTGATGTTCTTAAGCTAAAATTAACAACAAATGGAAAAATTTACTTTCGAGGAATAAATTTATATAAATTTACATTTATTGTGTAGTAGCCTGAAACAAAAAGGGTGTGACAAAACACAAACTTATAACGAGAATAAAATAAATTGTACTAAAATTTTTATAACTTTTTCGCAGCAATAATTAAAACTGATTACCTGTGTACCCTAAACAAATATTTTTGGCCCTTTGTCTTAAATATTTTGTTTATTTAAAGAATTTCCTACATAAAGTGTAACAATATAAATAAGCAGGCAGGGATTTCTAAGTATTATTTTATTCTAATCCTTTATTTACATATCTACATATTGTACTTTTTTGCAAAGGTAATAAGATGCGCAATATAATAAAAATAAAAAAGATGTGTATTAATTACTCTGAATGTTTTTGAAATTTCGGAACATTTTTTTGGAAGTGACTGCGCTTGCCATGGTAGGGCAATTTAAAAAGGTTGACAATTTTGGAAAGAACATAGGGTTTTGGCGTTTGTTTGATGACGGTAAGTTAAGTAGACCTACCGCCTCCCCCCCCCCCTCCCGCCAACGAGCATACAATTTTTTTAGGTGATATCGGTCCCCCCACTGATTTTGGCACACCACGCATAGAGGTATTAACTAACATTGGAATTATATTTATTCTTTCTGAAAATGGATACATCTCCAACAAAGGGTACGGAAAAGATGCTTATTTGTAAGCAAAGTAAATTTTATCGATTGTTTAAAAAAAATTTTATTTTTCATACCTGATTACACCTTTTCGGCAAATGTTTTTAGCATTCGAATGGAGTGACTCGAAATTATATTTTTAATTTCAATTCGGTCCAAATTTTTTGGAAGTTCATTTATGTCTAAATTCAATTTGCTTAAAAGATAGAAATAATTAAAGTTCTGAGTTTTTATAATTTCACATGATCATTAAAATTTTTTTTATTTTCATAATTTTTTAAATAAATAAATTGTTATACAAACACCCAAAAATAGTTGCAAACATCATCCTTTATCTGTTCTTGACATCCATCTACTTTTTACAAGTAAAATATAAATGCCCTTAACGAGAGATGTAAATGTACCGAAAAGAACCCATTTCTTTCGTTTTTTTTATTTATATAAAGCTTTTTTCATCGTTCGATCTGGTAATGAAAAAAGTCATGGCTTTTTTCGGCTTTTTATGTTTTAACCCATTTAAAGCAAAGCGGCCTTTTGCTTTTTCCCTTTGAAGAGTTAATAGTCGCTTCGCTTTAAATGGTTAAAACATAAAAAGCCGAAAAAAATCACAAAAAGACATGATGTCATGCTTTTTTCATTACTCGATCGAAGCATGAAAGAAGCCGGCTTTTTATTAAAGAAGCTGTTAAAAACCATAAAAGCCGTAAAAAACAGAAAAAAGCAAAGTCGTATTTTGCTTTTTTACATCACTGCTAAGCAGGCAACCGAAGAAACCTTGACATAATTAGCATTGGTAGAAACTCATTAATTGACTTTATTTGAGAAGTAAATATCACAATTTTAATTTTGTAAATATCTCAAAGTATCGAAGTCTAAAACAACATAACGACTATTTATCTATATGAAATAAATTCGATGCGTTTGAATTCAAACTATATAAATACTCAATGCACGTGGTTTCTCTCTGTTTGATTTTCAATCTGCGGTGAATCGGTTAGTCGTAAAAATTTTTTAAGACTTTCAAAAAATATTCAGAAACCGGGTTGTTCGAATATTTTCGTTTTTGTATATTTAAAAAAATAATTATCAGATTTAATGTAATTTGCTTAATTGCTTCTTTTCTCTTGGTTTAGCTTTTTAAATTGCCTCTCAGTCAAATTTTTTTAATATGGCCAAACATGTTATTTTATCATGTCAAGTCTCGGTTGCCAATAGAAATTTATCGTGTCAAAGTAATGGAAACTATTTCTTTTCTCCAAAATATATTTGTTCTGGCGCACATCGTGGTAAATAAAAGTATTTTTTAGTAACTTTCAAATTCAATTTCCTAAATACACGTGTAATTCATTTTAAAATTTTCAATATAATTAACTACTGATTATAAAAATACGTCACCTTTCTTCTTTTTAGCAAATATTTTATGGTATAGGATGTTTTTCTTCGTCGCGATATAACTTTCGGAAGGGTATGACAGTTCTTTAAGACATTTGTACTCAGTTATGTTCAGGTATTATTAGTTTTTGGTTTGTTGCGAAGGCATCTAACACCTAAAGAAACTTACGTGGCCTGTTATTTACGGAGAATCAAAAGAGTTTACCTTTGCCTAATCAAAAACGTCGATCGTGTTAAGACATTTTTAATATTAATCTTAATATTTTAATCTTAATCTTTTGCACGTTTTTGCTTTGATTTTCTTTTCGAAAATAAAGTTAAACCCTATTAATCAGAAAGAACCAGGTGTAATTATTCTACTATGGAGAATGTGCGCAATAGGTGTAAAGCAAATGGATTTGCTTGGCACCATCCATTAAGATTTTCCAAAATAATTTATTTGATGAAGTTGTCAAAGGATTTTTAATCGGTAAGAGAGAAATTGTATTATTTCTGTATGTAGATGATATTATCATTTTATTCGAAATGCAGGCAAAGTTGCAAACACTGACTAATAGGCTTGAGCTTGAACCTTTAAAAGTATACACTAGGCTTAATTAGAAATTGAGGGAGATTGTCGAGTATAATATACAGAATTGTCGTCTGCGGAGCTCTACTATTAAAATTGTCAACAGGTGCACATATTTAGGGGTAGACACTAACGATGACATGTCCTTTAGGGGGCATTTGGAAGAAACATAAAGAGCAACTAAAAGCACGATTAATATTAAGTGGGGATATTTTATTAACAGAAAGTCTTACTCTCGAGTAAGTACCGACCAGTTGAGATAGTCGAATGCTCAGTTATTTATTTTGCAACCAGAGCGTGAAGAGTATATCAATGTAAAAATATAAAGAAAATTCAAGGTGTATTTTATAAAAAAAAACACTATTTACTTTACCTAATAATACTTTAAACTATATGCTCAACATTGAGACGTTTTTGTAGCGAAACTTCACTTCAAAATAATCATCCCTTCCCTTAAGCGTTAATCAGAGTAAGCATTAAAAAACTTTGTATTTTTTGCTAAGGAACTTTTTGCACTTACTTATTTTGTCTGCAATTAGGATAGGATTTTAATGAAAGGATATGGATAGTACAGATATACGCACACACACATATATATATATATATATATATATATATATATATTATAAATATTTTATAAATATACAAATTATCCAGCAATATAAAAAATTAAGCGTGGGGTGGACTTTCCCTGGCAGGTGTTTTACGATACCCATTGCAGTTTTGTAACTTTTTATTTAAAAAAAAACAAAACGATATTCTATTTTCACCGTAAAAATTCTCCGTATTTATTTATTATAAGATTTGCAGTTTAACAAAAAGTGGGTTGTCAAAATAAAGATAATATAAAAAAAAAATTGAACTAAGTCGAGTATTGTATTTTCGACATATATTGGGTACCGATTTAAAAGATAATTAATTATTTTTGCAGGCTACTTAAGACGAACTTTCGTCTGAAATTTAGATAGTCTCTGACAATGGTATACAATGCAATAAAACAACTAATGAAAAAAAACTGTTGGGTGAATTCCTCTTATTCTATTTTTTTGTTCTTACGATATTCATCTAAACTACAACTTTAGGATATTTCAAGTTCGTGGCGACAGTTTTTATTTTATTTCTGTTATCAACAATGTTTGTCTGATAGTTATATATATCGCAGCCTATTGATAGAGATAGTTCAGGAACAAAAGAGAGCAAAGCCCTTAGGTTTTTTCACTTTTGTCTGTAAAAGCTTGATAAGAGCGCTCGCTTATGTTAATTCTAGTCCTGCTAAAAGTAATAACAGTAAACCTCTACACAAAATTAATAACAAACAATTTGTAGTTCGAAACTTTCTGGTTACAACGCCGAGCCAAATAAAGTGATAGAAATTTAAATTTTGTTTTGGATGCCTTTGTAATTCTTAATTATTTATAATTGGGTGATCTAATCTCATCTGTGACCTGGTTTGTTTTAGGGAGTAAAATATTTCAAAGGAGTTGCTTTGCATAGTTTTAATTTTTAATACGATTCCTTATTATTTAACTTTATTCATGTTATATATTTTTTATTTTACTTTACTCAAATACATATTTGATTTGCATATGACTTTTCTCATATTTATAATTTTCAAATGTAATCATTACTATTTTAGGAGATTGTGCAAGAGGTCGATGGAAAGCATTACGTGACAAATTTCGAAGTACTCTTGCAAAAATCAACCAAAGACAACTTAGCGGTGAGGGAGATCCTAATGACTGCATTATATCATGGCCATACTACCGAAGCTTATTATTTCTTAGAGAACAGTTTTCGGATCGGAAAGCTGTTAACCATTCAACATACAATGATTCTTTGCAAGATCCTGACGATATTGACAAAAGTAGTGATAATTACCATGATACATCTTTAAGTGGTTTTGGTGAGCAACCAGGAAAATTTTCTCCAGCGTCTACTGATTTTCTTTCACCGCGAAACATTGTTGTGCCATCACCCGCGCCTCAAGAAGAAAAAGCGACGGAAAAGAAAGCACAGATAGAATTAGGAAAGCGGCCGCGATCAAATGAGGATATTGTCAAAGATCTTATGCAAGTAGAACACAAAAAATTAAAATATTTGAAATCTTTGAGAAATAACATAGAAACAGCAGACGAAGATATGAGTTTCTTTAAAAGCATAATCCCACACCTAAAAAATTTAAATTCAATGGACAAAATGTCATTTAGAATACAAGTATTGCGTTGCGTCCAAGAAGTCATAGGAAAAAAAAATGGCACTAACCCTCAACCATCAAGTGATTCGCAAAGTATTCCTCAAATAAGTGGTGAGCCATACATTATAACGGTTTCAAGTGCATCACAAAAAAATTAACAGTTGGCTAGTGCGGAAAGTTGATCTTGTCAAATATTTATTTTTAAGTCTCTTAGAAATATTAAAATAAAAAAAATTTTTTTAGTAAAAACCTAAGTTTTACTTCCGCTATTACTATATATTATCTACCAGTTGCAGTTTGTGAAATAATTTTGAACTAAATTCTAGACAGAGACTACTTTTACCTAAACTTATTACCTATGTTGAGAATTTGAAAGTGATACCTATCTAATTTTAGCACCCTTTATGTGAAATCTGTAAGTAAAAGTCAAATTATAGGGTGACGAATGATATAGGTCGAAGGAACCAGTTTTTGACCAAGTAATATGCAAGACGCGATAAGCAGGAATGCTCATGTCTTTAATGACGTCATTTGAGCGATGACAATGGTTTTTAGCAAACACATCTTTTCCAAATTTTAAATTTTTTCAATAAGTTGTCATATTTCACCATAGCAACCGCCCCAAACAACAAGTATGAATGCTCATTGGCATTGAATGAGCTTGCAGGGACGTAATTCATTCAATGACGATAGGAATGATAATTGTTCCTATGACGTGATGACACAGGCTGACAGACTGTGCAATGATCATTCCTCCTCGAATGAATATTCATTCTTATCGTGTGTCTATCATATAAGGTTACCTTGCACAATCTGTTTTTGTGTTTTAACGGATATAAAAATTGAAAAAATATGGCCTTTTACTTAATTAAAATAATTTTGCATCGATCATTACTTAAAATTTGAGTATATTTTGTTGACATGTCGTCAGTGGCCTGCAGCTTTGGTCGTCAAATATGTATACGTTAGATTTAGCAAGGTTTGATTTACTTATAACATATATTTATTACATGTAAAGAATCAAGCGTTTCAACACAAGGAGAGAGGGAGACGGAGTTGGATCAATGCGTTGAGCGGCCGTCTCTGGGCTGTTGTCTAGCTCGCAGCAATGCAAACAAGACTCAAGTTTCCTCACTTCCCTTACCCTAATTTCCTTCCGGCCAAAACCATGCTAACGCATCAAAGGGTTGTCCCCTAGGATTTGGCCACATCGTATAAAAAAAAAAAGGAGCAGCACGGCTCGTCTGTCAGCACATACCAGCTAACATTACATGAACCCAGAAATTTTTTACAAAACTTGCAAACTTCAAACTTTCAATCTCTTGAACAATATGAGTTTTTATACTTACATATCGATGATTAAGCGCACAAAAGTTGTATCTTCAAGGATCTCGGCTTTAAGTAAAATGGTTTGGAAAGTTGAATAAACATGGAAGGGATTGTAGAAGTTTAAATCTCACGCAAACTTTGTAGTAGACTTAGATTAAAGAAAGATTTGTTCGTTGATTATTTACAAAAATATACAACATTTTATTCAAAGTGTAGATAAAATTTTTGCTTATAAAGTACACCTGTGCTGTTAATATACAACATTTGTAAAATCTGTAGCTTAGAATGGAGTTTACTTAGGCATATAATGTTTGGAGGGCCTTAAGAAGTTTTTTATCCAAAAACCGAAAATTTATTAAAAAGTGGAGGTACAACATTATGCACTTCAACATCGATATTTACCTTTTTAAATTTATTTACAATCAAATTTGGAAATAAACGAAATTTGAAATTTCAATTAGATAAGACAATATAAAATTATCAGCTATAAGCCTTCATCAAAATAAACTTCAAATTAATCAAATCCTTTCTTTCGTTTTGAAGTGACATAAAATAGTTAGTGAGAGCTAAGAAAAAGGAATTGAATATGATCACTTTTTATTTGATTTGGCAACTGCTTAATTCCTTTAAAATTTGCCAAATATATTTTTACTTTATTTAAGAGAAAGCAGACGAAAAGTTACATTGCTTAAACAGTTTTAAAGGAAGTTAAGAAAAACTGATTTCATTTTCCTTATTTTTTTAATGTAAATTTTACCTTTCGATGGAACAAAATAAACAATTTAATTCGCGAAAAAATAAAAAAAAATCGTACTCGCCTACTTTTAAATATAGTTGGAAAAATTCACAAAGAATCAATATTTAGTTATAGAGTAGTTAACCAGTTAAACTATACTCTAAAATTGATATTTTTGAATGTTATCTAAAGTTAAAGTGTAAAAGGGGGATCCATGGCAAGAACTTTCTTTTGAGTGAAAATCCTATTGTGGAACATAAAACCGAACCAATTAAACTTCTAATAGGTTTTTCAATTGCGAATATTTCTCCGGATTTATAATATTTTCGTCTATGTCTTTAGACAAAATACCCTTTAATCTTTTTATTGGAATTGACGGGAAGATGTTGGTGACAACAAACGATACTCATTTTAAATCAGTCGGTAAGTAAATTTTTTATTTTATCAATTATGTGTAAAGAACTTTTTATTGCATATTCCGGTTTAAAATTTAATAAGTTATGGGCGATCACGATAAGTCTTTTACATAAATTTTGTTTCAGAGCAAAAAGCGCTGAGCACTCCACTTTTTTTCAATTCCACTCAAAGAATGATTTTTAAAAGAATTATGATATGGCACAGATCTGTTGATGATAATTTAAATAATTTAGACGACGCTATCCTCTTATAGGAGTTAATTGCATACATTGAAAATAGTAGATTTAATTTTGAATTTCTCGTTCACGGGCGCACGTATTCCAAGCCAATCGAGATACACATGCAATATCAAGCTATCAGCTTTTCATTCGATGGTCGACCGATTGCCAATGAAACAAAGTAATTTTGAAAAAGAACTGAAAATATTGCCAAAAATAATGGTTAACATAAGGAAATTATGTAAAATTTATTAAGAAAAAAGGCATTGAATACAAAATTCACCATGGAAAGACCTATAAAGATTTGGAGAAAAAATCCCTTATATTGAAGAAACCCCAAGAGAAATTAATTAAAAGAAAATATTTAAAAAATATGACATTGACCCTGTATTTTTTAATAAGAATCGCTAAAGAAAATATTACTTAATATTAAATTAATAAGGAGATCCAAGATATTGAAAAAAGTGGAGTTTACGATATTATTTGTGAGGATTGCTCAGGGATTTATTTAGGTAAGAAAAAAAAAGAGATTTAGTGAACACTTAACACTCTAAAGAGCCAAAATTTTTTAAAAATTATTAAAGTTAGTTAATTCTCAATCTGATGATGTCGTGATAAGGCGAAAGGCGCCATTTTTGTACATATTTTTATATTTATACGTACTTTTAATATTAAAGAAAATTTTTAGAACTAAAGATGTGTTTCTTTCAGCAATCGAAAATAATCATTATTTTCAAGCTAGCTTCTTTTTATTGAAAACCAAAATGGGTTTTCACGCATTGTATGTAATTTCATAATGGCAGAAGATTTAAAGTGATAAATTAATGATCCTTTGATAACAATTATTTCTGAGTTTTACTTTTTCGCTCGAGTAATAATTAATCAGATAAGTTTTATTATAAATTGGTGATTTTTATATTTTCACTCACGTGATAACTATTAGGAGTCGAGTTTTAGTTTTTTCACTCACAAGTACAACTTAGTACTACTTAATTTGAACAGAATTTCCGTAAAGTGTATCCTCTTTTCTTATACATTCTATTGCAGAATTACAAATGGTTTCTTGATCAGAAGAGAAAGATAATTGTTATAACTTTACAATACAATGTAATTTTTTGAATATTTTGGTGTCTTCAGTTAAAGCTTGGAGGGTTATTCATCGAGGAGGATTACGTCCATATCATAATATTCAGTCCAAGGACTACTAGAAGGAGATGCCGAGAGACAATTACAATTTTGCATTTGACTTCTGGAATGTTTTGGTTGGTTTTTTCGACACACATTTAATAGGACCATTCATTTTGCCTCAAGTGCTTAGTAGTCAAATTTAGGCCGAATTATTGGAGATTATACTGCCATATCTACTAGAGCACATCTCTATGGATAATCATAGAGTAATGTTTTACAATACAATTGAGCACCAGTGTATGCTGTCAATATTAAATAAAAATCTCCTGACCTGACCGCTGGATTGGATGAGGTGCAAGGATTCCTGCTAAATCTCCAAATATTACTCCATTGAACTTTTTTTTTTATTGAAATCAATGAAGGATGAAGTTTATTCAAGACATGTCAACGATAGGGA
Organism: Leptarthrus brevirostris; assembly: GCA_964036015.1. Lineage (NCBI taxonomy): Eukaryota > Metazoa > Arthropoda > Insecta > Diptera > Asilidae > Leptarthrus > Leptarthrus brevirostris. The sequence goes on from OZ038373.1 coordinate 74,204,894, forward strand.
CGAATTAATTAGCAGAATTTGGACTATAGCGACGAAAATGCGGAAGAAGCTGGCTACAGTACATCTTAAACAGGGAATTATTCTACAAGCTTTAGTAACATAATAATTAATTTCTTTAAATTGCAGATTTTGATATAATATTCCCAAAAAGGTTTTCTACGCATAATTTTCTTAATCTTTTCTTTACCTGGACATGTAAAGGAAAGGTAACAAGATGGACAATTAAATAAAAATAAGAAACAGATTTATTAATTAAATGAATTTGCGAAAATTTTAAATTTGAGGCAATCACAAAACATTTTTTAACATTTCAAGTAATTTCCTTCAAAAATGTGAGTTAGATCAACATTATTGAAAATTTTGTAAACGCCATTGAGGTAGTAGTTTTTTGACGTTTGTTTGATACAATCAAAAATTGTAAATTTATGAATCAACCTGTAACTCCCAAATGGTTAAGCTGGCCCCTGCCATACAATTGTTTGTTTGGCCAAGTGAGATCTATCACCCCACTTAATTTGTACTTCCTTCTTCCAACTATTTCAGGGAGGAACATTTATCGTTAATCTCCAGCTTACCTACTGTCTGGATACCATTTCCCGAGCAATAAGTCCTGACGAGTTTCTGTTGTTTGGTGATATTAACCTTCCTGTTGTGGGCTGGGAGCCTTCATGTTTGCTAGCGTCCTTCTCTTCAGCTAATGAATGTGCTTCACATCTGACAGATAACCCCACTGGTAAGATATTTGATCCAGCATATGTTATAACTTTAAAAATAGTTTTAAAAAAAAATTTTAACCGACTTATATATATAATAATTATTAATTTTATATCTATTATGACATTTTTAAATTGGTGCAAATTAAGCAAACAAAACAACTACCTAACCTCGATTTAAGATAATATATATACAAAACTACCTGAACGTGCCAGCTCAAGGAAACATAAGGAAGGACGATTAAATACTTTTGTTGTTTGTTTAATTTGCACCGACTTTAAAATGTCATAAATAAACTAAAAATTAGCTTTTTAGCGCTTTTTGTAAAGTCGGTTCGAATTGTTTTTTAAAAACTTTTATTGTTAAGTCGGTTCAACTTTTTTTTAAAGACTTTTATTTTTCACTGTTTATGTTGTTCGTACCAACAAAGCAATTTCAAAAGTTGCAGAGGAAAACAGAAGAATGGAAACAGAATTATTCAAGTCCGGCAACATATTACGAGATTAGTCTTGGTTACACTTGCATACGTAGAAAATTCTTGACATGGCCCTATTGCGCCACCAGCCAGAGAGAAATATCGTAGTCACTATAGGTGCAAAATTTTTATCATTTATCAATCAGGAAAAGTATTTTGTACAACAGAATCCAAATCGGTCGATGCCATATGAAGCTTAATGGTGCCCCTGTTCCAACTCTCACCACAAGCCACAATACAGAATACAAATAGATACTCTATGCAATCAGAATCATTTAAATCAGTCAGCGTTACAAAGGTTTTCCCTCTCCCACCATAACCCCAGCATAACATTTTTCAATCTAATAGCAATACTGTATGCAAAAAAAGAGAATCTTCCAAATAGGTTTGTGAATTAAGAAATTAGGTAACGCTTCCTGCGCGCACCACCACACCTCATAAATTAGTATCGTCATACCAGTGGGGCAATACCACCAATGGAATGGGGGATTATACTCTATATAACATTAAAATAATCATCCAAAACGGTGTACGCGTTAACAAGTTGACATCCAACCCCTCCTTACTACAACTCCACCGTTAGAAATTGTGTCGCGGTACAAATCGGAAAAATAACACACTCTAGGAACATATTTTTTCATTATTAGCAATGGGGGAATATACTCTATACAACATACTACATCACCAACATGTCATGGTACCAATCGCAGAAGATTAAAAAAATTAAAAAGAAACAAAAAAAGAACATAATCTATCCAATGGAAAAAGAATCAGTCAAATCGGTCCACACGTTACGAAGTTAGGCTGCCTCCACCGCTCCCCACCCCACCCCATCAGAGAACCAAATTTTTTTCATTGCTAGCAATGGGGGATCATACTGTATACAACAGTCAAAGTTTCATCCAAATCGGTGCACGTGTTACGAAGTAAGGTTTCACCTCCAACCCCAACCCAACAAAAATTTTTTTACATGGTACCGATCGGAGAACATACTCTACCCAACCAAAAAAGAATCATCCAAATCGGTCTACGCGTTACGAAGTAAGACTATCCCGCCCCCTCGCACCTTACCCTAGGACCAAATAAAATTTTTTCATTGCCTGTATAAATCAGAAAAAGAATCGTCCAAATCGGTCCACGCGTTTCACCCCCCTTCCCCCTTCCAACCACACCACACCTAAATTTTTTTGACATGGTACCAATCGGTGAACATAGTCTACATATATTTCTCGCTTAAAAATAGAACTGAGTACTCTTTGAACAGCAAGCCATTGGTGGTGTGAACAATTTAAGAAGATTAATATGATTTATATGAGCTCTTCATTAAATGTTACAAAGAGTAATTTTTTCCGACAGATCATATTTGTAATTGATTACAGTTTATTTTAAGGCTGAAAATGCTCTTCCATAGCTTGTGAAACAGGCAACCTATGCAAATTCAAAGCTAATTTGAGCAGGCTTGGTGTCTTATATTTTTGGCTGTCCCATTAGTCAAGTAGATCCTTGTTAATTGATTCCGAGTCTTTGTAATATTTTGATTTTTAAGCGATCATTTTAAGGTCACCTCTTGACGTAACGTGGATTTCTCAAAAACAGTAATTTTTGAAACAAAAACTAATTTTTTTCTACATAATATTAGCCGAAGAAATATGTATGGGTTTTTCAAAACAATTAAATCATTAAATAAAGGAATTCATTTTCGACTTCAAAAAATTTATATAAAATTTGTCATAACAAAACCCCTACAATACAAGTCTTAAGATTCGCGTAATTATATTTTGTATATAAAATACCTGATGCGCGTTAACAATAATAGAAGTATGGGTCAACACTTCTTTGTATTCCTTAATTTCATCAATTATACTTCATTTTAAAGATTCTTAACAATCATTTTAGTAAAAAGAAAGAACAGATTTTTTTTAAGTTCGTCTACTACTCCTTAAATATCGTTTCAATTTAAATGGCGTAAACATGTTTGCTCCCATGATTCTATATCTCCTCTGCGATAAGGCCTGGCATTGTCTGAGAACGCGTCTCGTCTTCTTTCCCGCAACCTCGGCAAAGACTGGAGTCCGGTACTCCTATTTTACTGGCACGAGCCACTAATCCTGCATGCCCTATCACTAGGTCCCCAAAAGTTTTCAGTTGGGCCGTATTCAATCTTACTATTTTTTCTGATACAGATGCATTGAGAGTTCTACAGAACGCTTTAATGCTTAAGTCTTACGTTTATCAACCGTCACGCGTGTAGTTTAAGAAGTACATTTAGACAAAAATGTTGAATGCTGCACATGAAGTTAGCATATTTGTTCGACCGGTGCTATATACCGTCTAAGATTTATATAAATAAAATACTAAATAAAAAAAATATTTAGGGTTTTCGTTGATGCATTAAGCCACACTGTGCGCTGGTGCATTCTGAACACATGTGCAAGAAAACGAGTAAAACTCGGTTTTGCATAAAGCATTCCTTTAATTGTTTATTAACGGAAATAAATATAATCAAGAAATATTGCGTAATCAAAAACAAAACATTAAGATTTTCGGTAAAGAAAAAAAATTACTTTTATTTTAAAAATGGATATTTATTCAATATAAATTTTTTTAAATATTATCAGCTGCTCCATTAGTTACTTTTGTGATATAGCATTTCAACTTCAAATCTAACAATATCAAGAACAAATCTGATGTTATCAAAGTAAAAACTATACTATACCAAAAACAAATCTGATTTCATAAAAATCAAATATGATTTTTATAAAACAAATCTGACATTTTCTATTTCAAAACTGTCTTTACCAAAATCAAACTAACCGTCTGTTAAAAATCAAATCTGACCTTATACTCGTATATCTAAATTCTATCTTTATAAAAAACGAATCTGTCATAACAGAATTCTCAACAGAAATCTCGGCCAACGGCCGGTCTCATCCGCCGCATTAGATGTAATACTTAAATAGTGCAACATTAACAACAACAAACTTTCTATCGTGAAAGATAAAAAGGCAGGTTGACGCAAACATCAGAATATAATTGTCATATAAAAAATATAATTTTTTAAATTTTTTTACATTCCTTTAATTTTGGCTCCTTAAATTTCTTCGAGACCTATTGTCTCAACAAAGCACAACAGAGTCTGAATTGGATCATAATTAATTTGCTAAAGGGGACGTTGCCGTTCATGACGTTCAAAAAATCGATTTTGTTTGCTGGAAATAGGTAGCTGAGGCACTCTTGCGCCTTACCTTTTTCCGTTACCTTATCAATCAACCTGATCAACCTGCAGATCCAGCAAAACGAATACTTTGAGGAACCCAAAGGCTGCCTCTATGGTACTGGGATAGCTGACTAGATGTAAGTTATCAAAACCAAACATTAAAAACGATTTTTTATAACTTAAAACTGCTGTTTTGAGAAAAATGCATTTTTCTTGAAACAGCATTTTTCAGATTATAGGAGCTACGGCCGCCATTTTGGATTTTTTTTTTAAGAAAAAATTTTAAAAGTATTCTTTTTTTATGGAGAAATAAATTTATTAACTGCCGTTTCAATAAATATTTATATACACTAAAAAAAATCCCAAAGTTGACGCATTTTTCATGCCTATGAACGGTAACCTCCCCTTAATGCCTGAATAAACAAACTATAATAATTTGTGGCGGAAAAGTGAAATATATAATTAAAATTCTCGGCCATTTTATTTTTAAAACTGTGTCTTTTTATTTAATAACTGCATGTACCCGTCTCATTGCTTGGACCTTAATTAAGTGAGCATCGTTTTCGATTATTTGAACATGTCAGTCTTTGGATTTAACCTAATATCGGTCATTTCATAATTTCGCTTATTTCTACATGTCACTCCCTTCTCACCAGCACCTCTAATGGTGTCTTATCTTATAGTATCCAACGATACCGGGAGTGTCATTATTCATTTCAGTCAAAACTATGGATTCGACCCTGATATAGGTTGTTTTTGATTAATTTTATACATCACTCCCTTCCCATGTTGGGGTGGAGACACAACTCGTCTCTTATCTCTTCTCAGTAATAATATGCATTTTTTAACTTCCCAGTTTAAAGGGAACATAAGTGTGTGGGTTGGTGTGTATGTTGTTGTTTTTTAAGAAGATTCCATAGTAGCCTGTGCTACTGGCATGCACGATTCACCGCCTACGTGATAAATACCACCCCCCTCCCATCCTCTTCAACCACTCTCCTCACAGAACTACCGTTAGGCAGGTGCAGTAGGATCAGTTCTGCTAACCCCAAGAATTCACTCCTAAATTTTCCCTGCAATTTACCTATTTACACAAAAATAATATTTTTTTAAGAGCAAACCTAAGTTCTGTAATCGGTGACCCCAAAAACTTAGAAAACAGGTCGGATTTACATATATCTCGATAATGTTCGTAGAAGAGTCAAATTTTGAATAAACTTCTGTCCATGCAGTACAAAACAAAATTATATAATCTTATGAATTTAACTGACGTGACTTTTAAAGGTTGTATCATTTTTTTGTACTTTAATATTATATGTTCTGTTATTATTGGTTTACTAATTTTAAACCTTTCAAAATACTTTTAAGTTCAAGTCTAGTTGTAATAAAGTTGTACGGCCAGAGCACGATGTGATAGCCCGTTTGTCCTAACCTGCAGTTTTGCATACTAACAGGATATTACTCGGCGGGTTGAAAAGCGGTCGTATGTAAAACATTTGTTAGGACAATCATTTACATATAAAGATAATAATTACAAACAATTAAAATAAATAATAGTAAGGATGGAATTATTCGAGCATAAAAAGCAAAACAAATAACCTGAAAAATCTTACTTTCAACACCTATATCAAGTTGAACCTTCCAACTTAATATTAATGTGTTTTCACCTACAGATCTCCCATAACTATTTCTATACCTAAGCTTTAGAAGTCTTATATAAAGTGTCAGTAGGGAGCTGGACCAGATATCCGTAATTGGAAAAACGCAAGTTTGTTGTAATAAGTTCTTCTTGTGCAAGATTCTATAATCAAGTATTCATTTGTATCTATTAATATAATTTAATTTAATGTATAAATTGATTTTGAGCGCATCAAAAGGAAATTACGAAAGATAGTTAGCTCTAAGCACTTTTGTAAATTACCTTGCTTATTTGTTAGACTTAAATAAGTTTTGTTAATAAGTTGGACTATTATGCAAATTTTACTCTTACACAACCAAATGTTAATGGATATTCAGTGGACAGAAAACGTGACGATTCATATACTTTCATTGGAACGTGCCGTAAATCCTAATTGCTGGAACACATTTTGCTCGGGAGGGTCTACCTTACTATCTGCAGAGGTATTATGTTATTATTTGTATGCACTGAAAGATTTTCATTCATTTTTTTATAATAATTTGTTTTTGATGAATTGAAAAGCAAACACTTATTGTGAAATATGCCGTGAATTATTATTTTATGTATTCTTGACTTACAAGCTATTAAATTTCATTTCATTTCATTTCATTTCATTTATTCATTGTAAATAAAAATTGTACATATAAGAAAATGCATAGAATAAATACTTTGAACTAAATAAATGTAAATAAAAGGCTCAAAATTATTCATATTTGTTGGAAAAACACATGTCGTCACTACGATGCAGAAGTGTCCTAAGTACAGTCGTGCGAATTCCTGTAAAATGCGATTTAAAGCCTTGTACTTTTTTTCCAATTCTATTATTTCGCGCACACGACATATAAAAAAAACTACTTGAGGTAAATCCACCAAAACGTTCGTCATTCAATTAAGTTGGGTTAGGCATCAAAATCAAAGATTTCCCCAAAAGTGGACTTAGGATAGTTCTGCATCGTAGTGACGATGTGTGAAGTTTTTATCAGCTGTTGCAAATTTGTTTACTACTAGTTTTGGTTGCATTGCACTCAGTGCAGTGTTTCCTTTTACTTAAGGGGACCCGGTGGTCTACAAAAAAAATCGAATAATTTTTTTTTTAATTTTTCCAAAGTATAGTCTTTCGAGAATATACTGTTAAATGTTTATAATAATATTGACAGTATTTTAGTTTCTACAGTCTTTATGGCAGGTAGCGAACGGTTGGCCCGCCTCATGAATGGAAAACTTTAAGCTCATTTATCTCAAAACTACTACTGTCTGCACGGCGTAGAGCAAAAAAAAACTGTCTATCCGATTGGGCTAAATTTTGAACTTGTTATTCAGTATGCTAGTGGCTATCGTCGGAACGAAAAAAAATTTTTATTTTAATAACTTTTTGTTTTTTTGTTAAAAAAGTATCGAAAAAAGTCGTATTTTTGGTACCCAAAATTCAAAAAATCAAAATTTTTTTTTTAAATTTATTTTAGTTCCAACGATAGAGACTCTCATATAGATTAATAATCTTTTTTTTTCTATTTTTCAAATGACTGACAGAGCTGAAATCATCAACGCCACCTAGGTCGATTTTTTTTCAGCTACATTTTTTTTTATAAAAAAAAATTTTTTTTTGTATGAGTATTGAGTAGTTTATAAAATGTACATAGTTCAATTATGGTTTTTCAATTGGTTTTACCTTAAAAAAATCCTGAAAATGCCTTAAATTTACGCGCGCTAGACCACCGGGTCCCCTTAAATTAATAAATGATCCCTACCAGATTTATTTACTACTGCGAGCAGTAACCATTAATTAATCGCAAACTTAGGTCTAACCGCTCATAATGCTGTCCTATACCATAATATAACAAAAACAAGTTCCGAGAAAATAATGAAAGTTAATTGTGAAAATTACAAATCTGGCAATTCATATTTACTTTTGATTTAATGTCGGATTCCATTGATAAAGAATAAGGACATTATTACATCTTCAACGTTTTTTTCTGCATTAATTTAAAATTATTATAAAAGCGTTATTAAAAAACATATGAACCAACCGTACCTTCACCCTAGATCCAATATTTTCATCCCGAATCATAATCATCAAAATCGGTCCACTCGTTACGAAGCTAGATCCAACTCTATCTACCTACAACAGCACGACTCCAAAAAGTACTCTCAAAAGATCACTCCAATGGCATAGGCCTCCTCCAGAGATCTGATGGTTCTTACACCACTGATTCTGAGGAAACACTGAAACTACTCTTGTAAACACAATTCCTTTAGTGTTCACTGACACAAGAAAATAGAGGAACTCAATCACTCCATGTGCGCGGTGGGTCAACACGCAGATTGAGGAGCACCTCGGGCAAAATCTTCACAGCCGGGACGGTAAGGTGGGCCATTAACTCCTTTAAAGCCTACAAATTTCCTGGTGGTGACGGCATCTTCCCAGCTCTTCTGCAGCAGGGCTTAGATGATCTGTTGCCAATACTCACTAAAAGACTGGAAGATGCTGTAAATGGTAGGGGCATTGCCATTTGTGCTTTCCTAGATATTGAGGGTGCTTTTGACAATACGTCTTTCACGTCCATCGAAAGAGCGGCCACCGATAGAGGTATTGATCTGCTGACGGTCCAATGGATTGGGGAAATGCTGAGTAACCGGAACATCACAGCGAGGCTGGGGTCAATTCGGTAACAGTAAGGGCCACCAGAGGTTGTCCTCAGGGGGGAGTTCTTTCCCCACTGTTGTTGTCACTTGTTATCGATGATCTCCTGGTCAAACTGACCAACGCTGGCTACGATTGCCAGCGCTACGCAGACGACCTGGTCATTACTATCGAGAGCAAGCAGGATAGAATCATTTCAAGAAGACTGCAAAATGCTCTGAACATGGTACAATCCTGGTGTACTAGGGAGCGGCTCAGAGTCAACCCCAGTAAAACAACCATTATACCGTTCACAAGAAAAAGGAAGCTAAGGCTACTCTAAGGCTTCCTACTCTTGAAGGAACACGGATAGAATTCTCAAGTGAGGTCAAATATCTAGGAATAATTCTAGATCAAAGACTCACTTGGAATCCTCAACTTAATAGGGTTACAGGGAAGGCTATGAGTTCCCTATGGTCCTGCCAAAGACTCTTTGGAAAGACCTGGGAACTAAAGCCCAAAATGGCCCTCTGGGCATATGAAACAATCATAAGACCCCTAGTCACCTACGCAGCTCTCGTGTGGTGGCCAAAAGTAGAACAAAAGACAGCGCGATCCACACTGCAAAAACTGCAGAGGTCAGCATGTCTAGGAGTTACAGGAGCCATGCGCACATGCCCCACGGCAGCTATGGAGGCCCTACTAGACCTACCCCCTTTACATCTACATCTAAAGAAGGAGGCTGCCTCAAGCGCAATAAGGCTGACTGGCGCCAATCTCCTCACAGCAGGGAACTGGTCTAGTCATAGGAAAATCTTTGAAGAATTCAAGGGTGATCTGGAGATCAACTCAATAACAGATATTATGCCGAAGAGGCATAACTTTGACATACCATTCAAGCTGATCCTGGAGAGCAGAGATTATTGGCTTAGTAATAGCCATATCTTTGAACGGGGATCTCTGGTTTGGTACACGGATGGATCCAAGATGGAAGACAGAACGGGCATCGGGGTCTTCGGACCAAGATCAAGGATATACAAATCGCTTGGTTCTACACCAACCATCTTCCAAGCAGAGATACATGCCATCGAAATCTGCGCACGCGAAATTGCCAATAGAGGAATACGCGGTGCTAAAATATACATTATGTCTGATAGTCAGGCGGCACTTAGGCTTTAGGATCCTACACCTTTGAGTCTAAAATCGTCTGGGACTGTCTCACTGCTCTCAAAGAACTGGCCTGGAGCAACAGCATCACGCATCGAAGGCAACGAGAAGGTGGATTACCTATCAAAAAAAGGTGCGGATTCTCAGTTTATTGGACCGGAGCCATTCTGCGGCTACTCAAAAAGCCGAATAGCAATGCGTATCCGGTCATGGGAGGACGACTGTAAGCACTCACACTGGATAAATATCCCAGGGTCAAGACAAGCAAAGAGGTTTAAACCCACTCAAAACAGAAATCGAAGGAGCTGCTCTCACTCAGCAGACCAGATTTAAGGCTGATAACAGGACTTTTAACTGGTCACTGTCACCTGGGCTACCACCTAAAAAAGTTAGAACTGGCTGATGATGACACCTGTCGTTTGTGTCTAGAAGAGGAAGAGACTGCGGAACATATCCTCTGTCACTGTGAGGCCCTCGGCCGCATGAGGCTTAGACACCTTGGTGGGGCTTTCCCATCACCGACAGACATAGCCAAGATAGCCCTCAGAAAAATTTTGGGTCTGATAAAGGAACTAAAAATTGACGGGGCGGCCTAATATTGAACCTGGATCAGGTCACAAAAGATCAAATTGGTCGCAGTGACTTAAGGATGCGGAAAGTCCTTGATTCAATCCTTAATAATAATAATAATAATAGATCCAACTCCCTTTCTAAAATCAAATTTTTTTGTTCATCATAGATCTGGAAAAAAATTTTCGCTATGGGGCTATGCAGGGCTTTTCTTGTCGCCACTGCAACCTATCTGGAACTGGAACAATATACTCTGTAAAATAATAAACGAAGCATCCAAATCTGTCCACGCGTTACTAAGTTAGCTTTTCATCCTCTCCCACCGTACGCCTAAAATTTTTAATATATTCTATACAATAAAAAAGAATCCTTCAAATCGCTCTACGTGTTGCGAAGTTAGGCACCCCGTCTCGAAAACCGGTCCACCAGTTAGCGCGTGGGTTTCTCTCCTTCTTTCTCAGCCGGGCTTGGCCCCGGCTACGGCGGAGTTAGATAAAAGGGTATCCTAGTGAATTTAAACAATCCAAATGGAGTTGTGAAAGCTGTTTTGTGTAAATTATAATTAGCCTTGGAAATTTGATGATAAGTTCTTACCAATTCTAATTTTGAAATTTTGAATTTCCATCTAATCGCCTTGGTCGTGAAAATGGAAGATGTCCTTTAGTTTCTATGTGATGCACCACGTTACGTTTAACTGGTATATTATATCATACTGGTTAATGATTGTATAATAACGAGGAGTTGGAATATTTGTGTTTAACGTGATCGCACTAACACTTCAAGTTGTACCGTCGAGTAACTTTTTGTTTTTCAAACCGGCTAGGAAAATAAATTTTGTTAAAAAGTCTGCACCAATGATTGGCCTGTTCACATTAGTAGTGGTAGACGGGAAGATGAAGCCTCCTCTTCTAGTGCCGAAATCTACTTTGAGTAGTTTCGTACCATAAGTGTTAATGGTAGAACCGTTTGCTGCTGATAAATACAACTTAGGGTTTTTGTTGAATTTTCTAAAGAATACGTTAGGTACCACGGAAATATCAGCACCTGTATTTATAGAAATTTAAAATGATTTTGTTTGTCAAATATAAATAAATGTTTTAAAATCTTATTATTAAATATATTGCTTACTAAGGAATTAATTGGTTTTTCGTTATGTATATTTTTTAATGAACACGGTGAAATGCATTTAATCGCCTTGGTAGCAAACTTAGAGTGATACCAACAATAAGAGTTATTACTATCTCTAGAATTTGAAGTTCCTAGAGCGAAAGTTAGAAAATTAGTTTTAAAAAGATAATCGTTTTCTCAAAACTTCTAAATTTTCTATTTTGCTTTCTAATTTATTTATTTTGGTCAAAAGAACTTTGTTATTGATAAATTTATAATTTTATTCTTCAATATCTTGTTTCCCAGAAGATATTAAGGCTATGTTGATATTTACCGGCAATTTTCTCATCCATGGTTTTTTTTATTAAAGATTTGTTAAATGTAGATGAATTATCTGTAAGAATTTCCATAGAGCGATAGAATTCGGCAGGTCTACTATCTATTTCGGTAACAGATAGAAGTTACTCTAACTTTTTCTTTTCCGGCTCTGTAAACCTTTTAGTTACAGTATTCATCGAACATTCATGTTTATTAAGTTGTGGAGGATTTTCTAAAAAATCCAGAACGTTTGTGATTACGTCGACCAGCAAAGAGGCAAATTTGTTTCAACCTGGATAAACCAAGCTTCTGGGTATGGAGTCTAAAAGTGCTGGCTGCATTATTGTTGTGGTTAAAGTTTGTAGCACTTGTCAATTGTGTACTTGTAGATAGTTAAATTTCACTTTACACTGATCTTAAGGTAACTTTAACTTCGCGAATTAACAAAGTATGGAAGTACAACTCGTATTATAATAAGATAAGACTTTAAGATGATTATGCAGTGATAAAATAAATATTTTTTTGAGTTAAAGATATATTATTTATTGAGAATGATAAAATTTTGAAAAGGTGAAAAAATATGTTGTATTGTAGTATTTGTGTATATTTCTGTTGTACAATAAAATTAATATTAATTAAGAAACATACCAATATTAACGTCACTAAATGTGCTGCTTTTACTTCTTTCTTATTGAAGATGGGTTGTTGAAAATTTTTCTTCTTGTTGTAGAGGTGTTGGCTATTCTTCCTTTTTCCTAAAGATGACTAGTCGAAGTTGTTGTATTTTGCTGTAATTAATTGTTTAAGAATGGTTTTAATACCGAGGATGCCTTACACTGGGTGGGTGCAACTCTTATTAAAATGTCGCTTTACCCTGGGTGGGGGGGGGGGGGGGGTGCTGTTTGTTGTTTATTGGATTCTTACTTTGAAACTAGAGGAGGGTAGGGGGTATCTCTGTTTCAAAATTAATGTTGTTGGATTTACCGGTTTCGGCATAGTCCTGACGAGATATTTGCAATCTGTTGGCGTTAGATTTGCCCATATATCTTTTAGCCGCTCCTTCAGGTCTTCTTTGTTCCTGGTGGGGTTAGTCCGTAAGATTTTCTTTGCCACAAAGTCTCTATAGGTGACAAATCGGGAATCGATGATAACCACTGTAAAACTGGGATTCTCTGTTCTTGAAACCATCTCTTCACTTGCTTTGCACTATGACATGCGCGCCAAGGCGAGAGATGGAAGGCAAGAAATGTTCGTCCGAAATGTATATGTACTTTGTACTGTTAGCAATATCATAAAAAAAGCGTACACCTCCAACTCCTTGAGAGTAAATGGATCACCGTACCATAGTCGAAGCCAGAAATTTCACTTTTTCTTTAGACAGTCAGTGTGGATACTTCTGTGAACGTTCGACGAACCCGACACCGACTGTCACCAATAGAAACTTCAAAGCGAGCTTCGTCGCTCCAAATAATTGAGTTCCATTGCCTTTGACCAGTGTAAGCGTCTTTCATCTTGGATTAATGTTAAAAACGATTTTTCTTTGCATACTTGAAAAACTTAATAAGACTTAGGATTTCGGGGCCTACAACGGGCCACTAAAGGCCTCAGTGCACATCTTCCGCTCTTGCAAACCAAAGGATTGCGGAGTTTGGCTGAACAGCCATTTAACATTTGACGAGCACGTTGATGCAATAGTTATTGGGGCAAATTCTACCTTGGGCTTTATTAAAATCACATATCCAATTCTTGAGTAGGCTTGTTGTGTTTGGTCATCATTTTATCACAATTATATTGGCCGGGTAGAGGCATATAATTGTGTATTTGCATTTCGTGGACTTCCATGTAGTGAACCTCTCATGTTGCCTAATTACATAGAAATCTCTAAAATTTAGATGTAGGATATCTAAAACTTGTTTTGAGTGTCGTAAAGGTAATATTGATTCCCCAGTCTTTCTGTCTTTCTCTAATATACCAATTCCAGGTCGCAATTTAAGAAATGTAGATTTTCTTAAAATTCCACAACATTGCATGGTTTTTACCAGCCCATCACATCAATCTCTCGTTTTCTTAATTCGCTTTTTGACAATATTGGCTTTAATCTACCTAAAACTGTAACGTGTAAAGGTTAAACTTTCTTGAGTATTCTTTTGCATTACTTATTAGTTGCTCTTGTTATTTTTATTTATTATTGTTAATTTATGTTTTTGTAAAACAATCAGCTTTTGATTAAACTTGTTTATAAATAAATCCTCTGTTTTCTGCCAAAGTATCAGTAAAGCCAAAATCTCCGTATTTTTGGAGGCAATGAAATTTGTAAAACCCTGCTTATTCTCGGCAGATTTGGTAAAATTGTTTGTTCCGCAAATATCCTTAATACACTAAAAGCCGGCAATTCATACCTATACCCTGCGGAATACTTCTGATTAATCTAACACTGCATAAGATCCATTTCTTTCTCATATAATCCTAAGTGCGCACAACTAATTTAGAGCATAATTCTGTTGTCTCAATGTGAAAGGGGATATGAAAGTGTATAAGGTTAAAGCAGTCATAACCTTTTATCTTGAGGTTATGACGATACATAAGTTAGAATGAAATCAACTGAAAACCGTTTTCACTTTTTCCCAAGTACAGTTTTCACGTGCCTCATAAGAATTTTCGTTTACAGCTTTCCTATAGAAGTTAAATGAACGTGACTCCGGCTTACCTTCAAAGTTCGAAAAACTTCCTGCATGAGGCTGGGTGTCTTTTGATTATTTCATGATGTCTGGAGTTACCAAACTTTACCAAAGCTCGCATTTTATAGCGTACAGCATGTGACGTTGCCAACATGTTGACGTTCAGGTTTAGTTAATTTTACACGTGAGCAGTTATCACCTGTTAGTGAACTTAATGACGCTTGATTTTCGCACAGAAATTAGTCAGTGGAAATTAGAGTCTGTGAATGAATGACTTTTGTGTCAAAATCTAAAACTATTCTTAATGTTAAGCTATATTTGCCAAATTTGAGGTGAACGAAGAACGTTAAATGAAATATGTAATGTATATGTATGTTACGATCAACATGGGTATTTTGTAAAATGACCGGCCATTTTATAGAAAGCCTGTTCGAAATTTTCCCAAGTACTGGAATACCAGCGAACAAATTGCTTAATATTTTTTTTTAAGTTTAGAAGTCTAACTAAATTGCAGCGTAGTAGATTTTTAAAATTCACATAATGCGGCTATTTAAAAAAAAACCTTTTTACCCAAAAATAGCACTTTAATTCTCGGGAAAAAATCGATAAAGCTGAAATATTTAAAAAAATCCTACGCTGCAATTTATATAATTCATTTTTACACAAAAGAAAAATTCAGCAAATCAGTTGAACAGTTACCGAGATTTTTTTAAGGAGTTTAAAGTTTCGAGTTAAATTACTGTATATTTTGGCGTAATTTTGGTATAAAATCGTAACGAATTCATATGTCTAAAATATGCATATATGTTAAAAAAGATTTTGAAGGTTTTATTTAAAAACCACTGAACTAAAAAATAAAAAATAATGTTTAGTGAAATTTAAGCCTCAAAAGTAAAGCTTTAGAAAAACCACTTCCTTTGTCATAAGCGCAGGTACTTAGAAGGTTCAAAGGATCATTTTAAAATAGGCTTTATTTCAGATAAGAAGTGTTAAAACAGTATTACATATGACGTTTGATAACTTCATTTCAAACACATGCAAAAGACAAATTCCTTAAATGTGGTATATGAAAATACCAGGTTTTTCTTCCACTCTAATACTACTGCTGTTTACTATATTAATGAGTATTGTTTGTACAACTTTTTATTGGTTTAGAAGAAAATTTGTGGAAACCCCATGCCTTCTATTTTATTTCTATCAAGCTTAACTAGGACTTACTTTCTCACTAGCGCATTTACGTATTTCTACTATTATTCTTTCCTTACATAAAATATTAACTACGAGTGTCTAACACAATAAGATTTGTGGAATTACAACTCTCATTCAACTTGGCCGAAATCCTTTTGCAGATATCACATATGGATTTTATAAGTATTTGTTGTATCATGTAGTTTCATCGTAGAAAAATGCCAAGGTGTCTTGATAATTGAACACAGTGGTCTTGAAACCCCGGCAAGTATAGACAAAATGTGGACAGGTAGGCTCAACGTAGAATTTTTGTGGATTGTTTGAGCATCCTAAATTTTTAAGATTCGAAATCGTAACTGATCCCGTTGTTTTTTTTTTGTATTCGCAGCTATAGAATTATATAATTTGGAAACGAAAAGCGCGCCGTTTTTTAAATTACACATATGTCGTTTTCGAATGCACGCAACGGTAAAGGTAAAAATTCAGTAAAATTCTTTAGTTCCAACGCTGAACATTTCTGCTCTCCTTAAAATTTTCACTACAATGCATAGTTTTCCAGATATCTTTAATTTTTTACAATTGAAATTTCGCCATTTTTCGCATACATTTATATATACAAATAATTCGACAACGGGATCAGTTACGATTTCGAATCTTAAAAATTTAGGATGCTCAAACAATCCACAAAAATTCTACGTTGAGCCTACCCGTCCAAATTTTGTCTATACTTGCCGGGGTTTCAAGACCACTGTGTGAAGTTGTTTGTATAGGATTGGGGTCAAATTGAATCGACGGAAGTCCCTTCAGTTGTGGGGCCTCAAATCCTAGCACTACTTTATATCTAGAAATCATCTAGATATATTTTATAAGATTTTTTGTTCAGAAATCAAAAATTTATTTTGTTAAAATATTTATTAACTTTTAATCCTTATTGTTCAAACAATCTGGTTAGACTGAAATTTCAATTTACAATTTTTGTAACCTTCTTTACATTTAATACATAGATAGTTTGTTTATAATTTTCTCTGTATAGAGTAAAGTATTTTATTGTCAATGATTGAATGATTATTATATCTTTTAAAGTGTTTGTGTTTCACACTATTCAGAGTTTATCGAAGTGTACATGTTGACCAAAATATATTTGACAGTTATTTTATCTGTACAGTCTGATAGAATCTAATCAAAGTGGATTTATTTAAAATATCAAACTGATAAAATTTTAGTTACAAAGTAAAAATTAAATTTGTAGCTACCGCTTCAATAATCATGTTCAATATTTTACTTTGCTTTACTTGAATTTTATTAGGGTGGGATTTATTACATTTAGACCATACTGGAGTTAGGACAGTTTGAAGTATCATTTTATAGATCATTAATTTATTTTCTTCGCTCAAAGTAGATTTTCAGTTTATCAGTCGTTACAGTAAATTTATTAATAAAGGAATTTTGTTTATCTGATACTAAACATTGCCGTTTTTTCAAATTAAATCCCTAGCCGGTAGGAATCTAGAACTTCTTTTCCTGCTAAGAAACATACTTGTTGTATTTTGGTTGGGTTTCACTTGATTTTCCATATGTTGAAGTATGCTGCAATTTGATGTAAGTTGAACTCGAAATTATTGATAATTTTGTTGTCACTATCAGATTTAAATAAAATCATGTCATCAAGCAAACAGTAGTAGTTTACATATATTTTTATTCAAAAAAGTCACCTTCTGAGTCAAAACAACGGTCGAATCTCTTGTAGAATGTTTTGAAGAACTCCGAGTACTAAGTTTTTGGAATGCCCTTCAAAATACTTGCCGAAGTTCTCTGGATATCCAAAATCGTGTCGAAACTCTTTCCTTTCATCGCCAGTTTTAGCTTTAGAAATAGCCAGAAGTCGCACGGTGCTAAATCAGGTGAATATGTGGGGGGGGGGGGAATTGGGGAATTCACGTACGATCCTATTCTTGTGCGCCAGTGCATTGTCGAAGAACTCGTCCCTACGAGGAAGAAACTAATGGAGATGTATACGCTGATTTTCCGTGGTCAAATTTGAATGCGTGTAATGTCAAAATTGAACAAAGTGCTGTCAAATTAACGAAGTTCTGTCACTTTTCTGTTTACTTGACGTGGCAAAATTGTTGACCAATGTAAAAGTTCTGCTTTAATGAAATTGGTGTAATATATATCATCAAAAATTTTATATTGGTGAAGTGAAAGAAGTTTTATATATACTTTAACTGAAATTGTTAGTTGTATAAAGAAGGTTTTAGTGAAAACTAATTATGAAGTGTATAGTAGAATTTTGTCAGAATAACACCCTTTGTGAGAAAAGTTTGTCTAGGAGGGGTTTGCGAAAATTTTTATTATAGATATCAATATTTCTAGATTTTTTGATCGTGAAATTTTATATTTATGTTACTATGAATTATGCGGTTAAGAAAATACAAATATTGACATTGATTAGTATTCTTGTACTTTAGATTCCCAAAATATGTAGTTTTACGCCAAAAGTGGCTTAAACTTGGAAGAAGATTTTCAAAACGAAGACCTATTTCAACGAGAGCAGAGAAACGAGACTAGGCAGTGATACAATCCTACAAATTAAATTAGCGCTGAATATTTTCAATAACTGGTAATGCTTTTTTCAGTGACAAAGGTTCTTGTAGATTTTCATACTAGAAAGGGTAAAGTGATTTGTTCAGTGCATTTATTAAATCAAGACCTATTTCAATTCAACGAAGTGATACAACTTAAATTGAATATTTTCAATAACGAAATGCTTTGTTCAGCTAATCTACTTTTTTCTGAAGAATCCACACAAATTAAATGTGTGAGGGAAAACATTGCAATCATTGAGCCATTGGGCGAATTAAACTCATCAAATTTCACTGAAGTCGTAATATTAAGCAAACGGTATACTGATTATTTTTTTAAATAATGCTGAGATTGAGAAGACGTACTTTCAATTTTATATGGTAAAATTTGACTTTATTTTTTGTTTATTTGAACGTGTCTACGTTGTTTAAAAAACGCACCAAGAACCCTCTCAAACAAAACAATTTTGCGCCGCCTGCAATGCCATTTTACTTAATGTAGGAAAGATTACCGCACACTATTAAAGTTGCCATGATTTTTGGAGTTTAGGGCATCTCCATTTAGTTTCTTCCTCGTAGACTCGTCGAAACCTGCCGCATAAACGATGCAAGACGTGTGTCTTGTTAATCTTTTGATTTTTAACCGACTTCCCAAAAACATGGAGGTTCTAAGTTCGCCGCGTATTTTTTTTTTTAGTTTTTTTTTAAAAATTTTTTTTTTTTTTATGTCTGACCGGGCGTCAGACGTTCGTAACGCGTCGACCGATTTTGATGATTCTTTTTTTGTTGGGTAGAGTATGTTCACCGATTGGTACCATGTTAAAAAAATTTTTGGTAGGGTGGTGGTGGGGGGTGGGGGGGGGGGGGGTGAAACCTAACTTTGTAACGCGTGGTCCGATTTGGATGGTTCTTTTTTTGTTGTACAGAGTATGATCCGCCATTGCTAAGCGGAGAAAAAAAAATTTGGCCTTGGGTGGGGGGAGGGGGAGGGGTAGTCTAACTTTGTAATGCGTGGACCGATTTCGATGATTCCTTTTCTGTTGTATAGAGTATGATCCCCCATTGCTAATAGGAGAATAATTTTGTCCTCTGGTGGTGGTGGGGGAGGGGGAGGGGTAGTAACTTCGTAACGCGTGAACCGATTTCGATGATTCCTTTTCTGTTCGGTAGAGTATGTTCCTTGATTGATACCATGAGAAAAAAAGTTTAGTAGAATGGGGGTGGGGTAGGGGGTTAAAACTAACTTTTAACGCGTGGTCCGATTTTGATGGTACTTTCTTCGTTTTATAGAGTCGAAGACACTAAACAGTGAAAAATAAAATAGTTTTTAAAAAAAAGTTGAACCGACTTCACAAAAAGCGCTAAAAAGCATAAAATAATTTTTAATTTTATATCTATTACGACATTTTGAAGTCGGTGCAAATTAAACAAATAAAACAACTACAGAACCACAATTGAAAGTAATACATAATACTACCTGAACGATTTACCTTACGGGATTATAAGGAATGACGATTAAATAGTTTTGTTGTAGTTTTTTGGTTTGCACCGACTTCAAAATGTCGTAATAGATATAAAATTAAAAATTATTTAATGCTTTTTAGCGCTTTTTGTGAAGTCGGTTCAACTTTTTTTTAAAAACTATTTTTTAGTCAGTGCGTTTGGGACAAAGCGCGTGCAGACCTTCCGTTTGCCCAAACTTTCTGTTAATATGCGGTAGGCAGTGGTTTTATGAATGCCAGTTAGTTCTTCGATGAGCCCAGTGGACGCTGGATAATTTTGCAGAACATCAGCCACTTTTTTTACGTTACCTGCAGTTCGAAATATTGAAGCAGAAATATAGCATACCACTTTAAAAAGTTCTTATGACTAGTTGCATCACTCCCATAAACACTTTTTCTCATTTGAAAAGTTTCTGTGGCACTTTTACCAAATTTGAAACAGAATTTCGCGTGTTGCGAAAAAAAATAGAACTGTGACAGTACATATCTCAAGCGCAGTATAGCCAACACAAAATCAGTCACACTTTCTATGGGACACACTGTGTATATTGTAAAGAAATTAACTAAGTTCTGCACTTAGTGGAATTCCTGATTCTCTTTTTATAGTAGTAGTTGAGCTACCGTGGAATGATACATAGAAATATCTGACTTCCAATTATCTTTAGTTGCTTTTTAACCGACTTCTCAAAGACAAAAAGGTTCTATGTTCGACATGTATTTTTTATTTAAATTTTTCAGAATAATTTCATAACGCGTGGGCCGATTTTGATGATTCTTTTCTCTTGGGTAGAGTATGTTACTCGATTGGTACCATGTCAAAATAATATTTGGTAGGGTGGGGGTGAAACCTAACTTCGTAATGCATGGACCGATTTCTATAATTCTTTTTTTGTTGGATAGAAATTAGTTCGCCATTGTTAATAATGAAAAAAGAGGGGTGGTCTAACTTCGTAACTCGCGGATCGATTTGAATGTTTCTTTGTCTGGTAGAGTATGTTCCCCGATTGGTACCATGTCAAAATCGTTGGTGTGGGGGTCAAACCTAACTTCGTAATGCGTGGACCGATTTTAATGATTCTTTTGTTGTTGTATAGAGTGTGATCGCCTATAAAAATGAAAAAACATGTTCCTAGAGAGAGAGGGGTAGTCTAACTTCGTAACGCGTGGACAAAGTTGGATGATTCATTTTCTGATGTATGCTCCCCCATTGGTACCGAACACAATTGTAAACGGTGGGGTGCTAGTAGGGGAGGGGTTGGATATCAACTTGTTAACGCGTAGATCGTTTCAGATGACTCTGATTAGATGGAATATAATCCCCCATTGCTAATATGAGCATAAATTTTTCGCTAACTACCCAGTTGCAAATCGCAACTTTTAGGAAATTTCATTAGATGTTCATTCATAAACCTTGAACGAAGAGTTACTTACGAGCAATCCGTTTTCGACCTCAAGTTTTCTTTCAAACTGAACGAACCCACAAAATTTCACATAGCTTACAGAAGAAACACACACCCAGCCATATAAAGTATACATACAATATACCGTCTGGATGTGCTTGGTAAAACAAGTTTAGGGGCTGACGGGATGGAGCGTTATAAAAACGACACGCGGAGCTGTATTTAACAGTCTCTGACATTCCGAAATAATAAGAA
This sequence comes from Leptarthrus brevirostris, assembly GCA_964036015.1. NCBI lineage: Eukaryota > Metazoa > Arthropoda > Insecta > Diptera > Asilidae > Leptarthrus > Leptarthrus brevirostris. Next base: position 74,226,365 of record OZ038373.1, read on the forward strand.
TTTCGTTATATCATTTCCAGGGTGTCTTCCTGGTACGTTCTAAATTAGAAAAACACAAAAAAATATCGATTGTTTGAAACCAACAACCCCTTAAGTATAATATTCAACACGCTTATAGGCCTGTAGGTACAGACTTAAACATAATCTCTCCTCGATTTTAAAACTGGAACAGATTTTGTAATTTTCCACTTCTTAGGAATTAGGACCGTTTTATACAGGGTGTTTCAGATCTGACGTGCCAAAATGAGTAAGGTGATAGACCTCACTAAAGTCTTGTGAAGTCGGTTCAACGTTATTTGCTTTTTTTTAAACTATTTTATTTAACACCTCAAGGTGTCTAATTTGTTCGCGTATGTGGCCGGCAGTTTTATTTAAGAATACTAAAGGCATATCAGTTTTTGATTTACTTACATTGTCTAATGTCTTGGTAGTTTATGGGTTGCCGCATTTTCGTCGATTTTCTTTTATATTTCCTTATATTTGTTGTACTCCAAGGCACGGCGTTTAATTTCGCTATTTCCGGTAATATAATTTTCGTCATCTCCCAATTCAGAGGAACCAGAATACCCGCGCTTAATCGAAGTATTCATTAAACACTTTGTACTGTCAATGAGTTTGTTTTGTCTAAGAGACCCTCGAATTTACGATCTATTCACGGCAGCTGTCAGACTAAGAAGTTTTCTTACGTAGCGCGCGGTAGCTAGATATGCCAAAAGTTAAAAGTATGGAAATTAAAAAATGGCGGCCCAATTTGACACTTCCGAGCTAAATACAGCACCAGCTATGAGCGCCAGCTACGTATTGTGCACCAGGCCTTATGCGGCAGAAATCAGTACCATACAGTGTTAAGCTTCACATGTTTAACGCTGCAGCTCGCTGAAAATTTTTATCTCAAGACTATGCAAAATTACTACAAATGTCTGCTAAAAGTGTTACAGGGAATGTCTGCTGGTAAACTTACCAAATGCTGGCCAAAATAATTGTGGGAAAAGTGATACTAATAAGATGATATTCCATTTAAAGGAAAGGAGAATTATTACCACATGCGCTTTACCTAAACTTAATAAACTAATATTGACCTAGAAAACAATCACCAATCAAAAATAGCCGAAAATTTGCGAACATAAGTCGTCGGTGGAGTAAGTGATAACATGTCGGACTTTGGGGGTTGCACAGTAATGTCGTTGGTTCGGAATGTACTTTAAATTATGTCTCAAATCGGTTACGGATACTAGCGAATAGGCGAAAAAAAACAATCATCCACATCGGTCCAAGCGTTCGAAGTTAGGCTCTATCTCTCCCCTAACTCACCTGTTGCCCACGGTACTCTATACAACAGAAAAAAATCATCCGAATTGGTACACTAATATTATCTCGATCACCGCCACGCTTCCAGACATTAAATAATTAAATCAACGTGACATATGTAGGCTTAAAATGAAAAATACATTATTTGTTCTTTGAAGAACTATAACTTAAGCTTTAATTCCATTCCCTTCATAAAAATCTGTCAGAATTTAGAAAATTAAATTATGCGACTATTGTAAACCTTTTATCACGATGCAGAAGAAACAGGACTTGCCTTCAAACAGTCTCCTTATTATGCTATTAGTAGCCTTGGTAACTTAAGGTCTATAATCTTCAATCAATGAACCCCAAAATTATTGTTTTCAAAATATAGGAAAAAACTAAATAAAATCGTATTAAAAACAACAAAAAATTGTATAGGTCTATTATAAAATAATGAGTTGTTATAGGACCGTAAATTTGTTATTTATTTATTAAAATTTTCAATTGTTGACAAAACTTTAATTACCAAAGCACGTTTTCGTTTCCAGTAAGGAAATGGTGATTTCACCCATGCTAGCTAGCTAGCGTGGAATATGAATATCAATTTTTCATTTAGGGTAGATTGAGATCTAGAATTACATAAGAAGGTTTCTTGAGACAAACCTGTTTCAAGGTCGGGCTACCGAAGCAAAACAAAAGTACCACATTGATGGCTCAGGTTCATGCTTCATTGGAGGTTTCCTAGCACCTTACCTTCCGGAAGATTGGTGGCGATAGTGAAATGTAAATGAGTCGCCTACTCTATGCCCAAGTGATCTTCAAATGACTTCATTTCAATTATCAATTACGTTTTGCTCTTATTTTTCAAATGCGGTTAGAAGCTTAAGTTATTTTTTATTCGCATTTGAAAGGTAAGACACAGTATAAAAGAGGAATCGGATTCAGAAATCACACAGTTCAGTAGTGAGTTACATTCAAACATCGTGTTCAGACAGAAATCTACCAAAATGTTCAAATATGTAAGAAAAGTTTTTAATTAACTACTAACTAGTAAGTATAACAACAGAGTTTTATTTCTTAAATAATTTCAGTTGATCTTCGCTTGTTTCTTGGCTTTTGCTGCTGCTAGGCCAGGTGCTTTGGTGTCATCACCTGTTGTTTCTACATATGCCGCTGCTCCTTTGACAACTTATTCCGCTGGCGCTCCTTTAACATATACTTCTCTACAGACAGCTCCCTTGGCTTATTCTGCTTATGGTACTCTCAATCCCTATTCCTACGTATACTGATTGGACGAAATTAAAAGGACTCTGAATGGATTTTTTTTTTGGATTAATGTTCGCTAATTATAAAATTTATTAATAAAGTTTTTGCGCAAAAATCCACAGAATATTTAAATATTTATATTTGGCTGGTGATTTTACATGACTTACTTTCATAACATGATTGAATATTTTCTTTTAGTTAACAACATTTAGTTTTGTGTATAATAATGCAAATACAGCGAAAGTAATTTAATTAATATAATGCGAAATTTATAATAACAAAGGTTTTAACTAAAATTAGCCCGAAATGTGTTTAAAGTTGCTATTTCTCGGGTGCAATTTAGCTGACAGTACTACATTTTTGTCAAAAAATGTTTTGAGCAATAAGATACTTCCTGCATATCCGACCCTCCGTTATTCTTGAAATCCGTATGAGTACGAAACTAGAACTCTTTTATAACACAGTCAAATTATCTCCACCGCATGCTTAGGTTGAACCCCGAAACAGTAGTCGACAAATTGGCAAGATTTGCTTGTTCCGGCAAATTATTTTACAAGTTTTTCATATCACCCTTACAGGAAGTACTCTCTAATTATGGTGATGATTTATACGGTACCTACGTTAGGTAGGTGATATGTTCGCGCAAGTAAAACTGTAATACACCTTTTGATAATTTACAAATAGAATATGAAAAGTGTTATTTACTTGCAGAAAAAAACAATTAGTTGATAATCAGGTTTTTAACCGGCTTTCCAAAAACGAGAAGGTTCTCAGGTCGACATGTATTTTTTACGAATTAGCGGTCATGCCCGCAGTTCTCAAATTTTGAATCTGGTGTACGGCTGAGAGAGGATAGCCTAATTTCGCAACGTGTGAATCGATTTAGATTCCATTTTCGTTGTATGGCGTATATTCCCCCCATTGTAGCTTAACTTCGTTAGGCGCAGAGGGATTAAGATTATTCGTTTATTATCGTACAGAATACCTTGCTCAATTTTTATTATGACATAAATTTTTGGCTTAGGGTGTGGGTAGGAGTATTGTATAAAATTCATTTTGTACCAACGGTGAATATGGATAGTGAAAGGTGCAGTGGCCTTACTATGTAATGCTTGGCTTTGGATGATTCTGGTTTTGCTGTACTTTGCCGGACTAGCACCACGGTAAAGAATTGTATCTGGTATTGGGGGTAGCGATTAATTAATTAATTAATTTATTTATTTACATCAGATTCATCAACAATTATTTGATTACTACAGCGCAAAATACTTATAAACTAAACTACAAACAAGAAGCCGAAAATCAAGTTGATCAGCGACTGAAGGACAGCGGTTCACACCATCTACGACCACTCATCAACCAAGACACTGTCTGAGTATGCCCTTCAATTGCTGCCTGGAGAGGTTCAGGTCAAGATTGGCGAAATGTTGGTTGAGGAGACGAGACATCGACGTGATGGGCTCGTACATCCCATACAGAGTACGATGACCAGAGACGTGCAGGAAGTTGTTCCTCAAGGATCGTTGCGGGATAGAGATGTTCACAGCCGCCAGTAAGTCAGGAGAATTTATTGTACCCTGCAATAGATCGAAGAAAAACAATAGTTTGGAGATGTTACTCCTCTTTTCGAGGGAGTCAAGAGAAATCAGCCCCAAACGATCAGTATAAGAAGGGAGCAACCAGGGATCAGTCCAGGGAAGTCCACGGAGGGCAAATCTAAAGAATCTGCGCTGCACTGCTTCGACGCGGTTGACGTGAACGCGAAATAGGGAGACCATACGGGGCTGTCATATTCCAAAAGCGGTCTGACGAAGGTACAGTAAAGAAGCTTAGTTAGGTAGGGGTCGTCGAGTTCCTTAGACCATCTTTTAACGAAACCCAGCATCGAGTTAGCCCTACCAACGATCGAATCCACATGATCATCAAATGAAAGGCGAGCATTGAGGACCACACCTAGGTCCTTCATCTTATCAACCCTGCATAAGGTAACGCCATCGACGGTGTAGTCAAAGAGGAAAGGACGTCTCTTACGGGAAAATGTCATAACGGTGCACTTGCCGACATTTAAAGGAAGGCGATTGCGAACACACCAGTCGCAGAACACGGCTAGGTCAGAGTGCAAGGTACTGCAGTCTGCTACGTGAGAAGCAATGAGAAAAATTTTAGCATCGTCCGCATAACACAGAATTTTACTGTAGGTCAGGAGAAGCGAAACATCATTGACGTATAGAATGAAGAGAAGTGGACCAAGGATACTACCTTGAGGCACCCCCGAAGTGACGAGGATTTGGTCAGAAAGAGCTCCCCGAAACAAGACACGTTAGGTACGACCAGACAGGTAAGAGGACAACCACTTTATGAAACAGGAGGGAAACCCAAGAAGAAACAATTTATGAACCAGGATACCATGGTCAATCCTATCGAAAGCCTTACTGAAATCGGTGAATACACAGTCGACCTGTTTGCCCGCTTCGATGGCCGGTAAACAATAATTAATGAATTCGAGGAGGTTGGTGGTGGTAGACTTCCGCTTGAGGAAGCCATGCTGGAAGGACCCCATAAAAGGCCTACAGTGAAATCGAAGAACGTCACTGACGAGGGACTCAAAAACCTTTGCGGTATGGCATAGGCTGGCGATTGGTCGGTAATTGGAGACGCCTCACCTACTGCCTTTCTTATGGAGGGGAATCAACACGGAATTCTTCCAAAGTTCAGGAAAGCGGCCAGATTGTAGGGACAGATTGAACAAATAACAAAGAACAATGGCAAGAGACAATTGGCATTTCTTCAGGAAAGAAGCGGGTAAACCGTCGGGACCACCGGTAAAGCCTTCCGCCAAATTAGATAAATGTTCAGCGATGAGTGCATCGTTGAATACTAAATCTTTAGGCTCAAGGGAGGTAGGCGGGAGCCGCGTCAAGTGTGTAAAATCAGAAGGGGAAATATCACAGAGGGAATCACAGAAAGAGGTTCGGAAAAAATCCGCAAAAAAATCTGAAATTGTAGGAGCATCGTCGCTCTCACAGTCGCGGTACCTCAAAGAGGACGGATATGCATCACATTTACGCTTCGAGTTAATAAATCTCCAGAATAATTTGGGGTCACTGCGCAACGTAGTTCTCATATTAGACAGGTACTCGGCATAAGAGTCCTGCAGGCGAGCAGAGAAACGGTGGAAAAGGTCAGTGTACGCCAGGTAGTCATCATGGCTTCCCGAGAAAAAAACCTCTTCCAAGCTTTACCCCTTAGATTCCTCAGGTGTCGTGAGGCACCATCAACCCAGGGACGGAACAGATAAGGAGATCCAGACCTAGGACATCATAAAAAGCGCTCGTCGCCAGATCAACGTCGCGCTCCCCCAACACGCCCGACCAATCACAGGAAAGTAACCAGTCATTCACGCACGAGAAGTCAGCACGTTTAAAATTGAAGTAGAAGTCACCGAGTACGGAAGGAGATGCAGCAGGGGAGTCGAAGCACATGGTGACTAAAAGAGCAGGGTGATGACTAGATTCAGGGACTAGAGGGACCAGGCATCTCCTCACAGCTGTGCTATCAGGGTCAGAAGAAAAAACGAGGTCAAGAAACCAGCTCATAATGTACAGCCAGATACGGATGATTCGTGTTTACCTTGTAGTTAGTACACTACCTATGGAATTGTTGCAAAAAGTTGAACCAACCTCACTAAAAGCGCGAAAACGCATAAAAGAATATTTAACTTTATGTTTATTACGATAATTTGAAGTTTGCCTTAAACGAACTTAGCTGAACCAATTTTGGTTTAAAAAAAAAACTCTTGCAACAGTTGGGCCACCTCGAAAGCATAGAAAAAAATACTATAATGTAAAATTTTAAAGTAATGTACAATGAATGAATGTATCTTTCCAAGTCCATACCGTGAAGTGAATGAATTGGGATTTCCCATTGTTTTGCTAATATTTAATTGTTGCAGCTACAAAGCTGACTTCCCACCCCTTTCCCTGTTTTTGAAGACGGAGAATATAAAAGAAATCCCATTATCCTACAGACTAGTACTGACTAAATTAGCATATTGAGAAGCAAATACTTATATCTTATTAAAAAGATTAGGATCTAAAAGTTATTTCTAGTCATTTAGCAAAGTTTTGTTTTTTGTTAATTTCAAATACTTAATGTAGATCTAATATTTTTCCACCGGATAAACTATGAATCAATTCTAAATTATTAATATGAGTCATATGACCCATTTCAATAAGATGTGTGCACAAATCTGAACTATGCCGAGAATTTTAAACAGAAGAAATGCGTTCCTTAACAGATTTTTTATTTTTCGTTTTGTTTTACCTATGTAAATGCAATCACAATCATTGCACTTAATTTTGTATACTCCGCTTTTTTCGTTTTTGTCTTCAATAGGTTTTATTTAATTATTAGTTAAAATATTACCTAAAGTTTTCCTATTAAATAATGATGGCTTGATATGATATGGAACCTTTTTCATTTATCTTTAGTATTGAATGTTTTAGTTGAATATATTAGCGAATGCTTGCATTTTTGTTTTTCTTTCTTAGCAATTCGTAGATAAAATTCTTCGTGTATTCATTTATTATTGCTAAAATTTTAAATTTTCTTTGCTTGGTGGAATGTTTATTAACCTATCAATCATGAAACGAATAGCTGATTCTTTAATACATATTTTGGGGATGTTATGAAGAAGCAAGGATAATATTGTCGGCCAACTTTGGCTTTCTAAAGACAATAAATTCGAAGCTATTAATAATTATTTTAATAGTCAAGTCTGAAAAGTTTAACTCATCATTACCACATTCTACTGTTAATTTCGCCAATATTATTTAAAGCACAGGATAAAGATAAATAAAGTTGTCGCTTAGAGTCCGTCCAAATACATAAAACATCATCTGCATAACGAAACCAATCAGACACTTTCTTAAATGTACGACAGTTTAACTTATTACTAAATATATTATGTTCTACTTTATGCGCATAAAATTCTGCCATAAAGCCTGATGTAGCCTGCTGATGACCTTATAAATCGAAACGCGTTAAGTATTTAAAATTCAAAGTTAATTGTAGAACTAAAGCTAAATGTTTTCGACCACAAATAATTTAACCAAAAGAAATTGTACAAAAATTGTCAAAGCCCGCCAACAGACAAAAAACATCCTCTTATACCGTGTTTTCGTGGTTTAATAACACGAGAAGAGTTATGACAAAGGAGTAACAGCTTTTAGGGGTTTAAGCAACCCTTCCAAGGGGTGGAAAATCAATTAAAGTTTTTTTTTCACTTTCAATCGAGATATTCGACAGTGATCGATTTTTTACCGCAGTGTGAACCTACCCTCTGAAAGGGTTAAGAAATCAGTAATGCTGTGGCATTGCCGTTTTTTTAGCGGAGACAAGTATTTTTCAATCGCGATCTCTCCACGCAGATTCCATGGCGCGTCTACTCAAAATCAAGAGAAGAAGTGGAGGTGCGTCTACGATCATTTTATAGTGAAAGAAAGCTTGTTGCTTTCTGTCGAAGCATTTATCTACAATATTAAAAGAAGAATCTGTTCGTATCTATCCGGATTTACGAGTTGCGCGGAAGTACCGTTGAAGAATAATAAACATTCGCTTTCTGACCTCTTCGATTTCTGAATACGTTCCAAATGTAATGGACAGTTTTACTGATATTTCCCTATACTCTGCTTTAAATTAAAAGCAGCTTTTAACCAATTCGAAGACTGGGTCATCCTCTTTGGGGTGAAACATCGATCGAAAATAAATGACTCTAAGTGCCTCCTGTTCGATATTGCGATTTAAAGCGAAAAAAATTTAAAAAGGTATTTTACACTCCTTTGGGAGCATTGTTTCACCCACTTACGGCTATTACAGCCTTCCCGTTTCAAAATCTTCTTTATTTTGCATTCTCTCAAAGTAGAATATTTCAAAAGTATTCTTTGAAAATTTCAGACAAATCGTACTTTTATTTATGGAGATATATAATATCGTATATTTATGGAGATATATGTATCGTATATAATACATCGTACTCAAAACTTTAAACGCGTTTTTCTCGAATCCATGTTTTCGAAGTCGGTGATCACTGTAACTTGAGAACGGTTTTGCCGATCGGTTTGAAGTTTTTCTCACTTATTATTTACATAATTGTCCTCCGGAAGGACGAAGGATTTTTTTTTGACGATAATTTTTTTTTATAGCCGAAAATGCGAGTGAAATTTCAGTCGAATAAAGAATTTTGACTTTCAACATCCGTCACTTTGTGAAAATTCAAAATTTTTCAAATCCCTTTGTCCATCCGGAGCATTATGTTATTAACTAATGATCCCTTTTTTTTTATTTCCGATGGTCCAGTGACGAGCAGCAGTCATCACGGCAAAACTCTTTTTTTTGTACCCCTCCCAAATTTGCTGTATCCCACTCATTTTTCAATATTTTGCCATTAAAACATTTATAATATTTTCTGTAAATATATATCTTTCATGTAAAAAAACATTTGTTATTAATTATTTTAATGCGTGGCCAAAAAAAATTCTTAAGAAAGAGCTTTATTTGGAAGTCCCAACTGGGACTGCCCCTTAATAGGGTCACCACCAGTAAAGCCTGAAAAAAGGGGCATTTCGCTCAAGTCGTCTGATTGTGTACACGATAGCGTCCGTAATTGTCAACTGGACAAAAAATTATTTTGACTTATTTATCGTTTATACTTTTTTACTCTATATTTATTTATTCATTTATTTATTTATTTATTTACAATATTTCATCAATGTGCTGATTACTACAAAAAAGCACTAAACAATAAACTAAATAAAAAACTAAATAAAAACACTATAACAAATCATATAAAAACAAAAAACAAGAAGAGAATTCGCAAAATATAAATGCAGAAAACGAAAGTGCTAAAGTGAAAAAAAGCAAATAAAAAGTAGAAAGCACAACAAAGTGAAAAGTAAAAGCCAAAAAGTAACCTCAACAAAGCTGACTCCTCACATGATTACGCGATAGTTGAAAATCAATGCAATCAAAAGCGGAATTAAAAAATCGCGACATCGACGTTATAGGTTCATTTAATCCATAATTAGTACGATGAAAAGGTAACCGAAGAAAGTCGTGATTCCTCAGGGTGCGAGCTGGAACCTCACTAACATTATAAAAACCGAAAATTAATATTTCTTTTTCAGTTTTATCCCGAAGGTAAATTTTTGGAAAAAAATTTATTAATATTTTTGCTTATAGAAATTATAAAAATTAATAAAGTCACTGATAACTTTGGTTCATAGAGAACAGTTTTTAATACTCTATAAAATAAAAGTCGAATTAGGTTGATAAGTTGAATAGTTTTTTCGTAATCGTGTAGAAAAGTTGCAGAAACATGGTTTAAAAAAAACCTTAAAATGAGGGAACAAAAGAATAAGATAAGATAATATAATAAGACTCTACTGGGCAGCATCCAGCGCGCAGCATATCCCACCCAAAGTCGACACTCTCGTGCATTCTGGGCAATATCTTCTAAGATACTTGGTACTCAGAGCTGAAATATTTTAAGGATGTTCAAAGCCGGGGAAAGTGTAAGCTTTGTATTCATAGCGAATATTAGCATAGTCTTCTGAGTTTTTGACTAATTCACTCCATCATTAAGGCACTTTACAAATATAAATCAAATCAAGGTATCATTTCAAATCTAGAGTAGAGGGGGTAATGTAGTGCATGTTTCGTTTAAGGTCTTGTGCGGTCATATTTTTGAATCGATTTTAAAAGTACGTAGCTGGCTACTAGATATGGCAACACCAGCGTGAATATGTTAAATCTGATTTGTGGTCGTAAAGTTTGACATTTTTAATGGTAATCGTACTTAAAACGTATTGTTGTTACAGGTACTTGAGACATTCATATTGGTCAAAAAATGGAATTAAATCGTGAACATTTTCGTGCGATGATTTTCTATGACTTTCGACGTGTATTAAACCAACAAAAGTGTACCGATCAACTCGCTTCGACTTCCCCGTCAGATTATGGATGAAAAGATCTAGTCCGCGTCTTTCTTATTCCAAGAATGTCGCAAACCTTCTGGAATACTTGAGATTCAAAGTTTCGTCCCTGGTAGGAATGAAGCTCGTTGGGGACGCCAAATCTGCATATCCAGTTTGTTACTAACTCCTCTGCCACTGTCTTTGCTTATTGATTTGAGATCACATATATTTCTGGCCAGTTACTGAAATAATCCATTACCACTAAAATGTACTGGTTGCCCTGATCTGACTCTGGGAATGGTCCTGCAATGTCAATAGCGATTCTCTCGAAAGGCGCTCCAACGTTATACTCCTGCATCGCTCCTCTTGTTTTGATGTTTGCTACAGGTAAAAACAGTACATTTTCGACAACAATCTTCCATATCCTCCAGCATATGCAACCAGTAGAATCGTTCTCTTAATTTCTCCAAAATCTTATTGACGCCAAGATATCCTCCCGAAGCACCGTTAAGAAATACTTCAAACAAAATCCGTTATCTTGCTCCTGGGAACTAATACCTCCATCCGGCATGATGACTCGTCGGGTGATTCTCATTTGCGTTTCAATATTCCATCTTCAACGCACAGCGAAAGCGCCCGCTTCAGTGCTTTAAAGCTGTTTTCTGCTTTTCCTGTCAAAACGAATGCCTTATCCTTCTCCTTTGCTATATCAGCTAAATTCTTCACAAAGCATCTGTAATAAGTGGCTAGTGCAAGAAAACTTCGTAGCTCGTGTTTATCTTTCGGAGTGGGACAGTTCTCCACTGAAGTTATTTTCTCAGGATCGGTGCTAACGCCATCTGTTGATACCTCATGCCCAAGGGACTTGACCTAGTCTGCAAAGAACGTACACTTTTTGGGGCTTAGTTTTAGTTTGGCTGACTTCAAACTTCTCGAAGATTTCCTAGATGTTCTTCAAAACTTTGTCCAATTACAATGATTTCATACAAATATACCAGGCAGGTTTTCCAAGTTAAACCTCCAATAAGCGCTCGAATGTTGCTGGAGTATTGCACAGTCCAAAGGGCATAACTTTGAATTGCCACAATCCACTTCCCACCGAGAGAGAGATCGATCTCGAATTGCCAGTAGCCGCTTTTTAAGTCCAATGTTGAAAACCACTTGGATCCTGATAAGGTATCTAGGGTGTCGTCTATGCGGGGTAGTGGATAACTAAGGTATCTAGGGTGTCGTCTATGCGGGGTAGTGGATAACTATCTTTCTTCGTGACATCATTAAGACGACGATATTTGACACAGAATCTGGTACTGCCATCCTTCTTCTTTACTAGCACCACTGCTGACATCCAAGGACCTTTCGACTCTTCAATTAGACCTTGCTTACGCATTGTTTCAACCATGTCGTCTGCTTCCTCTTGCTTTGCCAGTGGTAATATTCTGATAGTGCGGGCGTCTCCTGTGTCAATTTTATGTTGCACTATATCAGTTTTTCCATAGTAGTGCAAAAATATCGTCAAATTCTTTAGGCAACTTCTTTGTTTTACGATATTCTGGCTGCTTGGTTTCATCTGGGTCTGAATATTCCGCGAACACAATCTTCTTTACCTTTCTTTAATTTGATGCCTTTTTCAGGGGAATTTAGGACTCGTACCAAAACTTCTTTTCATCGATAGTTACTAAACATTTTCCAACGACGACATTTATTATTTGTTCCGTTCGATCTGGTTCTAATAGATAAAATCGATAGCTCCCGGGATCACCTTTTGCTAGTAGTAAGGTTTCTTCATTAGGAGGAAGCTCGACGTCTTCACGACCACGATGTTCAGCTTTGAATAATAATTTGATCCCAGATCCATAGGAATCTCTCTGTTGTCGTATTCATGATGCTTCTTCCAATATCCAGTTGAGTATTATGTGCTCTCATGAAATCGAGGCCAAGTATGCACTCATCCGTTATATCTGCGACTAGAAATCTGTGTGAAAATCGATTGTCGCCGAGGGATTTTGTCAGTAATATTTCCCCATACACTTCAACTAATTCTCCTGTAGCTGTCCTCAAAATGTATCAATTTTTGTTGCTAAACCAGTTGTCTTTAGCATAATCGGACCGAAGAATAGACCTGGAAGCACCTGTGTCCACTGTAATCGTGCATTTTTGTTCTTGAGCTCTCCCTTTGATTACTAAGCTGCTATCGTTTCGCTGCTATTTTTTAATGTTGATGATGATCCCGGCGCGTCGATTCTACTGGCCAACTCCTGCCCCGCTCGTTTCCCTGTTGCGAGCTTAGAGTTGGTATAGGGCTTACAGCTCCATCGACTTTTTATTCCGCTCACTCTCTTTTTCTGCATTTTTCACAGCCAGAGCCAGATGTTGTCATCTTGCGCTCTTGTGAAGAATTTGATCTTCTCCTTTTTCTGCAATCTCTTTGGAGCTGGCCTTCTTTGTTGCACGTCCAGCATTTAAAACGAGTTCGCCTTTTCGCTGTATTGATGCGACAGCAGGTATCTTCTATTTCGGTTACTTCTCTTAGACGGACGGTACTTCTTGAAGCTTGTTTTGCTGCCTCATATGTCAGAGCGTAAGCCAGAACTTTAGCATTGGTGTTTTTTCCAGCCAGTTGTACTGCTTGTTGCAGGTCACGATCAGCAAGTGAATTAATAAATACTTCTCTTGCAACCTCGTTAACATAATCTTGACTAAACGTGGGATAAGCCAAATGTGTCAGCCTTTCTATGTCCGCACATAACTGCTGCAACTGCTCTCCAGGCTTCTGTGTCCGACTCCGTAACTAAAGACGGTAAGCCTCTTGTATGTGCTGGTTCTCATACCGCAATTCTAAGGCTTGCATTAGAGATGTATAGCAATACCTTTGCTCCGCCGGGATAGTCTGTAAGAGTTCTGCTGCTCCATCTCTAAGTGCCAAGATAAGAGCTGTAGCTTTTTCTTCCTCATTTTTTTTAAATATTTAAAATTATCAATCAAATTACTGCATGTGAAAACGAACGAGCAATATTCCCACAATTAAAAGTGCACAATTGCACCTGTACATTCTAGCATACTCAGCACAAACCGTACAATAGAATTATTCATGTAGGTAAGACAAATTTGTATAAAAAGGAGGATCAAATGATAAAGACTATAATCGTTTTTAACCTGTCTTTCATTAACAGTTTTCAGTTTTGGCTTTGATTTACAATTCCCCCCCCCCCCCCCCCCCAGAGGTAAGCGTTTTAAAGTCCAACAGCCCGTCGCTTTTAAAAATTCCAGTCAGATTGAATTTTTAAGAACATTGGCCTTTCGAGCTATTTAAAATTAGAACCACGTAAATTTAAGGGAATAAAGCATCAATTTTAGCTCGTCATAAAAAAATCGCACTTTTTCGTAGTGAAAACAATATTTGACAAAAGTTATTTATCGAAAATAACAAAATAAACATATTAAAGAATACTGATTTCAAATCTTTCTTAAAGAAAACTTATGTAATTCATTTACATTTACGTTGAAACGTGTGAGATACTTCCATGAAAAGTTCTGAGATATCAGAATCAACATCTCAAATCCAGTTTAATTCACTGAATTCGTTGTGTGGGTATTTTCGAAAGTTTCTTCTTCACTGATGCCAATGTTACGAAGTTACGAAATTAGACTACTCCTCGCGTTACAAAGTTAGGTAGAATTATTGCTCTTGAACTGTGTTTGGCATATTTTCCTCAAGTGTCCATCGCATTAGTACTGATCTGTTTTACGAATTTATAATACATAGCAAATTTAATTTGCTTGCGTCAACGGATATATAATTTTACTCAATTTATAATCCTTTTTCATATAAAATAGAGGCGTTAGTCCAATTATTTTATTTAAATTCATGCGTTTCATTGGAACTTCGGAAGGCTGTTTGATTTGGAAGTAAATTTTTGTATACAGGATGTTTCCAAATTGCTACTAAGAAAACATTTTGAAGCTAAGGTCCGACGAGGGACGGATGGTGCCCAACCTTGTAATGAGACGATTGATTTGGATAATTCGCCATTTGTTGCTCTATTACTACTATGAGAAAATGTTTGGAGGAGAAGAACTCAACTTCGTATAATTTGGACCGATTCCTTTTTTTTATTATAAGAAAAACTTTGCATATAGAGTGGGGATGGGGGAGGGTTGAAGCCTTACTTTAGAATGCGTAGGGCTGGAAAGAAGGCAGCTAGTTTTTAGTGCGGTTTCGGTTCTGTTAAACAAGTTTCCTTAATGATACTATAATACAAAATTTTTATCTACAGTGCAGACATGGAGAGGAAGGGCGCCTTACTCCTTCGACCGATTTGGCTGATTTATTTTTGCTGTATGGAGTATATTGTCGAACTAGCATCATGGTCGAGTGAGGAAATGTCTATTACATTTTAAAGTCGGTGAAACTTCAACAAAGAAAACAGCTACTTATTCATCAATCTAATCTACCTGAACATTTCAGCAAGCGAGATCATAAAGAAAGGACGATTAATATCTAATTGTATGTAAGTAGGTGTTTTGTTTGTAATGTTTGCACTGACCAATCGACGTAAAATCAAATATTATTTTTATTTTTTGTAAGCGCTTTTTGTGAACTCGATTCATTTTTTGTGTTTTAAAATATGTTTAAGGTAGACAAAATATATCCTTTGCCGTGTTGTTCTCTTCAGAAAAAGCACTTTTTTCTGTGACGCATTCAGTAAATAATGTGTATTGTTAACCGTCTTTCAACAGCTTCCAATATCACTGACATCAATGACTTAAATAGATGTTTTACGTAAAATTTTAGTAAACTGTCACACGCAGTCCTGATGGTGTTGTTACGTTCTTCAACGTTGGTATACTAACGTCCTCCTTAACAGACCATTCGCAAATGATGCGCCCCACATTTTCAATTATATTCAAGTCGGGGGAAAGTGCCGAAGAGTCAAGCTTCTATTCGCTATTGCGCTCGAAATGTTGCTTAACTTTTCGTGCAGCGTTGACTGCGGCGTTATCTTCTTGAAAGGTAAAATGATCACCGAGTCTGTTGTTTAAGAAATCGCCTTTTATTTAAAAACTACCGTTGCACGGAAAGAGCCTTTGACAAACCTCAATAAACACTTTTATAAAATAAGAGCAATTTATCCGCTTACTATTCTTTATCACCTGCTACCTGCAGCAAACCCTGCATACCTGCCACGTTTAATTTTAATTGCTCTTACTCCATTATTACTTAGAATATTTAAATAAATTTATATTTAAAATATTTATATTTTACATGATTCCATAAACTTGAAGCTATAAAAAATGCAAAAGAAGTATTTGAATGTCCAAATCCAAGAGGTGTAACACCTTAACTATGTCACAACCTGAAAAAAAAAATAATTGGCTTTTAATAGTGCAATCCCATTTATTCTCATCACGCACAGTTTTGATTTTATGTCCAAAAGACAAAGCATTTAGTAAATAAATATATTTTGTAAGTAATTTGTTACCTCTCTAGTTCGAGTAACTCCTTGTGAGTCATTAGACAGGAGACTTACTGCTCACAAATCCATGACTTCCTTTTTCTGCATTTGATCCTACACTTTAAGGTTGATTCTAAACTATCAGCATTGCTCAGCAATGGTCTACTAAAGACTAAATCGTTGTCAGCAGAATGCAATAAATACTTGTAAGTTTCTGTAGCAATTTTGCTTAAGCTGGTGGTTTTCATTTGAACTCACTTCAACGCAAGAAGAAAAGCTTTTAAGATGAAAAATATCAAAAGTAATAAAATAATAATTCCTCTTTTAGATGATCGTAAGACAGCGGTTTATAAGTTTATTTTGTAATAAGCATTTAAACAGAAAAGGTTGTCTGCTGTCGTAGTCAGGTTTTCCACATCAAATTTTAAATTTAATAAATCTGGATGTTTCCCTGTTAACGTAATTTGTTTTCTGATGCAGAGAAAAGACTTTAAATATGAAAGGAAGACAATGTCATTCGCTATTATAAAAAATGTTTTTATAATTATTGTAGCTTGAAATAACAGATGAAAACTTTTTGATAATAATAAAAATGAAAAAGTGGGAAAATATTTTTGAGTCATGTATATTAAATCGCTAAAACCCTTCAATATGGTGGTTGTGGAGAGTACTGATGCTTTAAGACTTTTATGTGATTCAGGTTTTTTACCTGTATATAATATTAACAAAGAATTTAACGTAATTAGTTAAGGTTCTTTAATCTAAGCGTGTAATATACGGGCAAATCGGTTTTTTTATCACTATTAGTTTATTTGCTTTAGCCTTAGTAAGTAAAAAAATCAGACGAAAATGAATTAATTAAACTAAAATGTCAGGATACTATTAGCAATAACTGTTAATATGTTCATACATAAATTGATATTCAAAAGCACTAAATATATTCCATACGAGGGCAGGCAAGCATGCATGTAGGTTGGTTTTTTGTCTGGTAAGTTGGGCATTTTGGTGCCGAAGCACCAAGTACACTCGAAGGCCATGTAGGCCCATTGTGAATGCCCGTAAAAGAAAAAAAAGACAGCATAGTCAGAACTTAAAACCATCCAGATCTCTGTAAGAATTTATTTAAACCCATCAGTGCTATCTCAGCTAAGTCTTCCAGATTGTCAGAAAACCTTGATCCCAAACAGGCGAGTCGTCGTTCTTCTAGAGCAGGACATTCACAGATTGCACTATGGATTCAGTTTCCTCCGCGAAACTTCTACAGAACTCATTCGATGGTACGCCGGGTCTCATGCCCATAACTCCTATGGGGCAATGTCCAGTGATGACACCGACGAGTGTTGATGTAATTCAGTTTCGGCTAGCAGCACGAAGACTGTGAGACAATAGTATATATAATCCTATGGAGACGGAGTTGGATCAATGCGTTGAGCCGCACGACCACCATGTCATGGGCCCCGGGTTCGAGACCAGATGACCCCGTGAGCTTTTATTAAGAAATTAACAAATAATCCACTTCGTCTCTGGGCTGTTGTCTAGCTCGCAGCAATGCAAAAACAAGACTCAAGTTTCCTCACTTCCCTTACCCTAATTCCCTTCCGGCCAAAACCATGCTAACGCATCAAAGGGTTGTGCCCTAGGATTTGGCCACATCGTATAAAAAAAAACAGTTCCGAATTCTTGATGGTATAGTATCTTTCGATTTTACTTTTCGCTACGTTCAGGGGAGGGTTAATCCTATCCGTAATCATGTTTACCTTTCTTGGCCAACTCGTCGGCTTTTTCGTTACCCTCCTTGCCGACATGTACTGGAACCCAGCAGATTCTGACCGTATGGTCGGAAAAATCTCTTAAGGCTCTGGTACAGTCTTTGACGCATTTTGATTTTATAAGTGAGAGTTTAAAGCTTTGAGTGCCTCTGTCCGTCTTCGAACCGTCTGTGAAGATGGAAATTCTTCTAATAAGATTTTCAGGGAACTTCTTCTTCTCTATTAGGTATGATGGCTTAAAAGGGTTTTCTAAAATCATATTGTGTCCTCATGTCATCAGTTTTGGGGTGCAATTCATTTTGATTAAGAGAATTAAAAAATTCAGAATTTTCAATTTCGAAACTTTCTGACATCCAATGGCTGTTTTCTCTGAGTCGGAGACTGCCAAGGCCACTTTTCTTGTGTGAAGCTCTACGGGTGGAGGTGTAAAAGAGTTTCCAAACCAGCTTGTGGTGCGGATTTAATTGCACCTGTTGCTCCCAGGCAAGCAAGCCTTTGCACCTTTACTAAAAATTTAAGGTAAGATTGCCTGTTAACTATACCCCACCAAACAATGGATCCATGGGTAACGGTAGACCTGACGATCGCTGTGTACATCCAGTAAAAAATATGCGATTTAATGTCCCATTTATTTCCAAAGATTCCCGTGCATGCGTAGAATGCATTAAGTCCTTTCTTCATCCTCTTTTCCATATTCCGTTTTCAACTCAGTTTGGAGTTAAATATGGCGCCCAGAAATTTGGCTTCTGAAGAGAGTTTGAGTGTACTACCTTTAAGTTTTGTTGATTTCCAAACGGGTGGTTTATATTTCATTGTGAACAGAACCATTTCTGTATTGCATTTGTTTACCGTAAGACCGTTGTCTTCTGCCCCCTTGAGATGTCTATGAGAATAGCTCGTCATATCACTGACCGTTTGTATGAACTTTCCTTTTGTCAGCAAGACTATTTCATCTGCGTACGGTATCGATTTAATGCCTTTTTTGACGAGTGATTTAAGAATTTTGTTTATAGTGATATTCCAAAGAAGGGGTGATAAGACTCCTCCCTATGGTGTTCCTCTATTAGCTGTTTCCTAATGCAGAATAAGGAGATAACTGATGACTCTGATGTTGAGCATTGTCTGCATTAAGTTCGTCAGAAATGTATGCGCGCCAGATTCTTCTAGAGAGGAAATGATGGATCCTATCTTTAAAATGTTGAAGGTTTCTTTAATGTCAAGCCAAAGTGTACTCTTTATCTTGGAGAGATTTCTCGATCGTTCTCGTAACCTCATGTAAAGCTGTGTCCACGGATTTGCCTTTAAAGTACACGTGTATCACATGGGTACTTGGTTGATTCAAGATTTTGCCTTAGATATAGATCTATTATCCTATTGTGTTTTCCCTAGAAATTATGAGAGGCTGATTCGTCTATAATCTTTGGCTGTAGCCAACGCCACCCGCATCTCTTCCTATCTTTCCGGTATATATTCGGTAATAAGGCATGTTTCAAAGACTGCTTTAAGCCAAGGAGTGAAACTCTTTTCAGAGTTTTGTATTATAGCGGGAATAATTCCGTCCGGTCCAGTGGTGCGGGGGTTTCGACTACGATTTTGCGGAGTCCAGCCGCTTCTCTTGTGGACTCTATATTCGAACAGTAGTTCGTCTAGGATGTACTTTTTGCGATTCTGGTTTAATTTTCGAATTCATTGAAACTGGTACGATATAAGTCCTAGTCTTCATCTGTTCTGGTTTGTTTGTCCTTACCAAAGAGTCTCCTGGTTTTGCTCCTTAGTAGCTAACCACTAAGGTGCATGGATTCTTTTAAGTGCTCGGCTAATAGGACACGTTCTCTTGAAAGCAGCCGTTAGCGTATTTGTGATTATGTTCCCCTCTGGTGAGAGTTTTAAACAAATTGCTACTAAATCAGGGAATTTGACCAAATCAGTCTTAACAGGGTGTCGAAAAGGTTTCCCTATCAAAATTCTGAAATCAATGCTAAAGGTTTTCCTAAAATGATCCGAAAGGGAGAATTTAGGTGATACGCTCCACTCGCAACTTCGAATTTATCTGCAGTTTGTGCTAGCGGTAAATCTAGTATTTCCTATCCAGAACTGTTTTGAAAGGTAGGGTGTCTACCTCTGTTACAGATTCTTAGTTTAGAAAGCAAAATAAATTCAAAAATAGACTGATCTTTCAAGTTTATGTCGCTGTTCCACCATTGCGTATGATGGACGTTGGCGTCCATTCCAATGACAAGATTTGCTCTGGTAGTGCTGGTGTTTCAAAATGGAAGATTTTCTTCTTCGAATGCGAGAATGAGTTTGACTTAATTCCTGCGGTCGCACACCGCCTGCTGAAACGATTTCTCACCAAGATACAGCTTCTCAACTTACCTTCCTTATCTGTGTGCAGAAGCTCGTAGTGATTTGACCACCCTTAGCTTTCCAAATTCCCTCATTCGAGAAGATTGTAAACTTAAGTCGCCCCAACCCGAACATCACCACCCCTATAGCTGCCCTTAATACGGAGGCGGATGCATGATCAATAACAATTTTGAGATCTTGTGCATCTCCCTTTGCTCCTGGTTCGGAGGATAAGATTTGCCAGCTGCAGGTGTAAAGACCTGTGTTCTGCAGCGATATTAGCCGCAGTGTGGGGTTACTTCCATTACTGGAGGATGCTTGTATGGTTTCCATCCTCGCTTCTGGCCAGAGGTCTCCTAGGTTACGGATGCAGACAGTCATAGAATTCATTATTGTTGTACCAATTTTAACACCTCTCCGTCAGCCTGCCTTATTGAATTTGCAGATGTTTTCAACATCCGCTGTTTCCCCGGCGGCTAGCATGGCTTCCAGAATTTTTGCCTCCACTTTCAGCCAGTTCTCTTTCAATAGCTTACTGTACGGATCGTTCACTTCCAAAGTTAATTCTTTACTACTAGCGAAGCCAGTTTTGGCCGTTTTGTTCAGGTTTTCGTTCTTCCAATCATCAGCTTAGCGTATTCTCTTTGGAGTTGTTGACTTGTCACTCAGCTTTTGAGTTGCTTTGGATGTGGAGGGGGTTTGAGTTTTGCTTTTTAGTCATTTCTCGTCCCTTTCCTTTTACTTGGCAGTTTTGTTCTTTTCAAAGGTGCTGGCGCCGGATGTGGATTGTCTCAGCAAGCCGTTTCTTGCCGTTTTCCGTCTACTAATCTTGCCTACCTCTTTTTCATCTGTGGCTATTGTAGGTGCACTTGTTGTTGAGGTTTCTGAAGGCGCCACTTTACCGTAGCGTTTTTCAAAAGCCATATATATCTTTTTGTGCCTCCTCACTAACTTCTTTTCCCTGTTAGTCTACGTCTCGGCGTCCTTTGTACCCATATTTTGGAGGAATTTCACTCTGTGACACGTTTCTCTGTCTCCGAGTCCATTTCTGAAGCATCACTGCTCTGTGAGAGCAAAACGTTCTCCAATACAGAGAGATCCATCAGGAAACGCGTCAACATTGGTGTGTCTCGCGATTGATGTGCGTTCTGACGTGTTAGGGTTTTGGTTATCATTGTTGTTGTCGTCGTTACTGTTGTTATCATTTTTGCTGGTGTTTTCGTTGTGGTTGTACCTGTTGCAGTTGTCGTCGGCCGTTTTGTCGTAGTGGTTGTCACTGCAGTCGTTTTCGCAGCCATTCCTAGGCTACTAGCGAAGTGCGAAGGGGACTTGTTGTCCCCACCGTACCTGCCGGAGATCACGGCATCCTCTGACATTTGGCCAGATATCCCTACTCCGGATTAACTAAGGTTTTGTCCCTCCATGCTTTCAGGTTGCATCTACTTCATCTGGCACCTCCAGATTGACCAGTTCGGCATTAGTCTCCCTGCCGGTATCCTTAATCAATCTATCTTAGGTGCACACCAGCTCTCCCACCACGTCTAGGTGCAGATGCACGGGATTGTGCATGCAGGTTACCATGAAATCTATCTCGCGCGCCAGCTTGTTCTCAGCGGTTAAGAAATTGCTCGGAATTATATCAGCAAAGACACTTATTTTAATTTGAGCACATTTAAACAAAACAAAAAATATTGATGATTTATTTATAAAACCAGGCAGCTACAAGTGCAATCTATAAATAAATTTTTTGAAATTTCAATTCCACTTTCAATATGTAGTTGCTACAGTGAATATGACATAAATGTGCAATGAAATCGACTTTACCGCAACGGCTACAGCGAAGTCCAGTGAATATGTTTCAGCCTTAAGTTCGGGCCTTATGACTTAGCAGAGAAAAGAGAAGATCCAGAAATTAACAAAATATTTCAGGGTGCCGAAAATTTGGGGTGATTGATTTCACCTAGGCAGGGTTATTCATAAATTTGAAATTTTCACGTTATGCACCTCAATATCATTTTTTAACTTTTGATTAACTCAACGCAGCGGCATCAAACAAACGCCAAAACATTAGTACACCAATGACGTTTTAAAAACTGTCAACTGTGTAAATATAACTCCTACCGATGCAGGTACAGGCACTTAAAAAAGTGAAGAAAATGTTTTTGCATTACCTAAAATTCAGCACTTTTTTCCAATTTTGTCCGAAATTTCATATAATTAAAACATGTGTTTCTTATTTTTATTAAAATCCGCAAAAGCGCAAGGTAGGGAAAGGATTAGAAAAACGCATCTTTAGGAATCGCTGACTAAATAAACAAAATAATTAAGAAAATTCATTTCTCTATTCATTTTAATTATACCTGTAAAAAAGTTATAAAAATGTTAGTGTAAATTTGTTTTGTTACCGATATTAGCTTGTGTGAGCCACAGTTCAAACCCTAGTATCCTGGCTTTCTGTTACTAATACCTTGTGAAAATTTTGCTTTAAAAAGGGAAAAGTCTGCAAAAATATCGACTATAGTTAAAAAAACAAATCGGTAATTACGGGTGTTCTTAAGCTAAAATTATAAAAAATTGGAAAAATTTACTTTCAGTTAATAAGCGTATATAATTTACATTTATTGTTTAGTAAACTGAAATAAAAAAGTGGCTGTATTGGAATATGAAACGAGATTCCCTAATCCATGTGCACCCCAAAAAAGGAGAATTTTTTCGGACTTTCTAATTGTAAAAAGAAACTAGAACTTCAAACATCATGGAATTGCGGTTTGAAACATTGGAAGTTTTTGTCGACGTCGAGCATCAAATAATCACCGTAGTCGGGCAAGACTATCTGCAGTTAAAGTTTCTAGGGTTACTCTTCCAGCAGAAGCTGGAAGGAGAATTCAAGAGAAAATTAAAATATTTGAATTCTGGAATGCGAGATGGAGAAGGGGACGTTTCTAGGCTGAACTCTGTGAACGGATGAATCCTAATTCACCGGGGTATGGTATCACAAAATCTACAATCTCCATAACTGATGGGATACTAACCCAAATAGGGCAAGAGACCTCCTTCCACCCCAAATTATGAGCCAATGTTTGGGCTGGTATCATTGACACCCATGGGACCATTCGTTTTACCGCAATATAACTTAAAGAGGGAATTACAAGGGGGTTAAAGTCATGCATTAAAAGTGGCGGAGTACATTTCGAACAGCTTTTGTAACATAACATAACATATTAACAGCATTTAAGCGGCGATAACCAGAATGGCCTAACTAGCAAAATATCAAAATTGATTTAGTTGACGGAACGGATTCCTAAAATAACATTTTCTGAAATCAGAGTGGCCTAAAACGGTTTACTTTATCATAAACATAGATGGCAGTAAAACGATGTTTCCAATTTTGTTGCAATTAAATTCAATTAAAGTGGGCCAGTAGCTTATGTATAGTAGACCAGATAGGTTACTTTGGTTCCCAGATACGCTACTCAATAAAAAGTATTTGGGGTTATTTTGAGTTTGATTTCTCTAAAATGCAGTTTTTTTTAATAAAGATAAAAAACAGATTACCAGCTTCCACTTTGCTGCTTTTTTGTGAGCGATCACTATCCCAAAGAAAATGTTTGCTCCTGGTTTGTGGAAGTGAAACAAGTTCTTTTACTTTTTCATTTTTAAAAAACAGGTGTATGAAATGCTGAAATTTTTCACTTCTAAAAGTGACTGTACCTGCAATGGGTACCACTTATTTTGGCACTCCAGATCTGAAACATCCTGTATACATGTATAATTGCGTATCGTCAGCTTAAATATGAAAATTGGAGTTATGCAAGACAATTTTTAGGTCATTTATAAACGTGGAAGAAAATAAGTGTCCTAGTATAGATCCTTGAGGAAACCTGATGACTTTTTATCAGAAAAAACTTCTTGCTTTTCGCAATTAAGATAAGTCCTAAAGAACTTATATATTGATGAAAAATAATTAAAGGGTTCAGCGAGCTTCAGAATCAGAAGGCTTTGATAAATTTTGGCAAATGCTTTTGAAAAAAAGCAACATAATGTCATCCGAAATTTTTTTCAAGGCAGTAGTATAACTGTGTTTGCATTGATATGGTGATAAAAATTTCTTCAAATTTGGGCTATCACGTCAGGATTTTGAGATATTTGAGGTTATGTACTGAAAAAATGGGGTTTTTTTTGGCTATTTTTGAAGTTAAGTAGAAGATGAAAAAAAATGTTTTGGCCATTTTTCGCATCATATAATACTACACTTACCCTTCAAAATAATCTATTGAGAGGTCACCTACGATTTTTTCTTGCAAAGTTACGACAATTTTAAATTATGAAGTTCATATTTCATGTAAACTGAATATATCTATTTATATGAAGAAAATAGGTGACCGCATAATAGCTTTTTTTGAAGGGTAAGAGTAGTATTTAATGATGCAACTAGAAAAAAAGAGTTTTTTTCATCCTGTACGTAATCTCAAAAATAGCCAAAAAACACCTTTTTTTTTGAGTACATAACCTCAAATATCTCAATATCCTGACGTGATAGCCCAATTTTGACCTCGGATTCGGATTATACGCAGCAAATTACTTCGGAAATGACCCCAGCTGCCCAACACCAGAAGCTTGTTGACCAGTGTAATTTGGGTATACATACGTTTTTGAAAAACTTTAGATAGTATTGCAGAAATTAAAATGGGCCGATACTCCACTGAGTTAGAGGGTGTTTAAAATTAGGAATAAATTCAGAGAGCTTGCAGTTAATAGGAAAGTTATTTTAATTCAATGCAGTATTGAAAATGAATGTAAGGTAAATAAGTATTACTGGTGTATCTCGTCTAGTCTCACGAATACTGACTAAAAAGCGTTGAGCACTAAGATTTTCGAAAGAAAAATCTTCAGCTGGATCCTTTAAATTCAGCAGTTCAAATATAATGCGATTTATAATTGCTAGATTTGTCAAGTAAAAGTATGTAAAAAGAATACTAATCTCATGAGGATTGGCTGAATTGGAGGAGTTTGGATTTTCCTGCACCTATTGACTTTATCGTTTGACCATAACTTCTTTGTAGGAATATTGGTACTGAATTTTAGGAAACACTCAGTATTGATGGGACCCGGTGGTCTAGAATTTTCAAAAACTCGATTTTTTTTTTAATATTTTGAAAGTATAGTCTTTTAAGAATGTACTGTTAATACCGAACGGTTGTCCCGCATTTATCTCGAAACTACTTTTTTCTGCACGGCGGGAGGAAAATACAAACTATTCATCCGAATCATCTCAAATTTTAATATGCTATTCAGTACACCAGTGGCAATAAGTGACAGAGCTCAAACTGCCGCTCAGGTCAATTTTTTCGAGGTGGTCGTCGTCATCGCCATTTTTCGAATAACAAAAATTTTTTTTTGATAATTATAAAAAAGTATTTGTATGCTTTTTAAGTATTAAAATATACCTGCAAAGTTAAAGTAGGGGAGACCGGGGCTGGTTCTAAGAGGAAAAGGTATTAACAGGCTGATTTACGCCAAACTATTGGTCTAAGAAAAAAAACACGATTACCGCGTTTGTAAACAATGCTAAACGTATCGCGACTCGTCAGTTTTGGCTGCGCCGTCGCGGGAACGAGTTGTGTGTGGCAGGGTCGGCCTGGGCATAGAGGCAGGGTGGCGATTACCACCCGGGCCCTAGCCTTCGTAGGCCCCCAGGCTTACTACGTACACGGAAAATATTAATATCATACAAATGAATAGCTTAAAAAAGAAACGTTCGGTAATACATAGGTTAACATTTTATCATATGTAAATCAAATACATTCCTAAGCAACACTGTGCTACGTACCAGATCAGGAAACTTAAAAAAATGTGGGTCCAGCCACACCCTCCACCACACGGAAATGAGAAAGGAACTATGTAAGAATAAAGTGCCAAATATGTGCTAATTATCTGCCAGAGTCGATAATATATTTTTTTAAATTTTTTTAGGGGTGCGGGGGGGGGGGGGTGTAGGGCGACGACGAGGCATACCACCCAGATTGCAATGAAATAAATTTTTAACCTTCTGAGAATTTTGTGCTAATTATGTGCTCTAAGAATATCTCAAATACTCAAATATATTGCTCTAACTTTTGAAAAAGATACGATACTTTTTTAAATTCAGCCACCATTAAAACTATTTTAGAAAATTTGTTAAGCGAATAGTAATTATGTGCTTTAAGAATATCCGTTATTCAAATGCATAAAATAAATTTTAATGTAAAAATAATAAAGTTGAAGAAAATATTATAAAGAAAGATAGAGTATCGTTTTCAGGAAATTTGTGGGTTTACAAAAATCATTCAGTAAATTTGTGATCTCTAATAAACTAAACAGGAATAATTTTTCGAAACAAGGTTTTTTTTCACTGTTTTTGGCAAAGAAAAATAGTAAAAATTAAAATTTTAATACGGTTATAGAATGCACTATAGCTTTTCATATGTAGAATATATGGTTACAAGTATCGGTTCAGTGGTTCCGGAGAAATCACCGCCGTCGACCGAAAAAACGTTGTGTTGAGAAAAAAGCGTTTAAAGTCGGAGAGAAAACTCATGTTATTGTAGATATTCAAACGTTTCAAGGTCTCTCTTCAATTTTCAAATTCGACTGCAGTTTGTTTATCTCGAAAAGGTTCGGAAGACTGCCGAAGTTGCATATCATGTGCATGTAAACTTTTGTCCCAGTATAACATGCACATCAGTACGTTCTCCAACTTATACGTTGCTTATTGTGTAATTCTCAATATCTCGTTTACGCAAGAAACTTGCGAAAAACGATTTTCCACGCTGAAGAGCATAAAGACGAGGCTCCGCTATCTACTGGGGCAGGAACTTCTGAACTCATTGATTACAAAGCTACCCAGAAGACGGACCCCCTACCCCTATGTATTTTTATGTGCTGAATCCGAATTTCCGAATTTCGGTTTAAAAAAAATTCTTATCGTGTCAATTTCCCGTTATCACCCGCATTTTACCCTAATGCGGGTTGAAAATTCATTCTTAGTAAAAATTTGAAATGTCACGCTATTGTTATGTATTTTGATGCGCTGGGATCCAAAATGATGATGAAATAATTCTCCAACCAGCCAATTGAACGCTGTCGCCCCCTTTCATTCCGATCTATGGATTAAAATAATTTTCGAGTCTGAAAAATGCTTATTAGATGGAAAATGACACATTAATTTACATGAAAACAAATCGCTCAAGTAGATACACAAAACAGTCCAGCTCCGTAAATTTGGGGTTGGGTTTGGAATCCCGGAAAACAAAATCCCGAATGCAAAATCGCGGAATATAAAATCCCGGAATACAAAATCCCGCAACACAAAATCCCGGATCCCGGAAATGCCATATTTTGAATTAATGCATGTTTTTATGAAACTTTCATTATGAAATTTTGTCTACAAGATTTGGTGTCTATCGCCGGAGTTTATACGTTAATTAAAGACTTATCTAAGGAACTGATTATCTCATTAACAACTACTGAAAAATTGAAAACAGGTGAACGTACTAAAATAAGAAAGTTTAACGCAATAAAACATAAGAAAATTAAAAGAATTTTAAGGAGAAAGGAAACTTATACAAAACTGGATTTCTTGAAATGTATCGCTAGGAATATAGCCTTAAATTAATTACATTTTCTTTATCTTATAAAAATTTGGACTTTATTTCTCGAAAATATCATGTAATAAATTTTGGTATTTCTTTTACTATTATTATACTGCCTTTCTAATAATAATATGTATATATTAAAAAACAGTTTTGAATTTAATTTTTTGAAAATCTAATTTTTACGCAACATATTTCCGGGACTTGTATTGCGGGATTTTCAAATCCGGGATTTAGTTACCATCCCGTAAATTTGAGATACTTTCCAGTGAAAACTAACATATAAGAGTAACTAACTAATCCTAAGAGTTAGGTATGACCTACTTCGAAGCACATTACTCAGCTTAAGAAACTTATATTAAAAATTACAAAATTAGGGAAATAAATAATGATTCCTATAGAAAAACGCAAGCTCTTCTCAGTGGCAGGATCGAATTCGAAATTTGAATTTATTTTCACAAAAGAAAACCAAAAAAATTTTAAAATTTTTTTTATTTTATTAAATATGTTTTTTGTTTTATATGTTTTGTATGGAAACATGAATAAAACGTTATGGTTCTACAAACAATAATAGCAATAGCAGTGAAACTTTTTGGTTCCTCGAATAACGTCTAACGTCCCCAAACGCTATACCGCCAATACCATTACAAGCTCCTTTTCTAGTAGACGTGACGTAATAATTGTTTGTTGTAACGTTGATTGCGAGACATGTTAGTTCTTTCTATAACGATTGTGTGCGTGCACTTATCTTTCAAACTATAGGTGCGTGCACACTACAAACTTTTCTCCCCCAAAGTTTGCAGAATTTTGACAGAGAAAACTATAACAGATTTTTCGAGATGAAGTTTGTGTAATTCCCCGTGGAAAAGTTTGCAAAGGTGTTCATATTAAAAAGAAAAGTTTTATCTGAGTTACGTTCTCTTCAGTGCTTATAGTTTAAGAAAATTGCTCATCAATTGCGTTTGGCTGCAGCAGTTGCTACATATTTTTCTTAGATGGAAAAAACCAGAAATTTGTAAAAAAGCAATGGGCAAAGCGTTGGATACTAAAAGAGAGAAAAGAAAGGATTTTATCTGAAATTAGTAAAAGAATTGTATAGAAACCTTGACTTAGAGGACGACTTTAATATTTCTGCGTGCTTCCACGTACTTCCACGTACTACCAGCTACAGCTTTGGCTAAGAGTCCTTAACATCAGAATAGCAATCTGCAACTGGCGATTAGTAAAGCCACAGAGTAAACAACTTTTTAGAAGAGAAAAATTTCTGCGTAATTCTCTAGTATTTTGATTCCAGTCTTGTTCACACTATGCAAAGAAAAGTCTGCAGAAAATTCCGCGAAGAAATATAATTTTCTATTTGCAGAGCTCTTTCTTGATGTTCATACAGCAAAGTCGATGGAGACAGAGAAAGCTGTGCCTCTTTGACAGGAGAAAAATCTATAGTGTGTATGCCTATTGCTCCATACGTTGATCAGTGTTGTAATCCACTTTACTAAGTTTGCCAGCGAACGACTAAAGATATAAGAAAGGTTTCAAAAATATTGCCAGAAAAGTTGAAGTTTCCTTGCAGAAAACAACTTTTACCTGAAGTGGCGCCAGCAGCAAATTGCAATTCTCCGCACAGCAGGCTAACAACAAATGAATCTTCAGAGGCACTAGATGAATCTTTTATTCCTAAACGGTGTAAGAACGTAAGGAATACAACAGAGATAGACGATAAAATATCTAAAGAATATATATATATATATATATATATATATATATATATATATATATATATATATATATATATATATATATATATAGAGTCTAAATGTTGGAAAAGTTCTGATAACGGCCATAGCAGTATACTAAGGGTTTATCCTGCAAGAGAATACCGACTAAAATACCCCTACACTGAGCTTTGGGAAAGTCAACATTAACATCGGACGATTTACATTATTTTTGTCTGTCCCTTCTTTCCCAACCCCACAGCTATGTGCACCTTACTACCTCACTATCTAACGGCGGGAGTGTCATTATTCATCTCAGCGACACCGAAGACTATGGATTCGACACTAATATCGGTCGTGTTCATAATGAAAAAGCCACTAGATTACACGAGTTCGGTTCTTCACTAATTGATCTTATAATCAGCAATAGATCGAACATTCTGTTCAATGTAAGTCAATTTTTGGTTCCAGGAATTAGTGATCATTAGGCTATATGCGCATCGTTTCGTTTATCGATCGGTGGTGACTCTATCCCAAGATCACATGAAATTAGAGACTTCGGTAACGTTAATATGCGGGAGCTCGTTTACTGCTTAGAGGAATTATCATATGGGATCCAATATACGAAACGAATGACGTTAATTCCCAAATCTGTTTTTTAACACTACATTGCTACAACTTTTCAACCATTATGTTCCAACAAAACGCATTATTTACAAGTACAAGAATGAATGGATGAATAGGAATATTGAAACCCTTATACGAGAATGCGATTATGCGGCCGCAAACTTAATCTGTCCTTGCCCAAACGTCAGCTCTGGCAAAATATTAGGCAATTAGGAATCAACGGTGGGGTAAGGAACTGTTCATTAAATCCAGATGAACTTAACAAATTTTTCGTTCAAGGTAGCGATAATACTAGCTCGTATGACAATGCTAATGAGAGCGCTTTCTCTTCTCTTGATGATATAGAAGAATTTTCCTTTAGGTGTGTTACCTGTAACGAGGTCTCTTCTGCTTTTTCTTTTATTAAGTCGAAGTCTATGGGTTTGGATGGATTTAATGGATTCAGCTTGCCCTATCTTATATAGTAGCACATTTCACCCATATCATCAATACATCTATTATGACGTCGACATTTCCTAGTCACTGGAAGTTTGCTAAAGTGGTCCCTATTAATAAGAAACCTAACCCACAAAGTCCTTCGGATTACCGTTAATTAGTATCCTGCCTGTTTGCTCGAAAATTGCAGAGAAGCTTTTATATTCACAAATGAACTCTTATATTCAAAATAATACTCTATCATTTGAATTCCAATCTGCGTTTAGATCTAATCATAGCCCAACGACTTCCTCTGTTTACCTTATAGATAGGATCCGAAGGAATATTGATAAACGTCTTGTATCTCTGCTTGTTCTTTTAGATTTTTCAAAGGCCTTTGACAGCATTGATTTCAAAATTATATGCAATAAATTAAGTGTATTATATAAATTTGATAATACTGCCACAAAACTTATTTATTCTTATCTTACGCACAGATTTCAAAAAGTTGTCATTGGAACTCGGCGTCATGTTTCTTTGAACTTATGTCTTTAGTTCCGCAGGGCTTTATACTTGGACCTTTATTGTTGTGTTCTTATATAAACGATCTGAAAGATATTCCCAGCCACACGTTTATTCAAATGTATTCTGATGATGTTCAGCTACTATCCTCATCCAAAACTGATGACATTGAAACAAATGTCTCTAATGTTAATGAAGATCTCAAACGAGTCTTGGAATGGGCCAAAAATAATAAACTTAAATTAAACCCAGATAAATCGCAAGCCATTTTTATTTCGATACGTTCATTTGATACTCGTAACATATCAAATATCATATTGGATCAATCTTGCATAGCTTATGTAGACTCAGTTAAAAATTTAGGGATTATTAACATATTATGTTAATAATGTTGCATATAATGCCTGCGCAATTTAAGCAGATTATCCCGCATCTCAGTCCATTCTTGGAATATATTAAAATGTTCACTTAATAATTACATTAAATTTATTATAGCCATTTCGATTTTTAAATTCATCAAAAATATAGGACCACCATATTTATACAATAAGTTCTCATTGTGCAGATCATCAAGAAGCCACCACATTGTTATACCTAATTTTGGACCGCTTCAGAGTGAGCGGGCATTCTTCGTTGTTGGTGCCAGAATTTGGAACTCTCTTAATCTTTTGAATACTTTTCTTCATTGACGTAGGTCGTTAAAATGTGTTAAACATTTCCTCATATGAAGTTAATTATAATTTTCAGATTGTATTTTCTTCAGAAATGTAGTTTTTCTTCACTTTTCTTTCCTTTTCTTTTCACTCTATTTTCTATTTAATCATAAGTCGCTTAATAATTGTAGTTCTTTTTATTTTCTTCCTCTTCTATAGCTTAATGTATACTTAGGTTAGTTAGTAGCATGGTTTGGTTTGTAATGAATTTTGTTCTTATACGATAAATATTTAGGAAGTTTTTTACACTTAAAGAGTTTTTTTCATGTGTAATATATGAAATAAAGTATTATTGTATTGTATGTAACGGGAGTGTCATTATTCATCTTTCTGACCGCGAAAAGTATGGATTCGACACCAACATCGGTCATTTCGATTATTTGTGCATGTCACCCTCCTCCCACCAACAACGCGCACCACACTTCCATAGCACCATAATGTTGTAATGTCACCAGAATTGCACGTGCACTTTCAAATCGATAATCAAATATAAAGTTGGAAAAAATCGTAGCTGGTCGATCAATAGCTTATTTTAACATAGGTGGACAGATGTAAGCACTCACACTGAACAAACGCTCCGGGATTAAGGCAAGCAAAGGGTTGCTGGAGAATGGACGGACGAGTTGAAGCCTTCTAGGATACGGTGATCCTCATCTGGATATTCTCAAGTGTTAGTTACACCTCCAAGTGGTAGCAACCGGGCAATGCATCCTAGAATGTAGCCAAGTAACTAATGCGGGAGGAGATCACCTCTTGAAAAATCCCCCTAACTCCAAGAGAGTCTGCAGTGTTGCGTCCCCTCTGCAGGACCCAGGGGTAATTGGGTCGCGAATGGCGTTTTCCTCGGGCGCTTCTGTGGTAGTGGAGGTGGATTGTATGGGAGACCCCAACAGGTTGGCTATACCCACGGTACCCACAACACAACAGTAGCAGTTTTGGGAGAATAACCTTTCGAAGGAACTGTGGCGGCTATGGAGGCTGGCTCGCTTCCACCGGCTGAAACTGCTGTAGCAGTCCTGGAGAACGGTGCCATTGGCATAATAACAACTAGCACTTCTTCAGGTGCGGCGGTGCAGAGACGGGAGACCCTAACGAGTTGGCTATCTCCGCGATACGCACACCAGGAGAAGATGCAGATCTGCCTTCCAAAGGGTTAGCTGCGGTTAATCCGGAGGGGGTTTCTTGTCCTGACTCAGGACTAAAGCGTTACGGCCTGGAACCCTTCAATGCCGTAGGCAGAGAAGGGATAAAGGTTGCAACTAACGCATGGACCAAAAAGGAACACTGGAAACGGTGGGAAAATATGGATTTATGCAGATCTGCCCTCCGTAGGGTTAGCTGCGGTTAATCCGGAGGGGGTTCCTTGTCCTGGCTCAGGACTAAAGCGTTACGGCCTGGATCCCTTCAATGTCGTAGACAGTGAAGGGGTAAATGATGTAACTAACGCATGGACCAAGAAGGAACACTGGAGACGGTAGGAAATCATGGATTTATGCAGATAGGCTAGCATTCTAGCAGTGACCCAGGAAACCGAGGTTAGTGGTGACAGTGGGACAACTGGATACTCAGTTGCCCCTCACTAGGGGAGACTGGGAGGGGACGAAAAGGCACCCGGTTATGTGGTCTGTTTCGGCTAATCCCCAGAGAGGTGTTTTTAGTGAGTAAGAATCTCACACTACCGGAGGGCACGGGCTGTCTGGTGTATTTTGGAAGATTTTCACCTCTCTCGCAAAAAAAAAAAGGCAAGCAAAGAGGTTCATAACCTAATAAAAACAGAAGCGTTGCTCTCACTCAGCAGATCGGATTTAAAGCTTGTAACAGGACTTTTAATTGGTAATTATCCCCTAGATTACCACCTAAAAAAGATGGGGAAAACTGAGGAAGAAAACTGCCGCTTTTGTTTAGAAGAGGAGGGGACAGTGAAACACATCCTCTGTCATTGCGAGTCCCTCGGTCGAATCAGGTTCAGAAATCTTAGTGAGGCTTTCTCATCACCGCTAGGCTTAGCTAAGACAGCACCCAAGGAAATCTTCGGTCTAATTAAAGAACTTCAGTTTGATTCGGCTTATTGGGGTCTTCTAACTTACTGTTTTTAAAAAATCGATATGGAAATGATATAACGGAATTTTTCTTATTTTAGGATGTCAGAGACTGTCAAACACTAAATTTGTTTTACGAGTCTTACCAAGGCCATCCAGGTGGTCTATTGTATACTTTATATGCATGTGTGTGTGTTTCTTCTGTAAGATATGTGCAATTTGTGAGTTCGTTCGGTTTGAAAGAAAAGTTGACGTCGAAAACAGATTGATCGTAAGTAACTTTTCGTCCAAGGTTCATGCATGAGAATGAACCAAATTTTTTATGAAAATCTTTGAAAAACATGTCTGACGAAGACTTTTTGCAAAATTTTCATTTTAATAATTTTTCCAGTTGTTTTTGACCTTAAGAATATGAAAGAAAAACACTTTTTTTTTTAAATGTCAACTATTTTGCGAAATTTTGAAATTTTGACAATTGTGTTCGACAAACGATAGCCAAGGGGATAATAAAATTATATCTTTTTCGATTTTTTGTTTTAAACAACTTTAATGAGCTGAATCGTGTAAACTGTTTTGATATGAACTTTTCGTAAGGGGAACTTCAAGGTCAAACAAAAGTCAGACCAGAAACAATTAAAATTTTAAAAATTTGTTTGCAAAGTATAAGAATAAACGAGTTGAACCCAAAAACCGTATTTCAATCTTATAATTGGTGTCCCCACGACTCATCCTCGAAAAACAATATCAAAAACGGCGTCGTAAAATAGAAGACCCCCTTAAGTTTATTATAGGTCACAAAAGAACAATTTTGCCGAAGTGACTGAAGGGTGATATAAGTCCTAAGATCCATATCGATTAATAATAGTAATCACTAAAATTTTGCTGCACTTAATGAAAATAAGCTAATTACTCTACATTTGAGCAGGATTTAGAAAGCCGCTTACACTTCGGCATAAATATAGTCAATAGTATAGTGTGTCATTTTATTAATGAATGAATTCAGTCTCTGCTAACAAGTACAAGGAGAAATAATTCAAATTACTGTCTTTCATTTTCAATGGTATTCTCACTTAAAGGGCAATTTTGACTGAAAATTACGAAAAAATTCGATTTGCGTATTTGTATTCATGCAACGATATTCTAATGAAACAGACCCAAATGAAAATCTGAATGCAGACCTGAATACCAATGCCCTAGGATTATGACAGTGTAGTCTTTTAAAGCTGCAACATGTACTTGAGAACGCCCAAATTACGATAACAGTGTAACACCTTTGAAGTACTAGTTCAAGGGAATCAGCTTACAATTGATTATATAAATTGCAGGTGAAAAGTAAGTTGACTATCACAGTTAGTTCGACTATCAAAATAAGCGCAGCTTAACCAAACTCAATTAAAATGTTCAAATTCGTTGCTATCGTTCTAATGGCAGTTGTTACTATTGTTGTCGCTAAGCCGGGAGTCGTCGCCCCTATTGCTTATAGTGCTCCTCTAGTTGCTGCTCCAGCTGCTGCTGTAGTCTCACGGGAATACCATGGAAATGGATTTGCGGCACCAATAATTGCTGCACCATTTGCTGCTGCATATAGTGCATACTCTGCACCAATTGTAGCTGCACCGGCTGCATACAGCGCACCGCTTTACTTCCGATGAACCTAACATTAAGTTTGAAGTTATTTTGTCTTTATTATTTTGTATTTTGTAAAAATGTTTAAGTGCAATAAAATCAAACTATAAGTGAAAATAAAATTATTTTAATAACACTGACAAGAGTGAAAATTTATGTTTCTATATTAGTTTTTAATGCTTTGGATCTTGTTGTTCTGTGTGTTTGAGGTTTGTAGTTTTGTGTTTTTCGGCAATTTTTAACCGACTTCCCAAAAACAAAGAGGTTCTAAGTTCGACGCGTATTTTTATTTTTTTTTATTTTTATTTATTTATTTTTTTTTTAAATTTTTTTTGTATGTCTGACCGGGCATAACTTCGTTACGCGTCGACCGATTTTGATGATTCTTTTTTTGTTGGGTAGAGTATGTTCACCGATTGGTACCATGTCAAAAAATTTTTTGGTAGGGTGGGGGTGGGGGGGTGGTGGTGAAACCTAACTTTGTAACGCGTGCTCCGATTTGGATGGTTCTTTTTTTGTTGTATATAGAATGATCCCCCATTGCTAATAGGAGACAATTTTTTTTAAATAGGTTGGGAGGAGAAGGGAGGGGTAGTCTAACTGGGGGTGTGGAACCTAACTTTGTAACACGTGGACCGATTTGTATGGTTCTTTTTCTGTTGTATAAAGTGTGAAAACCCATTGCTAATAGAATAATAATTTAGCGCATGGCGGGGGGTTAGGTGGGGGGAGGAGTAGTCTAACTTCGTAACGCGTGGACCGAATTGGATAATTCTTTTTCTTTTGGGTAGAGTATGCTCCCTGGTTGATACCACGAGAAAAAAAAATTTTTGATGTGGTTGGGGTGGGAGAAGGGGGTCGAAACTAACTTTGTAACGCGTGGACCGATTTGTATGGTTCTTTTGCTGTTGTATAGAGTGTGAGCCCCCATTGCTAATAGGAGAATAATTTGGTCCTATGGTAATGGTGGGGGAGGGGGAGGGATAGTAACTTCGTAACCCGTGGACCGATTTCGATGATTCCTTTTCTGTTCGGCAGAGTATATTCCTTGATTGATACCATGAGAAAAAAAGTTTAGTGGAATGGGGTTGGGGTAGGGGGTTACAACTAACTTTTAACGCGTGGACTGATTTGGGTGGTTCTTTCTTCGTTGTGTAGAGTAGAAGACACTAAAAAGTGAAGAATAAAATAGTTTTTAAAAAAAAAGTTGAACCGACTTCACAAAAAGCGCTAAAAAGCATAAAATAATTTTTTATTTTATTTCTATTACGACATTTTGAAGTCGGTGCAAATTAAACAAATAAAACAACTACAGTACCACAATTGAAAATAATACATCACACTACGTGAACGTTTCAGCTTACGGGATCATAAGAAATGACGATTAAACATTTTTGTTGTAGTTGGTTGGTTTGTTTGATTTGCACCGACTTCAAAATGTCGTAATAGAAATAAAATTAAAAATTATTTTATGCTTTTTAGCGCTTTTTGTGAAGTTGGTTCAACTTTTTTTTTTAAAAACTATTTTATCAATTTAATGTTCAGTTTAGTGTTTAAGCTATTGGAAGGCCGGGAAAAAATAAGCGTTATATGACAAGGTTCCCTAAAATTAAAAATATTTCAATTCTTAAGAATTGCATTATTTAAAACGTATGGAAATTGCCAACAAACACGGTGCGTCTTAATGTTACAGCATTCAGCTTTGCGGATCCACCAAATCGTCATACATTTACTTTCCCGTAAATGTAATGTCGAAGCCAAAACACCGCAAACAAAATCCCTAAAAATAAAAATCTATAACGAGAAAATCTCTGAAATAACCAAATCCCTAATGACAAAATCTCTAAAAAAAGAAGAAATCCCTAAAAAAATTCCAACAATTCATAAATTAAAAAGGGATCGAAATAAAACAAAAATTTCAAAATAAATTCGTACTTAATGCAATTCCTTTTAAAATGCTAATTCTGACATCTCATATCTCGTCGCATATCTTTTTAGTTTTTATTTTTTTATATTTATATTCAAGACGAATATTAATTTCGTCTCCAGAAATAATGCGATTTATCGGTTTTTTACAGATCTTTGCTGTTCACCTAGATTGCAACTATTTTTGCAAAATCAGAATCACTTTGTAAGGAAAATGTTAGAGTTCAAATGCCAAAAGTTGTAGCTTAAAAGCAGAAAATAAAAAGAGTCAAAAAAATTAGCCAAATTTCACAACTAAAATATCTAAAGACGAAGTTGGATCAATACGTTGAGCGGCAAGACCAACATGCCTTGGGTCCCGGGTTCGAGACCAGATGACCCCGTGAGCTTTTATTAAGAAATTAAAATAATCGACTCCTTCTCTGGGCTGTTGTCTAGCTCGCAGCAATGCAAAAACAAGACTCAAGTTTCCTCACTTCCCTTTCCCTAATTCCCTCCCGGCCAAAACCATGCTAACGCATCAAAGGGTTGTCCCCTAGGATTTGGCTACATCGTATAAAAAAAAATCTCGAAATACGAGGTATAGATGGAGATTATTTAAAACGTATAACACATTTTCGATGGTAATATGTAAAAACTGGTAATCGATCTCTCAATATACAATTTATGAATTTTATAAAGGACCGATTTTTATAAAATTCATAAATAGGGCTTTTTGAGTAGGGATCTTTTAAATTCTGAATTTTTAACCTAGAGATATTATCATTATGGTTTCTTTTTTTAGATATTTTCTAATTATGGATTTTATATATAACTGTGGTAAGGGCTGCTAATTACTGCTTACCACCTTCACTGCAGTCTTTTAGAATTTCTTCAAAGTGCCTAGTAGGCAAAAAAACACAAACAAAGTACACAAAAATTCATAAATGTGTAGGGGATGTATTTAGCATTTGTGTGTTCAAACGGTTGAAGGTGAATTGACCAATCGTTTTACAAAAGTTTTTTTCATGACAATCCAAGCGCTATGAAGTGTCAAAATCATACGCCAGCTCTAAACCAGGTGGCTGAGGATTTAGATGCAAGTTCCGGAGAATGGCATGTGGGAATTACACAAACGTGACATATTTATTCGCTGCTATGAAAGTGTGCGCTCAATTAATTGAAACGGTCTGGTTGTCTCCAGGCAGCCACATTTTGCGAGAATTCCTACCCTGATGTTTGCTCGCCCCTCGTTTCAAAATGCTCTGCCTATGATTTAGCTAAAACGTTGGGGAAACTTCTTTAACTTCTTCCATAGAAGTGCTTCTCCCTGCATGGAAACGTGCTCATATTCAGCTTGTACCTAAAAAAGGAGAGTCATGCAGTCCCAAATTTACTACAGCACTTATTCAGTCGTTTCGAAAGTTTTTGAATCACTCATCAACTCATTGATGTAATATTTAGAAAATAGCCATCTTTTTAAAAGTTTTCGCGCTTGCAGATCAACCGAAGACATTAAGGGGGTCCTCTACTCTCGAGGCCTGAAATTGAGCGGTTTTTTGGGGAATGAATTGCGAAGGATCTACTGAATACATTTTAAATTTTTTTTTTTATTTCGAAGATACATGTTATGACTTTTCAATTTTACTTTTGAAGATGAAAAAAAATAAATCTCGCGACCTTGAAACGTCATTGATGACATTGATGTTGAAACTGCATGGGTCCCGCTTAAGCAAAGTTGTGGCCAATTTGGTAATCTGTAATCTGAAAATTTATATTCTTTATAATCATAGTTACGTTGGCTATGTTTTCCCGAGACAGATTTTTTTTATTTTGCAATTTGTAAAAGGTTTGCAACAATTTGTAAAAATTTCCAAATTTACGTCATTTTTGACCTATAAGAGGCTATAAAAATGGAACAAAATAAAATTTTGCAAATCGTACTCGGGAAAATATAGCGGTATGTTTTCTGAACAGAAGTCTTACTCGGCAGCTAAAAAAACACTACTTTCGGGAAAACGCGTTCAATGATAAATTACGGTGTATAACTTGATTGTGTTAACTTACGAGTTAATCTGCTATAACGGGGCCGTAGAGTTCTCCTTCCTCATCACGTTGATGTTTTTGGTTGTCCACATTCTTCTCAAGAACGGACCGGTAAATTTTTTAGACAATGATTTTTAACTGGACAAGCGCCTAGTTTTTCTGAAACGGCCAGAGACGGGTACATTTCTGTTCCCAGAAACATGCAAAGGAATGTGATTTTCATGATATCCTTTCTGTGGCGTATTCTCAGATACATATAGATTGAAACTAAAAAAAATCGATTTTTTGAAACCGCGAGAGTAGAGGACCCTCTTAAGTGCTCTAACAGATCGTTGGAATCATTGTCTCTATAATTTGGGAGAGTCCCAAATCGTCGCTGTTGATAGTCCAAAAGCTTCTGATAGAGTATGACATACCCTCCTTTAAAACAAACTTGCACCTTCACATCTTAAAATGAATATAGAGTTTTCAAAAGACTTTTCAATAATCCTTGTAATAATTTGTCATACAGAGATTATCCCACCAAGACAGAAGCCGCAGTTCGCGGCTGGGAGCCAAGAATCAATTTACCTATTCCCAACCAGGATAAGCACAATTGTTAGCAAATCTAGACATGCGATTAAAAGAAGCAAACCGCCTGCAATTAGTATTAAAGAAAATAATATGCGGAAGGGGCGAACGCCTAAGGGACAAGTTGTACTTACAATGTCTAAAGGAAACTCGGCGAAAAATCCCTAGTAGTCAATTTAAGTGTTCAAAAGTTGGTAAATAAATGTAATATCAGAACCTTTACGCCGTTTCAGCACTAGTATAATAAGAATAGAGAGAAATAAGTATAATATTTGTGAAATAAGTAAACTATTTTCTCGACCAGTGTTTTACGAATCCCAGAGTGGAGTTGCCCTTAAAACCAATATGGCTTATGTGTGAGCAGAAACCCCTACTACGAAGTAAAACTCCAGGTTTCTCTCCGACTCTGTGCGAAGCACTCCGGTATTGGAGAAATTATAAGAGAATAGAAGAGAATCCTGACTTCTAAAGAATGTCATAACCATACACTTATCAAGATTCAGCTGTAGACGACGACTGACACACCAACCTAAAAAATATTTAGGTCAACCTGAGCACAGACAAAGCCGCCATCATCCCTGATGCTTGAGAAAATCTTCATGTTATCTGCATATTACAGCATTTTGGGAGATTACTAATCTCATCTACAGATAATATAAAGCCGAGATGTCGCCCCCGTCAGCACTTAATGAGTGCCATTGTATCTCAGCATTCAGTTCTTTCCTAACCTTGTTTCCTCTTAACCTAGATCACAAAAACAAAGACGTTCTAAGTTCGGCCTGGGCCGAATTTGATGATTCTTTTTTATTGTAAAGAGTATGTTCAACGATTGGTACCCTGTCAAAAATATTTTTGGTGATACGAGGTGTGAAACCGTACTTCATAATGCGTGGCCCGAGTTGGATGATTCTTTTTTCTATTGAATAGAGTATGATCCCACTTTGTCAGTCCTAATAAAAAACAAAACCATGACGCAACCACAATTGAAGATACTAAGGAAGAAGCATTAAATACTTTTCTTATTGTCGTTTTGTTTGTTTAATTTTCACGAACTTCAAAATGTCGTAATGGATATAAACTGAAAAATAATTTTAAGCTTAATACTATTCAAAGTCAAAATCAACCGAGAAGGCATGTTTGAATCATTAAACTACTACATTTCTACGATCTTGGCTTAGAGTGAAGCAAATTGTATTATGTTTAAAATTCAATGTTGCTTATTGCCCTTAAAAACACCCTAGATACCCAGTAGACTTAACTGGCCCTGAAAATGCGATGAAATCTTGGGGTTTTCTACAGGGTAATTCCACTGAAATTCGACAAATTTTGGGAAAATGCCTGAAGTGACCTCCGCAGATTTTTATGATACTTGTGTAACTGAAACTATGTTAGGATAGGATAATGTGTGTGAATTATTTTCGTCCAATGTTTTTTCTTTTAGAAGTTATAGCGCTTTAAAAATTTGAAAAATGCTTGAAATTTGTCAATTCTTACTGTATTTAAAAATTCGTATGTTTTACAATTTGTCCACTAGAATAATCATTGAGGTGTTATTTGAAAGGTAAACCTTCAAGCATTATAAGAAAAATACATGTGGACCCCTGCAAAGGGAAAAGGACAACTTATAGGCAGTGGACATCGAGATTGAAATTCCGCCATGGATGTCCATGGTGGAAAGTGCAAGTACCACGCTGATGATGACCAGCTTGCACTTTTGGTCGCAACATCCATCACTTTTTTTGAGCACTCATATTTTTGAGCGATCACCATCCCAATAAATAAATAAATAAATTTTATTT
The DNA here is from genome assembly GCA_964036015.1 of Leptarthrus brevirostris. Taxonomy (NCBI): domain Eukaryota; kingdom Metazoa; phylum Arthropoda; class Insecta; order Diptera; family Asilidae; genus Leptarthrus; species Leptarthrus brevirostris. The sequence goes on from OZ038373.1 coordinate 74,268,066, forward strand.
CTATTATGTGGAAGTAAAAGTGTTTTTACTTTTTCCATCATAATATAATAAGTCATAAACGCAGTGTAGTTTCATTTGTAAATGTTATAGACCTAATATCCGAACAAGTGTAGTGTGAATTTAATTTCGGTATGTATACTCTCATTAATCGCAGGTAAAATCATTTATATATACTCAGTAAAGGTAGCATACTATTTCTAAATAAAATATCCAGACAATTTGACATAGTAAATATTGTCGGGAGAAAAGAAAACCTGAAGTTGAAAGTGTTTTTAAGAAGGCAGGCACATATAAAAATGCATTTTATTATGATCCCAATTTCGTCCCAAGTTGAAATTTTGAGAACACCTAGAAAACATATTATTAAATAGATAGTAAAAAATAAAAAAAAATCCAGGATACGTTTTTTAAAATATAAAGGATAAAGGACGAAATCGAGATCCTTAATGTCCTTTTTCCCTTTGCAGGGGTTCACAAGTATTTTTCTTATAATGCTTGAAGGTTTACCTTTCAAATAATACCTCAATGATTATTCTAGTGGACAAATTGTAAAACATACGAATTTTTAAACACAGTAAGAATTGACAAATTTCAATTTCAAATTTTTAAAGCGCTATAACTTCTAAAAGAAGAAACATTGGACGTTAATAATTTACACACATTATCCTATCCAAACATAGTTTAAGTTACCAAAGTTTCATAAAAATCTGTGGAGGTCACTTCAGAATCACTTGTCGAATTTCAATGGAATTACCCTACAGAGTTTTAATAAATACTACGCTCGGTCTGACTCTGTGTTGAACTACATAAGTCCTTGACTCGAATATTAGAGATGGGAATTGAATCAAAATATATCGATATCTGTATTAAATCTTCTGATGCAATTGATACATTTATCGACAAAAAATATCGATAATTTGAGAATATCGGTATTGTATTCGAACGTATAACAAATTGCTCTTGACAGCTGACGGATGTAAACATGTCTTAATACATATGTATAGACAAAAGTCATTTGAAACGCTTTCTTACTTAGAATATAAAACTTAGGTTAAAGAATATACAGGATAGGCCATTATGCATATGAGTTGTGAACTTGAGACCAGCCAACTTATTTGGAAAGTTGAGGACAGGGAGGAAGATGAAGTTGAACTGTCAACTTGTATTTGGTGCAATTTACGTCTAACTCTAAAGCGTCTGAGAGAAAGATTTTCTGAGTTTATGTAGAAATTAGAAGTGAATTATTAATTTTGTGTGACTAAATAGACAAAGAACGTAATAAAAAGCGTTTTAAAAAACTCCTTAAGAACTTACAGTTTTGTGAATAAGTTAATTTCAAAATAAAGTGCTCTGTTTTGTGCTGTGACGATAAATCCTGCAGTTCGCCAAGAACTGTGTACAGTCTTAAGGACTTAGGTCTAGCCAGAATTTTCAAAAAATGGATTTTTTTTTATATTTTCTTGAAGCATAATATCTTAAAAAAAATGAAAAATAATCGCTGAAAATTTCAAGTCAATCCGACAAATAGTTTTCGAGATATCCCACATTTACTGAAGGGCTCTCTGCAACGCGCTAATTAGAGAACTTGAAACTTTAAACGCGGTTTTCTCGAAACTGTTTTCAAAGTGGGCGACCACAATAATTACTGGATTTGGATGAAATTTAAACACCTTATTGTAAGCATAAAAAACTTATCCTTGATCGACGGATTTTAATATTTTTTTAAATCTTCGAATTTTTGGCTGGAGTTCCAAAAATGGTTACCCTCAGAATCACTTGGAATTTTTTACAAGACACTGTACTATACACTAGATGACGGTACCTAAAATGATTTTTTGCGACTCAAAGGGACGGGCTGAAACAATTTTTTTCATCATTTTTTTGAAGTGATTACTTAAATTTCAAAATCGAATATTTTAGTTGTTTTATTAACTAACTATTGAAATATATTCTCCCTTTCGAGTCGCCAAAAATCCTTTTAGGTACTGCAGTGAGGTAGGTTAGGTATAGTAGTGTCTGGTAAAAATTTGAAGCCACTCAGAGGGTACCCATTTTTGGAACTCCAGCCGATTTAAAAAAAAAACTAGTCGTTTTTAGCTTGGAAATCAGCGAGTAGACTTTCAGAAGCCCCCATTTTGAAAATTTAAAAAAAAAATAGCGTCGATTAAGAGCAAGATTAACTATTAAAGTAATGATTCCCTTTGTTTGATTAATTTCCGATCAACCAGAAAGATGCTGTGTTGGTCCCCTAGTAAAAATAATTGATTTTGAAAATACGGCTGTATACAGGACGTACAAAGGCTTATTATAAACACTTTTTCGGGCAGTCAACGGTCACAAGATTCTAAACATGTCCTAGGCCGTACAGCGGCCGTTTTACCATAATGAACGGAGCGTACAGAGATCGTATAGCGGTCATCTTATGATGAGGCGATGAGCTTACAGAGCAATATTAAAGTTAAAAACTTAAATAATTTTCAATTACAAAATTCCGGAAATAAGGAATTACAATTGATAGTTGTTAACGTTCATTATCACTTCTAATTTTTTTAAACATTCTTAAAACAATAGAAATTCAACATGTCTTTAAAAAATAAATGATTTGCACAATATGAAATATTTCAATATTTGTGCTTCATAGATGGTATTTATATTGTATTCATAAATCTACGGCAAATTGCCTCACAACCAACTTTAATATGTTTTGGATTGAGTGCTAAACTGATAGTGAAGTGATTAAGTTATCGAAATTTCACTCGTTTCTGGCCAAAATATCAATGCCCACAAAAATTTTTTTTACCATTCAAATGCACTGCACAAGAACGAGAATACTTAACAGGACGAATGTTCACTGCTAACTAATCGGTATACCTAGACAAAGCAGCCCGGTTCAAGTGCCATAAAAAACCAGAGAATTCGTGTTTTTGATAGACGTCATTTCAATAAAATTTAGTCACCGCATACAAATGGACCAGTGCAAAACTAGATGATATATAATTTTTTCAAATTCCATACAGCCTATACGCCCGTGTGTACGGCCATTTTATCTTTACTACGATTGCGCCGTTGGAGTTTTGTACAGCCTTTGAGACTTTTTGGATTCTGTGCAGTCCGGATCTGCGATAAAAAACCCTAGTTTCCGTTGTTCAGCCACTGATTATTGTTACTCGGGCTTTTGTTGCAATATCCAGTTCTTAGTTATGTTTTGAAAAGGGACATGCACGATACAGTAGATAATAATTTTCTTTTTTCTTCATAAAAATATTAATTCTTAAAATATTAAAATGTGCGTGATTAATAGTTGTAAGCAACTGGGTGAATTATTAAGTAGTTAATTGAGGGTATTATTATATTTTCCCCCAACCCCTCTACCAAAATTCAAAACTTGTGTTACTGTGATGTACTCACACAAGAAATGGTCATTTCAATGCTTAAAGAAGTATGCCGAAGTTTTCTGCGCTTTTTTTTTATATATGATGTTGCCAAAGCTCAGGGCATTCCCTATGATGCTAAAGCACAACCTTGGCAGGAAAGGAATTAAGGATGAGGGAAATGGGTTATAGCACTTCCTTATTAGTTCTATATTCTAAGTGAAATACACAATAAGTCACTGATTTTGCATCACGATACAAAATATCGGTATACTTATTAGAAGAGAATTATCTATACTCTTTCCCATATTGCGGCAGGTGCCCGACATAGTGTACTGTCCGCATTATAGATAGTTCAAAGAAAACTATTATTGGAGAATCCATAATCTTTGAGAGCATCGGCGAAATGTCGTTTGTCTCTCACTCTTTTCTATCAATATTCCTGCGGACATTGTTTTAACGAAATTGGTAGCGTGATTCTTTGTAAGCCCATCAGAACGCGTGATACAAGAAGTTGAAGACCTCTTTTTAAGTCAACTTTGGAATTATTTTATATTCGCGGGTTTTGACGCGTATTTCGAAATATTGAACTAAATAATAAATTGTGCGCCGACAGTTGCACTAAGTGACAGCTTAGACCCAGGCAACAGATAAGAGCCTAATTCCTCGTAGCAAAAAGCGAACAAATTTGACAGCACAGACCCAGCCGCCGAACAAAAACTTGCCATGCTCACACACACGGCATATACACGATAGGTCTTCTCCTTTAGTTGCTTTCTCGTAGGACTGTCGCCATACACCTAATTTCGGAATGGGTAGAAAACTTTGGAATTCTAATATATGTATATTATCATATATGTATATTATCATATATGTATATTATCACGGGCCAGGGTTGGCAGTTTAGTTCGTAATTATTCAAGGAGCTCCGCAGTAGAGAGATGGCACAGGACCTTAAAATCAGCGATAAAGGAAAGACAGACAAATGCCTAGGTCGATGCGATTCTAACAATTCTAATTGGATTACGCTAAATTTTCAAAGACGATCTTTAGCAACACGAGCCGAACTTGTTTATGATTGCAACTCAAGACTACCTGGAGAATCTTTTACACCGACAAAAAAAGACAAAGTAATCGCAAAATTTCCATCGATAGAGTTAAAGCAGCACATATCGGCATCGACGATAATATTCAATATACTACACAAATGAATTTTCGCAAACCTCAAGTAAAGGGCATGACATTAAGATCAGGAAAGGAGGAAAATTTTCAAGACCGCGATTTATATCACCTTTATTAGGAGGGAGGATCCTGTGGCGGCAAATAAGTTGCCTTACCATCAATGACGACACAGCTTCAGCAAGACGAGAAAACTGCTGCTGGAAAAATCCTACACACAGTCAGTCATCTCTTTATTTAATTTTTATAATTAAGTTGATTGTAGATTAATTGAAATAAATTCAGTATTAGCATAAGTAACACTTTAGTACAGTCAATCTGGCGAAAAAAAAGTCATAAGGCTGCAAATAACTCTAAAGTGATGAAACTTGGTGAGTCGTTAAAGAATGATGAAAGAAAGCTTACCTGGCGATGGCCACCTGCTACCTGTTGAAATACTCAAAAAAAACTCAAAAAAACTCAAAAAAATATTTTGAAATGCATTTTTCTCGAAAACTATGCATTTTACAGAAAAATTTATTGAACAAAAAATGTAGAGGGCATCGTTATCTACAATTAATGTCATTGGTGCTATGTCCTAAAACAAAAAATGTGCAGTAGGTGGCGCTAAAGCTGCCGGAGAAAGTCACAATAGGGCCGAGAAACTTACCGTTAGCATCACTGCGCTGTTCACACAGCGCTATATGTAGTACACTATAACTTTGAAACGGTAAGTTGTATGAAAAAAATGTTGAAATAAAAGTTGTTTATAAAATTAAAAGGAACAATTTTTCCATTTGAATCGTAACTGAAAAATGAAAATTTCAGGACAAAAAAGTGGAAAAACACTTTTATTGGCACTTTAGCGCCACCTACTGCGCACATTTTTTGTTGTACGACATAGCACCAAGGACATTAATTGTAGATAACGATGCCCTCTACATTTTTTATTCAATAAATTTTTCTGTAAAATGCATAGTTTTCGAGAAAAATGCATTTCAAAATATTTTTTTGAGTTTTTTTGAGTTTTTTTTGAGTATTTGAACAGGTAGCAGGTGGCCATCGCCAGGTAAGCTTTCTTTCATCATTCTTTAACGACTCACCAAGTTTCATCACTTTGGAGTTATTTGCACCCGTTTTTGCCAGATTGACTGTACTACTTCTCCTTTTCGAACAATTCCACAAGTAGATCAAAATATAAAAATAAAATAATGATGTATATACCGTGAAATTATAAATTTATGGATCGTCCTGTAACTTTTAAACAGTTGAAAATAAATTCCACCCCTCCCCCCTCCTTTCTAAACAATTTGTTGTTTGCCTAGGTGATGTCTATCGCTCCACTTATTTTTATATGTATCATCACTCAACTGCGCGGTTAAGCCTACGCCTATTCCTTGATTTCAGAAGAAAAAGTTCAATAACAAAAAAACAACCTGATTTTCAAAAACGTTCCTAAAAAAACTAATATTTGAAAAACCATTAATAGGATTAGGAACTGTCTTTAAAACGGCCTGAAACCAAAAATAAAAATCAACTGAACCTCCTTATTTATAATTTAATACTGAAATATTTGGTCACAGGAAGTAAATCGTACAAATTGCCTTAACCTACACTTAGTATACTTACTAGACATCCATATTGGTACTGACTGTAGCCGTAGAACGATACGCGATACTTCTGATGAGTGAGCTTTTGTTGGCAGTTGCTACTTTACACACTTTGTAGGTAACATAGCATAAAACTGATGCGCATATTATGCCCACAAAAGCCTTCATTAGCATTAAATGAAGAACCAAGTGGCTTTCGTGCAACTTTAATCTGTCAATAGTGCTCGTGTACGATTCATGGTCGCTCAAGTCTTGTGATGTCCTATTCGAATTTGTGTTTGGCTTATAGTCCCTGTCATTCCGGCAAGAAATGCTTCTTATGTGGGTGACATTTTCACCTGTGCTTTCTGGCTCAATTTTGAGCTTAACAAAAGTGGAAAGATATGGTGGAGTAAGAATGTGATGCAAGTAGGAGCAATTGAAATTATTGCTTGATAGACCTATGGTTGATAAACCAGGAAACGCGTAGGAGAACATTTTTCCCGTAATTTTGGTTAAGTTATTTCCGTCGATATAAAATTCCTGCAGTTTTGAAAGGTATGGCACAAATATGTCTAAATTTAATTCACCTAAATTGTTATAAGATAAATCGAGAACTTCTAGGTTCGTCTGCTTGGAGAACGTGCCAAAGTCAATTCCTCTGATGTTAGTCCTTCGTAAGTTAAGAGTTTTCAGACGCTTTAACTTGTCAAATGTGGTAATGTTGACTAATCCAATGTTGTTGTAGGAAATATCCAAAGTATTGAGATTTGTAAAATTTGTAATATTTCGAATATCTGTAATGCTATTATTAGACAGATACAATTTCTCTAAAAATTGTGGTGATAATGTTGTTATAGTGCTTATATTGTTGTTATTGGCTTTAATGAATTTTGTAGCATTAATAACAAGTGATGACAACATGTTCCCGTCGAGCTGAATAAGCAAAATTTGATGCTTCAGGTCCAAATGAAAATCTTTCAACATATTTCCCGACAACATAATAGATTCCATATTGTAAGCATTTTGAAACGTTTTCGGGTCTATTACCTTAAGTTTATTGTTTGTTAAGTCAACATCTCTTAATCTTAACAGTTTATTAAGAAGCTCGGGATCAATAGCATCAATACGATTATTATCAAGTGCGATTGATTCAAGATAGATATTATCCATAAACAAATTTTTATCAAGTGCAGTAATAAAATTTCCAGATAGCGCCAGTCTGTCGAGAATGGTAAGTCCCTTGAATGCGTATTCGTTGATTTTAGTGATTTTGTTATGACTTAAGTCTATCCTCAACAATGAAGGTGCTCCAATAAAAATTGAAGTTGAAATTTCTGCAATATTGTTGTGGCTGACGTTAAGGTAAGATAAATTGTCTGCTCCGGTAAAGGTATTCCTGGGAATATCAATTACTCCTGAGTACGCCACATCCAAATTTTTTAAATTGTTGAACATTTCAAATAATTTATGTGGGATGTACAAAATTTCAGAATCGTAAAACTTCATAAACTTTATGTTAACTGCCTGGAAGCTCTGGTAATTTGATATTTTTAATTGTTGACTGTGGGACACGTGAAGATTTGTAACCGTGCAGTAGATATCATGATAATCGAACGCCCTCTCCATTTCATCACACTTCAATGTCACATCCTCGGATGCCGTCGTTGAAAAAATGTTTAGGTATAATGCCCACGCCCAACACAATCTGCACTAGAAAAATTATTGATGAACTATAGATTTCATTTTAACATATTTCTACCTTAAACGAACTGCCCTCATATTCCGTACAAGGATTGACAGACTTGTTAAAAAAATTTTAAAGAAAACTTGGAGTGCACTTATTGCTAATGCGTTTTATAGACTAAATGCACTTGTGCGAAATGCTTTTTCAATTCAAGAGGAAGTCTAAATATAAAAGAGTTATCTGAATTGAGTACAAAGCGGAACTTTGACAGTTTTACATATGCGTGCGATAAGTTTTGTATCAGTCGCCAACATTGCATATTCTGTGCGATTTCATATCAAGAATAAACTAAAAACGTAAGTCTTATCAGCATGAATTGCGTTTTTTGTAAATTAAAATATTAATTTTGTGTTATTTTTTTTACAATTGCTTTTACTGGCAGATCAAACCTACAGCCAGGCTGTTCTTGTTCTAGGACCCAGTATTTAAAGTGCTCTCATAATAGATACATAAATCAGTCTGAAAGCGTCGGCTTTCTTAAGCTGGAATAAACCTTAACCATGGTTTAAAGCTCATACCCTGGATTGTCAGCTCAGCCATGAATGCCGATTCGGGGTTTGCTGGTCTACACCCAAGACATGTGCCAAGGCTTGGCTTTTCAGTCCATGATCAAGCTTTTACTGCCAATATTTGGCCTTCCAACCTCTGTCCCACTCTAAGTCGGTCTCTTTTAACCTTATGTAACTCATGTATATCTTACATTGAAATGTTAGGTTCTTATGTTATATATGTATAAGTAAAAGAAAATCTTCCTTTATTTATCTTTTCTCTACATAATACATATCAAATAAAATTAGCAATAAGTATATGTTCGCGCTAATCTCAAGAACAGAAAGTATCATTCGAGGAAGGGAGTCGAATTATTAACGGAATATAAGTATGTAATTTGTAGGTTATATGGTGAGTTCCACACATACAAATTCAGGGTGTTTCAGATCTGACGTGCCAAAATGAGTGGACTGATAGATCTCACCTAGCTAAACGAAATATTGTACAGCAGGGAGGGCGGCAATCTCAACCGTTTGGGAGTTACAGAGTAATTCATAAATTTCAGTTTTTCATGGTAAGCACATTACTCTTTTATTTTTATCTTTTGATCTACTCAATACAGCGTCATCAAACAAACGCTAGAAAACTACTACCCCAATGACGTTTCCAAAATTGTAAACAATGCTGATCTAACTCCTACCATTGCAAGTACAGTCAGTTCCAAAATTGAAAAAAAATGATTTGCGATTATTATTATTCAGCATTTTCCCAAATTTTCTCCAAAATTCATGTAATTACATAGTATACCTCTTTTTTATCTTTATTGGATTGCACATCTTATTACCTTTCCGAAAAGGTGCAACAAAGCAAGTCAGACAAAGAATTAGAAAACCGCGTCCGTAGAAATCCCTGACTACCTAATTATTTTATTGCACTTTAGGTAGGAAATTCTTTAAATAAACAAACAATTTTAAAATAAAGAATCAAAAATCCGTAAGGCAACACCCTGAGACGAGCACGAGACGAGTCGCAAGACAATTAGGAGTGTCATCATCTAAGGTTTAGAGAGTAGTTCATCGACATGGATTACGTGCACATGACCATCAGTCCAAGGACTACTGGAAGGAGATACCGAGAGAAGACTGAAAATTAGCGCTTGGCTTCTGGAACGCGACATGGACGATAGGGCATTTCTCGGCCAAATTCTGCGGACGGATGAATCTCAAATCATCACTTCAATAACCTCCATACCGGGTCAGAAACTAACCCACAAAGGACAAAGGTGACCTCATTTCAGCAGATATTTAGTGTGAATGTTTGGGCTGGTATCATCGACAACCATTTGGTAGGACGATTCATTTTGCCGTAAGTACTCAACAGTGAAATTTATTCGAACTTTTAGGACAATACACTGCCAGATCTAATAGAGGACATCCCTGTGATTAATCTAACGGACATGTTTTATCAACACGAGGGAGCACCAGCGCATACTGCTTACACGGTGAAGGCAATACTAAGTGAAAATTTTTTTAACCGCTGGATTGGACGAGGTACACCGATTGTTTGGTCTCCTAGATCTCCAGACCTTGCCCCATTGGACTTTTCCTTATGGAAAACAATAAATGATGAAGTTTTTTCAAGCCCTGTTAACACTAGGGAGGATTTATTAAGCAGAATTGGGAATGCAGAGACGAAAATACGGGAGAGGCTGGTTGCAATACGCCTTAAACGAGGACTTAGAAGGACATTATTGGTATGCATCCAATGTGGTGCGGGACATTTTGAGCGGCTTTTGAAATTTACTAAGATTAATTGTAATACATTTTGAATTCATTAAAAGGGGTTTTAGAGTTAATATGAGTTTAGTTTCTTTAAATTGCAGATTTTCAAATATTTCCCGATAAGTTTATACTTATAAATTTTTACACAATTTCTCTACCTGGGCATGTTGTACCTTTTTGGGAAATGTAATAAGAGGCAATAAAAATAAAAAAGGGGTGCACTAATTACACGAATTTCAAAGAAAATTTGGAAGTGACTGTACCTGCAATGTTAGGAGTTTGATCAAAATTTTTTATTTATTATTTTATTTATTTATTTTTTTTTATTCGATGCCAAATCCTAGGGGACAACCCTTTGATGCGTTAGCATGGTTTTGGCCGGAAGGGAATTAGGGTAAGGGAAGTGAGGAAACTTGAGTCTTGTTTTTGCATTGCTGCGAGCTAGACAACAGCCCAGAGACGGAGTGGATTATTTTAATTTCTTAATAAAAGCTCACGGGGTCATCTGGTCTCGAACCCGGGGCTCATGGCATGATGGTCGTGCGGCTAAACGCATTGAACCAACTCCGTCTACCTTGTTGTTGACAATTTTTGAGAGGTAATTAGGCTTTAGGTAGCTTTTTACCGTTTGTTTGATGACGCTGTATTGGGTAGATCAAAAGATAAAAGAAAAGAGTAATGTGCATACCATGAAAAACGGAAATTTATAATCGCCCTGTAACTCCCAAACGGTTGAGATTACCCCCCTCGATGCCAAAAAATTTTTTGTTTGGCTAGGTGAGATCTATCACATCGCTAATTTTGGCACGTCAGATCTGAAACACCCTGTATATAAAAATGGATGTGGATGTGTATGTTTCAGAATAACTCTGGAATGCCTGAAGAAATATTCCCCAAACTTAGTACATATATTAATTACAATCTGGGAAAGTTACGGTGGGCATTTAACACTCTTAGCACCACTAAAGACGGGGCGGGAAGGGAGTGACATAAAATTTATCAAAATTTACCTAAATTATTGCCAAATATATAGTTTTTGGGGCATTGAAATGAATAATGGCACTCCCGATATCGATTTATAAATTGTGAGTTAGGTATTTGCGAAAAAAACCGTGTGTTATATTCACCTATTTATTACACTTATTAAGTATCCCACAAAATATTCTTGTGTATATATTATTGTGGATGCTCTTGATATATGAGCGTGCGATTCGTAGATCATGCTTTGCGAGTTAGTTACTGAGAAAAACTTTAATATACTATATTATTATCATATACTATTTATTATCACTAATAAATTAAATTTATTGGTAATTAAAATAAAACAAATAATGTAAATTTTTATTACCAACTACAAACTTGCGCATCATTATTGTATTTTGAAATTTTGGTCAACTTAATCCACCGAAATCAAACAAACGCCAAAAAAAAACTGCTACCCGAATGACACTACCAAAATTGTCAACAAGGTTGACCCAACTTCTACTATTGCAGGTACAGTGACTTCCAAAATTGAAAAAAACAATTCCGATGCATGCTAATAACCGCCTTCTAACTTCATGTTTAAGTCGCACTGTAACCAGACTCTGCCGTATTTTCGTCGATGCATTTTGAATTCTCTCTGAGCGGTTGGAAATATTCAGGCAATATTGCCTTAACAATGATACCAGAATGCATTGATGCTCCATCGTGTTGGTTAAACGTTGTTCTAAGATTATCCAGAGATATGTCCTCTAGTAGAACTAGCATTGTATTTTCCAAAAAGTCTGCATAAATTTGGTTATTAAGCACTTGCGGCTAGATCCTATTAAAAGGCGCCGATGATACCAGTGCAAATATTGATTAAAAATTGAAAGGAGGTTCCCTTGTTCTATGTGGGTCAGTATCCGTGATTGCGAAAGTTTGTGTTACCATCCACAGTGAACAACCAATTATTCGTCTACTGAATTCGCCTCAGAAACGCCCCCTCTCTCCTTTTCCAGTAGTCCTTGGAATATGAAACGTAATCCTCCGAGATGAATAATTTTAACTGAAAACACTCTTAATCGTTTTGCGACTCGTCTCCTCCTCTTTTCAGGCACTTCACCGACTAGAGTGTTTATTTGCTTCTCGACGTCGGCAGAATCTTGCGATGTTTCAACTCGCTATTCCAAGCTGTTAGCTGTAGTTAGACCTTCGGTTTATCTTAACCTTCGGAAAGTTAACGAAAATGCCTCACTTTGGTGTGCACTTCGATTAGGCAATCATTCATGTTCCAGCACAACCGTTTTTCGTTTCAATCTACTGCACAATAAATGTACATTATATCCGCGTACTCCTAAAACGAAAATTCTGTCAATTTTTAATAATTTTAGCTTTATAACAGCCGTAGTTTTTGATTTTTCTTTTTTGAACTATAATCTATATTCTCATCAAAAATTTTAGGTAATCGTAAAACATCATGCAGATCTAAAGATCAAATTAAAATAATTGCAATTTGCAAATTTGAAATTGCAAATATATAAACCACTGTAACTCACAAACGGCTGAGATTACCACCTCCCCCGCCCCTTGACATGCGATTTTTTGTTTGCCTAGTTTAGATTAATCACCCCACTTATTTTGGCACACCAGATTTGAAACACTCTGTATATGGTCGGTACAGGTTAGGATACCTAATTTTATTAATTCCCAAGGCTTTTACAGAGCCGGATGTTTTTTATGTGATATTGTACAGCATTGAGTTTTGGGTGTGTTAACCATTACTTGGTTTGCTCCGCCTCAATTTAGGATCGTAGAAATGTTGTTCTTTAATGATGCAAACATGTGTTGTCTGTTGATTTCTCGAGTACTCGAAATCAAAGATGCTGTCATCAAAGAAACTTTGATAATGATTAAAAGAGAAAAAAGAAATAAAGTTTGTGAGAGAAAAGACCCCTGAGGTGAGAGGTGAAGGTCTAGAATAAATGCTTGAGGTTTGGCTAGAAGAGCAGCATGCCAGAGTATCAAAAGCCTTTGAAATAGCAAGAACAGCGATTTCGAACTTTTCAAAGTTATGAAGGCGGTGCACACAACGCTCCATCACTAGGAAATCGTAACGAAATTAGCTGCAAGCAGTTTATCTTTGTCAAATGAATCAGTATGTATAAATATTCTCATTACTAATGAGAGAAGTGGTAAAACTCCGGTTTGATGAGGAACTGGAAGCCCTTACCACCCTTTAGCTAGCAAATAATAACGTCCTGTTCGAAATTGAACTTATCCCGAATAATAACTGACTTGCATGCAATCCGCGCATCTCTGTAGATACGTTTTAATTCCTCTGATTGGCTTTGTTATTGAACAAATCGATGTTAGTCGATTTCATGTTTTTGAAGCGATAAAGCGATCATCAAAATATTTTCGAAACTATGATTAACGTCCCTCAGGGCAAATCAGTCAGACCGCTCCATCTCTCTAAGGTAAGTCAATCCCAGTCAGCATTTTACAAATGCCACACTAATCTTCTAGTGGAATTTTTAGTAGTGGCTCTCAGACAGGAGGTGACAAATTGGACAAAAACTATACAATGGTCTCAGTTGGCCAAGGTGACCGAAGCCTTGCGTTTTTCTGGATGCGCAGTCTCAAAAGGATTAAAAAGATTTGTATTGCTCCCTTTAGCATCAGAAACACGAGATAGATATTCAATGTGTTGTTGAAAACTAAAGAACTTGTCAAGTTTCACAGACGGGCTAGTGGTAGAAGAATGTCTGAGCCACTGTGTCTTGTGGACGTAGAAACCTCGATAAATCACGATTTCCGAGGATAGAGATATTTCTATAATCTTGTCGATATCTGAGGACTGTTTATCAAAGGATTACTCAGTATTAGCGTCAGAGATATTCGGGCTGTAGTATAAAAAGTAAAAGCTAATCATGTATCGATGGAGTTAATTAAATTTTGGATTAATAGAAGGGAATTGAGGAATATATGTCAATTAGCAACGAATGTTGCAAAAAAGAAAACAACAATTTCCCATGCTCCCGTATGATCTTTGCTCAAAACCGGAAGAAAAATAAAAACGCAACACAACATTATATATGCACTATATATGTGCGCTGGTGGCCCAGTGGATTATCATGCGCATGGTCTCGGTTCAAACCCAGCCCAATGGTTCTTTTTAACGCAGATTCTCCGATCCCTACAAAGTGGTGTCAGAAGTGGGATGAAGAATACCTCATACGACGTAGCCTTCACAATCGGTTATTAAAAAAACCTAAAGGACGGCCGAGTTTGGAAGATCGAGGCTTCTCCATGAAAAGAACTTTGGAACGGAGAATCAGCAAGGGCGCTGTGGTTATGGTATCATGCGCATGATCTCGGTTCAAACCCAGCTAGCCCAATGGTTTTTTTAAACGCATATTCTCCGATTCTACATATATGACTTGTCACAGGCTCCTCGACCCTAATACCTACAGTATCATCCGTGAAATGAAAGTAATTTATTAATGTAAACAAAGCACAATAATTTAAAGTTACCTGTACTATGTATTGTCCCCACTGGTTTAGAATAAAGGAAATTCTCCGGTTGTGTTCTGCTTAAAATTCAGGTCCAAAAAGGTTATAAGAATTGTATGCAAATATCAATCGATGTAATTAATCCAAATCTTAAAAGCTTTATGGGGTTCGAGATTTACTATTCATATGTTACCCTGAGAATAATCATGACTTTTTAGTCATCATAGTCATCATACCGGAGGATGTAGAGATTTATTTGAACATACAGAAGTAACCTGGAAATAGTTAAAAGTCATAGAATTGCGTAATATAAGGAAAATTGTAAATGTTATAACTAAAACCAAGCATATATTTACCTTGTTATGACGTCGTCAGATGAAGATTGCCTGCGAACGCACTATTGCAAATTACTAAAAATATAGTATTCCTGGCATTCCCAGCAAATCTATTTTTATTAGTGCTTGCAAAATTTTCCAAAATATAAGATACCACTTTAATTTCGGTTTATAAATCCGAACATGTGCCAATCTACACAGGAAATTTTTGTTTCATTTACGCAAAACAGGTCCTCAGAAATATGATCAAGTACCTATTGCACATTACATATGGTTTGATGGTAATGACAGCTCCAAAATCCCTAAGAGCATTGACTCTCTGGAGCAGTGACGGCCTCACTCACACTACTTAATGTGAGGAATGCTTAAAAAAAACTGTTTGTTTAATTTAGAACCTAAAAATGTTTGCAAAAGGTTGTATATTTTAAGATATTGTATAGTGGCTTACATAAAATAGTTTTTAAAAAAAAAAGTTGAACCGACTTTTGGATGGTTCTTTCTTCGTTGTATAGAGTAGAAGACACTAAAAAGTGTAAAATAAAATAGTTTTAAAAAAAAAAAGTTGAACCGACTTCACAAAAAGCGCTAAAAAGCATAAAATAATTTTTAATTTTATATCTATTACGACATTTTGAAGTCGGTGCAAATCAAACAAACCAAACAACTACAACAAAAGTATTTAATCGTCATTTCTTATGATCCCGTAAGCTGAAACGTTCAGGTAGTATTAGGTATTATTTTCAATTGTGGTACTGTAGTTGTTTTATTTGTTTAATTTGCACCGACTTCAAAATGTCGTAATAGATATAAAATTAAAAATTATTTTATGCTTTTTAGCGCTTTTTGTGAAGTCGGTTCAACTTTTTTTTTTTAAAACTATTTTATTTTACACTTTTTAGTGTCTTCTACTCTATACAACGAAGAAAGAACCATCCAAATCGGTCCACACGTTAGACGTTTATTTTAACCCCCTACCCCACCCCCATTCCACTAAACTTTTTTTCTCTTGGTATCAACCAAGGAACATACTCTACCGAACAGAGAAGGAATCATCGAAATCGGTTCACGCGTTACGAAGTTACTACCCCTCCCCCACCCCCACCACCACCATAGGACCAAATTATTCTCCTATTAGCAATGGGGGATCACACTCTATACAACAGCAAAAGAGGCATCCAAATCGATTCAGGCGTTACAAAGTTTGGTTCCACCCTCCTTCTCCCACCCCCACCCCAGCAACATTTTTTTTCTCGTAGTATCAACCAAGGATCATACTCTACTCAATAGAAAAAGAATTATCCAAATCGGTCCACGCGTTACGAAGTTAGACTACAACACCTTTATCCATAGGACCAAATTATTCTCCTATTAGCAATGGGGGATCATACTCTTCACAACAGAAAAGGAACCATCGAAATCGGACCACGCGTTACAAAGTTAGATTCCACCCCCACCCCCCACCCCCATCCCCCAAATTTTTTTTCACGTGGTATCTCCCACTGAACATACTCTACCCAACAGAAAAAGAATTATCCAAATCGGTCCACTCGTTACAAAGTTAGACTACCCTCCCCCCCTCCCCCCACCTAAGGCCAAATTTTTTCTCCTGTTATTAATGGAGGATCATACTCTGTACAACAAAAAAAGAACCATCCAAATCGGACCACGCGTTACAAAGTTAGGTTTCACCCCCATCCCCCACCCCCACCCAACCAAAAATTTTTTTGACATGGTACCAATCGGTGAACATACTCTATCGAACAAAAAAAGATTCATCAAAATCGGTCGACGCGTTACGAAGTTACGCCCGGTCAGACATAAAAAAATTAAAAAAAAATACGCGTCGAACTTAGAACCTCTTTGTTTTTGGGAAGTCGGTTAAAAACTACTTAAAAGTGAAAATTTCTTTAATATTTTGTATACTTGAACGATTAAAAACCGTAAAAACAAGAAACAGAATACAGCCAAACAAGTGCATATACGAATTTAAAAGGTTTAAAGCTCATTTGCCCGCGGGTATAGGTTTGGACATCACTGCTCTGGAGCATCGTTGGAATGTCGATTGTCTGAATTCCTAGCCACGGTACATCTTCTGTTTTTTCCTTGTTTTTATGAGCCCGAAACTTATCAACGAGCCGGGCGTTGTTACGACCTTCATTTAATATGTTTACCCTTTTCCCTTTCATTCAGTTGCTCTTCTTCCAAAGCTGCGCTGTAGCAATATAGCGTATCCCCTGAAAAGTCTATATTCATAATACACCGCAGAGAGTTTGTAGCTTATGTGAAATGCTGGGTAAGAATCCTAGTTTCTGAGTAATACTTTAATTATGTACTTCTGATACTCCAATAAACTGAAAACAGGAAGACTTTCTTAACTGTTTTGCGGAATTTCAAAGACCGCTATCAAAATTCCGCCAAAAACTTCTGAAATAGGACTTAACCGCCCGGTATCATTTTACTTTGATTGTTTTCAAAAGTTCTTACAGTACCCACAGTTTTTGGAAAATTCATATAACATTTTACATTAAGGAATTCAAAATCTTCATAATCCCGTCATAACTTTCTTTCGTTATGCTAGTTTCCAACTTATTAAGGCTACGTTCTAGCAGACAGACGGGCGCATGAGTCGATCAAGAGCTTCCCTATTCCACCGTTTTAGGTACGGAGCATCATTAAGAATGGAATTTTATGTTGGGCAAATTTTAAAGCCAAGCCACCTACAAAATAGCACTTATTGGGGAAGATTTCGTCCTACAACAACACAATGCTATCCACAAGGCGAAAATAGTTAAGAAACAACAACAATTTTTAAATAGCTAATTTTATGTAGGAAAAATGGTGTTACTTCTAGTTATTTTCGAAATTAATTAAAATGTTTTGTACATATGAATAAAATCTTCTTCTAAAAGGAAAAAAATATTCATTGCTTAATTACGATAAGACTGCAAAATTTAGCATTACTGTTAACAAGACAAAAGTCGCTGAATGTTGTTTTCTTATCAGAATATAATATCCGTCATTTTTGTATCTAAAACAATTTATCGTAACTGTGGGACTATCACTCAAGGTCTTTCTCTTCCTTACAAAAATATTTTTTATCACGCATTGCCATAGGGCAGGGTTTGCTATTGTTATGTCAGCCAACGGCTGTCTGCGGAATGTCGACGTTCAGCCGAAACAACTTGTCAAAATGCCAGATCGAAATTACGAAATGTGTGTCAGATATGATCGTGTTATGAATATCAATTGTCTGAATTGAAGTACGTTCGAATTGGACATGGGCCATTGAAACAATTCTACAAAAACATTGAAAATTTTGGCTGGAAATCTCAGAACGCTTGAACGTATAAAAGTAGCAGGTGATATCGCTAAAGTAACAGTTTCACGTGTAATATCAAACAAATTGAATCAAAATGATTAAATTGGTAACGTTCTTTTCAAAGTAATCAAAAAATTTCGAATATTTTCTAATAATTTGTGTTTTTTCAGGTTTTAGTAGCTTTGTGCGCTCTTATTTGTGCTGTTTCAGCCAAGCCAATCTTTGCTTACTCGGCTCCATTAGTAGCTGCTCCTACTGTCGTCGGAAGAAGTGCATACGCGGCATACACTGCTCCATTTGCAGCTGCCTACACGGCTCCCGTTGCTGCCGCTTATACCGCACCATTTGGATATGCTTCACCATATACGGGAGCATACACAGCTTACATTTAATCTGGAAATATGTTGCACATAGTGCTGATATACTATGTATAAAATTATACAAAATTATAGTTGATTTTCTGCCTAATAAAGTTATTAATTAAAAAATGTTTTCACTCAATTTTAGCTAAACTAGTCGTCATTAAAATAACTGATCACAACAAATTTTGCATTCTGTGTTTAATTCTGCGCAATTTGTTGTCAGATTTGCATTAAATTCTGTAAATAACTTGCATATTAACATTTTTATTGAAATGTCAACTATCAAAAACATAAATTTATAATGTTTTATACTTCATTAGCCTCACTCAATTCAATGAATGCAACTGTTCGAGAAACTAGAAAAAATTCTTAAGTAAACTTAGAACTCACCCCTTTCTATTTACTCTGACATGAAAATATTTCAAAATTAGGTTCTGTACGGGTGGCACAGAAGTTATATTGGTTTTTTTAACCGACTTGCCGAAAACAAAGAGGTTCTAAGTTTGACACGTATTTTTAAAATATTTTTTATGTATGTATGACCGGGTATAATTTTGTAACGCGTATTGGTACCATGTCAAAAAAATGTGTGTCGGTTGGGGTGGCCGAAGGAGAAGAAGCCTCACTTTGTAACGCGTGGACCGATTTAAAGAATTCTTTTTCTTTCTATACAATTTCCTACTTAAGTACAACCATTTTCCAACTAAAACCCAATTAAATTAACACTTTTTTCAATTGAATAAAACTTTTTCGAATGAATTTGAAATTTTTCTCAAATAAATTAAACATTTCTCCAATTTCTAGAAAACGTCATTTTATTTCAATTAAAAAGTTTTTCAAATAATTTAAACCTTAATATACATATATATATATATATATATATATATATATATATATATATATATATATATATATATATATACAGGGCCGCCGAGAGGGAGGGGGCGAAGGGGGTAAACCCCCCGGGCCCGGGCTTTCAAAAGAGGCCCCGTCATCTAAGTCATCAACAGAAAATTTTTTCCATTTTTATTATATATGAAAAAAATTTTTCACGATCGAAAAAGTGTAATATACTACACAGATTTTAAATTGAATGTCACTAATGCGATTGTATATGGGCCCGTAAACGCTTAGTCCTGGTCCCGAAATTCCTTTCGCGGGGCCCGTATGTGGTACCCCCGGGCCCGAATTTTGTCTCTACGGGACTCTATATATATATATATATATATATATATATATATATATATATATATAGATATATATATATATATATATATCTATATATATATATATATATATATATATATATATATATACATATATATATACATATGTATATATATACTGCTCATTTTCAAAATAGTTCGCCCAACCATAAACAAATGATAATTTTTAAGTTCTTTGAAGTATTCAACGATGAAGTTAATGGTAAATGAAAACTTTTATTAACCAAAAAAAAACTCTACTGGATAACAAATAAGATATATTTTATTTAATTCAAAATATTGAGCATAAGTAAAAAAAAATAAACCTAATGCAAGTACAATTTCATTTCATAATAGTTCGCCCAACTCCTTCTCTTTCTGCTTGAAGCGGAAATCTAAGTTTCCTTCATCCATAATGGTATTGGGATGCATGTCGTGGCGAGGTGTGGGGAAACTTCACATCATTGACGGAACAGTACCAAAATATCTTGGAAAATGCAGTTTTACCTTCGATTCCTTCATTGGAATCTCCTGAAGGTGAGTACGTTTTCAGCAAGATGGTGCTTCCTGTTATACGGCGAGGAGCACAAGGAACTGGCTAAATGAAAGAAACATTCCTTTAATGGAATGGCCATCAAACAGCCCCGATTTCTCGCCAATTGAGTCCTTACGGTTCAAAATAACAAAAAAGATTAAATAAAAATCCCGCAAGGACTATAGAAGACTTAAAGACCTCCGTAAAGGATGTTTGGTGCTCAATCAGTAAAGAAGAATGTGCTAAATTAGTAAACACGATGCCCCGAAGAATGAAGGACACCATAACTGCAAAGGGTGATGCAACAAAGTGGTGAAAAAGGCTGTGGGAAAGGCGTTGGGCGAACTATTATGAAATGAAATTGTACTTGCATTTGTTTAGTTTTTTTTACTTATGCCCAATATTTTGAATAAAATAAAATATATCTTATTTGTTATCCAGTAGAGTTTTGTTTTGGTTAATAAAAGTTTTCATTTACCATTAATTTCATCGTTGAATACTTCAAGGAACTTAAAAATTATCATTTGTTTATGGTTGGGCGAACTATTTTGAAAATGAGTAGTGCATCGATCTCAGCAATATTTTTTAATTAATTGAATAATTATGTTGAAATGACAAAAAAGGAATTTATTTCGAGGTTTAATGGAAGAATGGAGAAAAGGTTTTATTTAAATAAGTTTTTTATATTTAATTTGGCTTTAAATTATTTGAAAAATTGTTTAATTAAAATAAAATAAAGTTTTCTTGAAAATGGAGAAAAGTCTAGTTTATTTGAGTAAAATGTGAAATTCATTGGGATAAGCTTAAGACCCATCCTCAAATTGCCGTGTAATTGCTGTGTACACGGAAGTACACGGAAAGTACGTCAAATTTTTATAAGACTTTCTGAGAGAAAGAGGTGTATTAATCAGGCTTTTAGTTGCTTTATTAACTGGGGGGCAGCCCCCCCCCCCCCCCCCACCCCGCCCAAGGTTTGTATCTACAACAGGTTGTGATAACCTATTACCAGTAATATTAATATCAGGGACCGTACCTATTTTCTCCGTTTTATGAAAGAGTGCTACTTTATCTGGTATTTCTGGACACTTATAATTCATGATTAAATCTAATAGTTATTTTGGACTACTTATTTTTCCAGTGCAAAGTAAAAGTTCCATTTGAACTTTCATTTTTTCTGTCTGTTAAGAAGACCTTAATTTTTTTTTTGGCAAAAAGAACTGGTCCATTTAAACTTTTATTTTTTCAGACTGACGAAAACTGTTAAGAAGAACTTTTATTTTGTTTAGCAAAAATAACTGGTGCATTTGAACTTTTATTTTTGCAGATTTATGAAAACTGTTGGTTTCCTGGGAAAAATAAAAGTTTTTTTGATCGTTTTTTCATTCTATGAGTTGAAAACTATTTCATTTTTTCCTGGCAGCTATAAAAATATTATTATTTGTAACTACCTAAACAAGTAAACAGCAAAAGATTTGTACCACAAAAATAAAAGAGTTTTTTAACAAACTGCAAAAATAAAAGTTCAAATGGACCACTTATTTTTGCCAACAGTTTTTAGCAAACAGAAAAAATAAAAATTCAAATGGAACTTTTACTTTACACTGTTTTTTTTCTATTGAATATTCTAAGTGTCCTTAAATAGCTGTTTTCTGTCGGAAATCAATGGAGGACCTAGTTATGTTTCATTTCATTTCCTTGGAACTTTTTCGTTCAAAAATTCAAAAATAACAATTATTTTCGGTCCCTGATGAATATGGAAGTAACTATTTGCACTAATCGTCTACTTACGTGTATTTCCGTGTATTTCCGTGTTAACGGAAGTTACACGGCAATTTGAGAGTGGTTAATAGACACTTCCAAAGTTTAATTCAATTGAAGAAAGTGTATATTTAATTGGGTTTCAGGTTTGCTTAGTTGGGAAATGGTATATAGAGTATGAACCCCCATTCCTAGTAATGAAAACAATTTGATCCCATGGAGGGGTGGTGAGGGGGAGGGGTAGTCTAACTTCGTAACACGTGTACCGATTTGGAGGATTCTTTTTTGTTGGTAGAGTATGTTCCCCGATTGGTACCATGTCAAAAATCTTACCAGCAAGATTTTTGACATGGTTCCATGGATTTTTTGGGTGGAACCTAACTTCTTAATGCGTGGACTGATTTCGATGTTTCCCTTTTCTTGTATAGAATATGACAGCCTATTGTTAATAATGGATAAAAGGAGAAGAGGGTGAATGTCAACTTCTTAGCGCGTAGACCGATTTAAATGATTCTTCTTTTGATGTGTTGAATATATTGCCTCATTGGTACCACTATAACAATTTATGGGGTGGGGTGGGGTGGGGAGGGAGGGATTCGTAACATCTTAACACATAGACCTATTTGAATGATTCTTTTTTGTTGTATACATTGCTACTATAAGGCAAAATGTCTGTGGGTAGTCTGACTTTGCAATACACGGACTGATTTAGATGATTCTGTGTACGCAGAGAAGGGGTGCCTAGCTTTGTTAGGCGTAGACAGATTTCGATAATTTTGATTCTGTTGTATAGAATATGCTTTCTAATTGGTAAATGATAAACATTTTGTACCTAGAGTGACTACACTACGATGATTCTCTGACTATGATGATTCTCTTTTGCTGCATAGAGTACCGTGCGCACTAGCGCGATGGTAAAAGTTTTGTATCTAAGAAAAGGGTATGAAAGGGTTTCTTGATATGTTCCCGGATATTGATATCAGATATCGGATTTCCTTTCTATAGAGTGCACTATCTTTGCAACTGTTGAAATTGGTTTGTTCGTATGAGCAGCATTTTTCGGGTCGTATATACAAAGACACAAAGGGTTCAATTTTTTTTTTAAAAAACCTATTTTTTCATGTGTGTGATTACATACATGTAGAAATAATGAGTATAATTATTTCTGATTTGAGAAGGTAGTGCTGAACAATGGTTTTATAGCTGAGAAGAAAGGAAGAATTATTGCCATACAATTTTGATTATAATTTTTGATTTTAAATTAGTGTCTAAGGAATTTTTAGTGTGTTGTAAAATATTCCAGAAATTTCCACTGTAGCTAAAAAACAAAAGGACAGTTGAATTCTCAATCCAGAAAACTTGTTTTTCGCGATTTTTATTTTTAGAAAAAAAATTCAAATGGGAAATAAAAATAGAAAGTTGTTCAGAAGCAGATCTGTCTAAACATGTTGGCTGGAAGAAAAGTAAGTAAATTACTTTATAATAAAAACTTCCAGTTATTTACATTCCTTGATTTAAGACGTTTTCTGCGAGGACCGTTCGGAGAACAACTCAAGAAGCCGAAAGTTTGTTTTTAACCTCTGGAACACAAATAACGTAGCGATGCCGCAGTCATGCTTCAGCTAGCTGTCAAATATAAATTTGCTTTTAATCATTGCAATTAAGCTGAGCATGCAGTTAACGCAGTCACCGGCGGAGAAGTTTACATACTTTTAATTTTAACGCACCATGTCTGCGTTACACTTACCATTGCAGGTACAGTCACTTGAGAAAATGAAAGAAATGCTTTGAGATAACCTCAAATTCAGAATTTTCCCAAATTTTTTCCGAAATCCGTGTCATAAGTACATTTGTTTTATTTTTACCAAATGGCCCAACTTATTAAATTTTCAAAAACGTACAACATGGCAATGTAGAGAAAGTATTAGAGAAACCGCATCCTTAGAAAGCCCTGACTACCTAATTATCTTATTGCATTTTGGGTAGGAAATTCTTTAAATAAACAAAATTTTGAAGACAAAGGCTCGAAAATGTTTGGTTAGCGTACACAAGTAATTAATTTTAATTAAAAAAATATGTTAGTGATTTGTAATTAGTTAGGCTAGCATTCTGGCCTTATCTTACTAATACCTGATGGAAATTTTGCAATAAAAGCGTCAAAGTCAGCAAGATTATCGATAATACTTAGTTGAAAAATAATTCGATAACTGTGGGTAATCTTAAGCTACAATAATTAAAAATTGGCAGAATTTACTTTTCAGGAAATTTACATATGTATATGTTGTTAAATGTCAAGACGAGTCGCTCTATCTCTCAAATTGCTTACGCTTATGCACTACACACATTTATTAAATTTATTGTTTATTGAAGGTGCTAAATATTGAAGCTAAAATTTCAATCAGCTGTAAGTAAAGCTAAGGAATAGCTTATTATTGTGGAGAATATTTAGCTAAGTAGTATGTAAATGTAAAGCAAGAAATTTAGTTTTTCAAAGTAACAACAAATAAAGGCTTGCTTATTCGCATCACCCGTGTCCGTGTAAAAGAGCTTTTACACGGATCCGTGTACTCCGTGTACGCAGCATTTATATATTAATGGTAATTTAATTTTTTTTAAATTTTTTTTTATACGATGTGGCCAAATCCTAGGGGACAACCCTTTAATGCGTTAGCATGGTTTTGGCCGGAAGGGAATTAGGGTAAGGGAAGTGAGGAAGCTTGAGTCTTGTTTTTGCATTGCTGCGAGCTAGACAACAGCCCAGAGATGGAGTGGATTATTTTAATTTCTTAATAATAGCTCATGGGGTCATCTGGTCTCGAACCCGGGACCCATGGCATATTGGTCTTTCCGCTCAACGTATTGATCCAACTCCGTCTCCAGAATAGGTAATAGCTCTTCACAGCCTATTCTAAATACAAATCTGGCGTTAGAGGGGGAGGGGGCGGTGTAAAGCACTCTTACACGGACACGGCTGATGCGAATAAGGCCTGCCTAAATTTTATATCTATTTGGACATTTTGAAGTCGATGCAAATTAAACAAACCACAACAAATGTATTTATTATGATCTCGTGAGCTGAAATTTTTAAAGCATGTCCAATAAGTAAGGAGACTTTTTTCTGTGTGAAAAGACGTTCCTGAATAACGACAGCTTTCAAGGTAATTGGATGCACTTTTTAGTATATGTAGTTGTTTGGTTTTACTTTTTGTATGTATTTGATGCAAAATCAGAAAGTGAAACCCAACGTTAACGAATAATGCAATCTTTTGTTGGACCAGGAGAGAATTGCAAAAAAATTACAGTTCGTCACTTTCTTCAGAAGGAAAAAACGGCAACAGCAGAAAATAAAAAATTCTGCCCGATTTGCAAACAAAAAATATTCAAAGCATAAAATTACTCCTAAAAACATCGTTTCATTTAAAAGAGTTTAGCAAACATCGCGACGGAACATTGTCTACAAATGCTGAGAAAAATATAAAAATTTGGAGCTGAAATTTTATTTTACGTATGTATATAGCTCAATTAGTCTGTGTGTTTCCATTTCTTTTAAAGAATTAATAGAAATTAAACTTGGCACTTGGTGGAATTTGTTACTTTTCGGGAACATTTTTTATATAAATAAAAACAACACTTGTCAAATTCCACAGTTTATTAAATAAATTTACACGACGCGTTTTGCCCTACTTAGGCATTATCAAGTGAGTGGCTAAACTGCTACTGAATTCTTGCTCTAGTGGTAGATTCTATTAGCTGTTTTTTTGTTTTATATGTTATTAAGCAAAAAAACAGCTAATAGAATCTACCACTAGATCAAGAATTCAATAACAGTTTAGCCACTCACTTGATAATGCTTAAGTAGGGCGAAACGCGTCGTGTAAATTTATTTAATAAACTGTGGAATTTAGCAAGTGTTGTTTTTAGTTACATAAAAAATGTATGTATATAGATTATTAAGGTATGAATGAAGCTTTATTAATTTACTTCTGAAATAAATTGTTTTCTATTTTCAAAATCATGTGGTTTGTATTCTGTCTCCCTACTTATGGAACATGCTTTAGGTAGTTTTATACAGTATCTCCGATTTTGGTAAAATAGTTGTTAATTTGCACCGACTACAAAATATCGTAGTAGATATAAATTTGAGTATTATTTTACGCTTCTTAGCGACTTTTGTAAAGTTGGTTTGGCTATAGTTGTTAAAAAACTATTTTATTATATTTTTCAGTATCTTTAGATATGCTAAAATACCGCTCATATCAACAAAGCAGCTTCAACAGTTGCAGAGGTCTATAGGGCGAAAACAGAATCATCTTAATCCGTTACAAAGTTAGTCACGGCCGTTCTTTTACACCCTCACCAGAGATACAAAATTGTTACCATAACGCTTGTACGAGGGTTTCTACTTAAGTTTTGAGATAGACAAGTGAAAATAAATATTTATAATCGGAAATGGCTTTATTTTTTTTCACAATATTGTTCCTGAAGATCAATATACTTTTGCATGCATTTGAACCAATTGTAGAAGCACTTTTTCCACTCCGATGGAGGTATCTCCAAAACATGCGATTTGAACGTATCAATCGCTCCTTCAGGCGTCGAAAAACATTAACGTAGCACGTATTTTATTTTTGATCTGCGGGAACAAGAAGAAATCATTGGGTGCCAAATCAGGACTGTATACGGCGGATGACCCATCAATTCGATGTTTTGAATGCTTAAAAATTCACTTGTTTGAGCCGACGTGTGAGAGCTTGCATTGTCGTGGTGGAGAATGATTCGTCTTCTGCGATTGGTTGCCTTATTTGTTCGAACACTTCTGGCAAACAAATGGTAGTGTGCCATTTAGAATTGACTACTACGTTGCTGCAATGGCACGGTGGCGACATGTCCAATTATTCCGAAAAAAAAGGTGACCATTAGCTTGGAAGTGCGCGGTCGTGCGTTGAAAGACCCATACAGTCGAGTGTTGCTTAGTTTCGGGTTCATATGTATAGATCCATGATTCGTCTACTGTCACGATCTTATAGACGTCTTTTTAAGCACTGAGTTTGAATTTTTCAACATTTCTTTGCACCAAGCAACCCGAGCCTTATTTTGAGCGATTGTCAAATTATGCGGTATCCAACGCGAACAAATTTTTTTGAATGCCAAATGTTCATGCAATTTTGAATATATGCGAGTGAAACTAATGTGTACGATTACCATTAAAAAGGT
The DNA here is from genome assembly GCA_964036015.1 of Leptarthrus brevirostris. Classification (NCBI taxonomy): domain Eukaryota; kingdom Metazoa; phylum Arthropoda; class Insecta; order Diptera; family Asilidae; genus Leptarthrus; species Leptarthrus brevirostris. Next base: position 74,295,405 of record OZ038373.1, read on the forward strand.
CGTCATAATTTACGGTGGCAATGCCAGATTTCACATATCCACACTGGTGTTGCCATATCTAAAAACTTAAGTAGCAAGTCCACGCATTACGCAGTTAGGTAATGCTCACTTATCCCCGCCAATACATTTTTATCGTGGTACGTATGTGGGAACATACTCCATACATCAAAAAATCGGAGAATATAATGTGCCAAAAAAAAAACACATCTTCCAAATCGGCCCACACGCTACGAAATTAAGCTCGGGCGTACCTAAAAAAAATTAAAAGTAGGCCTCGAATTTAGAACTACATACATATATAACAATGGTGGTAGGTGATAAATAGTGCTTCCGTGCTTATGTCGGTGTAGTAAACGCTACCACACTATTTGTGACGGGCCCTAGTTACTCTGGTCGTGGATGATCGTGAGTAGGCAAGGGACGACGCGGTTACCTGATGACGCTTGTAAACACCGGACAAAGGAGTTGTAAATATAATTCATGCTTTGCCTGTTTTTCACTAGTGAAGCCCGATTTCCACAAGCGCGCTCTCCCCTTAAGTATTTGTTCTAATTTATTAATTTATAAAATTTTTCGTTTATGTGTCACTTCCACTGTAGCCGATGTTGACAATTATAAAAAATAAAAATAAGAGAGTTACCTGGAGATGGCGAATTTTAAGGTGCACTAGGTGGTTCCCGTGGTCGGCCAATGATTACCTCGTGATACCTCTTCTTGTGTGCTAGTATCCTTTGTCCTGCTTCTAGTGGTGGGCAGCGTTGGTGGATTCGCTGTGGGATATTACGGAGTACCTATGATTTCAGGTTAGCTGGTACAGCGATGGCTGAGTTTTTCGCTGATGAACGGTTCCACTTATGCAGCTCCGACTTACTATGCATCCTCGGCGATGCATGTATTAGTAAAGTCGACATATTTGGTATTGCGCCGCTCAAGCTGTGATCTCATTTACCTCACTAAAAGAAAGCTTTTGAAATGAAATTAAACACGTTAGCTATTTTAGAATCCCCGATTTATTCTCCAAAGAATCTGCTTGCTTTTAAGGTTACAATCCGAGAGAGAACATTTAAAATTGCAACTTCAACTTCCTCCTTCTAGCCAAGTATTTTCCAATATGATTCCATTTTATAAACTTATAACTTGTACTATGTTACAATTGATCTCTCGCATAATATCAGCTAATGTTTTACAATCAGATTTATAAAGTAAAATTGATACAAATAACCACAAAATTTACAAATGTTTTAACTAACTACTAATTTCATTTATTTTTCTTCTAATTTCAGATTCTCAGCGGGTGCAGGCTATTTTTGCCTGATGGCGATGACACACCTCGGTCATGCATGTTGTCGTTATCTGGTCCCTAGTTTATTGTATGTAGATGCTTATTGTTCTTGTCCATTCCGCAACACAGCTCCCCCTTCTAGAGCTCGAAGTTCCAACCGAGCGTTCGGCTATGCCTATAAGCAAAAAGACTGAAAAGAAAAAGTTCCTAGGAAGGGACGATACACCAATTGAAAAATTCAAGACATTCTTTCTTCTTTATATGGAGCAAGCCGGTTGGTGTGCACAATGCGGACTTTCCCACCGTTGTATTTCTTTATTTTGAAGACTACATCAATAATTTGTTCGATGTTGATCGGATTGTAGCTTTGTGCACCGACTAGGGATGGGGGATCGAACTGAGAAAATCGATTCAGTACGGATCGATCTGTAATTTGTTCCCGATTTCGAAGATCGATTAATCGCCCTTAAAAGATCGATGTTCATAGATCGATACCATTTATTTTTACATTTCAATTTGGAGAAGCACAAATTTTGTTTCGCTTTATTAGGCTCAACTTATCATAACTAGCAAAAACTGGTAGACTTCATATGACAATATATTATTTTTTCCCACCAAGTGATTAATTTTGCAATTTTAAAGAACTAATAATAAGTGATGATAGTTTAGAAGAAGACCTTGCTCCAGACTAGATACCATATAGCGGAAGGACGGAGTGGGCAGACACCTATCCTAGTTAGCAGGGAGAAATTTTCAAAGGCCTTAGAGTTAACCAGGGATGCACTAAAATTAAATGCTGCCAACTACACTGTTTGGCAATATAGGTACTCATGGTACGCAGTGATACAGGTAACACTACCATATTTTAGAGATCTAAAACGCATTTATCTAGAATTAAAAATTTTTTAGGTACGAAATTTTAAATTTGCAGGAATATTACACAAATTAATGATGATGCGAAAAAATTTCCACGTGAGCTTGCTCAGTTTTATTTTATCGCATCGCGTCTTGTCTTAAATCGATGGGAATCGGAAATAAATAAATCGATTCGCGCTGAATCGGTCCCGCGAAAAATCGATTTAAAAACCGGCAGATCGAAGGCTAAAAGATCGATTCGTACAGATCGAATCGAAGATCGCCCATCCCTAGCACCGACCAATAGATCTGCGTGGAAAATATAGCCAGACGCGCTGTCCTACTTGATAAGTTTGGTTCTTGGTGGTCAAGTCGTAATAATGTTTTAGACAAGTTGTTGCCGTTTTCAACGTTCTTCGGTTCTGTTCGTGAATTGATTGCAGACTGTACCATAAGCAGTTGACTGGGTATAGGTTGACGGTGGACTTCCCATGTTCATCTCGAGCGGTAGTCGTATCTTTCGTCCAAATAATATTTTCGACGGCGTTCGCTGTGAACTGCTATGTACACTGGTTTGATAGGAAAACATGAGGAATGGGATGTAGTAATCGAAATCGCTTTGGCGGGTGTCGATAAATTTGGCCAAGCAGCCCAGAACGGTCCTGTTAAACCGTTCGACTAATCTGTCGGATTGAGGACGCAAAGCGGTCGTTCTAGGATAAGAATCCAGGCCAAACTTCTGTTATATCTCTTTGAAGATAGCACTTTCAAAATTTCGTCCCTGGTCCGAGTGGGACTGCAAAGGGGTACCTTCACAACAAAACACGATTTTCTGGTCTGTAGTTTTTTTTTTATGCGATGCGGCCAAATGCCAGGGGACAACCCTTTGGTGCGTTAGCATAGTTTTGGCCGAAAGGGAATAAGGGTAAAGGAAGTGAGGAAACTTGAGTCTTGTTTCTGCATTGCTGCGAGCTACACAACAGCCCAGAGACGAAGTGGATTATTTTAATTTCTTAATAAAAGCTCACGGGGTCATCTGTTCTCGAACCCGGGACCCATGGCGTGGTGGGACTCCGTCTCCGTTGGGAAAATAATCGGGCATTTAGTAAAATAATCGATACAGGTACCGATTGTTTTGGGCAGTCCTAGGTAGTGCCCCAATATGGTACGTTTGTAGAGGGGCGATTACTAACCTCATAAGCGTTATCAACGCTATCTAAAAAAAAACGGGACGAGATTTCGGGTTTCATTGTTGGGTGTAAAATGGAAACGGTTAACTCATCGTATGGGACGTGATCCCGTGAACTGTTAACGGTGGTAGGTGATAAATTGTGATTCCGTGTTTATGTCAGTGTCGTAAACGAAACCGCGAATAGTGTGACGGGCCCTAGTTATTCGTGGTCGTGGATGATCGTGGATAGGCAAGGGACGACACGGTTATCTGATGACGCTTGAGAACACCTTTTCATGCATCTTATGCCTGACACAACATTAAAGATCACTGTCTTAATTTCTTACCATAAGTCCATAGGAGTGACTGTGCTAGTTAGGGGTTGTATAGTTAGGCCTTGTAGAGTGAAGGACTTGGCTCCGCATGAGATCTGATAAATTTTTAATGGTAGAAGCGGTATGAGCTTGTGAGTCTTGGCAACCTTCTTTACATGAAATGTTTTTGGTGGGATTTATTTTTCTTCTAATTTCAGGTTCTCAGCGGATGCAGGCTATTTTTGGCTGACGGCGATGATACACCTCGGTAAGTCATGTTTTGCATGTTGTCGTTATCCGGTCCCTAGTTGATTATATGTAGATGCTTATTGTTCTTGTTCATTCCGCAACAGTATTTATAGCTATATTTAAATATCACAAAAGTAAATTTTTTTTCTAAGGATATCCTAACATATAATTTTAAAAATTTCTGTTCATGCTCATCTTTGTGCAAAAATATTTTTAAAACTGAAAATTCAAATTCTACTTAATAAATGCTCTCAAAATGCAATTTTTTTGTAAAGTCCATTGTTTTTTACCTTAACAATAATTTATATTGTAAGTAAATGCCATACTTCAAATTGGAAACGATATTTACATCAGATAGAATTTCCTAAAATTTTAATGTCCTCTAGAATTCGGCAACGGTCGCGAAATTGATATTTAGATTTGAAAATAATTTTAACTCAAAAATGACTACAAGTGCATATGTTTGCACATTGAGGTTAGAATATCTAAAACCCTGACTTGCTAGACAAATTATGCGGCCAGATTTCGCTTCAGCGAACAAAATGATATAATAATTCACTGGTATTTCTAAAAGTTGTAGTATGTGTTATTTTCTATGTTTCAGTATTGATAAAGTATGTTTGCAAGTTTTTAAATCAAGTAGGAATTTAATTTTGTTCTTTAATTTAATGTGTGGATAGTGATTGCCAATTGTTGCTAATGCATGTTAGGCTCCTCTAGCTCGGGTGCACTGCTCATTGTTACAGCTGCTACAGTGAAAGTTACGCTCCTGTTAAGCGTATAACATGTACGTATTTATATAAACATAGTTTTTTATGTTGAAGTTTGTAGCCACAAAACATTACGTTCCATCAATTTTTTATTAGACTTTTCTGGAGGAAGAAGTGTTTTAATAAGGCTTTTAGTTGCCTACCCTACGCTTGTTTGGACCTTTCTGTGAAGGATGTTTACAAGAAGGCAGGCGGCGGTAGGGGGGAGGGGACGGCAGTCCCCCCAGTTAATAAAGCAACTAAAAGCCTAATTAAAACACTTCTTCCTCCCAGAAAGTCTAAATAAAAAATTGACGGAACGTGTTGTTTTGTGGCTACAAACTTCAACATCAAAAAACTATGTGTAGTTATGTTTTCCGTGCCCAACATATACATATATATATATATTCTTGTTCAGCATACTTTCCTCTGTGACATACTAAATTTTCAAGGTCATCGGTGACGTGTACCATTTACTAGATAATTACCCAATACATATATTATTTATAAAATAATTTTACAATAAATGAGAACTACGTTGTTACACTTTAAAATTTGTATTTTACATTAGCAAAAAGTTGAATAACTGACCTCTCTTCTTTAGCGCACAAAATCAGTTGGTAGAAAAAACAACAGATGTTTTAAAATATTAAAAGTAGTTTTTGCAATAAAATATGAGAAAAAAATTGCAAGAACTATATTTGTCTTCTCACTGTTCCAGGCAGAGGGCCATTAAGTTTATCTTAAATTGCATAGAAAATATATAGCCATACTTTTCTAAAAAGCCCGTAGAAATTGTGTACTTTAGTTGTAAATCCATTGCAACATAAATCATTTTATAAACGCATATAGAAAGCATTCCGGAAATAATGTGCTTTCTGGATCCTATTGCTTCATTAAATGCACATGATGCCAAATTGGGCATTTATTTGACACGCCATTCAGTCACAGCTTTAAATTTAATTTCGAAAATTCACAGATTACGCGTTCTGCATACAAAAATTGTGTTGCTGATGGAAAGCGAAATTCCTATAAAAGCCATTGGAGCAGACATTAACTCATTGCAATACGCTTTCGCACTTCACAGAAGCAAGTCATACCAACCAAAATAAGTTACCGAAGATGTTCAAATTCGTAAGTATTCATTTGGTTTAATAAATTTAATTTAAAGTTATTAATTACTGTCTTTTATTTTAGATTGCTGTTTGCTTTATGGCTTTTGCCTGCGTTGCGGCTAAGCCAGGTGTAGTTGCACCTTTGTCATACACGGCTCAATTTGCTGCAGCTCCTTTTGCTGCAGCCGCACCGTTTGAAGCAGCACCTTTTGCTGCTCCATATACTGCTGCAGCGTTCAATCCTTATGCTGCCCCCTACGCTGCGGCAGCATACGCTCCCTATGCTGCCCCGTACGCTGCCGCCTATTCTGCACCAGTAGCTGCTGCATATTCAGCACCGTTTGTTGCCCCGTATGCAACTAGCTACAATGCACACAGTGTCGCCCACAGTGCCGCATTTCCAGCCGCTTATGCTGCCGCAGCTCCAATTATTGCAGCACCAGGTCCAGTAGTTGCTGCTGCAGCACCTGCACGTTTTCTGCTAAAGTAAATGAATTGAATTTTGAACAAATTTGACTGCTTCTTTAATTGTTGTAAATAAAATGTTGTGAATTTAATATTGAAATATTTTTAAGCATATATTTTTGAACTCTTCTTTTAGTCCTCTTACCCTTTGTTTCCTTTGTCAGTAGGCAATCAAGGCGAAACTTTGCTAAATGAAATAATCTACTTAATTTCTTTGGAAAGGGGTTCAATCTACCTTTGTAATGTGCATTCTTAAAATATTTTGTCCATCCAAATAAGCAACTTTTCGGCGCGTCGGACAAACATAGATGCGCTCGGTATCCGTATTTATGGAATAAAAGATTGTCGAGTTCAATTGAGCAGGAATTGAAAACAACTGCGATTATCAAGTATAGCACAACCAACGCCATCTTGATAACTACAGGCCGTATGGTAGAAACAATGACGTCAATTTATGTGGGAAGACAATCAACGCCATCTATATGGCCAAACGAAAATCTGATATCAGCTGTTCAACTGACAACTTCAATTGTATGATTTATTAATAGATGTATCCCCATTTACCAACAAATTGAAACAATTGCAAACCACTATTTTCACATATTCTCCCAAATAAATTTTTGAATTAGAACACTTCATATCTATCGTAAAATATGTTGTTTAATGCCAGCAATTAGAGAAAAATCTAAGTCAACTCTTCAAATGTAAAAGTTTTCAATAGATTTGTCCCCATTTACCAACAAAATTCGAAGCACTATTACCACACACCACAAAACTATTATTATTACTTATAGTAAATCACTTTTAAAAGCAATTGAAAGTTGTTTAAATCTGCTTAGTTGAAGGGCGGACGTCATTCCTTCCCTTCCATTTGACATTTGTTTATTAAATTAAATCTAAAGGAAACTTCCTCACGACATTATCTTACAAGTTAATTTTATCACTCACTAATTTCGAAAGTGCTATTTGAATTACTTTTCCGTGTATTCCTGCGTAATTTCCGATTATAACTATCTATGAATATATTAAAATATTCTTCGTCCTAGCTCTCGCCACCGCCCACGCCTTCAAGTGCAAATATCAAAAAAGGTGACTTAAGTTTCTTTTCATTATAATTATTTTTCACAACTACCACATTTTGATCCATATCGACTCATAATTCTTAATTATTTTCCTCCGAGTTTATCATAACATAAGAAAACAAAAAACCATCTATTGAGGATTTCTCGAAGCTCAAAAACCCTAGTGGAAAAACTCGCCGAAGTACTCTGGCAAACTACACCTATCTGCTAGTGTTGTTGAGCGTAGTTTCTACTACTGTCATGACCACTTCAAATGTAACTTGGTTGAGCTAAGATTTGGGGTGGGTTATACCTTCTTTGAAAAAAAAACTCAACAACAAGTCAACGAGCTCAAGGATAAAAAGGTCAATCCCTACACGTTACAAAAATTTATTAAAAAAAGAAAAGGAATTTACATTTTTGTATAGGTTAGATTAGGTTAAAGTGGCTGCCTAAGAACGCACACTTAGGTCCTTTGTGCTACCACGTTGAGGGTTGAATTTAACAAACCCAATAGAATTACCTAAGGAATAAGACGGTTAACATGTTACCCCCTGTGCACCGAACCAGTTTCTTGTATCCAGTGGAACCAGTTCACGGGAAGTCAAAATAATTTTGACTGGGTTGTAAAGGGTGTTCAGCCTTAATTCTTCGTCGGTAACCATTTTGAACTCCTGATAAATCGAGTCAGGTCTCTGACATCCGTGGAGCCTAGATCGGTTAACTCTTCATTCAGAGTTAAGTTCCATAAGAGTGGTGAAAGGATTCCTCCCTCAGGGGTACCTCTAGTTACCACTCTTTGGATATTGGATCTTCCTAAGCTGGAGATAATGACCCTGCTTTTTAGCTTGAGGTCAATAAGTTTAATTGCACGATCGTCGATTTCAAGCCTCCTCAAGGATGCCGTTATCGCCTCTGATCTAATATTGTTTATATAATTTAAATTACTCAAATCAAATTTTAATTTGAGGCATTCTTTAGAAGAAGTCCAGACATTAGTTTTTTTTGCTTGGTTAAAAGCTTACGCCACTCCTTTTTTAGGGTCATCTCACTCGACCACCACGCAGGTTTGGGTTTACCTCTGGGGACCCTATCGAGGCAAGAAATTTGCGTCGCCGCATTACACGCAAGCATTAGGGTGTCCACCACCTTGTCAAGGGTTTGCTTGTTTTCAGCTACCGGCGGACCTCTGATAGGTAGGTAATTGCTGAGGACCTTCCTATAAAGGTCCCAGTTTGTCCGGAGCCTGTTTTTATAAGGAGAACACATCTGTTTATGAAGTGTAATCCCAAATTCGATGTAGGCGTAGTCGGAAAAGGATGGTTCCTTGGATATCTTCCACTCTGTTATTAGATGGGCGGATTGTTCCGAGACTATTGTAATATCTAGAATTTCCCGCCTAATTGAGTTAGTAAAAGTGGGTTCTGCACCCACGTTGCAAATCTGGAGGTTAGTTCTAAGAATAAAGTCAAAAAGTAACTCACCTCTTTCGTTGATGTCCGAGCTGCCCCAGACTATATGATGTGCGTTGGCGTCCGCTCCGATCACCAGCGTATTCTTTTGTTCAGTGGCTTCTTTGACCGCATTCCTGAGTGTTGTTCCAGGAATGTGAACCACATCGTGCACCATGTAACTGGAGATAATCTAAATATTGTGGGTTTTAAATTCCAGAGTGGCTGTTGTAGTGTCTTTATCACTAAACTGAGGAAGGATAAGGGTATTTCTGAGGATACATGATCTTGGTTTACCTGTACCTTGTAAGTAGAGGAGCTTATACCCCTTCATGTTGAGTCCGCAAACCTTGTCTCTGACGACACAAGGTTCTTGGACAAGGATGAGCTCTTCTCCTTTTTGTGCAAGACGAAGGAGAAGGGTTGCGGACGCTGCCTTCGAGTAATGAAGGTTAATTTGGACTACTCTTATCATCACTGTGTTAAGGTGAGGATACCTCTATCACAGTGATGTCAGCAGTCTCCCCTTCATTGCTGGCATCTTCATCCATGGAGGAACCCAGAAGTAGGTTCTCCATCTCTGGTCCGGGATAAGGGAGGGTGTCAACTTCCATAGTGGAGTTGAGTTCCGCTTCAACATCTTCTGGTGAGGTTGTGACAACAGCAGAAACTGTCGTTGCACTCTGTTCTCCTTCTTTCTCCGCGGTAGTGCTTGTGGAATTTGCTGAATTCTCCTGGTTACTAGCAGTATTATGCGTTCTTTTCATAGACCTTCAGGCTAATTGAGCTGAATCCATAGCAGATAATGCCATTGCGTTCGGCAAGTGGGGCCAGGGATCGTTCATTTAAGATCACAATGACCTGTCTTGAGTTTCCCTTGAATTCGCCTACCTGAGCTACTTTCCACTCATGGGTAGGTACCCCAGGGTTAGCTACTTGGATGAACTTTGAGATCTCCAAAGGATTCGAAGGTTCGATCGGAATCCAGGCCCTTGACCTGGGTCTACAGGGGATTTCATCCCTGGGAACGGCTTCGATTCTCGCACCAGGCCAGTCGGAGCAGGCCAGTAGTTAAATGTGGCCTTGATGCCAGCCAGCATCAGGACAATATGGGGGAGGGCCGGGGTTCAGTGAAAGAACCTCCATATAAACCTTCAGCACGCAACCTCCACCATCTTCCATTTATCAGGCGTGATGGAGCCGTCTGCGTTGCTGCGATCTATAGTCGCCCTTACTAGGCTGTCCTTCGCTATATGTATACTTGACCCGAGTGAATTTGTCAACAAAAATTAAACTTTTTATTAACTCGAGCGACGTGAGAAATGTAAAACAACTTCTCAACACAATCAGCGTTTCTGATAAAGAAAAACTAAACTCCAAAGCACCAAAGGGTTAGCTTTTATTTTGCTGCCGGACGCTTTCGCACAAAACCGAAAACAAGATGGAATTTCAGGAAAAAGGCTCCGTTAGAATACAGCTAGTTACCCCCAGCTGCAAATTCCAACGAGCATGGTAGTCGCATAACACCCTGGATTGGGGAGTTTGATCAAGAGAGTGACTGTCTCTCCGCCCGTCATCATTAGCCAGTCTATAGTAAACTACATGACTGTTACCAGCCGCCCCACTCGGAGGGAGATGCGGACTTCCTGCAGTATCCACAGTTACGGCACGCCAAAAAATTAATGACAATTTGTTAACGCGTTGGTCCCCCTGTGAATCTGAAGCGGCCTTTGTATAAAGCTCGAAAACAAAAATTAAGAATTACGAAATTCAAAATTGCAAATTTAAAATTAAAAGCTAAGCTGAATAATGAATGTGAAAATGCCAAAGTTCGACAAAGTGACGCGCTCGAGCAAAATTTTAGAAAATTTTAAGAAACACTTACGCCTTTCTCAAAAAGGAAATCAACTTATCTTTTTTGACCGACTTCCCAAAAACAAAGAGTTTCTAAGTTCGTCACGTATTTTTTTTCATATTAATTTTTTTTAATTCTTTTTATGTATGACCGGGCATAATTCGTGGACCGATTTTATAATTCCTTATTTGTTGGGTAGGTAATGCTCACCGATTGTGTGCTAAACCTAAATTCGTAACGCGTGATTAGATAATTCTGAATACATAGAATATCTATTTGTATTCTAACAAAAATGTTAGCTTGTGGTGAGAGTTAGAGGAGGATCGGCGCCTAGCTTCATAAAGCATAAACCGATTGTGATCCTGTTGAACAAAATAAGTTTAATGATTGATTAATTATAACAATTTTGTACCTAGAGTGACTACGATGATTCTCTGAGTACGATAATTCTCTCTTTCTGTATAGAGTACGGTGTCGCATGTTAATAATTTTATAAGGTGAGGGTATGATAACCCTTTCACTAACTTTGTAACATGTTGCTGGATTTGAATAATTCTGTTTCCATTCTTTGCAGTGCATTAGCTCTGCAACTTTTGAAATTGCTTCGTTCGTATGAGCAGCATTCTTCGAGTCGTATATGTGAAGACACTAAAAAGTTAAAAATAAAATAGTTAAAAAAAATTTAACCGACTTCACAAAAAGGGCCAAAGTGCATATAATAATTTTTAATTTTATATCTATTCAGGCAATTAAATAAAATATATAAAACTACCTGAACGTTTCGACTCACGAAATCATAAGGAAAGACGAATAAATACTTTTGTTGTAGTTGTTTTGTTTGTTTAATTTGCACCAACTTCAAAATGTAATAAATACAAAATTAAAAATTATTTTATGCGTTTTTAGCGCTATTTGTGAAGTCGGTTAAACTTTTGTTTTAAAAACTATTTTTCCTCTACCTTGCAAATTGGAACTCATGCCACACATACCAACAACGCGCATTTATAGAGATTTTCCCAACTTACTTAGATAATTTTCTGTATCGATAAAATTGTTATTAATTAAATTAAATTTCTAATTTTCAAAACCTTCTTTGGCATCAATCAATCAATTCAATTTCTGTACTGCTGAAAAGTTGTCAGCTCTCTTTATTCCAAAGTATTTTGACAGGTGTGTTCACATGTATATATATATTTACAGTGGTAAATATTCGTTTAAACGCAATTCAAATATTTGAGACGGAGTAGTAGATTTCATGGTAGTGATTGTTGATTAGAATGTGAATCTAATGAAGATGTTTGTATAGACGTACGCTTTAGAAACTACGCACTAGAGCTCATTCTTTAGCTGGACGCTGTAGTAATTGCAGTTTTTATTGAAACCAACAATTTTCGAGTTAAAGATTCATTTAAACGCAGTTGACAATATTGTGAAATAAAAATTTAGCGTTTCATTTTTTGTATAAATTTGGAAATTTGTTGTGCAACGGTAAGTATTTGGTTTACTTTAGAAGACACTTGGAACAGTTATATTCATTTTTACAGTTATGGGGAAAAGAAAATCATTAAATAAGGAAGAAATCACTGCAATTGGGATTTACAAAAAAATGGGGTACTCAAATTGGAAAATAGCAAAGCAGATTGATAGATCTGAAACAGTCATTAGAAATTTTTTTAAAAAAGCAGAAAATTATGGAAAAAAAATGACCACAAAAGGTAACACTAAACTCTCAAGGCGTCAAAGGGGGCAAATAATTCAGGAAGGAACCAAATATCGGCTGACTTCAAGGCAAATAAAAGAAAAATTGCAGCTTGTTACAAATTAGCACATTACACACATTTTACGCAACATAAAAAATATAAAGTGGAAGAAACCTAAACGTAAACCTAACTTGACAAGCGCTCATAAGATAAATCGCTTGCAGTTTGCCGAAAAGTATATGCACTGGAAGTCCGAGTGGGAGCACGTTATCTTTTCTGATGAAAAGAAGTTTAATTTGGACGGGCCCGACAGCTACAGCTGCTTTTGGAATAATTTAAATGAAAATGAAGTCCATACATCAAGGAGAAACTTTGGAGGCGGTACTGTTATGGTTTGGGGGGCTTTTAGTTATCTGGCAAAGCTTCCTATATGTTTCATAAGCACTCGAATGGACTCTGCTACATATACTGAGCTGTTGTACGACACACTTATTAGTTAGCTTGAGGATTTCGCCGACACGGATTTTATATTTCAGCAGGATAACGCGTCTATTCATGTTTCGAAGTTTTCCAGGAACTGGTTTGAGCAACATAATATACCGTTATTGGGCTGACCAGCATGTAGTCCTGATTGTAACCCTATAGAAAATCTGTGGGGTATATTAGCATCACGCGTTTATGCGAATGGGCGTCAATTTCAGTCGATCGGTGAACTCAAGGAACGCATTAAGTCTTGCTGGAACGATATTGACACGGAGATTATTCAAAATTTAATTAAATCTATGCCAAAACGAATATTTGAAGTCGTAAAACGCAAAGGAGGACATACTAAATATTAATAATGCTGTAGATAAAATAAAACTGTAAATATAAGTGCTTATAATAAGATTAATATGTACGTGCGTTTAAACGAATATTTATTTAATTTTGAAAAAAACAATTTAATATTATGTTATTGGTATCTAAATGAAAATATATAATTATTTTTTGAAAATAGTTATTGAGTTTATTAATAAACTTAAAAAACCACTGTTTATATATATATATATATATATATATATATATATATATATATATATATATATATATGTCGGCTTATACTTTCTCGTTCTGATGCGACGAGATGTTATATATAATGCAGATAGTATTAAGTCGTCGGTGAGGTAAGAGAAAACCAAAGATCGCAGGTTCGATTACGATAAAAAGCCAATTGGGGGTTTCAGAGAAAATGTTAGTTTTTCGGAGTCCATTTTCAACTGTTCTCCCCCCCCCCCCCCCCCCGTGCCCCAAGTCAAGGTTTTGGGAACTTGAGAGAGAGATAGATTATACAATATCTAATTTTTCACACTCCGCAAATTGTGATGTCGTAACTCTACGCTGGCGTACTCCGCATAGCCCAATTTGCACGAAGCTTATGAGCATTATAACGAACACTGAAGCAAAAACAGTTTGTGAAAAATTTGGAAATAGCTCTACCGAACCCTATCGAACCTTATGCGGAACTTTATTAAGCAATATTTTTGGTTTATCTTAAGAAGTTAAAGTATCTTCATTGTTAGCATGAACAAAATAATATCGTTTACTCTTTGTACTCGTTCTTTCAAATGTAAACATAAAATAGAACAATTTAGCTAATTGATTTAAAAATTGTTTGTTATGGATGCACCAGTTTACTGACTGTACCGAAAGGTATTTGAAGTCAGTATAAATATTTAAACAAGACATAGAACAGCCTCCCTCTGATGTAAAGAATTTCCGAGGAACTTTACTTAAATTACGGAAATTAAATTTTGCCTACAAAAGCTTTTCTGTGCCGTAACAACTTAACTGCTTCCTTATGAATAATTTCGTGTGTTCTTTCTATTAATGCACGTAAAGTACGATTTTACGTTAGGGTCAAACTTTTTCCATAGGAGCATCACCATCACGTCAGCCAGTTTTTGGTTCAGTGGCTTTTGTTCATGAAGTTGACAGGATGTTCAGTAATTAAATGTTACTTCACATCCCGTCCATTTCAAAACCACCATCTAGATCTTGGTTGAAGCAACTCACTTCTGGTTTAATAAACTGTGATATATGAAATTGGTCAATAACCCTCTTACGGCAAGGATAAGTGACGGAACTCCGAGCCTTTTTCTGGAAATCAAACTAGTTTTCTTTTCGTACATGATGTACATACATAAATCCTGGAGGGCATTGATATATTACATTTCTTTGAAAAGTTCACACACGTGTTGTTGACAAGGTCATTGGCATAACCTTTCTCAAATTGTACGAATTGAATTTAGTGGACGTTTGGGACCCAATTTTATTAAACATGTTTCGTCTTCTGACACGTTTAAAATTTGTTAGGCATTTCTATAATTTCAAAATATTAATTTTCAGAGGTTTACTGTGACTTATGCAATGGCTCCTATATTATCGATTAGATAGAATAGGCTTACCTTAAAACAGATTTCGCTGGCGGGCAGTTGTTGATATGTACCAGGTGTGCCTGACACCGCGCGATTAATATTTTTAGTTAGGCTTAGTACAGCGAACTGTGGCATAATCATGATATCATGATGGAAATTGAAATTCATTTTTTTAGCTAGTGCCAGTTCAGCAGCGTACATACATGGATTGGATCTTATGCATAATTGAGACTTTAGCATTGGCATTGAAATTTCATTGGCAGGGAATTGTCTAATACCAATGAAATTTTGGACTTATTTCCATTTATTATTATTGATTATTGAAGCATTATACAATTATTATTGAAGTATTGGAGCTGTCTCTATCTTTCTTAAAACTTTGTAACTCATTTAATATAATAAGAATGGCCCTGACCTTGTCGGTCTGAGATTAAATTCTTTTAATCCGTTTGGTTGAAATGAAATTCCCAAACTTCTTATGTCTAAATGAGACTTGCATGTATTTTGCATTCAAAATTAGAACCTTAAAACTTTATTTTGAATGCCAAATTAAAATTTTCAAATTTTGTAGAATTAAATACTTTAAACATTTTTTAGGCTTTATTTTTGCAAATTCAATCTTCTTAATTTATAAATTTTTTAAAACTTCCCTGCGAAACCACAAGTTCTCGGACACGGCAGTAAGAATGAAAACGATCGACTTCGACAGTTGAAAGCTCTTGGCTTCTGAACTGGGCAGAAATCGATTTTAATAAAAAAACATATAAATGTATTTGTTAGTTAAGAACATAATAGTACAACATTTCAAGAGTCTTCTGTTAAATTTTTGGGTAAAAATATTGTGAATTGAGCACTGACAGGAAATCTTCGTACACACAAAAAAAAATGTTGCTTTGCGGCGATCATCTTGACTCATTACTGGATCATCTGTTGACAAAGGATTACTGATCATTTGTTTATTTTACTGACTTTTAATTTTTAGAAGTAAAAAAAGACGAATTCTTTTAATTTATGAAAATTTATTGATAAAAATCGGGGAATTTGTCGTTGTAAAATTAATTATAATAATACAAAATACAAAATCTCGACGTTGCCACCTCGTAATTTATGTATAAAAGAAGTGTGCAAAATTTGAGAAGGATCGGATGAGTAGTTTTTGAGTTACACTGATCACTGACTTTGAAAATGCTATATTCGAGAGCAACGTGTTTTAACAGTGTTTTTTTTGTATATACTCATGTATCTCCGACAGTTTTGCTCCAATCGACCTCAAATTTTAACTGGATCTCGATGAGTTGTACTATCAAAAATAAGTCCCTCCCCACCCGTTGGAAATAATTTGAAACGCCCGCTTCGTTTAAGTGTTTATTCTAAGAGATGATAATTCAAACTGATATGTTAACAAGAATACTACAAATATGGGTTCCGAAAAAAATATACAGTATCTTAGTGACTGTACGTTACGGTAAATTTAATTTGCGTTAGTATCGTAATAGAGTCTCGTAAATAATTTCAACAACAGCGACTTCACTCAGTTCAAGAGGGTAGATATGCTGTATAGGTCGTTTCAGGTTTGATCCATTAGGAAGTCGTAATTCGCAAGCTCTCACTCTGTTGTCCCGACCTGGGAAGACTTGTTCGACGACTGCCAATTTCCAGTGAACTCTTGGGGTAGAAGGGTCATATACCAACACTACTTCGCCAGGCGCTAGCCACGTCGTAAATGATTTTCCGCTGTTATGAAAAGAACGCAAAAGTTTTATATATTCGTTAGTCCATCGTTTTGAAATGTAAATAATGCTTTTGAAAAGGTTGTTATTTCTTCAGTCTTTTGATTGTTTTCAGTGGACCAATTTCCAAAGTTTCTTAGAAAAGTATTTGGTGTTAAGGGTGCTAGATCAAAAGGGTCGTCGCACATATACGTTAACGGTCTGTCAGACTCTGTCGGACTCTACTATAAGTGTTTAAAGTTGCTCTTCTTATTGTGATCTTCAAGATGTCTTTAATTGTTCGTATAACTCGCTCCCAAAACCCACCCCACCATGGGGCTCTTTCCACGATGAAATTCCAACGGATGCGATGATTTGTTAGAAAATTTTAAAAAACTTCCTTCCGTAGTACACTCGTAACTGTCGGTAGTTCCTTGGACGCTTTTCGAAAAGTTGTCGCGTTGTCTGAATAAATTATCTCCGGCACGCCTCTTCTCGATATAAATCGGCGCATTTCTAACAAGCAACCTTCCATAGTCAGACTATTTACAAGCTCTAAATCGTACAGCCGCACAAGAAAATACAAGAATGTACATTTTAATCGTTGGTCGCTGAGGAGCTTCCTTGACGTACAACGGGCCAGCAAAATCAATTCCCACGGTGTTAAATGGTCTTACTAGTCGGAGACGGTCTCTTGGCAGGGGGGCGAAAGGCTGCGTCAGTGGTTTAGACTTAAATTTTCTACACACCAAGCAATTTCGTAACGTTTTCTTCACAAGTTGTCTCCCCTTCAGTATCTAACATTTTTCACGAAGTTTGGCAAGCGTTGCGTAAACTCCAGCGTGAAACTGTCTTTGATGTACATCGTTTATAATGAGTCGCGTGAGATAACAGTTTTGCAAAATAACAGGATGCACAAAACGTCCCCGAACTCGAAGCAGTTTCTCGTCGTCTAATTTTGGATTTAGGTTATGGATCTTCGATGAGCTTGGGAGTTCTTTGCCTTTCTGCAATGACAGAATTTCGTTATTAAAGTATGAGCGTTGAATATATTTTAACCAATATCTCTCAGCATCGATTAGTGCCTCCGCTGTTAAAACTAAATTCAAATATGATGACTTCCGTTGTATACGCTTAATAAATCGTAAGAAAAAGGCAGTTACTCGTAACAGGCGTTTCCAGATGCTTAAGTCCTCTGGTGATATTAATTAATCTTGCTCGTTATTATTAGTCTCCTCAATCACTAATTCTGTCGTTAAAACAACTGGCAAATTATTCATTTGGCTGTCCTGTTGAGCCCACTGGGTAGGTTCCTGTGCAAGCCAGGCTGGTCCATAACGCCAAACGTCAGATTTTAAAAATTGATATGCACTTAGTCCTTGCGTCAAAAGATCAGCGGGGTTTTGATTTCCTGGGCAATGTCGCCATTTATTTATATTAGATTTAGCTTTTATTTCTTCTACGCGATTCGAAACGTACGGCTTCCATCTCTTTGTACTTCCAAGAATCCAGTGTTAAATTATCTTCGAGTCGGTCCATAAAAAGCATTCGTCAAATATTGCCTTAAGCGATCTGATTAAAAAAAACTTCAATCTCACAGCAATCGTTGCAGCGGTAAGTTCCAATTGAGGAAGAGTTACTTCTGGTTCTGGATCTAATCGCTTGAGTGGAGCCACTCGATTCTTTGTCCATAAAAAGGTAGTGAAAATTTCTCCGTCTTCGCTGGTTAACCTGACAAAAGCTATAGCTCCGTAAGCTTTCTTGCTGGCGTCTGCGAAAATGTGGATCTGTCTATTTAAAATTCGGTCATAAATGAAAACATTGCGAGGAATGCTCATAGTCCTTAACTCTAGTAGATCACTCAATATTGCTTGCAGGAGGTCCTTCGGTAAAATTTCATTCCAGGCAAATTTTTCTCTCCACAAATCTTGAAAAAGAACGCAGAGACGAATCCTGACTGGACATAACGAATCGAAGTTTCTCTTGTTCCCAATTGGGAACATGATGATGATGAGCTGACAAGTCACTTTCTGGAAATATCGTACGGATTCGTTGCTCATTTTAATTCCACTTATGTAAGTTCATGGATGCTCGCTGGTCTTACTTTCAATAAATAATTTAATGGCAATTTGTTCGTTTGGCAGACTTACCACCAGGTCATCCATATAATATGAATCTTTCAGTATCGCACAAGTTTCACTAAAGAATTCGGCTTTTGATTCTAAATGTTTCTTCAAAGTTGCTGACTGTAGGAATGGGCTTGATGTCACACCAAATGTAACTCTGGTCATGCGGTAACTCAGAAGCTGGGGCAATTTTTCCGGATTAATTATCGGGCATGAAAACCAAAAGAAGCGATGACTGTCGCGATCTTCCTCTTTTAAAGATAGTTGCAAAAATGCCTTTTCTATGTCCGCAGTAATCCCGATTTTCCCAAGTCGAAAATTTAGGATTATTTTTAAAATATCCGGTAGCAAATTGGTCCCCATGTGCAGATAATCATTAAGGGATAGAGCTTCTGGAGCATGAGGAGAAGCATCATAAAGAATTTTGATTTTAGTGGTCTCTTTATCGGTTCGATATACGGGCCGATGATCCATGTAATAATAATTCTTGCCTTCGTTTTTGTTTGACACAAATTCTGCAACTACCATTTCGATTAACTCGTTCATTACCTTGTCGTGATCAAGCAGATTTTGAAATTCCACTGAAAATATCTTTACTAAGCTCAAGAGCCTCTTCTTGGCAACATTCTTATTGTTCGCTGACGATAACGGAACATTTTTCTACGGTAAGGACGCCTCATAACGCCCATTTAATTTGCTAATACAATTACCTTGTAAGTCATTCGTTTTTTCGTTGTGCTCTATTTCGTTAGGTTTAATACCCAAAACATCTAAGTTCCAAAATTTCGTTACATCGTTTTCTTCAATGACAAATGTGGCTCAAACTCGAGAAGATTTAACTGTTTCTGTTGTTTGACAAATGGGTACTTACAGGATGGGTTCCTTGCAGTGTCCATCCAAAGATTGATTCGATAGTCACTAATCGTTTAGCATGTAATTCGTTTAATTTGGCCTGTTGTTGCGGCCCAACAATAATCAGCACCCAAAAGCACATTAATTCCTGATTCCATCACAAAATCGTTGTCTTGAGGGACATCGGCTAAATTTAACCCTTCAAGTTCACTCATTCGAGCGTTCGGTACTGGCAAGAGCTCGGCACATATCTCAGGTACGACAACTGCTTCAATTGTTATATTAGCATCACCGTATCTGCTCGTTAGCTTTAGAGAGACCACATTATATCGTCTCGTTTCACTTATACCACTATTACCGAAAGGTAAAATGCTCATTTGCACCGTTTTTAGAACAGGTAAATTCAATCGTTCGGCTATATTCATGCGAAAATATGATCTTTGACTCGCACCATCGAAAATTATTCTCACAATCAACTTTTTCGTTGATACAGGTGATGAAGCAACCACTCGCGCCGTTTGCAATAACGTTATTGATTCTCCACATGTTTTCGTAAGTATTCAATGTATTGTTTTGTTTTCGATAAGAAGGATCGCACATAGTTGTAGCATGCCGACCTGAACACTTTTTACATGATAAATAATTATGACAACAGTACTTCGATGTATGCCCACTACCCAAACAACGAAAGCAGTTTCCTCTCTTTAACAATATTTTCTTCTTTTCGCTTATGGGCATTGCCTTATCGCATTCACTCGTTTGATGCACTGTGGATTTGCAGAATATGCAGAAGAATCTGAAGTATTGTTAGCGGTCAACAATCCAGCAGCCGTTGTTTGTTTGTGGCAGTTTTATACAGAGAAGTTCGTTCCATCGACTCCACTTCACATTTGAGGAATTGTAATATACTCTGTATTTGTGCGACACACCCGGACAGTGTATTGCTACAAGAGCTGCTGACGTCGGTGTTTCCATTACCATCAACATTTTCTGCATTGTCTTCTTTTACAGATTGGTTGGGTTAATTTCGTCGCATGTATTCAATACGCAACACAGATGGAATGGCTTTCATCAGAATTGGTTTAAGTATCACACTGTAGTGGGTCGTTGGTACCTGCAAAGAAAGAGACGACGTGAGCAGTTTTTACTTGTGGTAGGGCCATCAACTGCTGTACAGTCATATCAATCAATCGTTCCGTGTTGCCGTATTCTTCTAACAAAATGGTGATAGCACTGTCATAACATTCGTTGGATGGTGTGAAGCCTTTAAGTGTTCGAGCGGTCTGCAGATAGTAGAATTTTTCAATGCCCGTTAAACTTGCGTTTTCATGGACCGCCGTTTGAAATTGCTGCCAAAATAAGAGCCAATCCTTACGATCTCCTCCGAAAGTCCTCAACTTTAATCGCTCTGGTTTTGTGGAGTTTTGTTTTGCAGGTTCAGGCCTTGGTGCTACGCTTGATGGTACGTTAATGCAGTGCCATTTTTCCTTTAGCTTATTGAGGCGCAGATTGAGTCGGCTTATAATGTTAATAGCGATATCCTCATATTCACCGAATGAATTGGTTGGTATTCATGGAATGAATTGGTTGAGTTAAAGATTCTTATCCGTCAGGAATTCATTGGTAAGAATTTGATAAGATGCCAAAGGTAAGTATGGGTTGTAACCTTGTTACAACACCCTGCAAATATACTTTCTGTGGCCCAGTCTGTTAGTCCTATCCGTTCCTACAGACCTTCTGTGGCGTAGCCTGTCATCCCGCTTATATAGACTTTCTGTGGCGTTGCCTGTTAGTTTATCCCGCTTACACTGGCCGTCCGTAGCGTAGCCCGCCGGTCCAATCCAGTTTGAGCACCACTATCTTCTTTTAGTCTATCGATAAGAACACGTAGATATCATGTACATTAAGCTACATGAAGCTACTCCAATACCACTATTCATATCAGATTGCATCTTTCTTTTATTTATTTTCGAGCTTTTTCCCTTACATATCTGGATTTTAAATTTTATGCATATTTATATTACCATTCTATCTTTCCCTCCTCTGACGTAAAATATTTTGCAAATTTATCTCTAATATTCTTTGGTGACTCCGAATCTTTGCGTGGTATTCGGGGTAAAGAATGCATGTTTTGTAAGTCGTCTTCTCCATGTCGCCAAGCCCTGGAATTACTTCGTGTGTATCTTCATTTTCTTTGTCAAAGGATCCTACCGGAGTATAAAGTGATCTTGATGTTTTGCTTTTTTGAAGGAAGTTATGTAAATGTACACAACATATTGTTACAAGTGCTGCTTTTCTGGGCTCTAAATACATTAGCTTTCGAAGAACCCGAAATACAGCAGTAATGATTCCAGAAGCATTTTTGGAGACTCGTCTAGCCCTGCTCAGCCTATAATTAAAAATTCTTTCATCCGATCCTTTTTCATGATAACCAGCGTACGGTTTCATTTAGCGCAAACGCATCATCAGCAACAATAACATAAGGAAGTGGTGTTCTTCCAGGGCTTAAAGAATCAGGGTCTGGTAAATTTAATGTTTTTTGCTGAAGCATTTCAGCTAAGCTGCTATTTGGGAAAACACCTCCATCAGAAATTCTCAACTAAAGCCAGTAAAGTAATACTAAAAGTTGACTTATAATTGAAGAACTGACTCCCTGAGTTTTCCTGTGCCTTCAATAGAATATGTTTTCCGTCCATCGCACCAATGCAATGGGGAAAATTCCAGATATTTTTAAAACCTTCCATTCTCCCGGGGAAGAAGGTACCTGCAAATGAGAGTTGTGTTTTGTATTAATTGCTATTATTTATTATTACTATAATAAATTTTTCATTGCAGACTGATGAAGCATTACAAAATACATTATCATATCATCAGGAAAAACTTTTGATTTAACTTCTGGGACAAGTTCGGAAGCTATTGTTCTAGGTACGAACGCCTTTTGCACCAGAAAGGAATTTCAAACGCCAAAAATGAAAAGAAAAGCTGAACTACCGATCCACGGATTGAAGAAGCATTTAACATGCTCAGTGAAATTAAAACGAAGCAAAAACCAGATGATTTGAGTATTTATGGAGAGTGTCTCATATCGAAATTACGACAAATTGAAGACAAGAAGGTCCGATTAATGTTGCAGGGAGATATGGACAATCTCATATATGACGCTTTAATGGGAGTCGGAAAATATTTTACACCATCAAATTGTTCTTATACAGAAACTATGCACTCTCCAGTTTTAACAGTTTTTTTTACCGAGCCCGTGTAGTTCATGCAGTATTGTTATCCCTTCAAAAACTCCGGATAATATAAACGTAACAGTTACGGAAGAACTACTTCAAAATTCGAATGTCACGCAAGAAGGTAAAATTTAAATTTATTTTAATGATTTTTCACTCTTTTATTAAATTTTTTCAGGAGCCTATCATTCACAATATTCGGAATGAGAAAAAAAATTCAGTAACAGACTGTAAAATACGGCTAAGATTTAAAAGAATTTATATTTTGTATGAAATAAGTTTGATTTAATTTAATTCGAAAGTGTTTTTTCTTATTTTTATGTATATTTTAAAACAATACGTATGTATGTTAAAGCAACTAGTGCAAAGAAATATCCTGGCGTTTTTATAAAAGGGTTCTTTGTATTCGGTAGAAAGGATGGCATTACTATTATGACGTGAGATATGTATATGTATATGTACGTACTTACCTTAACAGTGCCCTCTAACGTAAGCAAAATCGCCTTACACATTTCCGGTATGATCCGTGATATCAGCTGTTTTGACATTCTGAAGAGATACGATAAACTTGCATAAGAGTCACCACTTCCTAGAACACATAATGTTATAGCCAGTCTAACATTTACGCTAACGGATTTTCTATAGTTGGTGTCAGATCTTGCAATGCTGGGACTA
Organism: Leptarthrus brevirostris; assembly: GCA_964036015.1. NCBI lineage: Eukaryota > Metazoa > Arthropoda > Insecta > Diptera > Asilidae > Leptarthrus > Leptarthrus brevirostris. The sequence continues at coordinate 74,318,681 of OZ038373.1, forward strand.
ATCTTGGCAATAAACCATTCAAAGTCTGAAGAGCAAATGCGGGAAAAATTTCTGAAACCGCTCAAAGGATTTATTTTTAACTCCTGTATCAAACTGATTTTCTTGTGCACATCATATCTACTTTTTAAGTACGGTCTCATCCAACATCGCGATGAGTTCCGCTTATTATTTAATGAACCCAAAATCAAGCAAGAAGCAGTTATCACAATTTCTTCGGCGTAAAACATGTCAAACACTTTTAATTTTAAATCAAACTAACAAGGTGTTTGCGTGCAAATGTTATACAAATAAAATGGGACGCAAGAATTTGCTGACCAGCATTCGCTCGTTTGGTTTGTAACAAGCTCTATTTACGTCATTATGACGAAATTTTGATCGCAGGCAAATGTTCGTTAGCCTTGGTGGATACCCACCTTTAGACTTGCAAAAATCAGCCGTAAATTAGTGAGCAGTCATTTAATCTGTCCAAAGGACTTTCTGTGGCGTATCCTGTTAGTCTTATCCGTTCCTATAGACCTTCTGTGGTGTGCAAATAGACTTTCTGTGGCATAGTTAGTTCTGCTAGTCTATCTCACTTACCCTGACCCTCCGTGGGGTAGTCTGTCAGTCCGCCGCCGACCTTAATTATTTTGTATCCAAATTTTCGAAAAAATGTATCCAGTGACCTAAAAATGTATCCACTTCTAATTTTATGATATAACTTGCAAAATTACAAGACAAGGTTAAAAATTTATTTATTAACTTTAACCCATTATTATATTATTTTAGGAGCATTAACAACTTTTTTTAATTCACTCATGCACAATGCTCGATAGCAAGCAAATCTACCAACTCTTCTTGAATTTTCCTACTGTAGGTACCATAATTGGTATCTGCCAAACTGTCCTGTGAAATAAGTTTGAATAAAATTCTTTGCAAAACAACAACTTTCGAGGCGGTATAAAATAAAATAAGCCTCATATGTAAATTAAGATTTAATTTAATTTAAAAGCTTTTCTTAGTTTTAACATTCCCAGAAATATATCTTGAACACAAGAGCTAGTTTCATCGCAAACCTTTGCAACTAGCACAAGGGCTTTGGACGTACTTACATCCGCAGTTTCGTCCACTATACGAGAAAAATGCCTCTTTTCCAGTACTGCAAAAATCTCCCCAAGGCCTTGTCTTCCAAAGAGCACTAATCAACAGTACTAGTCAACTATAATGAAATGGAATAGATTTGCCGCCGTCGTGTGTTCATAAATTAAAACGTTTTTTTTTTAATTTTTCTCACTACTTTAAGGGAAAATGTATCCATTGCGGAAAAAAAAGTATCCATGTATCCAAAATAAAAATTCTACAAAAAATGTATCCAAATGGATCCATTTGTATCTAAGTGGCATCACTGAGTCCAATTCGTTTTGAGCACCGCTACCTTCCTTTAGTCTATAAGTACACTCACCGGTCACGATTAGAATACCTAGATACCAAGTACAAAAAGCTAGACAAAGCCACTCTAATGTATAGGAATAACACTTTATTATTACATCCACAAATTTATTAGTTGAGTTTAAAATTTGTTTAAAAGATATTATAAATGAGCCAACGCGTTTCGCCTTGCAAGGGCATCATCAGGGCTTAGACTGACTATTACTATATAAATAAATTAACACAAAGTGAGAAAAGCTCGGCACAAACAAACAAGTACATACACATAAGCTTACGTATTTAAAACGAGTGTTACATTTTTATTAAATATGGATTCAGTAAGGGACTTCTATTCGCAAAATCTAGTTGTTCATTTAATAGAGTAAAACCGTCATTATTAGCCTTTCTAATTTCAAAAATCTCGTACTTATCTAAAATATGTCCTCCTCTTAAATTATGTATCAATTCTAAGTCGTTCATATTGCACGTGTGTCCTGTAAATTTTATATGCTTTGATAGTCCCGAAGTCGTGTTGTTTGTTTTTGCTCAGTAAATCGGTTTTTCAGCGACCTTTTGGTCTTTCCTATGTATATTTCCGGACAGTCTGCACAATTGATTTTATATACCCCACTCTTTTCCGAGATGTCCGTCCTTTTAATAATTTTGTAATTAAAGAGCATGTTTTTTAAGTTATTATTATTGAAGAAGGCTGGATTTATATTTCTTTTTCTTAAAGGCTCTTTCATTTGTTCGGAAATCTCGCCAAGATATGGTATTTTTTTCCACTGCAATACGCTTTTTTCAGTTTGCTTTTGGTTGTTGACTGGAAAGACAGTCTCATACATCTTCTTTTTCTGTTTTTTATTAAGTAATTTGAAAACGATGTTTTCCTTATACCCATTGTTTGTTGGAATTTTCTTGATAACATTTAATTCCTGCCTAAAGCTGTATTTATTTAAGGGTACATTAATTAATCTATTTATGAGGGAGTGGAAAGCTGCCATTTTTGTATGAGAGCATCAGAATAAGTCCCTTTTCTACATATATATATCGAATTGAAGTTTTGAATTAAAATTAATTTTTATTGTCAAGTCTAAAAAATTTAAAGTACTATTTCATATTTCCATCGTAAATTGAATGTTCTTGTCAATTTTATTTAAAAATTACTTAAAGATAGAGTCAACGTCAACGTATCGGTACCAAGCAAATACGTATTTTGTCAAATTGTTGTCAGACTTGAACATACTATTTTCAATATGGTCCAAATAAAATTCCGCATAGAATCGCGAGAAAGCAGAACCCATAGCTAATCCATTCTACTGTACATAAAATTTGGCATTAAAAACAAAGTAGTTTTGTTTTAAACAAACACTAGTCAAATTTGTCAATTGTGCAGACTTTTCGGGGTTAGGAATTTCCTTAGATAAAATAATAAACAGGATAGGCCATTACGTATATGAATCGTGTACGTGAGACCAGCCACTTTGCTCGTTGAAAAGGTGAAGACGGGGGAAGGAAACGAAGTTCACTAAGTTGAACTGTCAACTTTTAATTTCGGTGATTTCTGTTAAAGCGTTTATCAGAAAAGTTTTTTTGAATTTATTAAAAAGTTATAAGTGAATTAGTAGTTTTGTGTTACTAAATAGACAAAGAACAGTTTAAATAGTGTTTTAAAAAACTCTGTGAGCAGTTAAAGTGCTCAAATTAAGTTAATTTCGCAATGAATTGTGCAATTTTGTGCTGTGATAGTAATCGCTGCAATTCGCAAGGATTATCATTTTTCAGGTAAGTTTTAGTTAATAAGTAACTTCTTATGACCGTTTATTGTCTATATTTATTCACAAAAGTGTAAATACTGGAAAGGAAATGGTAATTTTACGAAGTTTTTATTACCATTTCCAGTTTGTTTACGTTCGGAAATTTTTATTTGTCAACTGTTCAATGGCGGTGCTTTTTAATTTATATTTGTTTCGAACGCCTCCACAGAACTTCTACAATTTTACTACTTCCATGAGGCACTTACACATGAAAAGGCCTTTCCACTACTTAAAGAGATATGCCGAAGTTTTCTCAGCTTATGGCACTTCCTTCTTAATTATATATTCTAAGGGAATTTCAGATTTTATTCTTTCGTCAAGTAAGTTGATTAAATTATCTACTGGAATTGAAGGAAACAAACTGCAAACGTCAAACGATATCAATTTGGCATTTTTTGGTATGTCGAGATTTTTAATTTTATTAATCAAGTCGTTTGAATTTTTTATTGAATATTTTGGTGAAAAGTTAATTAGTTCAGGCACCATTTTGTTTACAGTAGTGTGCATTGCAAGAGGAGATGGTGCATTGCAAGAGGAGGAAACAGGACGTATTGGTATATTATGCTTGTGTATTTTTGGTAAACCGTAAAATATTGGGGCAGAAGGATGACTATTTTTTAACCGAAATTTATCTTCTATGTTGAATAATAAATCAGAATTGTTAATGGCAGAAATAATTTGACGGTTATACTTTAAAGTGGGATCATTTACTAATTCATCAACTTTCATAGTATTTAAAAAACTTTGAACTTTTTCTATATAATCTTTTTAACCGACTTCCCAAAAACAAAGAGATTCTAAGTTCGACGCGTATTATAATTTTTTTTTTTTTTATGTCTGACCGGGCATAACGCGTCGACCGATTTGGATAATTCTTTTTCTGTTGGGTAGAGTATGTTCACCGATTGGCACCATGTCAAAAAAATTCTTGGTAGGGTGGGGGTGGGGGGTGGGGGTGAAACCTAACTTAGTAACGCGTGGTCGTATTTGGATGGTTCCTTTTTTGGTTGTACAGAGTATGATCCCCCATTGCTAATAGGAGAAAAAAAATTTGTCGTAGGGGGCGGGGAGGGGGGAGAGATAGTCTAACTTTGTAACGCGTGGACCGATTTGGATAATTCTTTTTCTGTTGGGTAGAGTATGTTCCTTGGTTGATACTGGCTGAAACAAATTTTAAGGGGATAGGGTGGGGGGTGGGGGTGGAACCTAACTTTGTATCGCGTGGTCCGATTTCGATGGTTCTTTTTCTGTTGTATAGAGTATAAGCCCCCATTGCTAATAGGAGAATAATTTGGTCCTATGGTAAAAGGTGTGGGTGGGGGGGAGGGGTAGTCTAACTTCGTAACGCGTGGACCGATTTGGATAATTCTTGTTCTATTGGGTAGAATATGATCCTTGGTTGATACTACGAGAAAACAAATGTTGCTGGGGTTGGGGGTGGGAGAAGGCGGGTGGAACCTAACTTTGTAACGCGTGGATCGATTTGGATGGTTCTTTTGCTGTTGCATAGAGTGTGATCCCCCATTGCTAATAGGAGAATAATTTGGTCCTATGGAGGTGGGGGGGGGAGGGGTAGTAACTCCGTAACGCATGAACCGATTTCGATGATTCCTTTTCTGGTCGGTAGAGTATGTTCCCTGATTGATACCATGAGAAAAAAAGTGGAATGGAATCGCGTGGACCGATTTGGATGGTTCTTTCTTCGTTTTATAGAGTAGAAGAAACTAAAAAGTGAAAAATAAAATAGTTTTAAAAAAAAAAATTGAACCGACTTCACAAAATGCGCTAAAAAGCATAAAATAATTTTTAGTTTTAGATCTATTACGACATTTTTAAGTCGGTGCAAATTAAACAAATAAAACAACTACAGAACCACAATTGAAAATAATACATAATACTACCTGAACGTTTCAGCTTACGGGATCATAATAATAATAATGAGTTTGCCAGTTACGTAACAGTAAGATAACGGTGGGCGTGGGGGGTTAATCTAAGTTTGTGAATATCCATAACATTCTACTGGCATTTAAATAACGCTGCTTGTATACCTTATAAAATGAATTATCACCTAAAGATATTCGAGAATTTCGCAAACCAAAGAAATGGTGATAATAGGCAAGCTGCTGGATAACTAAACCATATACACTGTTTTTAGCTACAAGTATTATTATTTAACTTTATTTTGATTACTCTGTTTTGATAAAAAATATTTTAAATTCATTTCGTGTATTTTCAATCAGACTGTTTGTACGGGCGACAGGGAGATTTTCCTTATGAGAATTATTTTTTTTGCGTTATAGTATTTTTGAAACCAAATTTGTTTAATGTGGACCAGCTTAAAAAACCCTGTTTTTGAGATTAATTAAAAATATTTTTTTCAAATAATTTAATGGTACAAAAGGTCCTACCGTGACGGCCTGCTGAAGAAAGGTCTCTGGTTCTCACTCTCCAGGTTTGTGAAGCAAATAATTCTACCATTTTTTAGTAATAAATAAATGTAGTGTTCAATTAAAAAATTGTTTTTACCAAAATGGCGCCCAACTGAAAATAAATTTCAGTTTTCCTCAAAAACTCAGACAGTTGTTTTACTTTATCTTTAAAAAATATGGCTACTCTCCTTTCATTAAATTTCACGTGCCTATTTTACCAGTCATAATTAAAAAAATTTCTAGAGAAAGATAAGCAAGGAGTTTTATGTGCGCTTAATAATTGCTCTTAAACTAATGCTATAATAGTTATTATTTTCCTAAAATTACTAGAATTCCCCGTGGAAAAGTTCTCAGCAACGACGATGGTGTTAGAATGAGAACATTTCGGATGAATTCAAGTGGACGTTCGGATTGTGTAGTACGAAATTTGCTTGAAATGGACGATATATATCGGTAAAGAAAGCACCCAAAAGGCAATACCAAAGTCTCCAAGCGAAATGTTGGGAAAATAAGAGAAGAAGCCACCCAAAATAAGTTAAGTGCAGCTCAGATTGTAGCAAAATTAGAGCTGCCAATTAGAAAGTGAAGAGTGAAGCAAATTTTAAGAGAAACTTACTTTATTAAATATAAAAACCCGCACAACTACGGCAGCAACATAAAAATGCGCGCTTAGAGTTTGTTAGAAGTCACATGATGGATTGGATGGGCCAGATGGGCTAAGTGCACATTGGCATGATTTAAGGAAACCAGATTCACCTCGTTTGAGCAGAAACTTTGATGGTGGAAGCTTAATAGTGTTGGGTTCGTTTTCTTACTATGGCAAGCTTCCTTTATGCTATGTTCCCAACAGAATGAACTCGAAACTGTGCACTGATCTTTAGGAGGTATCTCTAATCCCATATTTAAAGGACCATCTGGACAAAAATTACATTTTCCAACAGGATAACACCGCTGTACACTCTTCTGCCGGAACTACTGGTTGGTTACGTGACAGGGAAGTATCTGTGATGCAATGCCCATCCCTAAGTCGGGACTAAAATCTAATGGGAAACATTTGGGGAATCCTAGCACGAAGAGTCTACGCAAACGGTCGTCAGTTTAATTCCATCTTCCAACTTAAAGCCGAAGTTTTTAAATGTTTGATTGAAATAGAGAGAAATGAATTAAAAACATTGATAAATTCGATGCCAGAAAGGGTTATTAGCAATAAAGGAGGAAAAATACTGTATTAATATAAAATTTTCTTATTTGGTTTTTCTAGAAACTTTAAAATTTATGTTTTTAAGTCAGTTAAGTGATTTTCAATTGTTTTTGTTATAAGAGAATAAATTATTTTTATTGCTATATTTTACTGTATAATTGACTTTTAGTAATAGAAAATTTTTCCAATATAACCACTTCTGAGAAATAAAAAGTAGTTTTTCTTTCAGAAGTATAAAATTTGGTACGTTTTTAGAAATTCCGCTCACTGTAGGTGAGCAAACAATCAAGTAAAATATTACGTGCCGAAAATTTTATTATCTTAATTTTCCTGCAGTGAATTCAACGTTATTAGGTTGTCAAGATAGTAGTAGTAGAAGTAGTATCAGAATCGAAGTTGAAGTTCCTATTTAATTTTTCACTTTTTAGTGTCTTCATATTTATGACTCGAAGAATGCTGCTCGCACGAACGAAGTAATTTCAAAAGTTGCAGTTCCACTCTAAGCAATTGATACAGAATTATTCAAATCCGGCAACATATTATGAAATTAGTCACGGTCACCCTTTCATACCCTCACCTTAGAAAAGTCTTACCATGGCCCTATTGCGCCACCGTACTCTATACAGCAAGAGAAAATTATTGTATTCAGAGAATCGTCATAGTCACTTTAGGTACAAGATTTTTATCATTTATCAATCATGAAACGGATTCTGTACAACAGAATCAAAATCATCAAAATGGGTCTATGCTTTATGAAGCTAGGTGACGATCCTCTTCTAACTCTCACCACAAGCCCCAATTTTTGTTAGAATTCAAATAGAAACTCTATGTATTCAGAATCATCTACATCAGTCCACGCGTTACAAAGTTAGGTTACCCCTTCCCCCACCAGCACCCTAGTGCAAAATTTATCCTCATATTAGCAGTGGGGGATTATACTCTATATAACATAAAAAGAATCATCCAAATCGGTCCATGGATTACGAAGTTAGGTTTCACCCCCACCGCACCAAAATTTTTTGGTCATGGTGCCAATCGGGGAACATACTCTACACAAAATCAGTCAATGCGTTACGAAATTATGCATGGTCATACATAAAAAAAAATACATGTCGAACTTAGAACCTTGTTGTTTTTGGGAAGTCCGTTGAAAATGAGATGCAAACGCAGTGCCATTTTTAATAGTACGTAATATTTCAAAAAAGTGGAGCGTGAACATCATCGGCGATTCCCGGATAGAAGACCACCGTCGAGAGGTGTTTTCTAAAGAGCGTTTCCCAAGTTTCGAGAAACTGGAAGCGTTCATACAATTTACAAGCGGGGATCAATGTTGCATTAATTTCATCAGAAATGGAGGAGCCAATTCTCACGGCAAGCAGAGCTGATTCAAAGCAACAGCTTGTAGAATAGGTGTTCGTACTGCGACGGTATGGAGAGTGTTACGAAGAGAAGGACTTGGTCCTTTCCATGTGACACCCGTACAGGAACTTCAGCCGCAGGACAAAATAAGCCGTAGAGAATTCTGTAATTGAAACTTGAAGAAGACTTGATGACTATACATTCTTGGATAAGATTATGTGGCGGATGAATCACAATTCCCTAAATGTGGCATAGTGAATTTACTTAATACTCACCTTTGGCATCCAAAAAACCCTAGAATTGATCGACAGACCTCGTACCAAGACAGATTCTCCGTGAACTTGTGGGCGGGAATTGTACGTAATCGACTTATTGGTTCATATATTTAACCGGATAGGTTAAATAGCGACAATAGCGTATTTAAACTTCCTGCAAAATGTCTAGTCGACTTTGGAGGATATACCCTTGGAAGTACGAAGAAATATGTTATATCAACATGACGGGGTGCCAGTACATTGCGGAAGAATCATACTTCAGTGGTTAAATGTTGATGAATATTTTGAAAATATGTTAAATTATTAATTAAACTTCATTTTTTCAGCACTATTAACAACCTAGCCCTTTTAGGACCCCCAAATTTTAACATAAAGAATAAACAGATCAACAATTTAGGAGGCCGGTAGACTTTTGTCTTAGGAGTGATGTAACTTGAGAATGGTAAAAGAATTTTGTACGCTTCAGGTTCCCATGGAAGGAGAATACATTAGCCACTATTTTAAACCCAAAAACAAAAAAATTTTAATAAAATGAAATGAAAAAAATTGATTTTTTTTCCGAAAACTTAAGTTTGAAAATCAATTCTTTAAAGCTATTAACAGTAAAAAAAAATTCGTCTTTAGTACGATTATGTTACTTGCCAACGTCTCTAGCACTAAAACTTTAGAAGCTATTTGGCTATTTGCTATTGGTGGGTAAATGAGCATTAAAGAAACATTTATAAAATTGAAAGTGGCGTTTTTATGAAGATCGAAAATTGAACAAAATAACTTTTTATCATTTTTCGCACCGGCTGTCAAATACCTTTGGGCAAAAATTTTGGAGAACTTTATTGTGTTTTACGCATTGTATTTAGGCCTTAGGGCAGTATTAGTTGCCCCCTCATCAGATATGGTCACTTCCAAGCTACTTTAGTAAAGGAGTGCACAGAAACGTTGAAAGGGGTGGAAGGAGATGAGATTGCGTACAATTTTGCCAACGAAGATTTACAAAATACAAAATAACTCGTCATTGGTGGATGAACAAGTACATCCATGCTATAAGGAAATGCAGCGCACTCATGTGCTCGCCCAAATTAAAGAACGATACATTAAGCCAGTGTCTATTTACCACCCTCAAATTGCCGCGTAATTTCCATGCAGGTACACGGAAAGTACACGGAAGTACACGGAAAGACACGTAAAGTACGCGGAAATACACGGAAAGTACACAGAAATACACAGAAAGTACACGGAAAGTACACAAAAGTAACACAGAAATAACACGGAAGTACAAGGAAAGTACAGGGAAAGTACAAGGAAAGTACACTGAAGTACACGGAAATTCAAATTTCACGGACTACACGGAACTACACGATAAGTGCAAATAGTCACTTTCATTTTCATATTACTGGTAATAGCTTATCATAGAATGTTTTTGATACAAACCTGGCGCGGGAAAGGAGGCCGCAGCCCCCCCACCTAATAAAGCAACTAAGAACCTGATTAATACACCTCTTCCTCCCAGAAAGTTTAATAAAAATTTGACGGAACGTGTTGTGTACACGTTCCGTCAAATTTTTATTAGACTTTGGAGGGTAGTAAATAGACACTGCCATACATTAACCCGTTTCTTAGGTATCTCTCGTTATGTTAATGAAACATTCACTACTTTCAGGACTCAAGCCCCACAGAGTTGCAAATAAAACTTAACCCAAAACAGCTTCGCTAAACGAAATAAATGCCTATTCAGCCGCTCTACGTAGAACTGACCCAAGAAATAAAAGTCAAGATTATTTTCAGATTTTCAAGTGAAAAATGCAAAAACTCCAATAAGAATAGGCATGGCTGCTCCGCATTGGATAAAAATAGTTTAGCGCTTTTTGTGAAGTCGGTTAAACTTTTTTTTTTAAAACTATTTTATTTTTGACTTTTTAATGACAATTTGACAATTTGATTTGTTAAAATATTTATTTATTTTATTATTAAAAGACTGTTTGGAATATTTGTTCAGCTTCATGTTTATCTTCAGTTGATGTCAGCACTTGATTATGAACACATAGAGATAACGCGTTGTGCTAAAAATATGTTGGAAATCTCGCGTTATTAAAGATATATCTGATTACTACAAATTACTAAAAAGTCAGTATCAAAGAAAAAGTAACCTTAACTAAGCTCATTCTTTAATCGATTTCTCGAGAGATGAAAGTCAGTATTATCAAACTTGTCCTCATTGGGAGGACTTGTGGTCTTTAAATACCATATTTAGTGCGATTATGAGGAACTTGGAAGAAACTTTGAGTTCTCTGGGAGCGAACTGGAACATACATATATATTCAGAGAACCTAGCCGCTCCGGAAAATTAATTGTGCCCCTGCAAACAATCAAAAGCAAGTTTAACATTTGACCTATTACGCCTGTCTTTAAGAGAATCCAATGATAATAGTTTGAGTCTGTTTGAATATGTCGGCAGAATGTGAGGATTATTTCAAAAAAGACCCCTTCAAGCAAAACTCAAGAATATACGCTGGCCGGCCTCGATACGGTTAATATGGACAAACAGGAAACATAATTATCCATATCCGGCAACATATTACGAAATAAGTCACGGTCACCATTTCGTACCCTCACCTAAGATACATAATTCTTTCTTCATACAGCAAGAGAAAATCATCATCGTCAGGGAATCAGCTCAGCCACTATGTACAAATGTTTATCAAAATGTTTATCATTTACCAGAATCAAAAATCGGTCTACGTCTTAAGATGCTAGGCCCCGCTCCTCCTCAAACATTCCCCATAAGGCAAAATTTTTGTCATGAATGAAATAGATACTCCATGTATTCAAAATCCCATAAATCAGTCCACACGTTACAAAGTTAGACTACCCCTCCCCCGTCCCAATCATAGGTCAGAATGTTTCCTTAAAAAAGCAATGAGTGATCATACTGTATACAACAAAAAAGAATCATCCAAATAGGTCTATACGTTAAGAAGTTGGGTAACGCCCCTCCCACCCCATTCCATACATTTCTGTCTTGCTGTAAATAGAGCAACATACACCAAAAGAAGAATCATCCAAATCGGTTCACACGTTACGGAGTTAGCCTACTCCTCCTCTCACCACCCTCACGCTAGAGCATAAGTTATCCCAATATTAGCAATGGGGGATTATACTCTATATAACAAAAAAAGAATCATGCAAATCGGTCTACGCGTTAAGAACTGACTGTTTGACAGTTTTAAAGAAATGAATCAAACGTATATTTTTAAACTATGTTTTATGAATGGTATTTCTCAGCACTAAAGCACATTTGAACTCTGGTCCGGACGTACTGGTATATTTTAAAGGAAGAAAATTAAATAAAAATGTTTCTCACTTCATTTCTTCTTGTCTCAAGTGACCCATTATACAGTTGATATTCTGGACTGATAATAATTACAAAACTTGCTGAACTCTTATTTACTTTATCTTTATTGACCGTTAATGATCATTATAATTAGATCATTAGTACAAGTCATCGGTGGAGGAAGTAATAACGTATCGGCCTACCAATCCGGAGGTCCCAGGTTCGAATCCCACCGACGGCAGCCATGGGGGTTGCAGAGAAAATGTCAAGAGTTCTGAATCCACTTTAAATTGTAAGTCCACTTGTTTTGAATCTGATGTAGTTTTTCTGTAACCCCATGCCCACGAGGGGTTACGGGAACTAAAGGTAGAGAGAGAGTAAAAATCATAAATGACCTCCTTTCCGATTCTTAGGGGACACAAAGCTTCTTAATTAATATTTATAAATAAAATTATTAACTTGAGGTAGGTGTGCGTCTAAATTAAAACTGACAGCAGCTGTGCGCAGACTTTCTAGCATACATGTGCTAAATATTTTCCATTCTCTGATAATCCAAATTCTTCTATAATTCACTTTTACTTGATAATCCAAAATTAAGACTTATAATTTTTCAACAATTTTAAACGCAAAATAAACGAATTTAATCTAATGTAAAAATTTAAAGTGCGATATACATACGACTGCATATATTTTAAGACGTTAATTTATAAATTAAGAATACAATATAGAATATTATATGCCGAAAACAAATGTGTTTACCCAAAATGAAATTGTTGTCTCAAATTTCCTTCAATTATTTTTATCCTATTTATTTTCGAATTAAACGTACATTTGTTTTCGTCAATATTTGATTTGCAAACAGATTTTATTTGGTTCCTTTTCTACTGAAAATTACATTTGTGCGCGGAAAATAAAATAAGCTTTTTTCAAGGAAAAACAGCAAAGCACACTTAATTGGGAAAACTGTTTTCTTATAATTTCTCATATATTTGTGACTTTAATATAATAATTAGAAAATAGGCTTATATTAAGTGTCTGAAAATTTTACAATAGTCTGGGTCTTTAACAGTGAAGGTTTTAAGAAAGTTGTAATCATTAAAAACGCTTCTATTTATAAATTAGGGAGGTATGGCAACGGATTTCTGCCTGTTGGCATTAGGTTCCCCCTGAAATTTGAGGGAATTATTTGCTTTTCAAAAAAATTGTATCTTGAGGCAATATATTGAGATAAACACAAATATTTGTTTTTATTTCTGATGTGTAAAATGGCGGGTACTTGGACTAAACAGGAACATTTTTGGTCTAGTAACCAAACGGTGCACAATATTTACAAGAAAAAAAATTGCGGTGGGTAAGGCTATCACATATAAAAGCTATTTTTAGTGTTCGGTATAATATAAATCATGGAATCACTTTGGTACCCGCGTGCCACAAGCGATTTTCTATTCCAAAACTATTTTGACGTAAACATTTCAAATTTAGCACAGAGATATGTTGAGTAGGATGGTCTTGGGTTAATTTCTGGCCTCAAATTGGAAAATGGAAAAACACTTTTCTAAGTCATCGTATAGGGTGTGAAATTAAAACTTACCGTTGGGAAGTCGTAATTGAAACTCGCGAAGTTTTTATCACGTTCCGGGTAAACTTCCTCGATGACGGCCATTTGTCAAGATATCCTGTGCAGGGAATCATCATTTATGAGTGCGAGCGCGAGGACATTATCTTTGCGTGCGATTACGAGTAAGAGCAATTCAATGCAATAAAACTTAAGTTGTTTAATGCAAATTAATACAATAACAATATACACTACAGTGCCATTGAATTATAATCACTGCTTAAAACTTGGGTTGTAAAATTATATAAACTGCGTTTTTATAGTCACAAAATATTTATTAATTATATATATGGATAGATTTTCTAATGTATATCGTATAAAAAATAAAAATTTCTAATATTTTGTCCAACCCCCTTGCTCTTGATGACGCTGTCTGTTCTTCGGAGCAAGCTTTCTCCACAGCTTCTAATGCAATGAATGATAAGGGGACAATAAATAATTTTTTTTACCTTACTTTTGCTTTGTTGTAAAAGAATCAATATGTCACCTTGAATACACAATTTACATTTTGCCATCCGTTTATACTTAAACTACGGAACTGCTTTTCAAAGTCTGTTCCTGTCATCCTTTTGGCCAACTTTGGCCTTTTTGTCGGTCGATGGGATTCAGTCCACCTTCTGCACTTCTTCTCTTCAACGTACGAAGTTATAACTGCACTCAATCTTCTTGAAGAAGTAGTCCGTTGTTTCTTAAAATTTACTCGTTTACAGGCTTAGAGTATATAACTATAAGGAGAGGCCCTAAAGCCAAAAAACCTCGGCACTTTTCTTGATGTAGTTGAATCGTTGAGTTGTGTTTGTTTTCGTCATGGCAGTAGTAAAACAACATTTCTAGAGGTGGGCCAAAATAAATTGGAAATTAGAGCGTAATTGCATTTTACAATTGCCTCAAGGAATTGCGAATGATTTTCTTTTTTGTAGCGAATCTATATCACAAAATTAAATTAAAACTTTTAAACATTTCAATCACGAATTTAAGTTTTTAGTGTCCCTTTATAAAAGTTAAATCACGAGCCACTGGGTTAGCTAAGGAGAAGCAAAAAATTCGATCTTAGAAAATGTTAACAAAGTAAGAACGCGCCGAAAAAATTAACTTTTCTTTACGTTCCGTTGCTGTTCTTAGCGTGTCAATGCAATTATATCAAGCTTAGGAACTAACAAAACATTATTTTAATCAAAAACTTCCCTGAAAAACGATATTCCACGTGTACAACGCCGATTGTTTGCACAACACATAACCGCGCACTTCATTTCAACAATTTCACTATTAAAGTACACTGTCTACAGTTCAAAAAGTTGAAAGCTATTAGCTTTACAGTTTTCTAATATATTGCACTAAAATCAAGAGTAAAAACCACTCGGAACTTTATATGGAATTACAAAACAAAATTGTTAAACCATCAAACAATTCAAGATAATCACTTTGACAGTTCGCAAACTAAGGAGAAGAGCTCTCCGTCCTCACCTCGTCAAAAACCCAAATGCCGATCACACGTACACGGTTTCATAGATGAGGGCCTTTCCTGTTGTTATATATTCTAAGTTTACAGGGCAAATTCTGCCTCCCCCGAGCTGTTTTTTCGCATATTGAACCACAGTACAGTTACATACGCCCTATAAACGGGATATTAACCGGCTATGCCTTTTGCCCCTGATTTGAGTACCAATAGCCGTTTTTTTCGGAAAAAATATCAGCTTTTTTCCTCATTCTGGAAAATTTTGATTTTTTTTCTAGAAAATAAAATTATTTGAGAAGTCTTATTTTGCTATAATATTACCTCTAAGAATTTCTCTGAACCTTATTTTATGACACAATAAAAATTGTCGACGAAAACTCACTTCAAAATGTCACTTCACTAAAATACTCTTTCTATAAAAATTCAGTCCTTTGAAGAGTCCGAGCTTTAAAGGACTATCTGGATATGACTTCAGACAATGATTTTTTTAGTTGAGCACATCAGAATGAACGGTAAATTGTTTGGCGTAAATGCAGAGCACATAGAAACACTAGCCATATTGAAGATAAATGTTGATAAAATTCTTAAAATACGTAAACACTTGTATTATAGGGTATAATAAAAAAATTAAAGTCAGCGGCTAGAATAAAAAAAAATATTTTGTCCTCAATTATAAATTTAGGGATGAAAGCGGTTAACGGCGATATGCAAAGCCGAACCCAACACTCTTAAAATAAAGAAAAAAACCACGCATGAGTATGCATCTTCAGTAAACTATGGTATTTCATTTCATTTCATTTATTCAGATTCATCACAGAGATTACTACAGCGTAAGTGAAAAACTTATAAACTAAACTACATACTAGAGCTGAAAAAAACAAGCCAATGAAAACGAACACGGACCGCAATTCACACCATCCGCAACTTCGCGTCAACCAAGGCACTGTCTGAGCAGGCCCTTCAACTGCAGACTGGAGAGATTTAAGTCGAAACTGGCGAAGTGTTGGTTGAAGAGGCGAGACATCGAAATGATGGGCTCGTGCATCCCATACAGAGTACGATGACTAGAGATGTGCAGGAAGTTGCGATTCCTCAAGGAGCGTTGCAGGATAGAGATGTTGACGGCCGCCAGTACATCAGGTGAATTTATTGTTCCCTGCAATAAATCAAACAAAAATAATAGTCTGGAGATGTTACGCCTCTTTTCAAGGGAGTCAAGAGAAATCAGCCCCAGGCGATCAATATAGGAAGGAAGTAACCAGGGATCAATCCAGGAAAGTCCACGGAGAGCAAACCAAAGGAATCAGCGCTGTACTGCCTCGACGCGGCTGACGTGAACGGCGAAATACGGAGCCCATACGGGGCTAGCGTATTCCCAGACCGGTCTGACGAACGTACGGTAGAGAAGCTTAGTTAAGCAGGGATCATCGAGTTCCTTAGACCATCTTTTAACGAAACCCAACATCGAATTGGCCCTACCAACGATCGAGTCCACATGATCCTCGAATGAAAGGCGAGAATTGAGGACCACACCTAGGTCCTTCATTTTATCAACCCTGCCCAAGGTAACGCAATCGACGGTGTAAAGGGAGGAAAGGGCATCTCTTACGGGAGAAGGTCATAACGGTGCACTTGTCGGCATTCAAAGGAAGGCGATTGCGCACACACCAGTCATGAAACACAGCTAGGTCAGAGTGCAAGGTACTGCAGTCTGTTTCGTGGGAGGCAATGCGAAAAATCTTAGCATCATCCGCATAGCACAGAATCATACTGCGGGTCAGGAGAAGCGAAACATCGTTAACGTATAGGATGAAGAGGAGTGGGCCAAGGATACTGCCCAGTGGCACCCCCGAAGTGACAAGGATTTGATCAGAGAAAACTCCCCGAAACTGGACGCGCTGGGTGCGACCTGACAGGTAAGAGGACAGCCAGTTGATGAAACAGGAAGGAAACCCAAGAAGAGTCAATTTATAGACCAGGATACCATGGTCGATCCTATCGAAAGCCTTACTAAAATCTGTAAATACACAGTCGACCTGTTTGCCCGCCTCAACGGCTGGTAAAGAATAATTAATAAATTCGAGGAGGTTAGCGGTCGCGGACCTCCCCCTGAGGAAACCATGCTGGAAGGACCCCATGAAAGGGTTGCAATGAAATCGAAGAACGTCACTAACGAGAGACTCAAAAACTTTTGCGGTGTGGCTCAGGCTAGCGATCGGTCGGTAGTTAGAGACGTCGGACCTATTCCCTTTCTTATGGAGGGGAATCAACACAGAAGTCTTCCAGATTTCAGGAAAGCGGCCAGACTTCAGGGAGAGATTGAACAAGTAACAAAGGACGCTGCTGGCAAGGGATGAATGGCATTTCTTCAGAAAGGAAGCGGGTAAACCGGCCGGAGCACAAGTGAAGCCCTCCGCCAACTTAGATAAGTGTTCAGCAACGTGTGCATCGTCGAAAACTAAGTCATTAGGCTCAAGAGAGGTAGGCGGAAGACGCGTCAAGTGGATAAAATCAGGAGAGGGAATATCACAAAGAGAATCACAGAAGGAGGTTCGGAAAAAATCCGCGAACAAATTAGAAATTGTGAGAGCGTCGTCACTCTCGCAGCCACAGTACCTCAAAGAAGCAGGATAGGCGTCACATTTGCGCTTCGAGTTGATAAATTTCCAGAACTGTTTGGGGTCGCTACGCAACGTAGTTCTCATATTAGACAGGTACGCGGCATAGGAGTCCTGCAGACGAGCAGAGAAACGGTGGCAAAGGTCAGAGTACGCCAAATAGTCTTCATGGCTTCCTGAGGTACAAAACCTCTTCCAAGCTTTACCCCTCAAGTTCCTCAGATGTCGTGAGGCACCATCATACCAGGGACGAAACAGATGAGGGGATCCGGACCTAGAAATGCTGATGGGAACAAGCCGGGTAAAACAGGTGTAAAAAAGATCATAAAAAGCGCTCCCAACACGCCCGACCAATCACAGGAAAACAACCAGTCATCAATACACGAGAAGTCAGCGCGTTTAAAGTTGAAGTAGAAGTCACCGAGCACGGGAGGAGATGCAGCGGCGTTGTCGAAGCACATTGTGACCAGAAGAGCAGGGCGATGACTTGATTCAGGAACCAGGGGGACCAGGCATTTCCTCACGATCTGGGTCGGACGAAAACACCAGGTCAAGAAACCTACCCAAATTATTGGGAACATCACAACATTGAGCCAAGCCCGAAGAGGCTACAGAGTCCAAAAAGGTCAAAGCGAATTGAGGAGCAAGGATACCAAAAAATACAATTATACCTAATTACACCTTAACAGTCAAAATACGCGCAGAAATTATCTACCAAACAAAGAACTATACAAACACTCAAAATACTCACTACTCTCACAATCCTCACTTCAATACTGTTTATCACTTACGCGGACCACGTTTGAAATAAAACTGATTTTCAATTTCTTCTTCAACTAAAGGCTAAAACACAATGCGAGCAACGCAACATTTGATTTCAATAACACGTGAATGTATCGGACAAAGTACAATGCGGGCAACACAACATTTTACGGCGTAAAATTTAAATAAAAATTGAAATTTGTTGCACGCAGTAACGTAAGATTTTGGGCTACGTTCGGGTATGTCGTTTGACGTTTATAATGTTTGTTTTGACTGTTCTGACTGAACTAATAACCAGGCAGATAGTATCATTCAAAGTGTCCACAAGTGAATTTTATTAAAGAAGGTGAAAAAATGGAAGAAAAACTAATATAATTGACAAAGTAGCATTCTTTATTATATGACAAGAGGCGTCCTCAGTTTAAGGAAAGCGACAAAAAAGATAAAGTTTTCATATTGTGGCTTTAAAAAAGATTTCCGGAGCACTTTCTTTCATTTATTTGAAAGAAGTTTCGTAAAAACCCAATTCCGGCCGAGTTTTGTATAAATCCCGAACGCACCATCTTCTTCTATAACCGCTATGTTTTCGGTACTCCTTGTAAGTCAAAACTGCCGCGCAAGCCACTTTAATTACTCTTTTTAATTTACTTTTTGAAATTTTTGCTATTGTTAATAAAATTAAACCAAAACAACACAGAATTATATTTCCAGAATGACAGTTCTTTACGCGGCTCGTTTTGCCGTCATTGCGTTTTCACGGGGGTACTTGTTACCGTTTTTTACGTTGATCTTATGAGATCTTCCCCTTCTAGGAAAATCCCTTATGTATATTTACACAAGTAAATAAGGGATCTGCCTTATTTACGTTACGTAAATATTACGTTCCCAGAAGCGAGTTCAAACCAAGATCCATTAGATTTTTCGCCACTGCGCAATAACAAGAGTCCTACGTAAATATTAAATCTAGGTAACTTCCTAGAAGAGCTCTAAACCTAAACCCATTAACAACTCGCATCGGCCCAATTTGTCGTAATCTGACTCCTGTTCTACAACCTGTAATTAGGTTTTAAAATTTATCTTGCAGTTTTTGTTCTATCTGAACATCATCTGTTCTCTATTAGATAATTATCACCTAGATTTATAACAAAAGTCTGTTACTAAACCGCAGATTGTGAAAGGGTAGAATTAAATTGAAAATATTGCTGTAGTAGTCAGTTACCCTTAATGTGTTGGGGCTAGTAGACCGGGTACTTGAATGTAAAAACGATCGCTATGTGTAAGCCACAATACCAAAAACTTTATTTTAAAAGAAATTAACAAATACAATATAAATCTCGACTATTGGTGCCGACTGCCAAACCTCTCGATTACAACTTCTGAGAGAGACTCAAAACAATTGCATGTCAGCGCCATGGTGTGTCAGGGCATTTGAATTCATTAATTAGCGGTGCTGCCACACGTCATTACTTCTCGACCTTACAAATTTATTTTAAAAATTAAACTTTACAAATTCTCGGAAATTAAAATTCAATTGGTAATATTGTTATTGCTAGTTGTCCAAGTCACCACAAATGATTGCCAGATAGAAAGAAAGACGTAGGAATTTTGTTAGCTAGTGTTAGTTTACTTATATTGTTGTTGTGTTTATTTACATTAAACAACTTAAGTTTCATTAATTTGTCCAATAAACTTATTAAATGCTCTAATGCATAGATAATGTCCTCGCGCATGCTTCACTTGTACCATATCAAATCATTTCAGAATTATTTACTGAATTGATACACATACTTACCTGAGTACCTGGGACATCATCAGGTACAATGAATTATGAAAAAATCCATCTGAAATGAAAAGAAAACAGAATAAGATTGAATTATGATAATAAACATGAATAATACACAAAAACATTGAATTTCATTTACACAAGAAATCGTTTGAACAATGTAAACAATTTCTTGGCGAACCAACAACACAGGCAATTTAAATTGTGAAAATTCTAATAAAATAACAAACAATATGTTGGTCCAAGAAATTAATTCAACAAATACACAACATTAAACAGAATTTGGACAATTTTAAGGTCATATTACAAGCATGACAGGTGAAATTCATGAAATTCAGACACCTGTGACAGATCTTGCACTTTTATCAAAAACTTTAAGATTGAACCAATTTCATAATTTAAACGTACACAAATGATTATCACGGCACTATTATTACTTAATAAACCATTACTCACCTGTTTAATTATCCCTAATCAATGTAAACACTTAAAAAGGTAATGACACGACACTCGCAACTTACAAACCGCGAACTGTCAACTTTATACGTAGAAACCACCTGACATATCAAATCAAGGTGATTTTTTGCGTAGAATACAGTGGCGTTGCCAGAATTAACGCGAATTACGTAATTTTCCTTTTATTCGCGATTTTATAAAATTGTATTTACGCAATAAGAGGAAAAGAGACAACAAGTATAAAGGAGATAGAATGAAAATCACGTTCCACAACGACATTATTCAAATATGGCTATCAATTTTGAATTCCGCCATGTTATAGCAAATTTGCTTTTCTTAACAAGATTGCGAAAATTTTAATTGAAATTTATAAAATATTGTGTTCAATCACTGGATAATTCATTTCTCCACCAATCAATCATAAATTTGTGAGAAATAAAATAAAATGCATGGAGAAATTGCAATTATGATTGTGGATTCTGATGACAAAATGGCGGCTCAAAGGCTATAAAAGAGGTGGACAGACAGGTATCGGCCTCTTAGTTTTTCTGAAAGTTCAAGGAGTAAGGTCGAGTTCCAAGCAAGGTTGTACATTTTTCTTTAAAACAAATTGTCAGCAAATTCCTGCATGCCTAGTGGACATTGGGATTTAACATGCAATTTGTAAAACAAAATTTTTAAATCTTTATTTCCTCTCAGCTTTTTTTTTATTATCTTTTTTTTTATTTCTTTTTATTTTGAATTATTATTTTCTTTTGGTGAATTATATTGTGAAGATTAGTGTTAGAATTAAGTAGGATAATTGAAATAAAATTGAATTATAAGCTCACATAAGTCTTATCAATTTATTCATTTTTATATTAAACACATTTTGAATTATCAAAAAAAAAATTTACGTGATAAAAACCACACTATTTTTTAAGTCAGACTATCTTATTATCTTAACGTAAACATTATTATTAAAAAAAAGAAATGATTCATTTCAAGGACCTGTTTAATTAGATCGCTAATTATAAAATAAAAATAATAAATAAAATATAATAATTTATTTTTCTATATACACAAGAGTTCTTTAAATACATGCCAAAAAAAGTAAAAGAAAATATCTCAATTTAACTTCAGGAAAAAAAATATTTAAAAATACAATTTCACTTCAAAATAGTTCTGCCACAGGCTGCAGTGCGTCAAAATAGTTGTGTAACATCCCCGTTCTTCTTGATAATAGCCTTACAGCGCCTAACCATCGGATGCACAAGTGTTGTACATTCGTCGCCCCTTTTCATTTTGCCCCAAAGAGACTCCATTGGAGAAAGAGCAGGGATAGTAGATGGCCACAGCATCACGGGGATATTGTTTTCTGTAAACCATTTTTTGGTCAATTTTGATAGAACAAATACTCTATTTGTGGTTTTTGGAGATTTGGAATTGAAGGTATTAATTGATTTACTAGTATTACTTTGTCAATAGGCGCATTGACTAGACCATCAACGAAATGAAAATTTCCAACTCCTCTGGAGGAAGTGCATCCCCAAATCATTACCTTGGCTGAGAACTTCACTTTTCTCTTCAAACAATCTCTATGGAAGACCTCAGATCTTTTTCGAACGACGACGAAATTTTTAAAAAATTTAAATTTTGTTCACTAACTGAGGAAAGACGTCCGGGTTTTTTTTCGTGCGATGATAGCGGTTCTTTTAAACAGTGATTGATTTCCTTGTTGGCACATGGTAAACCGCACTCGTTTTTAGGAACATTTTAATAAAACACACTTGCACACTAGCCGAAACGCGTCGAGACAAATTTATAATTTAAATATAATTAAATTAATTTGTAGAACAGAAAGCAAGTGTGTTTTATTAAAATGTTCTTTTAAACAGATTTATAATATCCTGAATTGTAGATCGTGGAATATTAAAATCAGTTGCAATTTTTCGACAGAACTTGCCAATTTTATATGAATTAATTATTAATTGCCTAATATCACAACTTAATGCTTTACTACGAGGCACCTTTTTGCATTGTAAGTCAAATTCGCACTAAAAACTAGTAAAACTCAGCGTCAGGGTCGCCAGATTTTACACAGGCATTATCGCCAAATGGACACTAAAAAGTCGCCAAAATTGCCAATCTATTACTTTTTTTTTAGCTTATCGCGATAATTACTACGTGTACATGCAGAGTTGAAAAATTGAGTCTAGTTGGGTTTGAGATTTCAATCCGCGTATATGCGTTCATCAGGTTGAAGACTTGAGTTGAGATTGAGTTGAAATTGGGTTAGTTTGGCATAATGCTCAATATAGCTTCGGTTTCCTCTTGTTCCCAAATATTTCTCTTTTCTATCTTAAAAGCTTCACAAACACAAAACAACCTTTACAAAAATAATAACTAACTGCTGTGACAAAATCAAAAACAAAAATAACTTGTCAAATTACAATGTGTCACTTCAACTCTTCAACCCACGTACACATGCAAAAGTTCAACTCGACTCAGGCAGATTACTTGAGTTGAGTTGACTTGACCCACTTTGAACTCAACTTCGGTATACATGAGAGTTGAACTTGGGTTTAACCTGGCTTCAACCCTGCATGTATACGTAGTAAATACTACAATGAAATGTGTTTTTATTGGGTATGCAATATACTGTGTTAAGGTACGAGTAATTTCTTTAATAACACATCTTTAGTTTCCTTGGTTTTTAGTAAAGCAATCGTTACCAGCATGTTGCTTACGCCACTAATAATTATTTTGAACTCGTTTTTACAAGCACAATTTCATTTGACTCCCATTTCACCCCAAATAATTAAAGACTTCCAATAAAATATATTTCATTATCTACCTATAGTTAAAGTGATTTTCAATTGTAGATACTAACGCTTTGAACAGTGAATCCAACCCTCGTTGAACCTAATTATCTTTTAGAAGGTCAATTGTGTTTGAATCGTTTTGCAGTGATTGTACATTTGCATACAATAGATCGGATTTTGACTCCGTTATAGATGACTTATTGAGGATTTTTAATAAAAAAACAGCTGTCTAGATCGGTGTTTTTATTTAAATTTGTTGGTTTTCCAACTAGTGTTCAGTTTTTTCGAAGGCATCCAGCAGCTAAAGAAAAGCTAACCCTTTGGTGCTGCTGTTGACGAAGAGCCAAAGGAATTTAGATTTTCTTTATTAGAAACGCCGATCGCGTTAAGAAATATTTTAATATTTCTTACTTTGCTCGAGTTGAGGTTTAGTTCGGAATTTTTATTAAAAATTTTTGAACAATTTGTTCGGGTCATGTGTTTAGTTTGTACACATGTGATTATTGAGGATGCTTAGAATTTTCTTCTGCAACTCGATCTCTGGATCAGGTTCGACAAGGAGCTGGAAGGTTAGCTGCGTCGCCTAACTCTGAATTTTTTTGTACCTCACACCTTTCTTGTTCCAATTGTAAAACCTTTAAGAAACGATTATCAGCAAGTGCGTTTAATAAAGTTTGAATCGCGTCTGGATGACATTCTTTTAACGGAGAAGCAACTGAGCTATTTGCAGGAACGATCGGCAAAGCTGTCGGCAGTAATTTCTGCCTCTCTGCACGCAATTTGATTTGAAATTCATTCGATCATTCGCTATTAGGCCCGAATTAATATTCCGAGTGATCAGTTAACTGCAACTGAGTTGTCAGCCGAAGTCAACGTCAAAATCAAATTTGAAAATAAATTGTAGCTTCAGCTTTTGTCATTTTCAGAGCTATTTGCATGTATATTTCAAATGAAGTTAGCCGCAGTCGAGTTTTGTGACTACAACTTTGCACTTTGAGCAAAGTCTAAGTTCAGTCGGAGTCGTTAAATTGTAACAATCGTGTCGCATGAATTTCCCATTTGAGCAAAGTTGCAGTCGACTGATCCGTTGGAATTGTAATTCGGGTCTCAAGTTAATGGCATTATCCACTGGCATATTTCGGTGCTTCGCTGGTTGTCCATAAAGTATGTTTATATGATACTTCGATGCTCTTCGTTTTGGGCGGTGACAAGTACTGCATATAAACATCCACGTCATGAAATATTTGCGTTAACTTTATTTGGGAAAAGCAAATCAACTTTTAAATATAACCTTTTCATATTCGGCGTATGCATATCCAGATCCATCGAGGGCTTGAGCTGCCTTATTAGCAATCGCTTCTGTTTCAAATTGTACAAATCCGAAATATTTTTGCTCCAAATAGCCAAGAATTGTTCCGCATCTATTACAGATACTTTCGAGTTCTTCTCTATTACATGTTTGTTGGTTTCCCAAAAGTATACCACTTTTTGCTAAAGTAGGATCTCTTACTTTTAATAAACCGTTTTCCATTATTTCTCCTAACATTTATTTAAAATCACAGAATTAAACTGCGAAAAAGCCGTAATAAGAGGGCTAAGCGTGTTGTGAGTGTTGCGAGTTGTATCTAGCATTTAAAGGGTAGGGGGATTTCAAAATAACGTTTAGTGTCGTAGAGTCAGGTAACTCATGCAACTCGAATGTTTCTTCTGCTGGATAATTCTCCTCTAGGTTCCGAAATAAGCGATACATTGATCGCTTTCAAAGTTGTTCTTCCAGGAATTAGATGAAATTGCGCTCTATCTCCGACAACTACGCCGGATGTCTGGAATGGCAAGAAATTCTTAAAATGCGCCACATGAATAAAAACATCAATGTTGTTGTTATCGCGAACGAAAAAAACAAATCCGCGTTGAGGGTCAAGGAATCTAACAGTTCCACTGAGCTCTCTCCCAATTTGTTGATCATAATTGCAGTTTTCTGTAACCGTTGGTGTAGCTAGCTCAGTGCCCCTTAGGCTAGCTCGCTTCCGTTTCCCCACGGAAGAGGAGAAGCTGCCAATTCGATCTCATGGGCCTACCACCTCGGCGAGTATCTGAAGAAATATTTGCAACTGCTACTCTTATATTCCTTTGAACAGCCTTCGTGGCTCGGTGAATAGCTTCGATTACACTTGCAGTTTGTAAAGTAGAAGGTCGTCTTGTTCTTAGAAGGTCCAGAATCACGAACTCTTCCTTGCACGTCGGGTTCGAGAATGCCGTCTAAAAATTTGTCGAGTGCGATGCGATCTTTCGCGTTTTCAGGACAATCCGAAAAGGACATGTACGTTAGCCGCTGTAACTCAGTAGCATACTGGAAGTTGAATATGTCTGATGGATTTCTGCCAATCCGCGTTAAACCTTATTCCTAGCGCATTACTCAATTTTCCGAAATTCGAAGGGATTTCCGCGTTTAAAGTCTCGAGAAATATTAATGCTGGACCTCGCACGTAAGCAACTAAATAGAAGGCCTTGAATTGATTTCTCCAACCATGGGCTTGCGAGATAGCATTAAAGTCAGTCTCCTGACTAGATTTCCTTTCAGCAAAAGAAAAATGACCTTGAGATACAAGTTCACAGCGAAACTGAATTTCAATTATGTTGAAACAACATATTATACTTGATTTTGGGTCTTCTCTTTTCAGAAGATTAGCTGATAAAATTTTTACGAATTTGACCAATTTGTTTTGATGCTGATTCTGGCAGAGCGGTATATCCAGATTTTGTTAATTTTGTTGAGCTTTTGTTGGTTGATCAAATTCGGGCTTGCTAAATGTTTCTTTATCAAGTTTCGCGGTTATCGTTTATCTCGCGCGTACTTCAAACCAATATCGCATGAATTATTATTTGGTAATAAGTGTTACTTTTAAGTCTAATAGAATTTTATCGTGTAATGTTTATGTAATAAAATGTTACCTGTGATGTGCGACTTTAATGTGCGTAATGTTACTGTGTGTCTATGTGGTGTTATGTAGCTGAAGGTTATGCGCGATGGCCTCGGCAGTATGCTTCAGGTGGGAAAGATGATGTGTTGGTGGTGGCGACGTCCAGGTCGTGATGCCATTTTGCGGTCCAACTTGCACCTGGGGGAATTTTCGCTGCCCCAGTTTTTTTCCAAATTATCGTTGCCTGTGTGGACGGACACACGATGTTCCTGTGCAACTTTGGGTTATCTTCGATTGCCTTCGTAGCATGTTAGGACTGGACTTTATTTTTGGTTGGTAAGTACAAACTTTGTTAAATTAAAGAAACGTGTCGTTCTGCGATGTCTACTTTATTCTTTTGTCAAGCAATGCCGGAAATGAACAGAGAGACCTTACAATATGGCGGTATCTATTTAAAAGGTTCTTGAATTTCGAATTCGAAATAATTAACTGTACTACAAAAAGTGTATAAGATACCTCTAGCGTGGCAACATTTTTTTACTAATATTAATTAGCTTTATTTATTTACGTTACTGTGTACATAATTTTTTATAAAAACTTACCCTTTTTGTTGTACCAAGTCTAATTTACTGTGAAGATTGATGTTAAATTTTTTAAGGTTATGGCCTGTTTTTTTGAGTGATAAATCTTGGACTTGACGAATTAAGCTAAACTTCTCTTCTTTCCAGATTCATTGACGGGTCGCGAAGGACTTTAGAGGCGTCTTTTCCGTTGGAATATGGAGTTCGGGTACTTTGAGCGGATTTTTCTAGTGAGTGTTTTGACAGTTGTGAACGCTGCTGTGTATAGTGAACGCTGCTGTGTATAGTGAATCTTCAGTTTCTTGCAGGATTCCCTTAGGATTTTCAAGGCTGGATATGGCAGCAACACATTCTGAAGAGGCAGCAACATTCCCCGTGGGACTTTGCCAAACATATAGCAGATATGTCATCGTGACAATATGTAGGTTTTAGTTTGGATTGATTTAAAATTCTGACTTCTTGGGCTTTAGTGGGTTAATAAGTTCATATGTATGAAATTTTGTTCTGTTAGGTTTATTGACCTAAACCAAAACGACCATAAGCTTACAATCCATGAACTGATTAATTTCACGCACACAAATTATGGCCAAAGTGGCCTAAAATTTCGCCAGATTTACATTACTTATTATGGTAGCCGGAGGGTGATTTTTTAAAACTCATCCTAGTGCCTAAACTATTACTTCTATGAAAAAATTGATTTGTTCTGTTTGGAGTAAACTAAATAATCTTCCGAATGAAGTAAAAATATTCATACCCTATTTAAGATAATAACAGAAAAAGTGGAAATGTACGGAAGTTGAATTTTAAAACAAGAACTCGGACTTCGGACTACTTGCGTTTTGGATGAAAATTTAGTTTGCGACTAAAATTTCACGTTTAACCAACGTTTTCTTGTTATTTCGGTTAATAAAGTGTAAATGAATTTACTTTGTTCGAAAGATCTTTAGCTTTAACTTAATATAAATCTTTTTTTCATAGAACTAATAGTTTTGGGGGTAGAGCGAGTTTAAGAAGCAATGTAAATAAATTTTGCAGTAGGACAATTTACGACCACATATACAAGTCCAGTTCATGGCTTGTAGTTTACTATGGTTTTGGAAAACGTTTTAGTTCATTGCAGTTGAATTTGTATTATAAACTGTTAATCCACTTCTAAAATGAAAACTCACAATAATAGTCTCTTACAATATCTCTACAATAAAGTTGTACCGTGCCGATATTAAAGCATGACTATCCCGAATACCATTCTTAGGGTGACTGACTCAGCATACATTATAAAAGGTACACATACCTTATTCTTAAAATTATTAAATTCTAATATTAATTGCTCCACTAATGGAACCGTGATTTGCAATCATACAGTTGCTGGCGCTCCTCAACCTGCCTCTCCAAGGCAGCTGTTATACGAAAATAATATACACAATAGGGATTATCTTCGATTCGATCTCGACGGATCGAGCCTTTAGCCTTAGTCACCGGGAACCACGCTCAATATAACTGAAAGCGAAACGCTCGGGGTGAGTACTAATATAAGCACTCATATAACTTATATATCATTTACGCGGCTAATTCGAAAATATTTGCAAATGACTATGAGCAACCGCGAAAGCCTAAAAAGTTATAATTTATTTTCTTCCGATTTCCATCCATTTAAGACAAGACGCGACGCGCTAAAATAAAATTGAGCAAGCTCACGTGTACATTTTTTCGCATAATCAAAAATTTATGTAATAATCTTGCAAATTTAAAATGTTGTACCTAAAAAATTGTTAATATTAGATAAATGCGTTTCGGATATGTATAATATGTTAGTGTAATCTGTATCAGTAAGTACCATGAGTACCTATACTGCCAAACAGGTTATTTGGCAGCTTTCAATTTTAGTGCATTCCCGGTTAACTTTTAGGCCCTTGAAGATTTCTTGCTGCTAACTAGGATAGCTCGAAAATAGTTGTGAACCTCTTTAACTAAAAATTAATTCTTAATATATTGCTCATAATAAGAAAATCTTGAATACATCTTTCACTATATGCGATTACATCTACTGGGTTCTCTCCATTGCTCTGTTCGAAAGGTGTTAAACACTCCGTCCTTCCGCTATATGGTATCTAGCCTGGAGCAAGGTCTTCTTCTGAATTATCATCACTCATTTTTAGTTGTTTAGAATTACAAAATTAATCACTTGGTGATTATAATTTATAGTCATGTGAAGTCCACCGGTTTTTGCTAGTTATAGCAAATTGAGCGACACAAAATTTGTGCTTCTCCAAATTGAAATGTAAAAATAAATGGAAGCGATCTGTTCGATGTATGAACATCGATCTTTTTAGGGCGATTAATCGATATTCGAAATAGGGAAAAAATTACAGATCGATCCGAACTGGATCGATTTGATCAGTTCGATCCCCCATCCCTAAGACAACGGTAGCAGAAGTACATTTTATGGCGAGTTAAGTTCTTTATCCATACGTTATGGTACCGAATGGGCTCATTGAACTTGTCATCATCTTCTACTTATATTTGAAATCGCTAAAAATGCGCTAAATGATTGGGTTTGCCGCAGATATGTAAGAAATACTTTATTTCATCCGACTGATCTACCAGTCTCACATCAGTTCAAAGAAAGGCAATAAATATTATTCATAGATTCCACAATCTCTGAGAAATTTGTCGGAATGCTAGTCTGATTCCTTGTTCTTTGTTAACCTGATTCCTTTTAGGAACATCACAACGCGTGATACCGGAGCTTCAAGTCTCTCCTTTTTTTACAGATCAAAGTTAGTCATACCAACAAATTTCAAGAATCTTTCTGAAGTAGAATAACATGAATGTGACACAGTTTGCCATTTTCTGTTTGTCCCCCCTTTTCTTATCAGCCCCAAAACTTTCCAAAGAGGCGTATATCATCACCTCGTTCACCCAACCTGATAACCCATTTCCCTTATCCTTAACGTCTTTCCTGCCAAGGCAGGGCAGAGCATCCCTAACTCACTTGCCAACGTAATAGTAAAATTTTATATTTTCTTAAAAACTGCTTCTCTTTTCCGGTTCGAATGTAATAAAATGTCTGAAAAGCATTAACAACGAACTCCCATAAGGGGGAATTCCTGGAAATAAATTTCCAAAAATGGTTTTTTTTTGTTTTGTTTAATCGTCTTCTTGAGGGCCTGGAGACTACATCTCTCGACGATATTTCTATTTCTAAGCTGGAAGTGCCTCAATTGTAATTAATACCTATTGCACAACTTGCCGAGTTTTTTTTTCTCGGAACGCAATTTTGTAAAACAGGGGACGTGATTAAGCGAGAACTATCACCATCTTTTGCTTCATAAACTGAGCTCTAATTTTAATTTTAGTTCGTCTGCCGTAAATCTCTTTAAGAGTTATCTTTGTGGACGCTCACAATTTGTTTTATGTGATGGAAAAATGTCGGATTATCTTGATGTTGAATACGGCGTTTCCCAGTTTATTAACGACATTTTCTCGACTGTTACACGTTGCCAACTGCATCTCTATGCTGATGATGTTCAGCTGTACCTATCGGAATACCTTGGTTTGATTGATCATGCTGTTGAGCGTTTTAACGACGACGTGCAACAGATTAGCTTATGGGCAGCACTAATTGTCTTAAATTGAATCCAATTAAATCACAAAGTATTGTTATATATAAATCCGACACGACTTGTTTTCCTCAAATAATGATGGGCAGTTCAGTGATTCCTTATGTTAATATTGTATGCAACTTAGGGATGGTTGTCAATAAAACGCTCACTTGGTACACTCATATTAACTCGGTCATTACAAAAATATATAGTGGACTACGAAATCTTTGGCAGTCAAGGGCCTTTACTTCCATTGATGCTCGTTTTAGGCTTGTAAGAACACTCTTAATTCCACTAATTACGTATTGTCTATAGTGTATTGTCGTCTTGACTCCAACTCGCTTGGCAAGCTGAATGTAGCATTCAACTCCATGATTAGATATATTTATAAATTGAGAAGATTTAATCATATCTCGGCTTATACAGGCACATTAGTTTTCCTTCATAAGCAAAAACCTGAATATTTGTTTGAAAGATTACGTTTTTGTTTATCTTCCCGAACGACTACCCTGGTTGCTCCTGCACATAGACTTGTTTTGCAGTCCGCACTTTTTCCACATTTACGCTATTCAGCTGTGGAATTCTCTGCCTAGTGGTCTGCGTCGCATCAGGTATGCAAAACAGTTTTCGAGTGAATTATTTGAACACTTACGGTCGTAGCATTTGGTAATAGTTTAACATACTCAGAGTCCTTCTTGTTCTTTCTAATATCTCTCTTTTGTTTACTTAAGCTTCAGTTATTTTCAGTTCTTTAATAAGCTTTCTTCAGTAATTTTCTTCCTTAGTTTAGATTTCTTATTATCGATATTTCGTTTATTTTTATTTTGTTACATAATGAATTATCTCTGTATCTAGCTTGTACTTCCAAAAAGACTATGTCTTAATGTACAAAGTTTTTTCTTAAATAAATAATAATATTGAACCTATTTGATTTATTTTTGTTTCAGTTTATTCGTTATATAATCCTTTATCGAATTATGTGTCAGTTTTTTTATTGAAAAGAAGCGCTTTTGAGCGACGTCGTCTACGTGCCTGTCGACAGGGAAAAATTAAAGCAACTATAGGAAATTTTAAAATTTATGAGCATCTCAATAAAAAGAAAAAAACTCTCCTATGGTCATTGAATAAAAGTCATTTGAAAAACTCCCAATTTTTCATGGTTTTGTCGAGAATGCCACTTTGAAGCATACGCACATGCATTATGAAGAAAATGTTCTGTCTTCAAAAGCTTCCTTATCTTTTTCTTGCCTATTTAAAAAGAAGATTTAAATCTTCGTGTGCACGAGTACAAGGCCTTTCCTAAGAATTTACTTGGGATGTACCCATGTACCCTTATTGTTAGGAATGGCACGTGCTGTCTAATTAACCTTGCCTGAAACTGAACAATTTATTTATATAAGAATATAATTCCTAAAGGTAGACTATAAAGGGTCATTTACCTTGACCGATTATTAGAATTTTTGCCCATAAAGTTCCGCTACACGTGAAATTTTTTCCGCAATAAAGGCAAACTGCAATTATGGGATAACCATTAATTTCGCGAAAGAAGTACAGACTAAGATGATTAATTAAAAAACGATTTAAGGCGAAGAGTTTCGCGTGAATGAGATTAGTTTTCTTAAGTATATTGTTGTTAAATCTGAAGATATTTCCAGGAGGTATATAGTACTGACTATGCCGTTGGTAGGACCTGATTGATTTAAGATGAAAAATAACTTTACCTGCTTGAGTAACGAAAAGATATTAGGCTTAAGCTGGCTTTTTTCTTCCTACCTGGAAAATTCTTCGAATTTTTATTGTACACGTGAATGAGATTATATAAATATTGCCATTATTTTACCATGAGCTTGATAAACTTTACGGGTGGGTAGCAAAATATATATTGGCTGATTGTGTGGTTGTTACACAATTGTGAAAACGAAATTAAAGCTCATAAAGTAGAAATGATTTATATTTTACATATTTTTAAAATAAAGAAACAGTAAAATAAAATTAAAAACTGATTCTTCGAAAGGCCGCATCTAAAACAAATATTCAGAAATCGCGAAAAGATATGGTGGTAACCATGGAGTTAAGACCATTTTAAAAAATTCCGACCTTGTCCTTCCTAGGATATTATGTGGCGTCAGCAGACGTGTTTTCAATGGGATGTAGCAAGTCATGAAACGGCAATTACTTTTAAGTGATTTTT
Organism: Leptarthrus brevirostris; assembly: GCA_964036015.1. NCBI lineage: Eukaryota > Metazoa > Arthropoda > Insecta > Diptera > Asilidae > Leptarthrus > Leptarthrus brevirostris. The sequence continues at coordinate 74,351,286 of OZ038373.1, forward strand.
TTTCAGAAGTTGTCTGACGAATTTTACGTAAAAATTACGTAATAAGTAATTTATTTATATGCTGTAAATGTATAAAACAACGTATAAAGGAGCCGCTCACAAAATGGGAAATTTACCTTTTAATTTGACGTAGGATTTAAAATTTTTTTTAAGGTAGTGATCGATATTCTTTCTGACTGACTCTTTTATAGCATAATACCATCAGGTATTGGTAACAGGTGGTAACAGATACCTGGGTGTGAACATTGTCTAACACTAATATACACGAAATTTGTTCCATAGACTCATGTTTTTGAATTTTCATCTTTTGTTTACAAACTGTCCAAGCATTAAACACTAAAAACAAAAGAGAGACATTTTGTCATCCATTACTTACTGTCAGCTAAGGTTTTTTCATTAAGGGGTTCTAGTATCTCGTCGCATGAAAAACGTCATTTCAAAATGTTGTTTTTTTAATTTAAAAGAAAGATTTTTCATTTTCGACAGTGGGACGTCTCACGGCTTCTATGTACATCTGACACAAAAATTTAACAGGTTCTAATTAATTATAAACCTTTGAAGGAAGTGAATTAAAAAATTTACTTAGAAAAATATTTTCAACTTTCAAACGGGAGTCGTCAGGCCAATTCTCGAGTAGGCATCTCAGGTTTGGTCTCCCTGCTATGCTGTTCATTCCAGACGCATTGAGTCGGTGCAGCGGAACTTTGTTAGGTTCGCACTAAGAGACCTTCCATGGAATGATCCACTTAGGCTTCCTCCTTATGTGGATCGCCTCCGATTGCTTAATATGCACTCGTCGGAAGAACGACGTAGAGTTGCTGACCTAGTCTTTATTCACCAGCTTTTTAACTCGAACATAGACTCTTGCACTCTCGCAGGTATGGTTTCTTATAGGCATACCCCGTATAGCTTAAGAAGACTGCCTTTACTGCCTGTTGCTCACTCTCGGTCTAACTAGGGTATGCATGAGCCTATAAATCGCATGTGTAGAGCCGTGAATATGTGTCCTGTTTTTTACCTGACTCTTACTAAGGATTTGCTGAAACGATCTCTGTTGTCTGTGCTCCCCTGATTGTTTGTGTGGGCGTGTTTTGGATATTTTTTTTTCTTTTTTTGTTTGTTGTTTACTAATATTTTATTGCATGGGTTGTGGGAGCCTCATTCATCTCAATATACGTTATATTCTGGTGAATAGGTCAATTGATTCTAGGCTTCTGCCTATGAAGTGCGCCTTCTGAGTTAGAAGGATTAATTCTATAATCCCCCCTCTCTCTCTCTCTCTAACGAGCTGTGGCGTGGCGACATGTGCAGTATTTTTAAGATACTTTAAAAACGTTATGCCCAATACTTTGTAACATACTTTAGTTATCATGGACCAATTATCACAGCAATACCATCAGAGGCAGCATCGAATATTACTATCGCAGAAGTAACTGATGAAACAGCTGATAATATTTAAGAAATTTTTATATTAAATAAATATGTATTTTTAAAATAAAAAATTTTTTTTTCTTAACCAAAAATCTAAATATTTTGTTTTTGATTATATACTATATAATATTTCTTGATTATGATATATTTATTTCCATTAATAAAGAACCCTTTCCTATATATTTTCTACACATAATAATTTCGATGTTTCACATCTGCCAGGCGTCCCGGGATGGCACACTCGTCTCTCGGTTGTCTTCAAAGGGTCAAATCACTTTATCAAGATTTCATAGTCTTAAGAGTTTTCTCCATATATTTTCCGTTTTGAAAGAGTGCACTTTCGGAAAAACGCATTTAAAGTTTTGGGAAACGATAATTAGCAACAAATAGTTCAGTAATAAATAAGTCTTCGAAGTGATGGACACCACTGCGAGCTGTTCAAAAAATAAGATTTTTTTCCTTGCACTTTCAGAAAGAACATGTTTTCCAAAATATGTAAAATAATTTTAAACCAAAATTTGAGAAAATGATCAAGTTATAGCCCTTTACTTGGAAGCAGCTAGTGTGTCTATCTCTACTTCACGCAGCAAATTGTATATCTGTTGACATGGGGACAACATTTGGAATGGAAAGCAAATAAATAGAAATGAAATGCAAACAACAACTTAAGACACAATTATTCATTCATCCCAAAATAAATCACTTTTAAAATTTGTATGCACCCACTTAATTGCTTTTAAATGCCGCAGATACAGTGCTGCTTGAGAACTGCAACGCGCCTAAATTGCTTTCCTTAAAAAATTACAAAAGTACTCAACCGGATATACTACTAGCTACAATACGAATTAAAAATTTAAAAATTGTGTCTTTGAAAAATTCGCCTTTTTTTCCAGTATGGACGATATTTTGAAAATTTTTTAGTGTGCAACATTCAACACTTATTTAAAATGAAAATTAATTTGTGTGCGTATGAAATTCACTAGCTTTGTTCATTATTAGTACAATTTATATTCACCCAGAGTCGGACTTGGCTGACCAAATTTCACAAAATTTTAGATGCAACTGTACCACATAAAACTTTATTCATATTCAGGGCCACATTTTTCTGCCCCAAAATCACACATTTTTCTACATGACAACGAGAAATTCGTCAGCTCTCTCTTTTTCACCTCACGCACTTTCGTTTTTTGGGGCCAAATTTCTCTGCCCATTCGGCGTCTACTACTGGTCCCAGGCTATCCGAGCATACATCCTCATCGTTGGTTAGTGCATTGCCGTGGCTCGCATCTTGCTTTGCAATGAATGAATGAACTTAAGGTACGGTTATACGTTGAAACTTTTTCTGCACATGTTGCAGCTGCATAAAGCATCTCTCTTAATAAGTATATATATATATATATATATATATATATATATATATATATATATATATATATATATGTATATATATATATATATATATAAGGGGTATACTAATTACATGAATTTCGGAGAAAATTAGGGAAAATGCGGCATTTCAGGTAATCGCAAACCATTCTTTTCACTTTCGGAAGTGACTGTACCTGCCGTGGTAGGAGTTAGATCAACATTATTGAAAATTTTGAAAAGGTCATTGCGATAGTAGTTTTTTAGCGTTTGTTTGATGTCGCTCTGATGGGTAGATCAAAAGATAAAAATAAAAAGAGTAATGTGCATACCATGAAAACTGAAATTTATGAATCACCCTGTAACTCCCACACGGTTGAGATTGCCCCCCTCCCTCTCCCCCTGTCACTCAATTCTTTGTTTGTCTATATGAGATCTACCACCCCACTCATGTTGGCATATATATGTATATATATATATGGGATCGAGGCTTCTCCATGAAAATAAGTTTGGAACGGAAAATCAGCATCGGCGCTGGTGACCCAGTGGTTAGGGTAATGGAGTATCGTGCGCATGGTCTCGGGTCAAATCTAGCTTCCCCAATGGTTCTTTTTAACGCAGATTCTCCGATTCCTACAAAGTGGTGTCAGAAGTGGGATGGAGAAGACCTCATAAGACGTAGCCTCACAATCGGTAATTAAAAGACGTAAAAGACGGAAATCTGAGGGCAGATGTCATTTCAGGACGGCCGAGTTTTGAGATCGCGACTTCTCCATGAAAAGAACTTTGGAAAGGCCGTTCTGCATCCAAAAGTTCGGCTGGGTCGTCGGCTTTGACTACGTGTTAAATGTATTCTTCTTCTACATCCCGGCTTGGTCGTGGGCGTCGGCGTAGTCGTCAGTTCCAGCTTTGAGAAATTTCAAAGCTGACGCTGAAAAAGCAGGCGAGCCAACTGAATGACCCAAATCAAGGTTACCAATTTCTCACATGAAAATTGTTTTGACAAGTGTTTCATGTGAAACAATAAAAACTGAGATGGAGGAAAAATTAATAGAAAAAGTCAGCGAAAATCCCTGTTTATTCGATTTGCGGAGCAGAAGCTATCGGAATAAAATTATGAAAGAGAAGCTTTGGGCAAATATTGCCAAGAAAATAGGTACTAACGGTAAGATTTGCAAAAATAAAAACACAAAAACGCCTTTTAAATAAATTTTTAATTTTATATTATTTTAGTGGAAAAATGTAAGACCCGTTGGAAAAGTCTTCGAGACCGATACAGGAAGGAGAAAAAAAAATGAAATGATAATTCCATCAGAAAGTGCTGCAAGGGATCCCGGAGAAGAGTGAATTTATTTTAGAAATATGGAATTCATATCCGCAACAATTCAACCAGCGCAGTAAGTCACGACGGACGGACGAGTTGAAGCCTTCTAGGATACGGTGATCCTCATCTGGATATTCTCAAGTGTTAATTATACCTCCAAGGGGTAGCAACCGGGCAATGCATCCTAGAATGTAGCCAAGTAACTAATGCGGGAGGAGACAACCTCTTGAAAAATCCCCCTAACTCCAAGGGAGTCTGCAGTGTTGCGTCCCCTCTGCAGGACCCAGGGGTAATTGGGTCGCGAATGGCGTTTTCCTCGGGCGCTTCTGTGGTAGTGGAGGTGGATTGTATGGGAGACCCCAACAGGTTGGCTATACCCACGGTACCCACAACACAACAGGAGCAGTTTTGGGAGAATTACCTTTCGAAGGAACTGTGGCGGCTATGGAGGCTGGCTCGCTTCCACCGGCTGAAACTGCTGTAGCAGTCCTGGAGATGGGTGCCATTGGCATAATAACAACTAGTACTTCTTCAGGTGCGGCGGTGCAGAGACGGGAGACTAACGAGTTGGCTATCTCCGCGATACGCACACCAGGAGAAGATGCAGATCTGCCTTCCAAAGGGTTAGCTGCGGTTAATCCGGAGGGGGTTTCTTGTCCTGGCTCAGGACTTAAGCGTTACGGCCTGGAACCCTTCAATGCCGTAGGCAGAGAAGGTATGAAGGTTGTAACTAACGCATGGACCATAAAGGAACACTGGAAACGGTGGGAAAATATGAATTTATGCAGATCTGCCCTCCGTAGTGAAGGGGTAAATGATGTAACTAACGCATGGAACAAGAAGGAACACTGGAGACGGTAGGAAATCATGGATTTATGCAGATAGGCTAGGATTCTAGCAGTGACCCAGGAAACCGAAGTTAGTGGCGACAGTGGGATAACTGGATACTCAGTTGCCCCCACTAAGGGAGACTGGGAGGGGACGAAAAGGGACCCGGTTATGTGGTCTGTTTCGGCTAATCCCCAGAGAGGTGTTTTTAGTGAGTAAGAATCTCACACTACCGGAGGGCACGGGCTGTCTGGTGACTTTTGGAAGATTTTCACCTCTCCCGCAAAAAAAAAGTCATTTAGGAGAAATGATGCTCCAGTTTAAAACTATATATATTATTATTTTCCAGAACTATTTCAAACTGTGAAATGGAGGAAGAAATGGTAGAAGAAGAAAGCTGCAATTCTTTTAGCTTATCGGAGCTCAACTTCGAGGAAATAATTGAGGACGATAGCTTTCTTCTGTTAACATCATCTTCACTGTTTAGTACTTCCTCTTACGGGCACAGTAGTTCATCCCAGCAGTGTACCTCGCCGCAGCCAGTACATAGCACAGTGCGACAGAAAAGATGCAATAGACTGCAAAGAGAGGCAGTTGATCGTTTTGATTCGTTTGTACAACAGGCGGAGAGAAACTTTGAGAAACCAGCTGCAGTCCAATGCTTTTTTAAGGGCATAGCCAAACAAGTAGAAGATGCGAACGTTTCCTTCGAAACACTTTGTGAAATTCAAGTAGCCGTAATAAATATAATAAAAGAAAAAATTAAGAAGTATTTATGTTGTTTTTATTTATCAATTTTTACAATTATTAAGGAAGTATACTTAACATTATTCGCATACGTCATCGGTAGCATGCATTACTAAGTATTGAGCTAAAACATTCCTCGAGTGTAATGCATTCCTAGATGAATTGAATCCGGTGAATGGTCGCAATGCTCGTAGGGGCATTACCTTTTGGCGCCACAAACCAATGCAGCGTCAGCTACAAAGTAATGTGGGAAGCTAACATCACTATTTGGAAGAATTCTTTCTCCTGGGAGTCCGAGAATGTTGTTTAATATTCTCCTACCAAATCTCGAGTTATTGAATATTTCTCCGTCTCTCTGGCTCCAATATGCGCCGATGTCAACCAATGTAAAACAATAATTTGAATCGCATGCTGCAAGCACTACAATACTATGCTGTTTTTGTTATTGTAATAAAGTGACCCGCCTCGTGGGGGACACTTTATATTGAAATGTTTGCCATCTATAGCACCTACACAGTTGGCATTCCGGAAATAGTATATATATCCTCAGCTTTCCTTTTCCACTCATCTTCACAAGGTGGCGATAAATATATTCTATTAAGAACAGTCCAGATTGTTTCACATGTCTCTAATGTAATTTTAGCGACAGTTAAAGGACCCAATTTGAAAGCCCATGCTAAAACACGACGTGGTGAGCGAGATACCTATAATAATAAAATTAATTAATTTTGCTTATTTTAATTCATTAATACTTACAGTAATGTCAAAGCCAATCTGCATTCAGCGCTTATGGGTTCTCTGCAGACGTAACAGCAAGTCAAATTGTTGTACTCCCATTCTAGTAACTTGTCTAAGTTCCTCTTCATCTCTTTCCTTAATTATTTTAAACGCCGTGCTGACAAACCTGTGCAACCTACGTTCTTCAATAGTATTTATCTCCTTCGTCCAAATTCTCGATTTGGTTGCCTCGACTAGTTCTAAAAAAGCTATAAAAACTTTGAACACTATAATAATTATGTCTATATTTTCCACGTTATTGCTACTTTCTTAATATACAAATTTCAAACTCAAAATGAAGTGACTTTAAATGACGTTCCAATCATATGTTTCCTGTCAAAAATCACGGTGAACTTTTCCAATGTAGAAATATGAGCGTTGAATTGAGCTGTGAAGCCCACGACCACGCCGACGACCAAGCCGAACTTTTAGATGTAGAATGGCCTGAACGCGGAATCGGCAACAGCGCTGGTGACACGTTGGTTAGGGTTATGGAGCATCAAGCGCATGGTCTCGGTTCAATCCAAGCTAGCCCAATGGTTCTTTTAAACGCAGATTCTCCGATTCCTACATATATATATATATATATATATATATATATATATATATATATATATATATATATATATATATATATATATATATATATATATATATATACGTATATATATATATATATATATATATATATATATATATATATATATATATATACATATATAGATACGTAGGTTGCTACTTAAGTGTTGAGATATGGCAGCACCAGTGTGAACATGTCAAATCTGATTTTGGCATCATAAAGTTTGACATTTCTATGGTAATCGTACTCAGTACGTTTTTTCATACGAGTGCAATTTGTGTTGTTACAGGTACTTGAACCATTTTTCTTGGTCAAAAAGTTGAATTAAATCCTGACCATTTGCGTGAGATGATTTCCTATGCCTTTCGACGTAGATTAAACCAACAACTGACCACCTCGCTTCGACTTTTGTTACTGAAGAATGATCTCGAGCTACCGTGTTTCGCTGGTGTTTTGAATTCAAAATTGGTCGCACTTGAACTGATATTGCAAGATCGTCATGTGACATAACGTTAGATTTAGGCATGCTTGGGCAGTAGTTTCACTCGCATACATTCAATATTGCATGAACATTTGGCCGTAAAAAAAATTTGATTGCATTGGGTACCGCATAATTTGACAATTGCTCAGCGGAGCCTAGATGACCTGTTGCTAACATTCATCAAAATCTTTAGGGCCAGCTATCAGCTCAGCTATATCCCCAATCTGTGGACAGAGGTAAGGGCAGCGTTTATACCCAAGGGTGATGGCCGATCAGTGGCGCAACCCAAGGCATATCGTCCGATAAGCTTATCCTTCTTCCTTCTTAAGTCAATGAAGAAAATTACTGACCCATACAGTAGGTACGGTGCTCTCAAAGACACGCCGTTACACGCCAACCAGCACGCATATCAAGTAGACAAATCAACCTTAACAGCACTACACAGTCTTGTAGGCGAGAAGATGCTGTCAATGGTAGGGATGTTGCTCTTAGTGCGTTTCTGGATATTGAAGGTGTTTTTGACAACATGTCGTTCTCATCTATTGAAGGAGCGGCCATTGACAGAGGTATTGATCTGCCGAGAGTCCGATGGATTGGCGCAATGCTGAACATTACGGCGAGGCTTGGGGACAAATCGGTAGCAGTAAGGGCCAAAAGAGGATTTCCTCTCTGGTGTAGTAGGAACGACTCAAAGTCAACCCTAGCAAAACAACCATTGTACCTTTCACAAGAAAAATAAAACTAAGGTTAGATTCTCCCACTCTTGAAGGTGTGAGGTCAAATATCTAGGCGTGCTTCTAAATCAAAGATTCACATGGAATCCTCAACTCAATAGGTTCACAAGGAAAGCTATGGCTTCCCTATGGTCCTTTCGAAGATTCTTTGTTAAAAGTTGGGTCTAAGTCCTAAAATGGCTTTTTGGGCATATGAAGCAATTATAAGACCCGTGGTCGCCTATGCAGTTCTCGTGCGGTGGCCAAAAGCAAAACAAAAGACAGCGCAGTCCACACTGCAAAAACTGCATGTCTAGGAGTCCACGGGTGCCATGCTCACATGTCCCACGGCAGCTATGGAGGCTCTACTAGACCTGCTCCCTTTACACCTACATCTAAAAAGGAGTCTGCCTCAGACGCAATAAGGGTGCTTGGCACCAATCTCCTCTCAATTCAAGACTGATCCGGTGATCAACTCAATCTCAGATGCCATGCTGAAAAGGCACAACTTTGATTTACCTTTCAAGCTGATCATTGAGGGCAGAGTTTATTGGCTCAACAATAGACATAACTTTGAAACGAGATCTCTGAATTGGTACACGGATGGATTCAAGATGGAAGACGGAATGGACATCGGGGTCTACGGACCAAGAATAAGGCTATACAAATCGCTCGGTCCTGCACCAACCATCTTTCCGGCAGAGATACCTGCCATCAAACTCTGCGCACGTGAAATTACTAACAGGGTAGGAAGGTGCGTAAAGAGTTTCAACTAATCCCTCGCGATGGGTGGTCATTGAAATTTGAAAATTTGTCAAATTAATCCTTTGTTGTGTGATCCTCCTCCTTAAACCTCTCCTATCTTTAATCCTATCCTTTCTTCTCCCACCCTATTCCAATTTTTTTTCTCCTATTAGCAATGGGGGATCATACTCTGTACAACAAAAAAAGATCTTAAGTGTGAGAGTATTTTATTTTAATTTGTGTTGTTCGCCATTTATTTAACATATTTATTTGTGTATGTTATTTGCTCATTATAATATTTTTACACGTACATATATAGGCCTAAAGCCCCAGAAGGAAACAGCGAACAACCAAACTACGTGTCAACTCCAATAGAGGAATATCGATGCAGAAGACAATCTACAAAACTCACAAAACTCGAGAACGGCTGGACCAATTCAGCTAATATTCGTTGAAGTACGAGGAAGGTTCTTATGAAGAGAAAAATGGGAAAAATCCATTCTAGAGATGGCGATTTGCGCTCGCAAAGATCGATTTGAGCAATGAATCGATCAAGTAAATCGATCTAAGATCCCTAAAATCGACTCTCGATTCATTTACTTACTATTACTTTATTCAAATAAAACATATAATTTTTTTTGTTTTTCAAAAGTGTATTTATTGAGCTGAAAAAAGCTTATATCAATATATATATAAAAGTTTTTTCATAAAAATAGCTTTTTGTTTGAGCGTCTAAACCAGAATGATCCCTTAAGACACATCTAGCATCACAAGAGGTGTGTGTTAGAAGGAAGTGACATTTAAAGTATTATTATTATTATTTACCAAAAGTCCGAGCAACGACGGGCAACGCAGCTAGTAATACTAATAGAAATTTCACACAAAACAATAACAGAAATTTCATTCAGAACAATTACAGAAATTATAGAAATCGCAATAGAGATAACAATTCAAGACAAAAATCCAGAAATATTAACTACTAGCTGCGTTCGCCCCAATCCCACAGATGGAATTATGTTGGAATATACTAGAAATGTTCCCATGTAAAATCGACTACGAAACTTTTACTATATCACTTAACGTAAGTGAACACAAAATAAAACCAACAAATATTCAAGATAAAGTTACCAGCAAGTGTAGAGGCAATAGCACCTATAAGCCTAGAGAGGCAAGAAGATAACAAAGTGCTGAATAAGGAACTACAAAATATTATATTTATAGCAAACACAATAATATCAGCAAAAGGAGGATACAAACAATGAGCAAAGTATTTCAGGGATTGCGTAAATACAATTTTAAACTCAAATGTCAATTCCTGAAAACAGAAGTTGATAACAACTAAAGGAATAAACACAGATCATTCCAAATACGAGGTCATCAAAAATTACCCAATACCCAAAAATGCCGGCGAAGTTCGTAGATTTGTAGCTTTCCATAATTACAACAGACGATTTATTCCCAACAGCAAAGAACTTAAATTCTCTGCTAAAAACCAACAAAATTTATATGGGATGAACCTTGAATAAAAATCTAATATAACCACCGATACTTCAGTATCTAAACTTTGATAAACCATTTATCTTAACAACGGACGCTTCAATCTATGCTCTGGAGCAGTTCTATCACAAGGTGAAATCGATTCAGACTTACCAGTGTCCTACGCAAGTAAATCACTATCAAAACACGATATAAACACACTCATTATCGAAAAAGAACTGCTTGGAATACACTGGGGTATAAACTTCTTTAGATCATATCTCCCCCGATTCATCTCCTGGATTCAATCCTACTTCAACAACCGTCGGTACAATTTTCTTTTCTGCTCATCCATTTCTAACCCTATTGTCGCTCGTTCCGGCGTCCCCCAGGGCAGCCACCTCGGTCCATTAATTTTCATCCTTACAATAAATGATGTTGAATTTTTCATCAATCACTCAGAGCTATCCATTTATGCTGATGGCATGAAAATAATTAATTATATCTCCTCCACAACCGACTCTCTTCACCTGCAAAAAGATCTCGATTCCTTCACCACATGGTGCATGAAAAACTTTCTTGAACTCAATGTCTCCCAATGCCAGTCCATCTCTTATTCCCGCAAGCGTCTTACCACCACCCAGAGAGTCTACCTGCTAACCACCAGTACCAGTCCCTATCCTTACCTCTTTGTATGACCTAGGAATAATCTGTGATAGTGAACTCAATTTCCGTTCCTACATTGACAGCATAATTAACAGAGCTAACTCCACGCTAGAGTTTGTGAAGCGCTGGTCCAGAGAGTTCTCCAATCCTTATGTTTCCAAATCGCTCTATATCTCCTTCGTTAGACCTCTCCTTGAATATGCCAGCCAGGTATGGTCACCTACACAAACAACCCACATTAACAGGATTGAATCCGTCCAGCGTAGGTTCATTCGCTTCGCTCTACGTGATCTTCCGTGGGTAGACAGATTCAACCTTCCACCTTATGAAAACCGTCTGAAACTGATAGACTTACAACCTTTAAGTAATCGTCGTGATGTTTCCGACATTCTCTTCATTCATCAGCTATTAAGTGGTGCAATAGACTGCCCTTCAATCCTGCAATCTTTACCCATCTATACCATTCCCCGCAACCTTAGGTCCATCCCCCTTTTCCGACTCGACCGCCATCGCACAAACTACGGTCAAAGCGAGCCAATTACCAGGATGCTACGAAAAGCCAACGACCTTCCAAGATTCCTGCCACTTAGCCAGCGTCCGGGATCTCCCCTCCGTTCTGATTTAAAATGTACAATGTAAAGTAACATTATAACGTGAACCTCGAATGTATAATATTGTAATTAAGACACACTATTTTTCACATATCATTGTATATCCAGGCACATTGCGAGAATAACATGAAATATATTGAGCTCGCCGCTTTGTGTAGTAATTATTTTTCGATCAAATTTCATCTCCAGGTCAAATAAGCGATAAGTAATTAATATAAGGCAAGAAGTAATTAAATGAATAATCTAATGTAGGTTAGGCGAGGTATCTTTTAATTCAATAAACTGTCACTTAGAAATATCGGCTATACTTTGCTTTATATTTGCTAGCATTAATGACGCCCCAATACACTTAGGGAAATTTTTTAAATCCGATCACGGTTTTGAATCAGCATCCTCAAAAACTTCCGACTACGAATTATTGTTCTTTTAGCTCAATTTTAGCAATTCCGACCCATTTCTGTTTTCTGCTGACAACAGATCACGATAAAAAAACTACTGGGGGTTACAAAAGTAATGTCTGTGGTTTCAAATGTACATTAAAATCATAGGTCCACTTGCAATCGTTGTTTCGAAACAGTTGATCCCCATATTTAATAGAGTTGAACTTTGCGGATTTTCTTGGCGCTTAAATGCTACATAATGTTTCCCCACAAGTTATCAACGAGCGGCTGTTCTGCATCCAAATGTGTGTGTTGCGGTAAAGTCTTCTTTTATCGTCGGATAAGCATATGCCGTATGCCGTGGGTTTCAACGTTTTGAGAGGCTTTTCGGATTTTCGGCATGTCCAAACCAACGAACAAGAATTCCATAGAACCACGACTCAGGTCAGTTTGCCCAAATAATTTCGTTAACCTGGCAAAATTTTAAATCAAAAAAACACTTCTTGTGTGCGTGTATTCAGTAAGAGGAAAAAAGTAAGAAAATAGATAATTATTCCTTTGCATAAAAAGATGACAGCAATAGATTATCAGTCACGACATATGCAAGTAAAAACGAGACATAAAATACCAGAGCTGAATTTACAATATTATACATACATTTATTTCACTCAGTCGTGGAAGTGCTTATATGCAAAAGGAAGGCAGAAAATATAAATCTTCCAGAAAAAGCAAACATCTGTTTCTCTGGCCAACAGAACGAAACGTAAAATTATTTTTCCCACCCGGTAATGAGGAGAAATTGTTTGTTTTGAGAATCAGATCCCGCGTTTTCCATGAATAATAAAACCATATGATTACCAACACAGAAACATCACGCCGCGGCAATTTAAGCCAATGTAAATTTTTTGCTGCTCTGTATATGGATTATAAAGAAGTAACACATCTGCATCAAGCCGCGGAACAGCACGTGCTTGCTAAATAGGCATGCCAAACATTGCCCCTTTTCGATAAAAGTGTATATTAGTCTCTCTCTCTTACTTGCATACTGTTTCCATATAAGATATATTTTTCCTTTATGGAACTGTAATTTTATTTGTTTTGCTTTTTTTGTTTAGTTTTATCTATATAGTGTACTCATTTCGTAGTGGTAATCCTTTTCTAATTAGGAATTTGACTGAGTCTTGCTTCTATGTAATTCTTGTTCGTTGGTCCAAACAACTAAAGTTATGACTGAGAGAGAGACCAAAAAATAGTTTTGGCTTGCGAAGTGGTTGAGATTGTTTTTTTTTAGCTGAGAAGTTTGATGTATATATATGTGTGTGTGTGTATGAAGGGTTCGTTACAACAGAATACGCGACTGCGCAGGTCTCGTATTAAATTTTGTACTTCACCGATTATATTTTAGATAAAACATATTTTGTCTTGCTGATACATAAATTGGTCGTAGATTAATTGTTTCTGTAAGTTACTTAATTGCGTCCACTTCAAATAACTGCTCTCGAAACAAGGCTGTGATATTTTTGGAAGTGATAAAATGCATCTCTCCAATCTTTTCGTCAGATAAGGTAGAGTTTCCTTTAACAGTGCTTTTAACTGGAGATATATGCTTCCATATTGAACTATAGTTGAACATAATTGGATTTTCAACCATTTCCCAAATGGTATAATTTGTCAATTTGATTTGATTTATGTTTTTAATTATACCTTCGGAATACAAGGAGACGTTGTAGTGAATCTATGATTGCCCTTTGCCTCCACATTATCTCTCATCTTGTGAAGATGTGGTCTTATAGAAGGTCTATTTGAATTATTTGCGTCGTTGAGTTCACCATGTCTGTCTTGACTGACTTTTTATTAACATCCCCATCCCAGAAGCTGGATTTCTGGTAGCTTGGATAACTTCGTATTGACGAAATTCGATCATTTATATGAACTTGTTACTGTAGGTGCTATTAATTTGACTAATTCCTGAATAGTTGTCTTTGGTCAAATACAGGTGGCTTAATTGATCAACGCGTACGCTATATCTCATTGTATTTTGAATGCAGACCAGATCTCTTCGAGTCTTTGGAGTTGTTTAAGGTAGTAAGAAATTGTTTTTCTGCCCTGAGGGTCCTTTTTATAGTTACCAAATATTATCAAAATGTTTAAAGCGTACTAACTCTTTTGTTAATCCGCTGTCGGGTAATCAGTATTCGTTCTTTGACCGCTACTTTTTATAGAATTCTGGTCGGGAGCTGGAGGGTGGTGGAGGACTACATGGGTAGCGACCACCAATGCGTATGCTTCTAGCTTAGAAATAGGCAACCACGGCGAGCGGAGTCTGCTGACAGATCTCCCCGCTGGAGCACCGGTAGAATCTACAAGGATGGGTTCGCCCGCGCAATTTCCTGGGCAGTGGTGGGCCCCACGGAGGCCGAGCCTTACGGGAGAACCCATGTGGAGACCATCGTCGAGTCTACTATGAGAACAATCGCTGAAGCGTGCGAGGTCTCAATACCACGTGGACGCCCTCCCCATAGAAAGAGGCCTGTGGACGCCCGAGATTGCGCAGCTACAAAGATAGTGCCTAAGACTACGACGGAAGGCACGACGGGCAAGAGGCAGAGAGGACGCCAACTGGAGATCCGTGGCCCACAGGCTGAAGAGGAAACAGCTCCGACATGTCATCGGCGAAAGCAAGGCTCGGTGCTGGAGGACGTTGCGTGAGGACATCGAGGCGGATCCATGGGGGTCGGGATATAAAATCGTGACCCAGAACCGGGGGCTAGGAGAAGCCCCGACCTTATGGATGCCGACGTCATGGATCATATCGCAGTCGTCATCTTCTCCATGGAGGAACTGGAGCGGGCGGTGCGTTCCCTCAAGCCTGGGAAGGCGCCCGGGCCGGATGGTGTGCCGGGCGAGTTGCTGTGGGCGGGCTTCCGAACTAGACCATACCTCTTGCTCGGGATGTACAATGCGTGTCTCTCAGCGGGAGTTTTCCCACAGTGGGGAAGGTCCGGGAAAAGCTGCTGAGGCCGAGGCTGCTGACAGCTATCGATGCCGCGGGGGGTTTGTCGCCGCGGCAGTATCGTTTTAGGGCCGGTCGATTGACGGTGGACGCGGAGGTGGCGGATGTCGTGCGGAGGGCAGAGGACCACAACCATTTCTCGCGTGGAATTGTGTTACTCGTGACGCTTGACGTGAGAAATGCGTTTAACTCGGCTAGGTGGGCAGATACCCTACGGGCGCTGGAGGAGGACTTTAGAGTGCCCGGGTATCTCATGCAGATAATGCAGGACTACCTGATGGACCGGACCCTACAGTATGAAACCACGGAGGGGAGTATGAAGGTTACTGCGGTAGCCGCGCAGGGATCCGTCCTCGGACCCGATCTCCGGAACACGGCCTACAACAGTTTGCTGCGCATCAGCATGCCGGAGGAGACCGTGCCTGCGGGGAATGCTGACGATGTTACCGTACTCGTTGCTGCCCGGGCAGGGACTGCTGCACGGTACTGCTGCACGGTGATTTCTGGGGTCATACCGATCGTGCTCCTAGCATGGGAGCGACAGGCGGTGGTTCTCAGGAGATCTGACGGAGACCCCAGGGGGATCAGAACGGAGGAGAGATTCCGGACGCTGGCTAAGTGGGAGGAATCTTGGAGAGGGAAACAAGGGACGCTGGCCCAGACGCCTGACCATGAGGTTGGAGTTCTCCCCGAACACGGTCGTGGAGCAAATGTTTGAGGACGGGGGGCCTGGGATCGCGTATTCCGTGCGAAGAAAGGGGACCTCGACACTGCCGACATGTAGAAGGTCTCCCGGGTAGAAGGGAGCCCTAACTGCAGGGTGCACCCCACGCAGAGGAAGAGAACCTCGACGCCACCGAAAGGTAGGAAGTCTCCTGGGCAGGGGGGTGTTTTAGCCCGTACTCTGGATGTAAGTCTGTGAGTCGGGCACTGGACTCCCGTTCGTGCGTAAATGTATTTCATCTCCCTTCCCCATAAAAAAAACTATAGAATTGTGTACCGGTTCTTGTACTGACACACACTTGAAAAATTTGTGCAAGAATTAAAAGCTTTTACTTCTGATAGAAAACTTTATTTGATTCTCTTACTATTTTATTAGAAACTAACTGCGTGTGCCCGGCGTTGCTCGGACTTTTGGTAAATAAGTGTCGCTTCCGATTATTTTACATGTCACTCCCTTCTAACACACACATCTTGGGGTGGTTTAGGCGCTCGAACAAAAAGCAATTTTTTATGTAAAACTTTATATATGTTTATTGATATAAGGTTTTTTCAACTCAATAAATACACTTTTGAAAAACATAAAAAATATCTGTATTTATAGTTTTTTGCACTTTTTATAACATGTACAAAGGGTGAACGGAACTCCTCAAAAAGTTGTTATGGCGCTGGTGACTTTGATTACTTGGAAACGGCTCATCTAAAACACAAAAACCAAAAATATTTAGGATCAGTATATCAGTAGCTCTAGCGCATTCAATGGAAATTTTTAATGATAAATAACAAAATGGCGGACATTTAAACAAAAAACAAAAAAATTAGGTTTTTTTCACTGTTTTTGGCCAAAAAAAATTAATAATAAAATTCAAAATTTCAATTTGGTTGTAGAATGAGCTTAAGCTATTACTATGTAGAATATGAGGCTAATTTCATAAAGATCGGTTCAGTGGTTCCGGAGAAATCACGGTCGCCGACCGGAAAAACATATGTAGTTTTGAAAAAAACCCGTTTAAAGTTTTTTAAGCGCGCTCATTTAGTAGAAGTAGCAACGTTAAGATCGCAAAATAATATAGTTAGACTGCTTCGATCACTCTAAAATTTTAACACAATACTTTTAGATGTACATACATATATGTATACTTTCAAAAAATGTAAAATGTTTTTGAAAGTTATAAGCCAGAATGATCCCTTAACCACATAGTGTCCAACGGCAATTAGAGTGTGATTGTTCATCTCGGTGATTCCGATGAATGATGAATTCTCACACTAATATCGCTCGTTTCGTTTATTTGTACATGTAATCCCCGCCCCCATCTATGCTCGTCAAATACTGAACCTTCCGGTGCAAGTCTCATGGAAATCGGATTAGCTGTTTCCGAGATAAGGCCGTATCATTTTCGATTATTTGTACGTGTCTCCCCCACAACACGCACTAATTAACAATCTACTGAAAAACTGTCAAAGTCAAACTGTATATTGTAGAAAGAGATAGTGTCAAATATATAGATGCATTCAAGTAGTTTATAGTAATTTTAAGGTTGCGTTCATATTTAGCATTTTTTCTACAATTAACCGATTTATTGCTCGGCACTTGGTGGAAAAACTTTTAAATCCGATGATGACACATTCTTGCGTAAAAAAATCCCATATTTAAATAATTCTTGTTCAATACTAAAAAATTGTCTTAAAAATGTTGAAGTTTATCCCGCGTTTTCAAATAATAATAACCTTAAATCTAGAATATGTAATTATAAAATAAAACCTAAATTCGACCCTTTAAAATGTAGTGGCGTATATCGTATTAAATGTAGTGATTGTGATGCTCTGTACATAGGAAAGACTAAGAGAAATATTAGGACAAGATTTAAAGAACACTTTACATCAGCTAAATCAGGCAGACCTAGTTCTGGCTTAAGCAAACATTTAATTGATACTGGACATTCTATTAATATTGATAACCTAGAACTTTTACATCACATTAACGATGATAAAATATTAGATAGATTCGAAAAATATGAAATACACAAAGCTAAAAATCATGGCTGTTTCTTGGTCAATGACCTTATTGATTTTAACAACAAGAGTATTTTACTTGATTGTAATTTCATAGATTCTCTTTTTCCTTAGTAGCGTTTTTTCTCTCCAAATAAGTATATAATTGTTTGTTAAACCAGTTAATATTTAGTTCAATCTTGAAAATGACCCAGAAAGTCGAAACGCGTCGATTGTAACTCGATAAATTTAATAAATAATTTGTGGAAAAGTAAAAAGCAAGTGTTTTGTTTTCTTTTTTCTTTTTCTTTCTTCGTGTGTTAGTACATTTTTTTCAAAATATCTACGCCTAAATACTATAAGTAGAGGACATCTTGCAATGAAATGCTCTGTATTTTCTACCTCCCCCAAATTGCACATAGAGCATTCTGTATTACTACTATTTTGCCAAATCATTCCATTTAACAGTAGTAAACCTCCTCTCGCTTTAAAAATTAAATTATTTTTGTGCAAACTATTTGCATCAACAAAGTAATTACGGCACTTCAAGGAACTTAATTTACTGTATCCCTAGTATCCCTAGTACTGCTTCATAGAGTGCATTTTGCACGTTTGTGTCTTTCAAATTTACGATAATATTTTGGAAAGAGTTGTGTAAACTGACTGTATCGCTGAATGAAATATTAACATCAAACCTATCCGCAAGATGGTTGAGCTCTTCACACCAAGGTATTTTCTTTTCTATTATTTTCTCAGCTAAAACTTTTGGAAGGCGATTACTTGGAAGTTGACTTTATAATCTGTGTGCAATTTGAGTGTATGAATGTACATTTTCTCTACACCAGTCTCTGTTAACAGCATATAGTAAGGAGTATTTTGAGGTAGATATTTATACTCTTTAACTACCTCCAGCTCAGCTCCCTCATAGAACCATTTTTCTCATTGTCTTAGGCGCCCTCCCTTACAAAAGAACATAACTTTTGATTTCGACAAATTCCACTTTTTTTATACTTTGCCACTCCGTTAATCATTTCTTGTAAACGTCTTTGAGAATCAGCTATTAGCACGATGTCAACAGCGTACATTTACTACACTTCCTCCTAGATCTATTCCCCCACCCATAAAATCTGGCAAGTCATTTATATAAAAAGAGAATAGCGTAGGGCTCAACACACATCCCTGTTTGACCCCCGAAGATGTTTCAAACCATTCCGATAGCACTTCTCCAGTCCATACACTAGCCTTCGTATTTTCATACATCGTTTTAATCATACGAATAAATTTAAACGAAACACCGGCGTTGTGCAATTTAAAAAAAGCCCTCTTCTGACCACCCTGTCAAACGCTATTTTATAATCTACAAAAAAGCAGTATACTTTTTTACCCTAACTAAATTTTAAATTTATTATATTTGTTAAGGTGAATATATGATCAATTGTGCTAAAGCCTTTCCTGAAACCCGCCTGATTCTCGCAAAGTATGTTTTTATTTTCTAACCAAACAGTCAATCTTGTTTGAAGGAAATTAGAAAACAATTTTGCAATCGCATCAATAAAGGAGATGCCTCTGTAATTGCAAACTTCACTCATATCCCCTTTCTTGTGTAAGGGGAAAATAATTGACCTTTTAAATGAAAGAGGAGTATCCCCACCGTCATATATATCATTGACAATTTTGATCATATTTAACAAGAATTCTTCGGGGGCATACTTATAAAATTCGCTAGTTATTCTATCATAACCCGGAGCTTTATTTTTCTTTAGTGATGAAACTGCGGTTTTCATCTCGTAAATCGTGAAAGAACCATCTTAAAAAATCATTTTTATAAAGAGGCTCTGCGAAATAATGCATAGTCTTCAATGCTGTTGGATTATAATTTTCTTTAAAATGCGTTGAAAAATCCGTTGCATTACTATTTGTCCCCACCATGATATGTTTATTTTTAAACTCTTTCACCAGGCTCCACCAATCTTTCATACCTTTTATTTCCGTCAACTTTTTCGCGACACATTGTACGTATTCTTTATTTTTATTGTACATAGCTCTTTATACTGTCTATTAGCCTTAACATACAACAATCTTATTTCCTCATTATTATATTTCCTAAATAGATTTAGTAACTTAAACGATTTTAATCTTGCCATAAAGCATTCTCTATCAAACCACTTCTGTCTGTAGAAACTTTTTTGTTTAATAACGTTGGTGTGATTAACTGCGGAGGTAAGGACAACTGAAAGTAAGATATTTAATTTAACTTCATTAGATAAATTGTTTAATGCTATAGATTGAATATTATATTTTAAGGTGTTTTCATATTGTGTTCTATTTACCTGTTTCCATTTAAATTGCGGTAATAGAGCTAGTTCCTTGATTTTCTGGCTGCCGTACTTATGTACGGAATTACATCCGTCGACACTGACGCAAAATCTATTACCGATTTTCCCATCGCTCCTATAAAAGTATATCTACACAATCGCTAGGCGTTCGCCCATTCAAAATAACACCTCCATAGTCTTCTAACCACTCTAGTATATCTTTCCCTTTTCTATCAACAGTAGAGTCCATCGAATTGTTAGTATCATTTTACACGTTGCTAATATAATCAGTGCCCTCCGATAGATCTTGAAGATTCCCTATATGGGCAATAAAATCCCATGGATTGTTCTCTAAAAGTAATGTTAAATCTTATTAAAATCATCTTTCCATCCTGGTACTAAGTGTACCACGAGATCACATATTTCCACACTTATATTACAGAATTCTATTATTTTAACTTTTACGTGTGGGTCCAAAGTCTTCCTATAATCATAAAGAAAACCCCTTTTCCCTCCCATAATTACTTGTTTTAACCGCAGGTATCCAGCTCAATACATATTTTTTCTTTATATTATGGTTTGGTACTCTTTTGTTTTATTTGAATAAAACGAAACAGTAAGTAAATGAATCGAAAGTCGATGTTAAGGGTTCTGAGATCGATGTACCTGATCGATTCATTGCTCAAATCGATCTTTACTACCCCAAAAAATCGATTCTTCGATAAATCGATCTCAGATCGCCATCCCTAGAATTGATTTTTCCAAGTTTTTTCTCGGACTTCAACGAATATTTGAAAAAAAAAAATAATTAGCTGAATTGGTCCAGCCGTTCTCGAGGTTTGCGCTAAGCAAAACATTTAGCCATTCATTCTTATTTATATAGATAGATTACTCTAAATACTTAAAATGCGAGTTGTTTGCGGGTAGAGAAATCTATTGCAGTGTGTCTAAGAAAATTGGTTCGATGGATTTTGATGCGGTAAATGGTATATGATAGTGAAAGAATTAAACTGTGTCGTAACGGAGCCCGATTTTTTAAATTTGTTCTAGAAATATCGAATTTTTGGATGGGGAAAATTTTTTTTTTTTTTTTTACTAAAATATAAAGTGGGTTATTGCCGATGGAATGGTGTATATTTTTTTTACCATAAGGTTGATTGTTTCGAGTAGGCGAGGCCTTAAAGTTGAACCTTTGTGGGGCTATAGCGGAAGAACGGGGTGACGGATAGATGAGTTTGAGATATTTATGGATAGGGGAGAATGTCGTGAATGTGATAAGAGTTTGAATGGATTTTTACCATTGAATATGGCAAAGTTATTAACGTTGCAGATGGAGTCCTTGAAAAAGGATCAAAAAAGGATAATTTTTTGCAATTGGTGGGACCAAAATAGAAAAAACTGTCAAACGGACTGCGTTCATATTTAGGGATGCTGTAGATGTTATGGCCGCATGTGAGATAGGCTATTTTTTTCGAGAGTTTTTGAAAAAGTGCAGGACCTATGCGAGTTGGTGTGCTATGTTCGTTTATAACTCGGGGAGTATTGATCGGAACCCTATCATGTGGGTATTCATTTTACGTAGAATCGTAAGATCTATTTGGAAATGGAAAAAAAAATTGAAAATGTACTAGAGGAAAATTTTTGCACGAGAGTGTAGTAGTAGAATATTTTTGAAATTTTTCAAAAAACTGTGGCGCACCACATGCTGGACCATCTTACGAATGGGTGAGATAAAAAATTTTTTTTTTGATTTTGTACCAGACTTTTTTCATCTATTACAAAATGGATTTTCAAAAAATTATAACTTAGGTTGGGGATGTGCGATTGAAAAGAAGAAAATTATTTTCATTTGTTTTGTGATCGAAGCAATTTGGAAAAAATATAAAAAAAATTTTGGTGGTAATTTTTCGGGGGGTGGGGGTGGGGGATGGCTAACCCCGAAGTCGAAATAAGGGATGTGTGGTATCAAATTAAAGGTTAACCGGTCACAAATTGATTGGTGCAGTTTTTGTTTAAATCGAAAAAACTTTATCGCTGACTTTTTTTCGTTAAACATTGAAGCGGGGATGCCATCCTCCAAGTTCTACGGGTTGATCCAAAATGGACCGTTCTTTTTTTTAAAACTATCTACTCCAAAAGTTATGAAACTTTTACAAACAACACACCATTCCATCACTTATAGTTTTCGCGCAAACACGGTGGGAAGATTTTGCTAAAATTTGCGCAAATTTTTCGGAAAAAAGGACTTTTTTCAATCATTTGCGTTAAGTGGTGTGAAGTTTTCGTCGGAGCGAGTTGAAAATTACATCAATCGATAGGTAATCGATTGTAGAAGAGAAATCACCCCCATGTTCCAGATCGAAAATGTATATTTAGGGTAGTTACCAGCGACGGAAAAGTGCCGTAAGGCGACCAAAATGCCGATAAAAAGTGTCGTCGAAAAAGTGACAAAATTCAAAAAATTATATCTCCTGGAGTTATTAATTTTTTTAAATTATTATTTCAACAGTTGATTAGGGGATGGATTTACTACATCGGAAAATTAATTTGGTTGATAAAGGTTAATTGAGTCGAAAAATGCAGACAAAAACGGCAATATAGCAAAATTGCTAACTTAATAAAGTTAAATTTGTTAAAGAAATTTTCACCCATCCGGAGGTGACTACCCTTATCTGAAAGAGGATGTAAATGGGATGTGGAGGATGTTTTTCTTATTTCTCTGCGGTTAAATTTTTTATACTAATCGTAGATTTTTCACTTTTGCTCAACATTTGATTATATTATCTCAGTTGGGGGTGATTCTTTTGATATGAATTAAGGGTTGCTGATTTGTGGGGGATCTCTTAAAAGTTTAACTAAATACCCTAATATATTTGAAAAGTTAAATCATGCAAATCGGTGCAGCGGTTGTGAAGTTACTAACCAAAGAGCAAAATATGAGGCTATTTTGCATAATGACCAGTTCAGTTGCTTTATTGCCAATTGCTGTTAATAATAGAAATTTAAGAGATTTTTATTACTCTACCCTTTTCTCCTCTATTAGGGCTAAAATGTGTCCATACATGTGAAAGCTCGATATATAATACTTTATTAGTAATAGCAACATGAAATGGTTTTTTCGGTGTACTCGGTCTTGCTTTCACTAGGAACTGGATACCTACTATTACTAATTACTATTAGAAATTATGAAAACGAAGCAGGTTTATTGGTATGCAGCGATAGAGGAGGAATTATAGATATAATTTCTTACCTCATTTGTTCTTGGATGTTTATATTTAGTGAACATTTTGAACTAAATAGCTTCAGTTCCGGTTATTCAAATGAGGTAAGCAAATCTCACCTTATAGGGGGTTGCACATGTTTGAGTACGAATAACTTTGGCGTTTATTGATATATTTTAGTAATTCTTTCAACAGTTGGTGAAGGATACTATTAGCTAAACTGTGAGATACATTGGGTGGATATAAGTACAGTAGTTGAAAAAAAATACACGACACAATGTGAGATATTTGTGATTGACTGGAGGTTTTTGCTAAATTTGCTAAAAAAAATCAATTTTCGTGGGAGTAATTACCTTTATTTGAAAGGGGATGTAAATACGTAGGTATGGTTAAAATTTCATCGAGATTTGAAAATTTAAATGTTGCATCAAAAATTTCCAGTGAAAAAATGAAAAGTTAAATTTTGTTAAGAAAATCTTACAATATCTGCAAAGTGTGGATGTATATTAAAGGGGAAGGCGGTGTGTAAGCGCTATACTAAGTTTCGTCCAAACCAAGATATATTTAGTTGACATTTTAGAGATTTTTATAATATCACTGATTTAGCGACTTGAAGCCATCTGCTGGGTTCAAATGAAACCTTGGAGGTTCACGGGTTATAGTAGTGGAAAGCTACCAATCTCTGCTTTATTCTGGTTTTTAAATTACCAAAATCGGTTAGATATTTGGCGAGATATTAATTTTTCTCTGTAGCAAGAACCTTTTCAATGCCGAAATCCTGGACGAATCCCTTTTGAAAATTATGAAATTTTTTTTTGTCTTCTTTCCCGGCAAGATTGGTATCAAATGAAAGGTATTACTGCGTAGAATTCAAATATGAAAACCATTTTGAATTATCTTTGATACAGTGAGTTTTATAAAGGTTTATTTTTTCTATAAATTTAATTGAATGCCGTCGGCAAATTGAGAAAATTCAAAAAATTATTATATCTCCGGGAGTTTTTAACTTTTTCTAAAAATTTTTCAACATTTGATTAGGGGTTGGATTTACTACATTATAAAATTAATTTGGTTGATAAAGATACATTGCGTCAAAAAGTACACACCAAAACGGTAAAATTGCAAAATCGCTAATTTAATAAAGTTAAATTTGTTAAAGAAATTTTCACCCTTCCGGAGGTGACTACCCTTATCTAAAAGAGGATGTAAATGGGATATGCAGGATGTTTTTTTACTTCGCTACGGTTAAATTTTTCATACTAATCGTAGATTTTTCACTTTTGCTCAACATTTGATTATATTATCTCAGTTGGGGGTGATTCTTTTGATATGAATTAAGGATTGCTGATTTGTGGGGGATGTTTTAAAAGTTTAACTAAATACCCTTATATACTAACCAAAGAGCAACATGAAATGGTTTTTTCGGTGTACTCTCTCTTGCTTTCACTAGGAACTGGGTAACTACTATTACTAATTACTATTGGAAATTATGAAAACGAAGCAATTTTATTGGTATATAGCGATAGAGGAGGAATTATAGATATAATTTCTTACCTCATTTGTTTTTAAATGTTTACATTTAGTTAACATTTTGAACTAAATAACTTCACTTCCGGTTATTCAAATGAGGTATACAAACCTCACCAATAACTTTGGCGTTTATTGATATATTTTAGTAATTATTTTAACAGTTGGTTAAGAATGGCATTAGCTAAATTGTGAAATACTTCAGGTGGATATAAGTACAAAGGATACAAAGGTACTAGCTCGCAAGCGGCGGTAATGTACAAGGGTATTTGCTCGCAAAGGGTGATAGACTACAAAGGCGATAGCTCGCAAGGGGCGGTAAGATACAAAGACAGTAGCTCGCATGGGGCGGGAGGATACAAGGGCACTAGCTCGCAAGAGGCGGGAGGATACAAAGGTCGTAGCTCGCAAGAGGCGAGAGAATACAAAGGTTGAAGCTCGCTAGAGGCGGGAGGATACAAAGGTCTTAGCTCGCAAGGGGCGGGAGGATACAAGAGTAGTAGCTCGCAAGGGCGGGACGATATAAGAGTAGAAGCTCGCAAGGGGCGGGAGGATACAAAGGTCGTAGCTCGCAAGAGGCGGGAGGATACAAAGGTCGTAGCTCGCAAGGGGCGGGAAGATACAAAGGTAGTAGCTCGCACCATACCATTCGTTAATTTCACAAGGCGTCATTTTTCACACTATAGTTGCTTTAGTCCAATTTTATAACCCGTGGACCGATTTTGATAACTCTTTTTTTGTTAAATAGGGTATGATCCCTTCTTTCAATTGTATACCCTCCCACCCTCACCACACTTTACTTTTATTCAATTTTTTTTGGAGTAGTATATTAACATTTGATTTAGGGAAAACAGTTTTCATCGATAGTTGCTATTGTCTAACTTCGTAACGTGTGGACCGATTTGCATAATTCTTTTTTTTTAAATAGGGGGGTCTTCCCTCCTCTTACTCCAATCACTCCCTACCCACACTTTTTTTTAGTCAAATTTTTAAATTTTTTTCTTTTGAATTAAGATTCTGTGCTACCGGGACAAAACTTTTCACCTTCAGGTGCTTTAGCATATCTCCCGAACGTGTGGACCGATTTGCATAATTCTTTTTTTGTTAAATAGAGTAACATCCCCCCCCCCATCTGCCCAACCACACTATTATCTATCTACACTATAGCCGCAGACGTAGGCGCGGGCACCAGCTAGTTTAATATTAAAATGCTAATATTGCACTTACTGCTAAATAAATTTTTCGATAAACTGAAAATTATGATAACGATTCTCACGACATTGTGCGAATTATATTACAAAGTCAGACATAATGTAAGACCGATGTGAAAACCTTAACGCAAATTTGATGCTGGTCAGCCCTTAGGGTATTTCATCAATTTTTGGGTGATAAAGAATTTGTTTTACCGCTTACATATTATTTTCAGGTATGCTAAATTATTATTGAACAGTTTGTTTAATTTGCACCGACTTCAAATTACCGTTTAGAAATAAAGTTGAATATTATTTTATGTTTTTGAGCGCTTCCTGTGAAGTCGGTTAAACTGTTTTTTAAACTACATATTTTTCAATTTAAAAAGAACATCTGGTGCATCTTCACCATTTATGTAGCGTCGGTATCCTCTTTTGAAATGGCGGCAGGATTTCGTTTCCTTGTGCTAAAAGGAATCTTTAGTTCTTGTGATGAAGGCCCACAATCCATTGATGTGTCATTTTAAACGGGATAAATGGAAACCAAATCATCAGTGTCAATTGTATTTTGACAACTAGCAATTTGTTCTCTCGCACAATTTCTTATATCCTAACAATAAGCAAATGAAAAGAATACAAATTCAATTAAAATGCTATTTTTTCAGATACCAATTACAGAGAGTGAATGGAGAGGGTCTTGAAAAAATCCGATTTCCCCAATTGCTAGGTGATTTGGATTGTAAGTACATTAACGTGAACAGCGGAAGTTTATAGGAGAGACAAACTATAAGTTCATTTACGTAAATATTAGAGCGCCACTAAGTGATTCTGATGGAGGAGCTTCAGCAGACTGTGGAATATCACATGCTTTAGAAAATACTTCTATTAACACTCCGAACGCAAGACTTCTTCCGGGAAGGAAAAGAAAAGTGCCATTCGTGGTTCTCGCACGAGCGAGAGCTATGAGCTATATTTGGTAAAGCCATTGAACACAAAGCATTTGAGTATATCAGAAAGGGTATATAACTTTCATATATCCTGAGCTAGAAGAATAATTGAGAAAATTGTTGAGTGTGCTCGGCCAGATCAGCGGAACTGCGCCACGCTACTTATGAACTTAACAACTTCCTAATATCTCGGAAGCTCAGTAAGAGCTCCAGTTGCTTTTGAAGTAGAAAATAATGCTGGAACTATTAATCTATTCTAGATTCTTAAATAAGAGAACCAAATGACTTCGAGATATTAGAAAGCATCTCGCAAAGGAACGCACAAGAGCAGCAAAGAGTGTTCCCGAAAAATTTAGAGAATATTTCTGTCGGAAAGAAGTCCCTTGACTGTGAAATTATAATTATAAAGTATGTATATAAGGGTATATAAAAATTACGAAATATGGAGCAATTGTAGTTTTATTTCCGACGGTATGAAGGAACATAAATTGAAAAGCCTCAGAGGATTTACATTTTGGTTTTTGGGAGTCACTTTGGCAACTTCCTGACTTTCTTTAGTTTAGCGCGGTCTTTACTATTTTGTGCTCGTAATGTATGAAGCGTCCCTATTCATCGTCCGGAAAATCATATTGCGCTGCAATGTCAGCAAACTCCGCTTTTCTTTTCTTTTTTTCGTAGTATTAACTACTTCGGACATTCCACAAACAATTCCGTACTTTCACAATAATAAAAGCACTAGATATTTTAAAGAATCTCAAACTTAAATAAAGTTGAGAATTTTTGTCGCATTGACCTGTCGCATTGTCGTATGCAATCTCTTTTAGCCACATGCAGACTATCAAGGCAGCTTCCTGCTATACGGAAGCCGAATAAACCTCCGAAACATTATGGCAGTTATTACTGGCCACTGTCTTTTCGGTAGATATGCAGAACGTCTGCGTGTTCCCACGAGTGACTTCTGCCGGAGCTGAATGGACGAGGAAGATGTGGAAAGCATTCAGCACTTATTCTGCGAAATCCCGGGCCTAGAAAAAAGAAGGTACAATGCAATGGGCGTGTACTTCTTAGGTGGCATGGTCGATATAGCCGGCATCGGGCTGAAGCAGCTCCTAAGGTTTATTAACAGCTGCGGCTGGTTTTAGTTAAGCCCGGCAATCAGGCACGGTTCCACGGATGTGGTAACACAACGGACCATTTATAGGTCTATGTGAGGCTGATCGGCTGTAGGGCTGATGGCCGCCACCCTAACCTAATCTAACCTAACCTAGCCTAGGTTGCTCAAACAGCCACAACAAAAGTTTTAACCAATTATGAATAATTTTAGTAGGGGCTCTCAAAATTATGGTACACGGCGCAAGGAACGGACCTCAAGAGCAACTACAGAAAGAGAGCGTAGGATGATATTGAAAGAGGCATCGAATTCAGCATTAACGGAACAAGAAATTGGGAAACGAGTGGGAACCTCTGACAGTGTTTGGAGTACAATGTTAGAACAGAAAACGAAAGGAAGTGCACCATGCTCAAAAAGTTTCCGAATTTTCCTTATGTGTTTGAAAGGTGTGCATGTGTTAGTTTTTACCATGGAAGTAGTAAATTGTTGACTCATTCGAAGTGGTCCTCGCAAACATTACTACCATCGGATGGTATATAATCAGTTCTACCGATGGATTTTAACCACAGTTCTCTGAAGTCTTTATCTTTTGGAAACCTAAAAAAACCAATAGGTAGAAAAATATGTTAATGCTTTTAAAGTTTTATTAGAGCCCCCAGGCAAAAACTTCTGTCAGCTATCGTTGAAACCAATAAGGCGAACCAAAACTCTGATGAATCTCAAATGTAAACAAACGAGTGCCATCAAGAGAAATGGTTACATTTTTTTTGGTAATTTAGCTTTTATTTATACAGCTTTTACACATATTTCAAAGAAAATGCTGTATAATTGCTTATTATATTATTTAACTTCCCTGCAAAATGATTTTTCACACCCAATGCGTCGATTAATTTTACAACAAAATACCGCACACTTCATCACGAAAAATGTTCAAATTAAGCACCTCAGATGTTTAGTAAACTAAACCAAAACAGTCTTTTAAATATTAATTGTCTTTATTTGTAAAATTACACCACTTTTAAACAGTGAAAATTATTCAATAAACACTTTGAATGCGCACTCTTCAGAAAGTCTACGTTAAATTGACATTTCGTTATGGCGTACTTTTGGATTCCCTTCCCATACCTTTCCTACGAACAAAAAATCGGAAAACAGGTACACGGTATTGCACTTCCTTTCGTTTTCTGTTTTAAGAGTGTAATTAAGCAATCCCCTCGCCTAAAACGCAGAAAACTGCAAAAAAAGCGGGCTTTACAACAACGGCACAAACAAAACAGATTGGAATTTTGCCGTATACATCAAAGTTGGAAGGATGGCTATCGGTATTACTTCCACGATTCGAGAAAAGAAGACAAGTATTTATCCCGACATCATAGTGATGTGGGTTCTATTATGATATGGGCTGAAATTTCATAAAAGGAAGGAAAAGGAATCTACAATACGCATGTAATGAAATTACATTACACTTAATACACCGTTTGTACAATTCAATTGAAAATTGGTTGTTTGAGGTTGTAAGAAGTAATGGAGTTCATACGCATAAAAAACAAATAAAATTACTTACCGTTTTTCACTTTGTGTGTTGTTGACAGTAATCAAGTGCTCCGGTTTAATCAGCTGAAAATCCAACGAATACTTTGGTCATTAACTTCTGTAACCTTACTTTTTTTAATCAACTGCGAATCAGAATTTGATTATCACTCGACCCCCCTGTTTTATTTAAGTACGATTAAACCCTATGATTACTTACTTATTTAGCTGATGCATCGACCCAAAGTGGATCTTGGCCTCCGACACTAGAGAACGCCACTGATCTTGGTCCTATCCAAATTTTTACCAGTATATGTCGGTGAGCCCCACATCTGTGACCCATAATTGTTTTTTAGCTTTTACTACATCATCTAATGTTAAATTAAACCGTTTGACTTAAATATTTTTCTACCTATTTTTAATTTATATATATTTTTTGTGGCGTTTATTTAAAACTTAAAAATTGTAATCTGGTTTTATAAACAAGCGTTTAAACTAGGGATTAATCGGTTCGTTACTGATTATTTACGTAGAGTGGAAGTATAAAGCCTGCCTATAAAAAGCTATGTGTACATCTGAATCGAAAAAGAACGATTAATCCCTAGTTTATACGCTTGTTTACAAAACTTCCATTAAAATTTTTTGTTTTAATGTATTTTGTAGTTTCCACAGCAATCGGCTACAAAAAAACCATTATTTTCATATAAATTTTTTTAATTATAATTTATTTTTGTTTCTTTTCTAAATACAGCAAAACATTTTTTTAAAAAACATTTCGGAAGGTCACGTATTTTTTCTGCGCTTTGAGATAGGCATCCTGCGTATATGTTTAATTGTGTATGAATGTGTATATATGTTTTTCTTATTGTTCTAATAACGGTTTTTTTTAAATTTCAATGAAAATATCTTTTTACCTATGTGATCCAATAATGACACTTATTTTTCTTTATCTTTTCAATTAAATCCACAACTAAAATTCAGGTTTTTATGTTACGCACTGCAACTGCAGAAAAATTTCAAATTTATTATAACATTCTCATGAAGAATTCAATATTGCTCTATAATTTGCATGATTAAGCCGAAAGCGCTATTCATTAAGTTTTAATTAAATCTTAAAAAGATCCAACATTATTTCAAAAAAATAAACTTAGTTGGATTTGACCAAAGACAAGTTTTAATGAAATTTCCTTTGGAAGTTCTGACATTTTCGACTTAGGTTTCTTAAAGTGTGTTCTGAATTGACATTATCCTTTTACAATTTGTTCAAGCAGAAAATTGTGTGGAGAAAGGTTCTGCTTATCAAAACTTCTTAAAAACATTCTTGAAAACCAATAAGCAGTTTCCTGCACAAAGTTTACTTCAATGAACTACCGGCAGACTTTTATTTTCGTGTTCCTTTCGATTCCTTGTTATTTAAAATTTCATGAACCGGCTTACTTAAGGTAATTTATGAATGACTTCAACAATATTCCTAATATCCTTCCGTCTATTATCTGTGTGCTAAGAAACGTGCCCGGTTAAATATATTGAGTCATCATGCCGGATGGAAAAACGCAAATGACAATGCCGCTTCACTCAACCCATATGAAATTATTTGAAAAGCGTGCGGAAAAGTATGAGAAAATATTTCTAAAACTTTACGTAAGGATACACGTTTGAATTTTTCCTGCTATTGCCAGCATTCAAGGATCTCAAATATAAACCAGAAAATAAAATCATTTGTGAGTGTTCTTCCACGTGCTTATTATAGCCGTTTATTGGGGCAACCTAATTCTATTTATATTTGTCCGAAATATTTCGCGAAATCACTGTCATGTGAGAACAATAAAAAGAAGTCTTAGGGGAAACACCGCACTCTTATTGTTTCAGAAACAAAGGAACAGTTAACACGAGCAAGCTTGGTGGATTTAGGGATGAAGCTGTTTAACAACAACAATTTATGTTTTATGAGGTTAACATAGTGAAGTTACTATGCTACCTAGTAATCATATGAATTTAAGCACTTATCATATTATTGATAAAGATTTTCTTTTAAGGCCTCAGTTTTTTGTTGCCTCCTTCAGATATATGTATAACAAACAAATATGCAAAATGGCCATTTCATGAATATAATAAAACTTTTAAATTTCTGTGAAGAGGTGGAGAACAATATAAAATATTTCTAATTAAGAATTTAATAATTCTCCCAATTGCTTCATAAGTAAATTTTTGTCAGTACTGGCATAAAGAAAAAGAGAAATATCATCTATGGAATTGTACATGCCCTTCTTAAAAACATAGCAAGCAACCGAATCAAACTAGGGAAGCAAATAAATCGGAAATGGCAATCAAAACTTTGTTAAATTATTATTGCTTTTCCACTATATAGGGTGTTTCAGATCTGACTTGCCAAAATGAGTAGGGTGATAGATCTCAACTAGGGAAACAAAAAATTGTATGGCAGGGGGAAAGTCAATCTCAAGTTATCTCATACCTTAAAGCAGTCTGTGTAAATTGCGAAGAGTTGTTAAAATTGGCTGGATTATCCATATCGCGCCAAAAATCGATACCAACGATAATGTAGAATAGTAATTCCGGTATAACGAGCACGTCAAAAACTTTTACATGTTCGCTTTGCTCCCGCAACGTTGAGCTTGATATTCATTTTTCGTAACAAATGCCAACCTAAACCACCCACAACAGTCCGCGAAGCACGTGAGCCGAGCAAGCCACGATATTTTACTCCGAATATGAAAATTTCAAGAAGAGGACGCATATCGTTTTTAGCTTGTGTTAAAACATAATCCACTAGAGTGCTATATATCCCCAACTTTCACTTCATTCCTACCTCTACTATCCAAATTCTCAAAACTTTTTTGGGTATTTCTCGACTCACCGCTTAAGCTCGAGCCAAACTCGCGTTTCCCGAATCGTGTGGTGCCTCATGGTCATTCATTGGATTTCGCCTTGTGTTATTAGGATTGCAATTAATACAATGTGTTTTTATTACGCCAGGTACTCCACATTCAAAACAACTTAATCTTGCTCTACAACACCTTGCTATATGTCCTGTCTTACCGCATTTAAAACATTTTATTACCCTTTAGCCACTCGAACTGGCATTACGATCTGAAATTACTGATATGTTAGGCTGATCAATAGAAACGTACGCCAAGTCAGGCTCCAAAAGTTGATTGTTCCTTCTGGATGGAGGCGCTACAAATGCCTGCTTCTAAGCGTCTACCAAACTCAATTAAGTCCTTTATGTTTTCAATATCCGTCAAAGCCAATTGCGTTTAGTAGTCTGTTAATCGTGAAAACATATTGGTCATAGTAGCCACGTACATCCACATGGACTCGTCTCTGCCTTGGGTCCTACTTTTAATTTCATCCAGCAGTCTCACGTCGTAATCGATTGGAAGAAATTACTTTTCCAACTCTCGCTACAGGTGGAGCCAGGAATGAAAATTCGTCCAAATGAGAGCTCTACCTGTAAAAAGATCCAATTCTGAGCGAAAAAGTTGATGTTTGGTGATTCGTCGAGCGTCTGCTAACTCCTG
The DNA here is from genome assembly GCA_964036015.1 of Leptarthrus brevirostris. Classification (NCBI taxonomy): domain Eukaryota; kingdom Metazoa; phylum Arthropoda; class Insecta; order Diptera; family Asilidae; genus Leptarthrus; species Leptarthrus brevirostris. The sequence goes on from OZ038373.1 coordinate 74,384,514, forward strand.
AACCCTATCTAAGAACGAATTTAAGGACTGTCCGGATTCCCCAGTAACTTTATTTCCCATTTGTACAAAGGAAGTCGTGAATGAGAGCTGTAGTCGTGGACAATTCTTCGGCCACATCGGAGCGATCTCTTATAAGATCTTCCCCATCGGCTTAAGGTTGTAAAAAACCTAGTTCCTGGTTCCTATATCAATGCTGTTTGATTTTTATTTGTGCAAATCCCTAAATATTGGAAGTTTTTATGTTAAAGATTAACCCTATCAGTACTACTTTTTCAAAATTACTACATTCCTACATTCCTACATTCCTATAATTAATCTTAAACCTCAAAAGGTTAAATTATTTGCTTTTACTAGTTTATGGCTTAAATATTTATGTAACCCATTTTAACTCTGCTAAGATTTTATTAATTTTAATCCTATCTAACACATCCTTTACATTTTGTTTTGAAATCTTAGAGTCTATATTTTTTCTTCGACGTCATTATTTTTCCAGATTATTATATTTTGAGATGTTTATCAACTTCAGCGAAGGTGGAGAAATCTTTTTTTTTCTTTTCTTTATTATTGCAGCGGGTTAAAATATCTTAGGATGATGTCAACTTCAGCGAAGCCGGCGTAAGTAATGTTCTTCACAAATGAATAGCAGTTCATCTCGAGATCTGGTTTCTCATAGAAATTTTTTAATGTACTTTGGGGCGTAGATTTCAAAAATGGCAACAATAATTTTTCATAAGAATCGTTTTCGAGATATTCTCAAAAAACTTGGTACTTTTCTCTGTCATTCACCCAACTATCCATCAATATTTATCCGATCTGTATATACCTATTATCATATCATTTGAAAGGTCATATTGTCCTCTTTCCAACGCTATACTGTTTACGCGGATTGGATGAGATTTGATGAAGTTACAGGCGATCAAATTCCAAAAAAAAGTGATTTTTCCGGCATTTTTAAAAAGTCACTAAATTTCAATTGCTACGTTTAATGCCAAGAAAAAACTTATTTTTTTATATTCGTTAATGTTACTCAATATTTATACTAAATTATTTTGAAAATTCATGAATGTTATTGATAAATTATAATAAAACAATATATATATATTTATCTAGTTATATCATTTATTTAAATTTTTTCTCCATATTTTTAAGATTTGAAATGAAAGATCATTCTTTTACGAAAATTTTCAGTATAAATTTGCTCAAATCGGACAAAAAATGTAGAAGTAATTCAAAAATGGATGAGAAAATAAAAGAAGAAAATGTCTATATTTTCACATATTTTATTTATTCCGGTCGAAAATACATGCATTCCAGGTGGGAGATAAATTTCCTTTTCTCATTCATTTTTCAAATAATAATTACAAATAATGAAATGGATATTAAATATAGTTTATATATAGTTATCACTCAAAATGTCTTAAATGTGACGTCTTAAACAAAATTTACTGCTGAAAATGTATCTGGGATAAGATAAATTTTACTGAAACAGAAATTGTTAGACTATAAATATACGCAGTTTGATTGCCTTCTAAGTTTCTATTGTTTCCGCCTAAATTGAAATTCTTGAAAGTAATAAATTAACCGCAATCAAATATTATTACCGCTACCACAATGTACCCAATTATTTCACTTGTAATTATTGAAACGATGCGTTTACTTGCATGTTGTTTCCTTTACGAAGTGAAATGACGAAAAAGAATTTCTGCAGTGTCGACAGCTGCTTATATAGGAAAATTTGTTCCCTTTTTGCACGTTTCAATATCTATAAATTCAATATTTCGTTAATAACTTAAAATTCGTTAAGGTTATTAACAAATTGTAATTTATATTAGCTTTGATTTATAATTTCTCATTTTTTGATAGGAAAATCTCGAATTTTCCGATTTTGTGTGACTTGTAATAATTAAATTTCATTTAATGCCATAACATGGCGACTGTTCATGTTTTCGATTTGTTTTGTCATGTTCCAAACATGGCGCGACGTTTTGGAGACTTTTGCAACTATCTCCCTCTCGCCATGTTCTCTGTCACTCTTATAGTAACAGATAGAATTTTATTTTTTGTGAATATTTATTTATCCGTGTAAAATTTTGCGGCGAAAGTTCGATTCGTCGTGAAATTTTGCTTGGATTTGACACCTGACGTGTCACCGAGATATGAAGTTGACAAGTGCCGAAAGTTTTACTCGAAAGTTGCGTGCGCGAATGTTTTTGTGTTTTTTTTAATAAAAATTAAGTGTCGGAAAGTCAAGAAGGTGAGTGATATTTAATTAATAGAATACTGGATGTGATATTCCAACAAAATATCCACATCCAGTAGTGCAAACAGTGTAGGTTTCACGAAATCACGAGTCACCAGTTGAGGTAAAATTACTTTGGTAAATTTCTTACCTCAAGTGATCGCGATTTATTGTAAAGACACTGTTTACAATAAATTGTGGTTTAGTAATTTTTGTTAATTTTTGATTTGCATGCTTGTTGTTAGTGTAATTGAAAATTGTTGGTTTATCTTTTGTATGATCTTTATTTGCATGTAAATAATGATTTCTTTTCTATTTCAGCTGTAATGTATGACTTGGGAGGTCAGCTGGATGAAGGAGGAATACCTGTGACACCCAGGTAGAGGTAATTTTGTTGAAATATTTATAATTTAAAAAAATGTAATTTTGTTTGATTTCAGGTTCATCGAACATCTACTTATATATGGCAGAAATTAATTAAGGACAGAGTAACTTGGAGTGCCATATTCGCAGCCAAACGGAGCTTTCGAATTCCCGCGGAAGACGGGGACACCCTGAGGTTTGTTAAAACCGAAAAAGGAATAAAATAGTTTAAAAAAAAAAAGTTGAACCGACTTCACAAAAAGCGCTAAAAAGCATAAAATAATTTTTTATTTTATATCTATTACGACATTTTGAAGTCGGTGCAAATTAAACAAACCAAACAACTACAACAAAAGTATTTAATCTTCCTTCCTTTTGATCCCGTGAGCTGAAACGTTCAGGTAGTATTACGTAAATTTTTAATTGTGGTACTGTAGTTGTTTTATTTGTTTAATTTGCACCGACTTCAAAATGTCGTAATAGATATAAAATTAAAAATTATTTTATATTTTTTAGCGCTTTTTGTGAAGTCGGTTCAACTTTTTTTTAAAAAACTATTTTATTTTTCACTTTTTAGTGTCTTCGACTCTATACAACGAAGAAAGAACAACCAATACGGTCCACGCCTTAAAAGTTAGTTATAACCCCCTACCTCACCGCCATTCCACTAAACTTTTTTTCTCATGGTATCAATCAAGGAACATACCCTACCGAACAGAAAAGGAATCATCGAAATCGGTCCACGCATTACGAAGTTACTACCCCTTCCCCTCCCCCACCACCATCATAGAACCAAATTATTCTCCTATTAGCAATGGGGGATCACACTCTATACAACAGCAAAAGAACCATCCAAATCGGTCCATGCGTTACAAAGTTAGGTTCCACCCCCCTTCTCCCACCCCAACCACACCCGCAATTTTTTTTTCGTGCTATCAACCAGGGAGCATACTCTACTCAAAAGAAAGAGAATTATCCAAATCGGTCCCCGTGTTACAAAGTTAGACTACTACTCCCCCCACCCAACCCCCCACCATGGGAAAATTATTCTTCTAATAGCAATGGGTGATCACACTCTATACAACAGCATGGGAACCATCCAAATCGGTCCACGTGTTTCAAAGTTAGGTTCCACCCTCCCCCCCCCCCACCCCAGCAACATTTCTTTTCTAGTAGTATCAACCAAGCATCATATTCTATCCAATAGAAAAAGAATTATCCAAATCGGTCCACGCGTTACAAAGTTAGGTTCCACCCCCACCCCCCACCCTCATCCCTCCAAACATTTTTTTCTCTGGTATCAACCACGGAACATACTCTACCCAACAGAAAAAGAATTATCCAAATCGGTCCACGTGTTACAAAGTTAGGTTCCATCCTCCCCCCCCCCCCCACCCCAGCAACATTTCTTTTCTAGTAGTATCAACCAAGCATCATATTCTATCCAATAGAAAAAGAATTATCCAAATCGGTCCACGCGTTATGAAGTTAGACTACCCCTCCCCCCACCCACACCTTTCGACATAGGACCAAATTATTCTCCTATTAGCAATGGGGGATCATACTCTGTACAACAAAAAAAGAACCATCCAAATCGGACCACGCGTTACAAAGTTAGGTTTCACCCCCACCCCCCACCCCCACCCTACCAAAAATTTTTTTGACATGGTACCAATTGGTGAACATACTCTACCCAACAAAAAAAGAATCATCAAAATCGGTCGACGTGTTACGAAGTTATGCCCGGTCAGACATAAAAAAAAAAAAAATTTTAAAAAAATACGCGTCGAACTTAGAACCTCTGTGTTTTTGGGAAGTCGGTTAAAAATCAGGATGGAACTTTAAGATAAAAAGCGTTTGGGTAACCAAATAAAACTGCGAATCCACCTTTTTATACCCAGATCCATTTTTCTATTCTCAGAACCTGAAAATATTCAAAAAATCAATAAATTTTCAAATTTTTGTATAAATGAACTTATTAAGATCTTAGCCGCCGCTCGGAATGGATGTTCAGAAACAGTTTCCTATATGAACAATGCATTCCAAGAAGTATAAATAGAGCGGCAGCGACTAACCCAATCTCTGCTTTTTCAGTCGTCAAATAATGAGTTTGAGTTAAGGCGATATAGAGCTACTAAGGAAATTTCTCCAGACCAAATTAGTCAAGTGCCTCTGCTGCTTTCAGCACAATTAGACAATGTCATTGTGACACAATTATCAATCTGACATCTTTTAGGTTTATTTCCAATTATAACGAAAATACTATTGCTGATTTCAGCAAGATCCCATTTTATGCTTGACTGAGCATTTTCTTCCCTAATACTATTGCAGTTTTCAGGCCGAAGAGACAAAATTTGGGCCCGGGGGGTACCATATACGGGCCCCCGCGAAAGGAAGTTCGGGTCCGGGACTAAGCGTTTACGGGCCCATATACATTCGAATGAGTGACTTTTAATTTAAAATCTGCCTAGTATATTACACTTTTTCGATCGTAAAACATTTTTTTTTTATATAATTAAAATAGAAAATTTGTTCTGTTGATGACTTAGATGACGTGGCCCCTTTTGAAAGCCCGGGCTCGGGGGGTTTACCCCCTTCGCCCCCCCCCCTCCCGGTGGCCCAGGCAGTTTTCAGCTGTTTGTGCTGTCGTCAGCAAACTCTTTTTAAATAAGAAGTATTAAAATTTTTCCTTATTTTCACATTTTCATTTTTTGAGATTTCCTTTGGATTTCTTTTATTATTTTTTGATTTCTTTCTAAATTTTTTTAATTTTTTATATTTATAAACCAAAAAGCATTTTAAAAATATCATTATCAGAATCGATTTCATTAAAACCAACAAAGCGTACACCAAATTTCGATCCTTCGACTTGGATTTAACTTTATATCTATTACGACATTTTGAAGTTGGTGCTAATTAAACAATGAAAACAACAACAATAAATTAAAGCATTTAATCCTCTTTTCTGAAGAACCAGTGAGCTGAACTGTTGAAATAGTTTTATATAGTATTGTGCTTACGTAGTTATTTGCTAATGTGACGTTAGTACGGCAACGCCTTACTTTATAATTCGAGGCCCACTTTTGATGATGCGCTCATCAAAAGTGGGCCTCGCATTACAAAGTAAGGCGACAGCTTCTTTCCGTAGTCATTCTGGTTCCATATTATTTTTCAGTGAACCAATGAGGAAACGTATTTTGTGCAACAGATCAAAATTGGTACACGCCTTACAAGATTAGGTGCCACCCTCCTGCCACCCCAACCTAAGAACGATGTTCTTATGACAGACTTGGCGCAAGATCCTCTATTAAGAAATTACTGAATCATCCAAATCGGTCCTAACTTCTAATACTGTAGGCGTTTAATTCATTTGAATGACTTTGCGGCAGCTTGACGGTGGTGCCGTCAGCTAACTTAACGCATGCCTATACTTGGCTGGAGGAACTGAAGTTTTAGGTTTGGAACAAAGCTTTGATAAGTTCATTTGTATATTTTTTTGATAAGTAAAGACAAGTTTCAGCAAAAGTACTACTTCATTACGCAAGCAAGCATTTGGCATTTTTGTCTAATTGAAACGAACAATAAAATAGTTTTTAAAAAAAAAGTTGAACCGACCTCACAAAAAGCGCTAAAAAGCATAAAATAATTTTTAATTTTATATCTTTTACGACATTTTGAAGTCGGTGCAAATCAAACAAACCAAACAACTACAATAAAAGTATTTAATCGTCATTTCTTATGATCCCGTAAACTGAAACGTTCAGTTAGTATTAGGTATTATTTTCAATTTTGGTACTGTAGTTGTTTTATTTGTTTAATTTGCACCGACTTCAAAATGTCTTAATAGATATAAAATTAAAAATTATTTTATACTTTTTAGCGCTTCTTCTGAAGTCGGTTAAACTTTTTTTTTAAAAACTATTTTATTTTTCACTTTTTAGTGTCTTCTACTCTATACAACGAAGAAAGAACCATCCAAATGGGTCCACGCGTTAAAAGTTACTTTTAACCCGCTACCTCACCCCCATTCCACTAAACTTTTTTTCTCATGGTATCAATCAAGAAACATACTCTACCGAACATAAAAGGAATCATCGAAATCGGTCCACGCGTTACGAAGTTACTACCCCTCCCCCACCTCCACCATAGGACCAAATTATTCTCCTATTAGCAATCGGGGATCACACTCTATACAACAGCAAAAGAATCATACAAATCGATCCACGCGTTACAAAGTTAGGTTCCACCCCCTTCTCCCACCTCCACCCGAGCAACATTTGTTTTCTCGTAGTATCAACCAAGGATCATATTCTACCCAAAAGAAAAAGAATTATCCAATTCGGTCCACGCGTTACGAAGTTAGACTACCCATCCTCCCCATCCTCACCTTTCACCATAGGACCAAATTATTCTCCTATTAGCAATGGGGGATCATACTCCATACAACAGAAAAAGAACCATCGAAATCGGACCACGCGTTACAAAGTTAGGTTCCACCCCCACCCCCACCTCCATCCCCCCCAAAATTTTTTCACCTGGTATCAACCACGGAACATACTCTACCCAACAGAAAAAGAATTATCCAAATCGGTTCACGCGTTACAAAGTTAGACTACCCCTCCCCCCTCCCCCCACCATAGGCCAAATTTTTTTCTCCTATTAGTAATGGGGGATCATACTCTGTACAACAAAAAAATGACCATCCAAATCCGACCACGCGTTACAAAGTTAGGTACCCCCCTCCCGCGTCACCCCCCCCCCCCCTCCAAACCACTCACCACCACCGCCACATGACCAAAATTTTTTTTGACATGGTACCAATCGGTGAACATACTCTATACCCAACAAAAAAAGAATCATCAAAATCGGTCGACGCGTTACGAAGTAATGCCCGGTCAGACATAAAAAAAAAACCAAAAAAAATACGCGTCGAACTTAGAACCTCTTTGTTTTTGGGAAGTCGGTTAAAAAATGAGAACCAACCGCTGCGTCCACTGTTATTCTTCCTAGCTTGTTTTACGCATGGTTGCATGCATTCAAACTAAAACATAATGCATTTCATTTCTTTTCTTTTTACCCATTAATAGTCTTAAAAACATTTCGTAATGGAAAAGAATTCAGTTAATTATCAAAAGAAGTAATCTGTAACAAAAACTACGGGAAAATATTATTAAAAATAAACCGTAACAAAAACGGACGGAAAGATTACTAAAATAATATATCGCTATTAAATATAATCGGATTAATTATTAGTGAAATAAAATAAAACCATAATGCATTATACTGATTTAACATATTTTCTACCAAAACGTTTTTACCTTTTGAATTTGTACTGGCAAATTGACTAGATTCACTTAAGCTCAAGTTGTTCTCTTGACAGTTTGTGATAATCTTAAGAGCCCGCATGTAAATATAAGGAGAAGCTCAATCTGCTCGAGCATTTACCCCAGGTGTCTTGCACTTTTATGCAAATACCACTTGAAAATCAGCACGTGTTTATTATTTCTTAAGGACATGAACTGCTGCTCGTAGCAATATAGTTTTTCATTATATCGTAGAATACACAGGCTATTGATCCCCTGGTGTATACAACTTGTAGAGGATTTTCCTATAATAAATATAAATAGTAGGTTGGTTAAATTTATAATAAAACAAACCTGAATTAGCATAAAGGAGCAATATAGTAAGTGTAAAAAACTAAAACATACCAAGGCAAAAAAAGCAAGAACTTATGTGTAACCTATGCATGGATAAGGCGAATCGAACTTCAAAATTTAGTCTAAAGCCACAATGCAAATACATAACTTGTAAAAAATGAATTAAAGTAAACTGACACAAATAACAAGAAAAAATAGAAATAAGAATTAATTAAAAACCTGGTAATAAGATTGCTGATTTGTAGGTATTATATTGAAAACATTAATTGAGAAAGTTTTAATCTGTTTACATTAAATTGGAACTACATATTCGACTTTAGGTATATGGGGTTACTCTACAGCTTTTTATTGGTAGTTTTCCCGATTTTGCCGATACATTTATAAAACTGTCTAAAGAAACTTTTATCAGGAACTCAAAAGTTAAACTCTCTTGATCCATTAAGGGAGTATCCTCATTAGAAAAATTTTGTTTTAAATTATTTTTTGCTTTTTTAGTATTCTAATCATGTTCTGAATATACGTTTAAAATTGGATGACGAAAGTCAACTCCGAGAAAAAGTTACAGCCATATATACTATTATAGTATTATCAAACAAGATCATTTGAAGGTCAAGTCGATTTTTTTAAATTGGACCCCATATTTTTGACCACGGAAATGAAAAGAGAGGAACATTTTAAGTTCAGACATGTCATTGAAAATAACCAAGACAAAAGTTTATATTACTTTAGAAAAATGACAGTAAAGGCAAGATCGATCGATGACGAGGCTAGTTGAGCAACTAAACAACATAATTTAGATGAATTACGTGCTAGAATAATTTACGAAATGAAAGCAATACCTCTATGTTCCAAAGTGCTATCCAAGCTTTTTGCATCAGACTAGCACATTGTAAAACTACTGAAGGAAAACATTTTGAACATTTGTTGTAAGCCTGACTTATCTTGCCTCAACTGGCCGCGTCATCGATTGATCTTGCCAAACCCGTCCATTAAAAGGTTTGGCAAATTTTTTAAATTGAAATTATAGCTAACTTTACGACTTACTAAGTGTTGAGTTATAATGTCAAACTTTTCGAAGATATTGCATTAAACATAAATTTTTCAAATTTTAAATACATACGTTTTCACAAAACTTATTGAACCTATTGCCACGATCACGTTTAAACGGATAGATCTTTTTGCCCAAAGTTTTCTGCATATTGTTCAAAAATATGATATTTAGTCCTCTTACTAACAAAATTGTGAAAAAATTTTTTTTCATTTCTTTTAACCGAAAATCTTTGAAAAAATCCATTTTTTGAAAGTTTTCTTTCGGCAAGTTACATATTTCCGGCTTTTGTTACTAAGAGGATTGCTTTCAGTCCAACACTTTAAGATGATTTTCGTTTTTATTTTACATCACTGGAGAGGGCACTATCATGCCAAGAGCGTTGTCTGTGGCGGGCTTTCTAATAAAATAACGTTACTAATAAGAAAAAAATTTTTTTTTCACACACTTAAGATTATATTCTTTATTATGTAAAAGGTCTTTTCAATGTTACAATAGAACTTCCAAGATAATAAATCCTTAAGTTTGTGGGTGTTTTTACTCGCCAGATGAGTATACCCCCTTAACTCCTTCTGTAGCACAGGGTGTCTCTCCACCTTGTCTGGTTCTGCGCCAACGCCTTTAACTGTGGCCAAAATTCGTTTATCTGGGTACATTCCTTCTCTACGGATCTTCTCTACCTATTTCGCGGTCGTCAAATTCGGCGACTTCCTTGGATCCCGTGTGGGTTCTAATCTAGAGCCTGCTGTGCGATGTTGTTTGGCTCTTTTATTGGTGTGGCCATGCCCACTTTCGCCTGCGAATAGAGAATACTGGTGTCTAATACGTATTGGCCAAAATTTAATAATACCAGAAATATCTCAATATTTTTCCTTATATTTTCCACGTGTCTATCGCTTGCTTGTGTTGTTTAGCTGAGCAAATTTATCATTTTTTGACTTCAGTATTTTCGGTTATAGGGAGTGCGGCAGGTTATCCTTAAATCAATTGCTAAAAAAAGTTACATTTTTCCCCATTTATATTTTATTAACAATATTCTTGTTTGATGAGTCTTGGAAAATAAGTATAACTTTGCCAAATTTCAGGTTACTATGTTGGACGATTTTTGAGATAAATGTCTGTGACGGGCTGACGGATATACACAAGAGTGATCTTATAATAGATTCGAACTTACACCATTCGAAATAATAGTTTTTTGCGGTTTTGCCTCCAGGTCAATTTATTATTATATAGATTTATATAACATTTATCAATAACTGACGAGGGCTGTTCAAAAAGTAATGATAATAGTTACCTTTGCTGAAAATATGTTGCAAGGGGTAGTAATACTACATTCTATTAGCCATCTACAACGATCAGTTTCAAGTTGATCGGCGCAGTGAGTGAAAGTATGCGACGATTCGCCTTACTTGTGTTAGCTACTTGCCTACCATTTCTAGCATAGATAGGAAGTTAGAGCAACGTTGAAACGTATAATTTCTGGAAGAACCGAAAAGACGCGTATGAATTATTATGAGCAACGGTATATGATGAACATGTTATTCATCAGATGATGTTAAAACCATTTGTGCATTTTCTTAAAATAGAAATTCAATACGATTTTTTAAAGTAGAAAATGCATGAATTCATGATAGAATATTAATCGCATTAGTAATAGCTTACAAAAAAAAACATAGTGACCAGTTTTATACTATGTTAGTGAGTTGAAACACACTACAAAATGAAAATTTCATTTGTATATAACTTGAAAATAACAATATTTTTAAACTAAAATTTTTTATGTGATATAGAATCTATTAACGTAATAAAATATCGTGACTGATGATAAAATATATTTCTAATTTTTTTGCAGCTATACTTATTTTCGAAAATAGCTAATTTTTCAGGGAATCTATGCATTTATTATTTTTGTGTTTTTCAGGTTATAACTTGTTGTTCTTTGTTTATTGCTGTTATATATGCTAGCACTAGTTATTCAGTCAGATACAACAGATGAAAACGAAAACGGACAGCTGCCTAACGCTGCAGCGAAACGTAGTAGACCATCAAAACTGCTTTTAATATATCTAAACTTTTTCCACAATAAAAAACCATTTTATTAGTTTTTCAGAAAATAAATTACTGCCTTTTGGGTTTTAATAAAAATACACAACTCATAATGCCAAAAAAAACATGTTTTTCCTACCTAAAAATGTGTAAGTGAATGTGTCATTAAGAAGATAACATATTCTGAAAGTTCTGTCGGTAGCCCATGAAAAAATTGGAGTTTCTTCAGAAAAAAAATTTGGATATTTGACAATGAATTTGAAAAAGATGCACAACTCGTCGGTATCGGCTTTATTAAAAGAAAAAAATACATTAAAACTAAGACAAATAATTCAATTAATTAAATTCATACTTTTACAAATAAAATATCTCGAATATAAGATGAAAATAAAAAAAGGAAAAATAAAAGCCATTAAGGGTACGTTTTTTCTGTAAAAGAAAAGAAAAACCAAATTAATATAATATCAGAAAGATTTATTTAAAATTTACACAACTTTGACTTTGACTTTAATTTACCCATTGTTATAGCCAACAACGATGACGATGATTTCCTTCCCTCATGTTATACCACAGCTATGGATTCTCAACTTCTTGATGACATCTCTTCCTCTGGTTTGCACCAAATGGGTGATGTAAAAAACTCTATGAGAAGGCATTTGGATCCTTTGTTCTATTCTGATTCAAACATCACTTTATTCGAATTAGTAGCTATTGAGCTATCCGCTATTGATGGTTTTCATAAGCACATCTTCGACTCCTTCTGGTATGATGGTACTAGTATTGCGTATCCCAATTTAGAGCACACTGCTTCTGACTTTAAAAGATCGAACTTCACTCACATAACTTCTAACTTCCTTTAAATTGATTTTTCGGCATTGCCGGATAATAGTGATATTGCTTTTAAACAAAATTTATGATTTATTTTATTCGTTTGTTCCATTAAAAAGGATATGGTCTACCTGCTCGTCTCCCCGTGGTATACCGCCGAACTTCGCAACCTTAGGAACAGGAAGAACGAACTTTGAAAAAATTACTTGCGTTGTAATGGCGCAGTAGTTTATTCTGAACTTTGAGGTATATTATTGCTCTAGGGTAAAGTCAGGAAATATGCCTCAATAGGGTAAAAGCCTAAATTTATAACCAGCTAACTTCCGCCCGTAAAAAAATCATTCGCTTTTCTTTTTCATAAGACCATTAGCTCCATCCAATACCTCACTTTATACGCGAGGAGTTGCGCGTATCCGAGAGTGTCAGAGAGGACCGAAGGTTAAAGTGACAGCGAAAGTTCGCCAGAATAATTTTATAGCATTTTTTATCGCACTGTAACTCTTCATTATAAGAGTAAGTCAATTTTTTTTTTGTTATATACGTAAGGAGTAGTGTGTCTAGAACATATCTAAGCAAAAACAGCGTGCGCGGGCTTTAAAAAATCAAAAATTCACACTTAAAATTGCTTTACCAGTCTAAATGATGCATTCTATTTCGGAAAATTATATTTTTATTCGGAAGGCCATGTAACGACTTTTACAAATCAATAAAGATCAACGTTCTACGGCAATGGTGACGACAAAAAAGGTATGATTACGATTTTTTTTAAATCCTTTAGCACGATAATTACTTATACCAGGAATAATAATTTGGTGAAGTTTGAACAAAATCGAGGAAATCGAATTTTTTCATCTGGTAGAGGATTTTTGCCCCATTTATATTAGGAACTTTATCGGCAAAACGGACTTTAACGTTTCCTAACAGTGGTATATAAACAAATATACTCTATACAACAAAAAATGCGTCCTCCCTCCTTTGGCTCCAAAACTAGAGATGTGTTATTAACTTAACTTCCGACCATTCCTATCCAACATAGCTCTCAATGCGTTACTAAGTTATACCCTGACATAAAAAAAAGTACGGGTCGAAATACGGTTGGAAGTCCGTTAAAAAATGAGTGGTTAGATCAATCTCACTTTTCAGATTGAAATTATGTAATTTTGGATAAAACCAGGACCGGCGACTGGGGTAGTAACTAGGTGATTTCCCCCAGGCCCGAAGGGGTCCATACATTTTCAGAAGTACTTTTATTTTTTTTTTTTAAAGAAAACTTATTTTCGTAGAAAACAAGTACGAAGAAAATATTCAGGGCCCTCGAATTTTTTCAGGGCTTCAGAATTTGAAGGGCCCTAGTACTTGTAACAGAATTCTATGTAATCGATGGATTCACATTCTTCGTCCTTTTTGGCTCTCGCCCTACTGACGGCCAAGATAAAAAAAATCCGTCAATATAACCTGCCATCGGAACGTGTGATAAAAATTAAATTCAAACATGCAACATCCATCTTCTTCTCACCGCATATATTTAATTCTTACTCTTTTTGCTTTTAAATAAAATAATACTTTATACCTACTACTTTTGCTTTTTCACAAAACAAACCAGCAACTAGGTATATTACATACGTTTTTATCACTTTTTCGAGCAATATTTACAAATATTTCTGAATAGACAAAAACAATTTCATTTTATGCATTTTCATACATATCAGCTGTTAAAATGATGGGTTCAAAGTTACGTTTCTATATCCAAACATTCAAAGTTTCATTATTCATATTTTATACTTTCAGAAATATGCGAGAAATTAGATTATCAAAGTTTTTGTTCAAATTTCATCAAAAATTCAATTTTAACAAATTTTTTTCAACAAGGGGAGCGTACATAGTCACCCCCGGATAATCGTTAAATACGTAAGAAAGTCCTCTTGAAAACGTTAAAGACTAAAACTTTATTCAGTGTGAGTTCAATAATGTTTGATAGCAACACTGGAATAACAGAAAACAAGGGAAGACAAATTAACATTAAAGTATGTAGAACTTTATCGGATGTTATCTACTAATTTAATGACAAGCAGCTTTCTGCTTTATACAAACTACTTCAGAAGAAACCTGTTGGATATCTCTATTATCTGCAGAGAATTTCCTTCATGCATCCCTCGCATCTCACCATAATAAATGCTACTCAAATTATGATATTGAATTGTTTTCGTTTTTCTGCAGATGTAAAGAGTAACGTAGGCTTATAGCAATTTTCACATTTCGCTTTGCAATGCCAATCCCATGCAAATTTTTCAAATGCATTATATCAAACTTAAACTTTTGAGAAGACCCAGCAGCACAACTGCAATATACACGTTTTCCACTAAGGGAATCTGAATAAACTTTCTAGCATACATATCTTATTTCTGAGGAGGTGTTATATATAAATAAGTTCCTATTAGTCGATTGTTAAGATGTTTTTTTCGACTTGAAAAATGTAATAAAAATATCACGTTTTTAAGCAGCAGCAATACCTGGCATGAACATGCAATTCTTGAACTGGAAAACTTTGATTTTCTGTATACTCTCTGTAAATGCGCATATGCGAGAATGGAACATCAACGAATGCTTACAAATCCAACAGCACAAAACAGTATAAAAGCGGGAACGCTAAGTAAAAGATTTATTAGTGCTCTGTAGATCCTTCTTAATACGGTTCGAGCAACAAGTTATTGAAATTAACAAAATTATTTGAGAACTCAATATTAAAAGTATTTTAAAGTGAAGTGTGATAGACGGTGCTATAATGGAAAATAAACGTGTTGAATTTATTGACTTGCCGAAAACAAGAAATTCAATTTCGCCAAGCCGCCGGCGGACAGTTGATTTCTTGAAAAATTTAAGTCGTCGCTTGGGCCGTCGAGAACAAGACGATTTAATTTACAACAGTGAGGAAGACTTGAGGACTTTTTCGTCAGATTCGGGATCTTCGAACACCTTGAGAAGCAACGCAAAAGATTGCCACAGATCCAGCATCGATTTGTCGAGTGAAGAAGACGACTCAAACAGTTTTAACAGTGATTCAAAACCATCAAATGATAAACACAACTCGAAATGTAGATTATCTATATCATCATTAACTAAAGCTCTACAGGATTTGTCACCTTTAAACAAATCGCTGTTCTGCAATAATGCCTCCCTAAATCAACCAAACTCTAGTAAAGTTAAAAAACAACCTCAAAGGATACTAAGGCAACCTGTGAGTTACGTTTATCTTAAAGGAATTTCCGGCCTTCCAACAAAAAGAGTTCCAAGATCATCTGTGTGTTGTCAGTATGCAGTTCGATAAAGCATTTTTTTTTGAGAAATTTATTTTGTACTAAATACTAAGTAAAATAAGTTTATTGTTATTTAGTGAATAGAAAGAAATGATCTGTTAACATTCAAGAGTTCAGAGGAATTAGAACTGATTTGATCTAATTGATTTATTTAAAATTTGTTGTGCCTTTAATGTATTTATTTTGGATAAATTTACTTTTTTTACTTTAAAAATAAAACTAAAAATTTAAAGAAGGTTTTGCATTTTCAATAAATTGACTTCAATTTTAAGATTAAAACATCTTAACTAATATTTCAATGGCCTCTAAGGAGTAGGAGATGGAAATTTTAATGTTTTCAGTGGATTCTAGTATGATTTTGGATTGTCCTACAAGTCGATTCTTTTATTTCTAGTTAGTTGGTCGGATTACTATATAAAATTAAGGGCATTCTGCGAATAACACAATTCTGTGTTATTTAAAATCGTGTGCTTCGAAACTTGAGATTAATACCTAAATGTATAACTTGCTCCAAATATTAATTTACAAAGAAATCAGAATACAAATATTTAGTTACCAGATTGTTGTAACTCGTCATTGGTGCCAACGAAAAAAGTTATATAAATAGCGTGTTATACTTATATCGTCGGAATTGACTATATTATTACGATTTTTTGTATAAATTAATTAACGTGTTGTTCGCGCGTTGCCAGCAATCTCCATAACACATAACATACAGCTTTATTCCACTTAAAAACTTCGACCGGTAATCACCTTTTAGTATTTACACTCTGTTAACGCCATCGTGTACTACAATGTTCTAGAAAATTGCCTAAGCTAATGGACGGGAATGGAGAACAAGAAAATTCAACCTAACTCCCTAATCACAAAATAAAGTGATTCCGCTGTTAAAGTTTTGATAGAATTTTAATGAAATTCAAATATTGAAATTCCATCGATTGAGTTTTTACATGGAAATGTGAATTTACGCTTCTGCATGAGAAAGCAGAGTTTCCATGTTAAATTTTATCCCATGCAGGAGATATGCCTTCAACTATAAAATATTTCTGTATTACGAGGACTTAGTTAGCCGAATTTGACGAACCAAAAATAATTACAGAGAGGTTTTGGTACTATATTTAAGGGAATTATTCAAGACTACATATACAAAAACGTACAGTCAAACACATCGTATACTAATGGATTCCCGTTTTTACCAACATGTTATAGATGCACTTAATAAAGCCTGGCTAGAACGCAATTATAAAAACTATGTTGGGGTGTATAGTAAATACATTTTGTGATGCGTCTACAAATACAAGCCAGAGGCAAGCTCAATTTTAAAAGTATGATACTTCCGTAAATTCCAGTACTTACTAACATCAGGTACCTAACAATGTGTTGCAGATATTTTTCAATGTGTCTACTCTTTTGTCTTAGAACAATGTTTTATAACTGATTTTAGAATTCTTTAAGAAATTCAATTAGGTATAGTTCAATTGCAAAAAGATTCAAATGAATTGGTTGATCGCTCGAAACGCTAGACGATCAAACGTCTCGAAAAGTACCCAGATAGAAAGCGTATGACGATCATAATATTCTGGAAATTAATACTGTAAAATTGACGTCAAAATTTAAGCAAAAAGTAGACTATCAATTATTTCCAGCAATATAAAGTATTGTATATTCTCACATATTGGCGGTATATTGACGATTGTTATTAAATATTATAAATATAATAGTATTTATTGCCGTTAAAATGACAGTCTATTGTCAGCAAAGTATACTGACTATTTATGATAACAAAATGCCGTCTTAAGGAGACAGTAAATGTTGTTGTCCATTTTCTATCATTATATCAGCTATTTTATTCTAGAAATTTTCTAGAATAAAATAGCTGATATAATGATAGAAAATGGACAACAACATATACTGTCTCCTTATGACGGCATTTTGTTATCATAAATAGTCAGTATACTTTGCTGACAATAGACTGTCATTTTAACGGCACTAAATACTACAAGATTAAATCGGGCAATAAATGGTCAATTTGTTGACAAATACTTCTGAATTTACTTGACAATGTTAAGTCCGTGCGCGAGACGAAGTTTACCCAGAACATACGGTTGTTTGGCGGTTGACGGTAATGTTTCAGATTCGAAAAATAATCTTCCAACATTCAGAGATCAGCAAGTTACTCCGCAAGAATTCAAAAAAGTGATGTGTAACGTTTTCAAATAATATCAAAAATTAAATAGAAACTATCAAATGAGTGTACATAATTAAAAATTCATAGGAGTTTGTTTTTTATGATATAAAATATTTTAATGGTGCATCATGTAAACATTGGTTATATAAGTTAAAAACACAGAATGTATTATTAATTAATAATATAAATTCAATTATAATTGAATATTAATATTTTATTAATTTTTAATTTACTAGCAATCTGTGGGAATCGTATGCTGTTAAGGTTAGATTATACTGTCCGGTTGTCGACAATTTGCCCGAATACGGATCGTCATTATATATTTGGCATTTGGCAGAATACAGATCGTCATTATATATTTGGCATTTGGCAGAATATTATACCAGCTTTAAATTCTATAATTTTAACTTCAAAATGCACCGTCATCCAGTCGGCAACATTGCCGACTATTTTACCGATTTATTCTGGTATTTTGACGTTAAATTGTCAGACATTTTCTATCTGGGTATTGTTTCAAATATAAAATATGGTTATAACTGACAACAGATTACGTTAAAAAGGCCATTGGAGGTTGCAGAACAATCTCAACCGTTTGGGAGTTACAGGGTGATTCATATATTTCAGTTTTTCATGGTATGCACATTACTTTATTATTTTTATCTTTTGATCTACCTAACATAGCGACATCAAAGAAACGCTAAAAAACTAATACCCCAATGACCTTTTCAAAAATGTCAACAATTCGCACTGCAGGTACAGTCACGGCCAAAATTGAGAAAAAATGTTTTGAAATTACCACAATTTCAGCATTTTCCAAAATTTTCTCCGAAATTTATGTTATTAGTATACCTTTTTATAATTTTTATTGGATTGCCCGTCTTATTACCTTTCCAAAAAGGTGCAACATGGCAAGGTAGACACAGAATTAGAAAAACCGCATTTTTAGAAATATCTGACTTGCACTTTAGGTAGCAAATTCTTTAAGTAAGCAAAATTGTTATGATAAATGGTCGAAAATGTTGGTTTTGGGTTAACAGGTAATTAGTTTTCATTATTGCTGCAAAAAAGTTATATAAATGTTGGTGTAATTTTGTTTTATTGCCGATATTAGCATGTGTTAGCCACAATTCACATCTTTGTATCCTGGCGTTTTCTTACTCGTACCTGATGAAAATTTTGTTTAGCAAAAGTTAGCAAATAATGGCAGAATTTAGTTTTGAGGAATACGCGGATATTATTTACATTTATGGTGTAGTAGACGGAAACGAGATAGTGGCTGTACTGGAATACCAAAGGAGATTCCCAAACCGGCGAGCGTCCCAAAGAGGGGTATTTACACGGACTTTCCGAAGGTTAAGAGAAACAGGAAGTGTAACTTCACACGACAGGGAGACACGACCCGAAACTTCGGAAACTTCTGCCGACGTCGAGCAGCAAATAATCATCATCGTGAGCCAGGACCCTGAGAAGAGCACGAAACGAGTCGCAAGGTTAGTAGGAGTGTCGTCATCTAAGGTTTGGAGGGTTATTCATCGAGAGCGATCATATCACCATCACCCAGTTCAATGACTACTAGAAGGAGATTCCGAGAGAAGACTGGAATTTAGCATTTGGCTTCTGGAACGCGACATTGACGACAGGGCGTTTCTGGACGGAATTGTGTGGACGGCTGAATCTCAATTCACCAGGGATGGTATCACGAACTTCCATAACCTTCATACCTGGTCGGAAACTAACCCACGCAGGACAAAGGTGACCTCATTCCAGCAGAGATTCAGTGTCAATGTTTGAGCTGGTATCATCGGCAAACATTTGGTAGGAACATTCATTTTGCCGCCAGTGCTTAATAGTGTAATTTATGCGGACTTTTTGGACAATACACTACCAGATCTAATAGAGGCGAACCCTATGGATAATCTTAAGGAAATTTTTCACCAACACGATGGAGTACCAGCGTATACCGCTAACATTGTGAAGAAAATACTAAGTGGAAAATGTTCTAACCGCTGGATTGGAGGAGGTGCACAAATTCCTTGGCCTGCTAGATCTCGAGACCTTACCCCATTGGAGTTTTTCTTGTGGGGAACAATGAAGGATGAAGTTTATTCAAGCCCTGTTAACACTAGGGATGATTTAGTTAGCCGAATTGGGAGTGGAGCGACGAAAATACGGGAGAGAGAAATACGGCTTAAACAGGGACTTAGAAGGAGATTGTTGGCATGCATCCAAAGTGACGGTGGACATTTTGAACAGCTTTTGTAAGTTACTAAGGGTCATTGTATTACATTTTGAATTTAATAAAAATGATTTTTGAGTTAATTTGAGTTTAATTTTTTTAAATTTGTTGATTTTTATAATATTCTCCGATAGGATTTCTACGTATAAATTTCTAAATACTTTCCCTACGTGGACATCTTGCACCTTTTTGGAGTGGTAATAAGACGGGCAATCCAATAAAAATAAAAAAATGGTATACTAATTACATAAATTTTGGAGAAATTTGCTGAAATTTTGGTAATTTCAAAACATTTTTTCAATTTTGGCCGTGACTGTACCTGCAGTGGTAGTAGTCAGATCAACATTATTGACATTTTTGGAAAGGTCATTAGGATAGTAGTTTTTTAGCGTCTGTTTGATGTCGCTATGCTGGGTAGATCAAAAGCTAAAAATCAAAGAGTAATGTGCATACCATGAAAAACTAAAATATATGTATCACCCTGTAATTCCCAAACGATTGAGGTTGCCCCCCCCCCCTGCCACAATCTTTTGTTTATATAGGTGAGATCTATCACCCCACTCATTTTGGTACGTCACATCTGAAACACCCTGTATAGCAAGAATTAAGTTCATAACATAAGAAAATGTACAAAAATAAGAATTAATTAGAATTAAGAAATAAAAATTATGCATGTATGTAACTTTGGGGTTGTATAAAATATTTTAAAGCCTTTGTCTTGAAGTTCCCGAGACCAACCGTCGTGCGAACATGTAAAGGAAGATCATTCCAAAGTCTAACTCCATGTACAAAGAAAGTACGTGAGCTAAACAATGTTCGGAATCTTGGCAGGAGTAATAACTTAGTGCGACGCGATAAAAGAAACCTAATATGTTCTCTCTCTGATAAGGAGGGGAAAAATTATTAATAATTTTAAACATCATAACACACAGTCTAAAAATAAGGTAAGTATTAAACTGACAACAAAATTTTTTCCTGAAAATGAATTAAACGCAACATTAAGTTTTCTCCTGGATGCACTATCGATGTTACAATAAATACAATCAGCATAAGTAATAATTGGTACAAGTAAACTCTTAACTAGACGATCGAGTAATATACGTGGGGTACACCTTGCATGACGCCATAAGCCTCTTAGCGCACCATAGACTTTTGAGACAGGAGCATCAATATGATTATGCCAAGACAACCCTGCTTTAATGTTAATTCCCAAATTTTTCACCACACTCATATATTCAATGGGTATATCGTTCAGATACAAAAGTGGTTCACTTGAAGTGTCAATAATCTTATTAAAAAGAATGCATTGTGTTCTTTTCTGGATTCAGTAAAAGCATATTAGTTCTCGCCCAAGAACTAATTCGAGATAGGTCAAAATTCAACTTTGCAACATTAGTAGCAATATTATCAACAGGACAAGGTAGTAACAACTGGACATCATCAGCATAAATTACCATAGAACAGTATTTAGAAATCCCAACTATATCATTAATATATAAAACAAACAATAATGGGCCAAATATCGACCCTTGTGGAACACCAGAATGTAGTGGTAACAAATTACAGCAACATGAGTCGACTGCAGTTGTTTGACTTCGATTTGTTAAATAAGACAATATGAAATTAGCTGCAGAGGTGGACAAATTATGTTGACTTAATATTTTGTGGTATAGTATATAATAATCAACAGAGTCAAATGCTTTGGAAATGTCAAGTAAGCATAGAATTGTGCAGTTTTGGGATTCCACATTACATCGAACAGATTCAGTTAATTGTAATAGAGTAGAGACTGAACTGTGTTCAGGTCTAAAGCCAGATTGTTGTTTGGCAATTAGACTATGCTCATCTAAATAAAACCTTCATTTGACCATATAGAAGGCGTTGAAGAATTTTGGAAAGAACCGGGAGATTACTTACAGGGCATTAATCTCGTAGTTCTAAAAGCTGTGCTTTTTTTTTAATTAGTATAACTTTAGCACACTTCCATTGATGTGGGAATGAGGAGGACATGATAACAGTATTAAAATTATGCACAATAGGTTCCACAATACCTGGCAAAATAAGTCTAAGTAAACGATCGTCAATTTTGCCAAGTGCAATGGAAATCGACTTAATAGATTTGAAGGAAAGTATCACCTCATCTGGAGTAACATTTCTAAACGAGAACTGATCAATACCACGATTAAGTGAATCAGTATTATAATTAGAGTCATTATGAGGTTCGTTAAGGGAGGAATTAACAAAATAGGCATTAAGTTCGTCAGCATCTTATTTTTATTTATTTATTTATGTAACTAAATTAACTTACTATAACATAATAATACAATTATATACAAGCTATAATATAATCGAATGCATTAAAAAGATTGGTGATAATACCATTCAAAATCTCCACTTGGTCATCTACGTGAGGAGTTGCATAAATATATCCCCAATTAACGGAGTTCAAAGCCATCGTCAAACTACTCATATCAACCGCAGCTATGTTTCTAACAATCCTATCAATAGCTCTAGGTAAGTGAAACCCAGAGAAACAAGCAAGGTTAGCATGGTGATCGCTAAGTACAGGCAACAAAATCTCAGTCTGAGAAAGAATAGCATCCACCCTGTTAGTTATAACTAAGTCCAATAAGCTGTATCCATTTTCATGATACGTAGTTGGATCCGAGTTGATAACATGAAGCCCAACGTTTCTTCTAATGCAACTAGAAAATCCTTTTTGACGACTTACTTTATTTAATCTGAATGCTATGTACTCCGGTATAATTTTGCAATCCACCACATCCGAGATTTTACTAATCATTTCCCTGACGTTTTCATTAGGCAATAAAGGTATTCAATACAATAACACATCTTTGCTTTTTTAATTTCTTTCAATAGAATCAATATGATTTTCAAGGCCAGCTACACGACCCTCAAGTGAAAACACCTTAGATTTCATTTCACTCACTGATTCACCCAGCAGCTTAATTGAATCACTAATTTCGGTGGATAATTAAATTTCTATAGCTTTGAGCTTGGCATCAACATATTGTTTGAGGGAATCCATGAGTGATTTAATATCTGCAGCAGGCACCGGCCCATCAGAAGCAGAATGACTAGTGCCTGATATATTAAAGAAAATAAAATCACCACCAAGAGCAATAAAAAGCAAGAACTATTCATTAATTATCTCAGGGAAAAAATAGAAGAAGCTTCACGGTACCAAACTAGCTAATTACATTAAAAAAATGCAAATAAATCGGGGCAAACTACTGAACGATCTACTCTGCCGCCATACTTGTTCAATACTTTAATTTTTGTGCGACAAGAAGAGGCGATGGCATACCTTTCGAACCTCATCCCCCATTTTCTCTGCCTCAGCCTAGCCTGCCAGCATGCCATCCTCCATCATCACTATTTATATTTAAATTTCAACTATACAATTTTTCCCTTTTTCAATGTTTTTTTTAAAATCATCTTCAATTTTATCATTCCGCTTTTTAACCGACTTCCCAAAAACAAAGAGGTTATAAGTTCGACGTGCATATTTTTTATTTTTTTTTCTGACCAGGCACAACTTCGCAACGCATTGACGGATTCTGATCATTTGTTGGGTAGACTATGTTCACCGATTGGTACCATGTCAATGGAATTTTTGGAGGGGTGGGGGTGGGGGTGTAACCTAACTTTGTAACGCATGGACCGATTTGGATAATTCTTTTTCTGTTGGGTAGAATATGTTCCCTGGTTGATACCACGAGAAAAAAAAATGTTGGTGGAGTGGGGGCGGAACCTAATTGTGTAACGTGTGGACCGATTTGGATTGTTATTTTGCTGTTGTATAGAGTGTGATCCCCCATTTCTAATAGGAGAATAATTTGGTCCTATGGTAGGGGGTGGGGGAGATGGAGTAGTCTAACTTCGTAACGCGTGGACCGATTTCGATGATTCTTTTTCTGTTGGGTAGAGTATGTTCCTTGATTGATAGCACGAGAAAAAAATTTTTAGTGGGATGGACGTGGGGGTAGGGGTCGAACCTAATTTTTTAACGCGTGGACCGATGTAGATAATCTTTTTTTCGTTGACTAGAAGACACTAAAACGTGAAAAATAAAATAGTTTTTTAAAAAAATTGAACCGAAAAGCGATGAGCGGTGAAGTCGGTGCAAATTAAACAAATAACAAATAAAACAACTACACAACCACAATTGAAGATAACAATACTACCTGAGCGCTTCAGGTCACGTGATCATAAGAAAGGGTGATTAAGTACTTTTGTTGAAGTTGTTTGGTTTGTTTGATTTTCACCGACTTCAAAATGTCGTAATAGATATAAAATTAGAAATTATTTTATGATTTTTAGCGCTTTTTGTGAAGTCGGTTCAACTTTTTTTTAAAAACTATTTTGTCATCCCTTATCCTTCAAGCGGCACGATTGCTTCGTTTGATGGATCGAGTGCATCATGTCTCCGGAGAAAGTCGGTGGCTGACCGCTGGCTTTGACTACGTGCCCCGATTCTTTGGCCAGCTATATCTTCAGATCTTACCCGATTGGCCTTTTTTATGGGAAACAATAAAAGATGAAGTTTACTCAAGACCAGTTAACAAATACTACGGGGGAGGCTGACTACAATACACCTTAAGGAGGGAATTACAAGGGTGTTATTGGCATGTATCGGAAGTGGAGGAGTACATTTCGAACACCTTTTGTTACATACTAAGATTAATACTCCTAAAAGATTTTCTACGTATAAATTTAATTTATTCCAAAATATATAAATTACATAGGAGCATAAGCTCCATAGCATGTAAATACTCTATACAGAATTTCAAACGAAAATGTTAATGTAGATAATCAAAATCAAGAAAAAATTAAATAAAAACAACTTCGAATAATAATAAAAATGGAAATCAAAGAAAGTATAGCTTAAGCAACAATTCAAGCAAGAAAAAAATATTAAAATAAGATAATAAAATAATAAATAAAGCAAAAATATATAAATAAGGAAATCGTGTGCACTGTGCTATTGTAGACAAAAAAAGTTATTTAAAGCCGCACTCTTGAAATTACTGATGACTGTTAGTCGCCTAACATTCACAGGTAATGTATTCCAAATTTTAACAACATAGACGAAAAATGATCTATCACTTTGCCTACATTTACTTCGAGCAATAAAAAGCTGAACATTGCGTTCTGATTGAAATAGTTGAATTTTTCTACATAAATAATCCGGAATTGAATTCCTAATTATTTTGAAAAGCATTAATGTGACATGGTATTTCAAAAAATTATCCAGTGTGCATGGATGCACATGCAGTATATTATAAGCATACCTCGATATATGTATGACTGAAACGATCAATCTTACAAATGTGACGCGCATATGAATTATATGCTACATTTAGCTTCCTACGACTATCGCCATCCAGACAAATCCATACTTGACATCCATATAAAAACAAGGGAATAATAAGGGTTATTACCAAACGTCTTCGAATGGATAATGGGGTACATTTCACAAAAAACCATAATCTTCTCAAAGTACCATACACCCTTCCTACAACCTTGGCTATATGCGTATCCCATGCTAGAGTAGAACAAAATACTATACCTAACTTGTTAACTGAGTCAGAGTAAGGAATAATATCATCACCCAGATATATAGGGGTCAATTCATTAGTATGAATTTAATTTATATCCATCAAAATAGCTTGAGACTTTGAAGCATTTAACTTCAATTTATTTTTCTTCCACCAATTCAAGACTCTGACTAGATCAGCATTCATTTGGGAAATACCATGATATGTATCATTGACCAACGTAGATAAAGAAAGTTGAACATCATCTGCATACATCTGGATACTAGCAATCTTCAATACCTCAGCTAAATCATTTGAGTACATCAGAAATAACAATGGGCCCAGAATTTAACCCTGTGGAACACAATGCAATGTAGGGTAATATAAATCGTCATTAATCTCATCAATGCCAACAGAATCAGATTTAATTGATTTAATGGCTAAGATAACACTATCAGGAGTGACAGTACAAAACGAAAAGCCATCAAATCGAATTCCATTATCAAATGTGTTATTATCATCACTTCCACTATTTATTTCGTTTAGTTCATCAGGCTAAATATCGCAAGAAGTTTCTGATCGATTGATACCAAAGCATTTGGTATTCCTCAAAGGGTCTTTGTTGGCAAGGACGGATCAAGCTTTCGAATACCGAACGATTTCTTAGCATCTCGAATAGCTTTAGTTGTTTTATTACGAAGTCTTATATAAAAAGCATGTATGCATGATTTATCTCGCAAATCAATACTTTAATAGTATTATTCATCCAAGTTGTACTCTCACTAACTTTCCTAGATTTCAAGGGAACAAATAAATTGAATAACCTAAGGATCTCATTATTGAAATGCTCAACCTGAACATCAACATCATTTGTCCAGTAAATGCTACTCCAGTCAACAGCCTCTAATTCATTTAAAAGATGCGGTAAATCAATATTGTGAAAGTCACGACATAAGATAATCGAAGATTTGCGCGAAACAGCTAGATTAAAAGATACACAAATCGCTTCATGATCAGTAATTGCAAGCAAAGGAAATTGATTTTGATCTGTAATTTTGTTGAGAATATCGACCCGATTGGTAATAATAACATCGATTAACGAACTGCCTAAAGAATGGTGCCTCGTAAGTTTAGTGTTAATAACCTTCAATCCTGTTCCACTTATAAAATTCAAGAACGAGAGTTTCTGGTAATTTTCTGACAGCATATCGATATTTAGGTCACCCAGAATGAACGTGGAAACATACTGACTTGAATACAACATAAGTGAATCATAGAAGGAAGATAACGATACGACCTTAGGTGGTTTGTATACACAAGCTATTAGTATGTTTTCGCCAAACAACCTCAAATCAAGAAAAATATACTCTACCTCTGCACTTTGACCATCAGATGCTGAAACGATTTGAACATGCACACCGTGTCGAACATATATACCAACTCCACCTTCCGCCCCATATAAACGATCAGCTCTATACAGTCGGTAACCCCTTAATGCTACAACATCGTCATCAACCACATTATGTAACCACGTTTCGCTTAACGCAATTATATAAAATTTGAATTTCGAAATCATATATGTAAACTCTTCAAAATGAGATCTCAGGCTCCTCACATTAACATGGCAAAGGTAGAGACAATTATCAGTATGACGTTTAGCAATCCCGCCTACGGTGTCATCACTTGCTTCGTTACTACAATAATTCATTTAATTCAAATTGAAAACAACCATCAAATTTCCACACGAGCGTCTGCCATGAATTCCTAGCAAAATATTGAATCTTTCATATCAGCAATATTAGAAATACAATTCAAGAAATAAACATGAAACATAATTCAAAAATTTAAAAAAGCAAGTAAAGTTTGAACATTACATCTAAAATTTTTAAAATTAAAACACAGCTTCAAAACATACAATAATTGAAATGGTAAATTTCAATAACGATGAACATCATTATGTATGTGTAAATATTTACTCCGCAAATTTTGTCAAAATATCACTCGTAACTCTTACAGGGGATTCCTCAGCTGATCGTCGTGTATAAACCTTTCCATTATTAGTAAATTCAGAAAAAATCCTCTTGTTACGCTTCAAATGCATCGCTTTACGGAATAACTCCAATGATTTTTTTTTTTGGTTTAGTTGACTTAACGGCATTAATAAACTGTTTCTGTCAATGCTTGTTAGCAAACTTGAGCACAATAGCGGGTGTTCTTTTGATGAACCGGTTCAGCTAACTACAAGTTTAATTCTAGAAGTTCTTCAACTTGCTAATAAATTACGAAATCATTTCGTCACAAGCGATCCTATTGGCGAAAGGGCTGCACAGTTTCAACGTGATCTGAAGTCTTGGATGGCTCGTTTCCATGAATTATACAAAGAGCTATCCAAAACTGGATCACAACGGCTAATAACCGATTTGTCACATACAGTGCTAACCAGTCAGAAAGATAAAATCCTAATCTTGTTGAAGATACCATACAGAGAACCTCACAATTGGAACGTGATAATGACGTACAAAATATTTCGAGGGATGATAGCGATTTTGAACCAGTCTTACGCAAGCGATCTCGTATGACATCCGACCATTACAGCGAATAGAGCTATGTTATTTACATCCCCTTGATTGTTTTTAATTTTTTGTTTATGAATTTTTAATGACTTTGAATTTGTTTTAATTTACTTTAGGAATTGGATTATGTACCTTTGTTTTTTAATTTATTTTGTTTTCTTTTTGTTACTTTTACTTTAAGATTTGAATTGCGTTTTGTTTTTATGAAATAAACTGTGCGTTAATGCACATAAAACTTTAATTTGGCTTTTAGAAAGACTCTTGTAATATGAAGTAATAAGTAATAGTTTTTTTTTTGTATGAATCATTTTATTTTAACTATCTTAACAGGGTTGAAGGATATGGAATTAATCCCCTTTTTTATATGTAATTCATGTTTTTTTACACGGTTTTGTCTGGAACGTATCTACCGTGTAAAAACATAATTAGGTATATATATATATAATTAGGTATATATATATATATATATATATATATATATATATATATATATATATATATATATATATATATATATATATATATATATAGTGTATAGATGTATATTCGACAACTTTTTGGAATTGTGCGCGCTGTATCTTGTGAACCGAGTTTATTTTTTATGTTTAGGTTGCCAATGACATACGCTTAGTTTGTGTTTGGCTAGCGAATAAATAAAGAAGGTGTTTGGCAAAAGGTTTAAGGGGACATTTACATCAGTTGGACCAAAATTTCATGATTTTTTGAGACCGTATATCTCGTGAATGAACAATGCTAATCAATTGAACTTTTTTTTATTATTTTTGTACATTTTTTAAGTAACATTTGCTACGTCGCCGATTCATCCCCCCCAAGTCCAACCCCCCTCCGCACCGACAAAGATTGCCGTTCTCGGCGGACACGTCGTGTTCTCGGCAGATTTCCTGGGTAAACACGTGACCTAAAAACAAAAAAGTCAACATTTTTTTAAATTTTATACCATAATGCGTGGTATAGACGTTTGGCAAGCCAAAATTCCTATAAAAAACAAAATGGCGGCCATTTGAAAAAAAAACTCGTTTTTTTGTCATTTTTTTGGTACTATTTTTTTATTAACTTTTGAAAAAAACAATCAAAATAAAAAATTGAGGTCTATACCACAATGACATATGAAATGAATAATTAGAACGCTTTTGTGAAAAATCGCAGTAGCCGTTTGCTCAGAAACGCTGCCGAGAGGAAAAAATGTGACAAGCTGAGATATTTGGCCTTAAACATTTCAGTCGACTTCGCTTTCGCAAAGAAAGCAGTTGCACATTATTTTTAATCGATATATCCATCGATTAAGCCAATAAAAAAAATGAATTTTTTGGTCCCAACTGATGTAAATGTGCCCTTAAGGAAGGCCGAGAACACGTCGAAGACGACGCGCCCAGCTAAAAGCGGTACCCAAAGAGTAGTTCCACCAGTGCTTCTCAAACTGTGAGCTACGTTGGCATAATATTACAGGGGGAATACTTTGAAGGAGACGGAATAAACATTTGGAAAAAATAAAAATGATATATATATATATATATATATATATATACATATATATATATATATATATAGATATATATATATATATATATATATATATATATATATATATATATATATATATGAGTCATTCTTTCTCAACGAATGACCCCATACAAGCCAAGAACGGTTTAGTCTATTAAAAGTTTGTAGGTGGTTAATCGAAAGGTCTTGAAGTCTACTTTCAAAATTCGAGTGGCCTTTTTATTGAAGCATCTGGGCTGTTCAAATATGGCTGCCAAAACCACGTGACTTTCAATTTTTTTTACTAAATTGATTATAAAACCAGCATCATGTACTCGATTGAGGTCCTTAGCGCCCATAATGAAAGGTATTGAAGTCTACTTTCAAAACCCATGTGGTACATTTTTTTTGAATCGAGTAAAACCCAATATGGCGGCCAAAACCACGTGACAAGTGGTGACTTTTAAAAAATCAACCGATTTCTATCAAATTTGGAATATGGGGGTTTTCGAGGTCATTGATCACGAATCCAGAGTTGGATTTGTACAATTCAAGATGGCGGATCCAATATGGCGGACAAAACCACGTGACAAGTGGTGTCTTTTACAAAATCAACCGATTTCCATCAAATTTGGAATATGGGTGTTTTCGAGATCACTGATCACGAATCCAGAGTTGGATTTGTACAACTCAAGCTGGCGGATCCAAAATGTATACAGGGGATTTTGGGTCGCTGAGTAATAATAGAAGCGCTGATAATGTATATTCGAATGGTATTCTTATGTTATCAACCGATTTCCATCAAATAACCCAATAACCCAACCTTGCATTTTTTTGTTTGTTTTTTTTTTTTAATTTATTTACTGGAATCGAAAATTTGAGGCTAATCTACTTAATACTGCAGCTCAGTGAAGCTGTTATTAGTCGAATATCTTTTAATCATTAATGTTTCATTTTTAACGATAAAGGCATGATTTTTCATGATTTGAGGTACAGCTGGAGCATTGCTAAATCTTTTATTCAAAAACCTGACATTCTTTTGATAGTCCTGTTGACTGTAATAAAAAATTTTCATGGTATTTGTAAACCTCGATTTCGACCATTCAAAAAGTCTTTGAGTGCTTAATATTGCTTCTTTGGGTTTACATAATAGACTATATCTAACAGCTTCTCTTTTGAATGAAGCTCCTGAGGCATCTGAAGGACCTTTAGCATGCGCTGTTGGATGACAATGCCATTCGGCCTTGACACCAAAATCTCTTTCATGATTCACGAGATTCACCATTTGATATTTATTTTTAAAATGCTGTTTAGCACCATCACTAAAGTAAATTAGTTTTTTTGGATTATGATTCTGTTTAAGGCAGAGAACCAATAATTTTTGGATGGTATAAACAGCAGCTGTGTCATGCTTTGTAGATTCAGAAAGAAATATCAAACTTTTATGTTTAAGCTCAGAATTTTCGGCATAATAACAAACAACTGGAAATACAGTAGCCTGGTCATTGTTCGTCGACTCATAAAAGTCCGATTGGTTTTTGGTAATAAATGAATGAGTTTTTAAAGTAATCAATTTTTCCATTAGTAGTTCCACGAAATCGTATGAAGGAAGAGTTTGTGTTAATAATGTACATCTATCGGTTGCTGTCCATGATGAAAATTCCACCTCGAAAATATTTCTTTCACTTAATCTCACTTTCAAATAATTCCTGAGTGTTTCTACATTTCTGAATTTTTCGCAATCATTGAAATAACATTTTTCATCTGAACTTTGACACGTCATTTTTTCTAAACAATCTTTATAATCCACCAATTGAAGTTCTGAATCAGCCGTTAGTTTTTTTAGGTCAATAGCATCAATCATTAATTTACAATTTTCATGTATCGTGCATACACAAATGGTGTGAGTACAGCTGGCACCGACTAGAATACAATTTTTGGGACGCAATTGAGCAAACTTGCTAAAACTCACAGGTGATTCTTTATGTTCTTCTGTATAAGTTGAATAAAGATCTTTAAGGTCTAATAGAAGAAGGTGTTTTTGTACCTGAGTACAAAAAGTATTCAGGGAATGACTCTGCTATTAGAGGTATAGAAATCTATAATTTTTTGTGTAACTTCTGAATGCAAACCATGACCTTTCTTTTTACAAGTTTCGGCGAAAACTCCACCCGAAGATTTTAAATCTTTCGATTTTTTCGCGAAATTCCAACTACAATTAAACTCTTGGGCGATTTTATTTGTGCTCCAACTATCTGTAGCTACAGTGAGGATACTTAATTTTAAAGGATCATTAACTTCTAGTGAACTGAATTTATCTTTTAAACCCTGTAACATACTTTCAAGTTCTGCTTCTCGTTAAGAAGGAACGGAAGATTTCGTCGTTCTTGAAAAGGAAGTATTATTATTATTTACATTATCTTCATCACTCTTGGAAGTAGAACTGTTTCTATGTTTATAAGGACTATTTTTTCTGCACATACCACAAATTTTTGCAGATTCTGCAAGCAGAGGAAATGAACGTCGTATATTAGCCGACAACGACCGCAAATCTTTACCCTTATGTTTTGTATGAAAATGTTTTGTAGGTGTCATTTTATAATTTATTCATATAAACAATTAAACTTTAAATAAGATGGTTTGAATAATAATTTCGTAAGTTAATTTTTATAAACTTTCAAAGAAACTATAAGTTTTACTTTTTCGAAATTCAATTGGGAATTGGGTTTTATGTAAGCCAGCATAAGTTAAAACTTGACTGTGGTCGGGGATACACCATCTGTTGAAAATGAAAGGAAGTACTCGCTGATAATGTTTATTCGAATGGTATTGGGAAATTAGGTTATTTGATGGAAATCGGTTGATTACATAAGAATACCATTCGAATATACATTATCAGCGCTTACTCAGCGACCCAAAAAACCCCCGTATACAGGAATTGGTGAAACCACGCAATTTTTAAAATTATTGTCCGCCATATTGGATCCGCCATCTTGAATTGTACAAATCCAACTCTGGATTCGTGATCAGTGACCTCGAAAACCCCCATATTCCAAATTTGATGGAAATCGGTTGATATTTTAAAAGTCACCACTTGTCACTTGTCAGACTTCAATACCTTTCATTATAGGCGTTAAGGTCCGCAATCGAGTACATGATGCTGGTTTTATAATCAATTTAGTAAAAAAAAAATTGGAAGTCACGTGGTTTTGGCAGCCATATTTGATCAGCCCAGATGTTTCGATAAAAAAGCCACTCGAATTTTGAAAGTAGACTTCAAGACCTTTCGATTGACCACCTATAAACTTTTAAAAGACTAAACCCTTTTTGGCTTTTATGGGGTCATTCGTTGAGAAAGAATGACTCATATATGTATATATATATATATATATATATATGTATATATATATATATATATATATATATATATATATATATATATATATATATATATATATATATATATATATATATATATATATATATATATATATATATATATATATATATATATATATATATATACACCCAGCGACAAAAAAAACCCTCGCATTTGTGATTTTCGAATATTTACGGTTTTTTTCGAACTTACATGTTTTAAAATTTAAAAAAATTAAGATAATCTGGTTTATTCATGAC
Organism: Leptarthrus brevirostris; assembly: GCA_964036015.1. Lineage (NCBI taxonomy): Eukaryota > Metazoa > Arthropoda > Insecta > Diptera > Asilidae > Leptarthrus > Leptarthrus brevirostris. Next base: position 74,417,706 of record OZ038373.1, read on the forward strand.
GCACTGATTATTTCATAGCTAATTCAACAATTTTTATCTACGATACATTATCAGTTATGACAAAAAGATGTAGAAACTATAAAAAAGCAAAAAACATGATCTCAGAGAATAACTTAAATAATGGCTGGTAACGTTCAAATAGTACAAGTTTTATAATGGATTTTAGAAGAAAATCAATACAGCATTAGAAAATTTATTAGTTTTTGACTTTCTGTTATTAAATTTTTCTTGAAATGTAATAATACAACAATTTCAGTATCTGGATGAACCTCCTTTGGTTTGTATCACTGTTTTTACTCTATCTGGCATAGATAAATATAACTTATTTAAAAATTCTAAATTTATTTCGTTGTCCCACACATCAGATATGATTTTTTCAACGTTTATTAAGCTCAGTGGTTTTTTTTCTTTGATATTTTGTCCCATCATGGCCCAAAGATTTTCGATCGGGTTCGGGTCCGGACTGTTTCCCGGCCACGAAAGCGATATTATGCCAAGTTTCTCCTTGTAATTTTGAATCTGCAGGAAAGGAAACAGTTTATATTATTCGGTAAAAGATTATTTGTAAACTTGTAGAGTAATAGTACTTATAGAGCGAGCCCGATGGCAGGGTGCGGAGTCGTCCTGAAATATTGGTTCTGGAACTTCTGCCGTTAGCTCTTCAATGGTAAAACACCTTCATCAATTATTTCCCGATATTTTTCGGCATTGATGTGTCCCCTTAGCGTAATAATATGACCTGTACCATACGCCGTAATAGCTCCCCAGACCATAATATAGTCCGAATGTTCCACTGTGGATTGGATGCAATCTTGTTCTCCTTGTCTTCGTCTTAATTTCAAGGTGCTATCCGGTCCAAACAAATTGAACTTCAATTCATCGCAAAAGACTACCTTCTTCCAGTCATCCAACGTCCAATTTTCGCGTTCAAGCCTTTTCTTTTTCATTTGTTTAGTAAGTAAAGGCTTTTTCGCGGGCCGTTGAGCAGTTTGACCCATTGCTTTTAGCCTTCCTGCACTGTTCTAACACTACACGGTCTTCTATTCTTTCGCATTTGAATTTCTGCTAGTTCCTTTTGATGAACTGTCCCAGGAAGAAATCTGCTTTTCAAGCAGTTCAGCTTCAAATGATGTTTTTCCAAATTTGTAGTGATCCAAGGTCTCCCGCTCCCAGTTTTTCTCCTCAAACTACCAATTTCTTCATATTTTCTAAAAAAAAATTCTAGCAGTCCACTCACTACACCCAGTACGACGCGCAATTTCCCGTTTCTTGTACCCTTCTTCAGCCTAAGTAGCTACACGCGACTTTACTTCAAAACTTATCTGATTATACTTTTTCCTAGTTTTTTCACTTTAAACACTTTCTTGTCAACACTTCAATACCTAGATAAGTACTGAGAACTGGTACATGAATACTTTTCTGTAATTGCCTGTATGAAACCAAATATCATATTAGTTCACGATTTGAGCTCCAGTTAAACGGGAAAATTAACGACTTTTTATAAAATATTAACTGCGAGGGTTTTTTTGTCGCTGGGTATATATATATATATATATATATATATATATATATATATATATATAGTCTGTGCAACAAAACAAAATACGCAATAATGCGGTGTCATCTTTCGCGACATCTTTTTTTGGTCTCATAGCTACTCACTCACTCACTCGATTTGTCTTAGAGAGAGAAGGTTTTAACAATGAGTGCGGTATACCACCATAAACTATAAACGTTTCGAATCTGTCTTCCTGTGTTGTCACCCAACTATTACACTTTGCCAGGCCAAGGTACGATTGGCTAAAAAGGGAATAATAGTCTATACAAAACCATAAAACAGTGTCTATTAGAGTTTAAAGTGAACTACCAATCTAATAGCATAAATCCTCTTCTTTTCGAAAATCACAACGCGAAACGCTTATCTTGGCCTGCAGAATACCAATCGTGATTGGAAAGTATGTCAAGAAGGTGCCAGGCCATTTTCGACAACAATGAGGACTACACGACCCACTAAAAACAACGCGCACTTGCATTTTACAGTAGCTTTCATGTCCAAAACAACTGTTTCAATAAAGCAAAAATTTCTATAAAAAATGGCGTATTTTGATTTGTTGCACAGAGTGTACAATTCCTGGATATGATCTCGCGAGTTGAAATGTTTAAGTAGTTTTGTATGATATCTTTGATTGTATTTTAGCATTTTTAGTCCTTTTTTGAAGTCGATTTAAACTATGTTTAACAACTATTTTGCTTTCACTTTTTAGTGTTTTAAGATATATTACCGTTGGACGAAGTCAATTTTTACGAAAATACGCGTCTTCTCCCTCACCTTCCTATTTTCATGCTGAGTGCAATTTTTTATTATACATAGTACTAAATGACCAATTTATGCGTTGCGAAATTAGGTTAGCTGACGGCCATCGGTAGTAAATCAGTCGACCTCACATAGACCTTGATATGGTCCGTTGTGTTACCACTACAAAAGGAACCTCAGCCTGGATCACTCTAGCACCATGTCATGCAGTGATTAATTGAAACAGCCGCTGCTATTGAGGAACTTGGTTAGGTCCTTCAGCTTCACGCTGGCAAACTCCTCTAGTCTGACTACCAAAAAGACAGTGGCCTGTCATAACCGCAGTGATTTTTCGGAGATTCCGTCTACTAGCCTTCAGTAGAAACGCCGTTCTTTTTTTATGCCAATCTAGACACATCCTTCTTGATATGTCGCAAGTTGACAGACCGATCCACTCTCTTTTAAATGTGATAAGAGGCCGTCCGATTAAATTGTCTATGTGTAAAGTGTTCATCTGCGAACTTTCTCTCGCCAAAGCATCGTCCGCCCCATTATCTTCACATCGCTATGACCGCAAACGCAGCAGAGAATGACCTTTTGCAAAGCCCCCTAGCTTTTGAGACCGCTCCGAGATCTGCCCACCAGAAGTAAAATTTATAGCTATACAGGAAAATTTCACTTAGCCTTTGTAGATACTTGTGGTACAGCAGTACTTCTGTCGTCCTTTCAATGGCCAGGACCTCTGCTTGAGACACGCTGCAGTGGTCCGGCGGTCGATACAAGTTCCTGTCGGAGAAAACTCCCGTTCCCACCCTGTTGCCCATTTTTAAACCATCCATGAAGATCGGTATACCTGGTATTGGCAGCCACTGATATCCCTCCCACTCCTCCCTTCTAGGTATTTTCGTAGAGAAAGCTCTCTCGAAGCTTATTTATTTATTTATTTACAAATTCGCCAAACACTGACTACTACAAATCAATGAAATCAAAAAAGTTAATATAACGTACAATGAAATACAAAGTAAATTACAGAATTAAAGTGATTAACTATTACGAATCCTCAGATACTCAAAACAAAAAACAAAAAATTACAATATAATCGCAAAGAAAGAGAAAACGTAACCCTAACAAAGCTGATTCTTCAGATGAGATCTAGATAAGTGAAACTCAATAAGCTCAAAATTAATTAATTATTGTAGGAGCGGTATAATCAGTGCTCCCCTACAGATGGACCTCCGAGTAGGCCCTAAGTATCCAACGGTGTTCGTAGTCCGAAGTTATGTTGGATTCCTTCAGTCTAACGGCATTACGAACAACAATACACCTACGATGGGTGTCCAGTGGGCTTAGATAGGGCATTGTCTCCAACGCTGTAGTTGGCGTTGTACTTACTGCTCCTGAGGTGTCCAAGCAGGCGGGTCTTTGAATTTTGGTGGGCTTCTCAACGCTACACTTACTTTCAAGAGCATCCCACCAAACTAAGATTCCGTAAGTCAGAATCGGTCTCACTATCGATGTATACATCTTGTGAACTATACGGAGATTAATTTCCCATTTCTTCCCTAGCGTTTTCTTGCAGGCATTAAATGCTATCGAAGCCTTTTTTACGTGTTCTTCAATGTTGATGCCCCAGTTGAGTTTGGAATCAGGAATGATAAACAAATACTACACTTGGGTCTTTACTGTTAACTTGGGGCAGCAAGTTTGGGTGGTTTAAATGGAGCTCTTCGTCTTCTCCCTGTGAGCACCTCCAATTCAGTTTTCCAAGCATTGGCTACTATTCCGCAGACATTTGTCCATTTATGTATTATGCCCAGAGCACTCTCCGTGAGTTAGCTTATCAGAAATTCTCTGATACCAGTATGACCAGGCCGTCCACCACTTTTATTCTGGTGCTCTCTAGCAATCTTAGAACTTTATCAGCAACTAACAACCAGAGCAAAGGGGAAAGAACGCCGTCCTGTGGGCTCTCCCTACAGACTGCTCTTACATTCTCGTGGTTTCCTAGTTTGCTGCTCTATCGGCTGCTCAGAATTACCTCGATCCATTGACAGATATAAGAGACTACTCGATTAGATTTTAATGCAGCGCTGATAGCTGATAGTTTTTACGTTGTTAAAAGCACCCTCTATGTATGTCCAGAAATGTGAATTCCTTACATCTGAGTGTCTTCTACCGCATGTAGCGCAGTTTCTACTGACTTGCCCTTCATATAAGCGTGTTAAGCATTGCTAACACCGGGGAAAAAGGGGGAAACGCGAGTAATATGGTTTATGTAAATAAAACACAAAAATTAAAATCTATCGTTTTTGTTTGTTAAATTATTTATTTAGGGATAAAACTCACAAAGCTTAGCCTAATTAACAATTACAAAATAAAAGCAACCAGGAATCAACTCTTTGGAGTGATTACTCGAACACGTCGGTCTTAAGACTAAATTTTCTTACAGTTACAAATTTTAATAGACGTTCTTTATTCGCCTCATACTCTGATGAGTCGACTGTTCCCACAAAACTACTTCATTACTTGGAAATACGAAGTTCACACTCTCTCATAAAACTTAACTCTTTCAGTGAAAATGTGAATCTCGTATTATCCCAGGCTCTTGTCATGTTTTCTGCAATGTTTTCGTTACTTGTAGTGATGTTACCTTGAGACGGTAACGTAACTGGCGTGGATGCATATCTATGAGTTTTTCCATTGTTTTTAAAAAAAAGAGGTTAGACTAATTGGTCTGAAGCCGTTAGCCATTATATCTTCGCTTCTGTCCGCCTTGTGGATGAAGATCACATTGACCTGTCGCCAAGCAAGGGGGATATAGGCGTGAGGTAAGCGTCCTTCAGTACTCAGCAGTAGCCATGCGGTGATTGTTGTATGAGATCTCTGCAGCACGCAGGAGATGATCCCCTCTGCTCCCGGCGATTTGAAGGGATCCAATAACTCAATAGCCCATTTCACTTTGTCATAAGACAATGTTCGGTAACTGCAAGTGATTTGCCGCTCGGTGGTTGGCCAATTCTTGCAAAACATCTTTTGAACTTTTCCCAGTCATTTCTGGCTCGATTTCTGAAGGATTTGGCGGGTTCTCTGGAGAAGTCGATGTGAAATGTACCAGTGGTCCGAAAATGACCCTTTTTCGAACACTCTCCAGTCCTAAAGTTTTAGGCTGTTCCATTCCCCCACGAATGTCACATCCATCACCTCCATCCTATTTGCTGTAATAAAAGTGGGCCTGTTATCCCTATTGCAGCTGCATAAACTTGTTTGTAAAATATAATTAAAAAGTGACTTACCTCGTTCATTGATGTTTGTGCTGGCCCAGTGTGATGGGCATTAACATCGCATCCCAGAATCAGGATTTTTTTCTTTGCATTGGCTATGTCCACTAGAGTGTGAACCTCAGCTGTCATGCGCCATATATACAATACCAGTAGAATAAGGTGTACTGTCATGCGCCATATATACAATACCAGTAGAATAAGGTGTACTTTTTGTGCTTTAATCCAAACATGGCATCATTTCTGACCCAAGGATTAAATCGATATCCATATCCTCCTCATATATGAGGAGAAGAAAATATTCAGAGGCGAGAATGCTGTGATGTAGATTTATTTATACCACCTTCATAAGTCGTGTACTAAATTACCTGACCAGACCAATTAGGTCCCGGCGCATAAAGATCGATCTCCATCATAGGTTCCCCCGCGCTCTCTTTTCTAGTCTTCTGGTCAGTTGTCCTCAACTACCAGGTCAACTGCCGTCACCATCGGCTCAGTGCCGTACTTTCCGCCAGGCTGCTCCGCCATGACTTTTGCTTCCGAGACCGTAGTTTCGGTTTTCGCGGCATCCGCCTTGCCCACTGGCTCAGGTTTTGCTTCTTCCGATTTTCTACCTCGATAAACGTGTACCAAAACCGTGTTGAAGCCACAGTGCAATTTGAACTTGGCTTCTTCGAGGGGCGGCAATGATTCCTCCGTCAATTGCAGGAGGACATTTTTTCTCGTCGGTTTTGGCTAGACCATCCGAAGGATTTTCCATTCTCCACAGGGTTCTGCGATCTCAGTACCGCCAGAAGATCCTCTGCTTCTAGGAAAGGCTGCGACAGCCAAATTCTCACTCTCGGACTCTCGGGTATATCCGACTCGGGGATTCCCCGCAACGACGCCCCCTCACATACATTGCCCAATTTTGACACGCTGGACTAGAGGAAGCCGAGCGAAAACTGGAAAGGCAGACGAACAGTTTCGCTCTACTCAGCCAGCTTGATGTGTAATATTGGGGAATCTGACCAGACACATTATCCATCAGGTAGTTTACCAACAGATCCACCAACTTCTGCTCCACAAGCAGTATGCCCTCTGCGATGGGCCTCCAAGTTCTGCCACCGGTGTCAACCAACGCGACGCTTAGGCTTTCGCGCGCCGCTTCTGCCATAATCGGCGCTCTGGTTGCCCTTGTGCCTTCTGTACTACTCTGAAAGACCTTGGCGCAGCTCGACTGGGAGAGCCCCTTGCCTTCTTCGCGTTGTTGTCGCCATCGTCCACGCACTATACTCTTTAAGACGCACGAGGTCTTGCGTTTGAGACGGATCCTTCGACGAACGCAATGCCGGGTGTTTACCGTTCTTGAATACATGAAATGGGTCAGAGGTTAGGACGTCCCATTTCTTCTTCTCTTTATCTCGGTTTTTGATGGACGCTGGGTCCATGTTTTCTAGCTTCACGAAGGTGTTGTGTACCTTTCGTTACCGCTTCTTCCTCCCCATTCCCTCGGAAGCTTCACTACCTTGAGGAAGCATCTTCGGCTAGTTGCCTTTGCATTGACATTTTTTTAACGTATGTTTTATGGTACTTAATTAAGCAAATGAACTCAAAAGCCTAAAATTCAAAATGGCGGAACCAATATCAAATCAAATCATACATTTTTCATGGAACCCAGTATTCAGCAGTTTATGGAGTCGTGATAACGAAAATGTAATCATAATTTAATAATTCAAAATGGTGGAAATAATATCTTAAATCAAATTTTTAAAAATTTATTTATCTTCGCAAAACTCAGTATTTCCACTATTAAGAATTTTGATACGAATTTATTATATAGGAATGGTTAATGGAAAATAATGTACTGATCAGACTCTTAAACGCTAAGATTTAGTTTTGATTTAATCAAGTATTTTGGGGGTTTTTATCAGTCAAATCTTCAATATGTCATCTCTTAAATCTGCATTAAACAGATGTTTAGACAAATGTAAAACTCCGAAAATTTTCATTGTATAAATAATTTTCAAAATAATTTTATAATTATACCATATTCCAAGTTATTATTCGATAATTATGTGTATGCATGACGTATTATACAAGATAAAGCATAAATAATATGAAATACTCGAAACCGGTTTTAAGGGATACCACCCTGTATCACAGCAACGGCCGTGCCATATTATATAAAGAGTTGAGTTTGCAATGAAAAATTTTATGCTAAACAATATGCTGAAAATTACAAAGTAGAATACCGCACAACAATAAACTTGTTGAATATTTAAAAAAAAAATTTAGGCAACTTTTTCAGAAAATTTTCAAAAACTGCATTGTGAATAAGTTGCAAATGTCAATGAGATTAGAATATTTAATATAATATTCAAATTATACGTACAATCACTAAAATCTTTCATTTTGGTCCTTGAAAAACGTTTAATTAAGCCATATTTGCACTGAAATCCGAAACTGGGAATTAACACCCGGCTCTTTGCGATATGTGTAACGAACGCGCAAGACCCTAATCTACCGAATACGTCAGTAAAAGCACCCATTATAAAAACATATTTTTTTAAATTTTGGTTAGCTTTTTGAGTTTTCGGTCCAAATAAAAAAGGAATACTCGAAATTACCCCTACCCTACCTTCACACAATATTTTTTCTCATATTATGCGACAGTAATTATTCGGGCCGACTTGGAGCCCAGGCACTACGAAGGTAGGCTTCCCCCACCCTCCAACCAACGCCCTAATTTAGTCATATAGCAACAATGATTCCCCCCATTACTCTAAAGAACATGCAATAATTAGCAAGACTCTGATCCGCCGCTAGAAGTGGTAGCAATGGGTGAATATACTCTAATACTCTATATAACAAACAAACACCATCCAAATCGGTTAAAGAAGAACGGGTCGAACTGAAAACCTTTTCTTTTTGGCATGTGGGTTCACAAGTGGATCTTATCAACTTTTATAAGTACAAATGTGACATAAAATTTTTTTTTTAAGAATTTGTGACTTTTCATTATTATAGCTTTAAATACCTAAAGTATAAATGTTATAATTAAATTGTTTCTAAAACAGTTCACATTTCAAATTAGGGGAAATACAACGAGACTGTGGAGTTCATAAGTTAAGAAGGATAAAGTATAGTAAATTTTAAGGATAATAAATAAAATTTTAATTTCATACCATGCTGCTTAGTTAGATCTAGTTAGTAATATTTTAAGACCAGACAGTATTGTTTTTGTTTTAGTTGCCTGAAAGATAAATTTTCCCAATAGTAGAAGTGCCCCCATTTTGCATATAACAAGCAAAGAAGTGGCAAATACCAAAATGCCTGCATTTAGAGTAGAGGAACTAAAATCTGCATGATAAGATACGTAAGGAAGATCTTTTGAGAAGTTAATAAAAACTAAAACTTTACCCAGTGGGAGTACAGTAGTGGCACACATAATAAGTGCCACTCAAATTATGGTATTTATTTTTTCCGTTTGTAGTTACAAAGAGTAACGTGGATTTATACCAATTTTCACATTTTCCTTTGCAGTGCGGATTCCATGTAACGTTTTCAACTGCATCATATCAAACTTAAACTTTTGAGAAGACGCAGGCACAACTGCAACATACACGTTTTCCACTAAGGGAATCAACTTTCTAGCATACATATCTTATTTCTTAGGAGGTGCTATATATAAATAAATTCCTATTGTTTTTCGATTGTTAAGATGTTGCCTTCGACTAGAGAAATGTAATAAGAATATCACGTTTTTAAGCAGCAGCAATACCTGGCATGAACATGCGATGCGATTCCTGAAATTGAAAACTTTAATTTTCTGTATACTCTCTGTAAATGCGCATATGCGAGAATGGAACATCAACGAATGCTTACAAATCCAACAGGCACAAAACAGTATAAAAGCGGGAACGCTAAGTAAAAGATTTATTAGTGCTCTGTAGATCCTTCTTAATACGGTTAGAGCAACAAGTTATTGAAATTAAAAAATTATTTGAGAACTCAATATTAAAAGTATTTTAAAGTGAAGTGTGATAGACGGTGCTATAATGGAAAATAAACGTGTTGAATTTATTGACTTGCCGAAACCGAGAAATTCAATTTCGCCAAATCGCCGACGGACAATTGATTTTTTGCGAAATTTAAGTCGTCGCTTAAGTCGTCGAGTACAAGACGATTTAATTTACAACAGTGAGGAAGACTTGAGGACTTTATCGTCAGATTCAGGATCTTCGGACACCTTGAGAAGCAACACAAAGGATTGCCACAGATCCACCTTCAATTTGTCGAGTGAAGAAGGCGACTCAAACAGTGTCAGTGACTCGAAAATATCAGATGTTAAACACAACTCGAAATGTATACTGTCTATATCATCATTAGCTAAAGCTCTACAGGATTTGTCACCTTTAAACAAATCGCTGTCCTGTAACAATACTCCGCTAAATCAACCAAACTCCAGCAAAGTTAAAAAGCAACCTCAAAGGATACTAAGACAACCTGTGAGTTACGTTTATCTTAAAGGAATGTCCGGGCTTCCAACAAAAAGAGTTCCAAGATCCTCTGTGTGTTGTCAGTATGCAATTCGATAGAGTATTTTTTGACAAATTTATTTTGCATTAAATACTAAGTAAAAATAAGATTCTTTGTGATTTAGTGAATAGAAAGAAATTGTAACAGAACATGGAGAGTTCAGAGAACTGATTTTATGTAATTGATTTATTTAAAATTTGTTGTGCCTTTAATGTATTTGTTTTGGATAAATTTACTTTTTTACTTTTAAACTAAAACTAAAAATTTAAAGAAAGTTTTGCGTTTTCAATAAATTTACTTCTAATTTTATAATTAAAACATTTTAACTAAGCCTTCAATGGTCTGTTAGGTAAAGAATAAGGGAATTCTAAGGATTTTAATAGTTTCTAGATGTTGTGGAGTCTTACAAGATGGTTCCTTTCGTTCCAGTTATTTGGTCGAAGTGTTATATAAAATTAAAATCATTTAGGAACAGTCGATCCTCGAAAAACCCGGTTATCTGGTTCAGTCTTATTCAAAATCGTATAATTTGATAAATACATTTATTTTGTTTAAAATATTCATTTACAAGAAAGAGTCAGAAAATACAAATATTTATTTACCAGATTATATGGAACTCGTAATTGGTGCCAACGAAGAATTCTAAAACGGAAGCTTCATATAAGCAAGCTATTTTCTAATATCGTGTTGTTGGGGTGGTGGTTTTGGTAATAAAACTCCTTTAAAGTTATCGTAGTTATTCCGTAAGCTAATCGACTGCAATGGGGAATGAAAAACTTCAATCTGACTCTCTACGAATCTACTAGAGTAATACCGCTATTAAAATGCTGTAGTAGTCTAAAAAATTGTCATCAGTTTTAAATTAATATGTGCCGCAGTTTTGATAGAATTTGTATTTAAATATAAACATTGAATTTCATCGATGGAGCATACAGGAAAATTGCTTGAACTTAATTGATAACAGAATTTTACCATTCAGGTGAATTTGTGTTTCGACATGTTAAAATGCATTTCATGCAGAAGGTACGCCCTCAACACTATAAAATATTTCTGTATTAGGAGGTCTTAATTATTAAACGGATTTGAGGAGCCCAAAATAATTCCCTAAAAGAAAATAAATAATAATAGAGGTATCTCATCATGGTAAATATGTTATATTTATGGTGTGGGTATGGAAAGAGCGGCGACTAAGGTTATAATGTTTGGCATATCGGGTAGCAGATCTGAACACACTAAAATGAATGAAAGATGAAAAAAAGTTGAATCGACTTCACAAAAAACGCTACAACGTATCAACTAAGATTTAATTTTAAGTGTATTACGGCATTCTGAAGTCGATGCAAGTTAAAAAAGCAAAACAGCTGCTAATTAATCTACAAGCAAAGATATCATATAAAACTGATCATTAGGAAGTAATAATAATATACCTTTGCATACCTTGAATATTTTTCCTTTATGCAAGTCGTCGTTTTGTTGGTTTAATTAGAATTGATGTCAGAATGTCGTTATTTACATAACATTATATATTATTTTATAAGAAAGTGTTAAAAATTCAATTCCTGTTTAGAAGCTTTATATTACTTTTTTTGTGATGCTAACCGTCTTATCAAGTTTGCTTTTACCCAAGATAGTATCTTTAGATCAACTGTAGCGACACTTTCGTTAAGCTTTTCGTGGATTTCGTTTTGTGTTTCTTCGTAAAACCCCCTCTGGTAATCCATCTGGATAGAAATTATCTAAAATTTCTTTTGCGGTGGCGGTTTGAGCTAAACCTTATTGCTAAATGTACATATTCTAACAATATAAGTGAATCACTGCGCAAAAAGCCTTCTTAGTTCGATCCTTTGAAATAAGGAATAAAATATAGTGTCCAAAAATCGCCAGTCCACACCCCATAGTCATATTAATCTTCCAGTGTATTTGACCTCTTCTTTTCCGTCCTTTTCCAGTTTCCTTTCTTTTTCATTTGTTACGAAATTGTATTACTACGCCCCACCTTTGATTTTCATATGCTTCACACTTTCGTAGAAAGCGCTATTATAGATCTGTAGTATTCTTAATAAGCTTGAAAAATACTTATATTTTGTCACTTTTGAAACTACGATGTTTTGCTAATCGAAACGACAAATAAAGTTCACTAAGGTTTTCAAACGCAAATGTGTTGTTGCTTCCTTACAACTTAATTTAATTCAATGCACAATGAATATAAAAACTTTATTTTAAATAAAATTCAAATTTAATAACATTTATAAAAATGCGGTTGTTGTGATTTAGTTGCGAACTGGAACCATAATGTTTCCCAAAATTTGTGATAAGTATAAGCTAGCAGTTGATGTTGCTTTTATAAGCCAGCTATTAATATCGGCTCAGCTGCCATCCAATCCAAATATATTCTTCTCATTGACGTTTGCTCTTTCAGTTCATTCACTTCGATTTTGGAACTAACATTGATTTCGATATTCTATGACCATAAAAATAAAAAAAAATTAGATTGACAAGTCAAAACGAAAACAAAAAACACCCTATACATATGGTAATCGAAGTTTCTCCATAAAATAACCTTGGAACGAACAATCAGTAATAGTGCTGGTAGTCCCGTGGTTAAGTTAAGGGAGTTATCAAACGTATTTTCCTCGGTTAAAGATTTTATTTGGACAGTTGCTAACTTTTCTCCCATTCCTAATTATATACAATATATAGGATCATTTTACCTTCGTTTCGTAGATTTCACACTATGATACATGATTAAAGGAATTAACTACTTAAAAAGTAACTCAAATCCGCAAAGAAACAATTTATTCTTCATAAATACAAATTTTACAGTTCATAAAAACAATATAGGTAACAAAAACAAAACTGTTATTACATACTAAATACTTTTGCATTAATCATTTTCTGACTAGGCTAAATGATACGCAGCCACTCAGTGAACTCTCTATTTTTTGTCGGGCTGCTAAAATGGACACCACTGTTTCAGTACCTAGTTTGTTTCTCTCATCAGTTTTACAAAGTTTAAGGCGACTAAATACTGTTTAGAGCGTATAAAAAATAGAAACAGAACTCAAAGGCGGAAGGCAATAACGGTGAATGGAAACAAGAGGCGCACGACGATCGACGGTACATGAGACATTAAAAAGTTATTGGCGACGCGAGGCAATTCTCTTTTGGGCTACAAAAAGAAACTGTTGTCTTTCCCTTGTCTTTTTTCTCGACTCATTTCCCGTAGACTTTCGTGTGTCTTTTGTTTTCATTCACTGTTCTTAGTGTTCTTTATCGCTGATTTTCAGATTAATATAGGAAATATTTTTTTTGCGTTTTACACGCCATTACACGCAAATAATTTTTACCCACCACTTTACCCGCACTAAGATAAATTACCCCAGTTTGGGGTAATTACACGCCACTTGGCAACGCTGATTCTCGGCTATACTCTTCAGGTCTCAAGTAAGAAAGTGTGTCTTTCTTCTTTGGTATCAACTCCCGATAGAGACTAAACGCACTGTGTCGGTCGGCAGGATCAGGGATGACGTTGCAAAATTTTTTAACTGAAGCAGTTAGAAAGCTTTCTATTAATAATAATTATTATTATCTCTCATTCTGTGGAACGTTACTGTCGACTCACTACTATAAAAACTTGATGAATATGGCATACGCAATGTGTGTTATGCCCATGACATTGCAATTATAGCAACAGGTAAGTTCTTACTCACCGTGTCCGACACCAGTGTGTTGAACAAGATCTTTTCATAAATGCAAAGAAGTCTGGTATTATCGAAAAGGAAGAATAGAACAGCGGAACCCTTTGAAAAAGAACTTACTGATCGGTCTCAGTGAAGTATCTGGGAGTATTCCTAGACTCAATATTAACCTGAAAAAAAACACGTTAAGAAAGAAAATACAAACAGCCAACATGGCCTTATATCAATGGGGGAGGGTGTACGATAGAAAGTGAAGAATCTCGCCAAGAGCCGCGTACTGCATCTACACTATGATGGTGAGGAATATAATTTCATTTGCCTCGGTGGTCTAGTGGGCAAGTTCTTCAAATTCCATCTTAAAAGGGCAATTGAGTAAGATTCAGGGGCTGGCTGTGCTCGGTTTGCTGCCATTAGCCCTACATGTGAACTCCAGCAACAGCAGCTCTTTGCAGGGAGCGAGGTGCAAACTGGGACAGGTTTCGCTATAACTTTAGGCATGGAAAGAACCTGGATCTTGTCAAAAATAAGATAAGGAAACTGACGTTAATTGCGAGATACCACGAAACGCTAATTACGGATGGGTTCCGCCCTGAAAACAGTCGAACTGATGTCAAAATTTTCACGGATGGATCCGTGAGATGGAAGAGCAGGAAAAGGAATCTTCAGTGAAGAGTCTCGTGAGGGGTGAGTCACCCCACAATCAGGCGGTGATCAGGTGTATGGACAACACAGAGTTCAATACAGCTCTAGTCTTGGATCATGTCCGCAAACTCAACGAGTATTTACATTGAATGAGACTTTATTGGTGTGGGTTAGGGGACATGTTGGAATCGAAAGAAATGAGAATGTAGATGTACTGGCAATGCTGGGAGCTGCTTCGAGTTTCGGGAGCCGTTCACTGCTTTAATCAGAGACACTACAGCCGGCATGTTGCAGATGTAGGACACCTGTAGGCTCCGCTAGGCAGTGCAGAAGACGGCGCGACACGTAGTATGCCAGTGTTCTGGCTTGGCAAGCAGAAGGATGAGGCTGTGGGAGATCACTACATGAAGGACAGGAGAGGTCTCTCATAAGCAAGTGCAAGTGCAAGAGAACTGGATTAGTCCAGATGTTCTTCGCTGAAATGGCAAGACTTACCTAAGAAAAGGTACCCGAATAAAGTGTCTGATTCGGTCAATCCCTATAGAGGTGTTTTTAGTGAGTAGAAATGTTACACTATTAGAGACAGTCCTCTTGGTATATTTGGAAGATGTTAACTTCTCGAAAAATAAAACCAATATTATGTATATTGCAATTGTACAATAGGAGTCTGAAGCCAGTATTTACTCAAAGTCGCGCTGAGTATGTGGGGCACTTATAAAATCATAATGTAGTTTAACATGTGTGCCCCATGGAGGCCGTGGAATTGCGAAAATTTTTTGATTTTAAATACAACTAATGTAGCGGAGGCCAAAAGGCTTAGTAAATATGTAATTCAAATTTGTTTCTTAATGTTATAATCTCAATTTGAATTCAGTTACTTTGGAAAATGATCAGAAATTTATTAAAAAGAAATACTAGTGACCTCAAGAGCTTCAATGCTAGTCATAACAATTTGGTTTTCCACAGAAAATTAACGAACTACACTGATAATGATAATGCTTATGATACTTAAGTTTTTCGGGTTTAGCTAGGTTTTTTGCCAATTTAGATCAGTGTGTGTCGGTAAGATTCGAACCTGAGACCTCCGGGAAGAAAGGCCGACACGTAATCACTTACTTCACCTCAATTAAAATGTACTCCAGTAAAGAAGTCGATTCGAAATGTTTATATTTTTATCATTTTTCTTGGGCACGCTCGTTATGCCAGAATTTCTTGGCTCGCTACACCTACGGGTCATGCTTAGCTTATTCTTATGATCTTTAAAATCAATATCGACTTTTGAGATCGAGTGAACTTGTGATCTTTTATAGGATAACTGCTACATTCTCTCGTTACAGTTGCAATTGTAGGTATTAATGATACCCTGCTTGTCATGCTGCAACACTGGCTGACCTGAACGGGACTTGTGTGTTAAACATCGAGGGGAAAACGTAGGATGTTTCGCAAAATTTGCTTTTAAAATGGCAGAACTACAAAAGCTCTCACGTGCGCTCAAAAGAGATTAAAAAAAATTTCTGGTTACATTATTATATTATATTATTTATACACTAATTTATTTATTTTTACTAATTTAAACACTAATTTTAATTTAATTTAATTTTAATTATTTTTATACTTCATTGATAACAACATACAATACCATTTATTGCAGTTTTAGATTGTTTTAACTCTAATTATTTCCCACTAGAGACTTGTTTTTTACTTTATTCACAAGACTTATATTACCCACGGGCTTAAAAAGGACAGCAAGAATCAAAGCGGAAATAAATTTTACTCGGTCGAGCTTACACTACAGGTTTTAATAGTTCTTGAACATTACAGATATTTCTCACTTAGTAATTATGTATATATTATGTTTACATTTTCATATAGAATATTAGTTTAAAATTAGCACGTACATTAGCTAACTGGTAAATTAAAATTTTTACAAACAAATTTACTAATTCTGAATTGATAAATTCTAAAGAAAATTAAAATTAAAATTTGCTTAGGTTACTCCTTATTATTCAATTATTTCAACAACTTATGTCTTTTCTTTATTTTCTGCTACTAGTTTCGTATCCTCTATGTCATGAAATATTTCTGGAAACTAAAGTATCCAAAAATCTATACAGATAATACTGTCTTGCAAATTAAGCTATACTTTTAATTTGCAAGTAACTTTCTCGTGTTTCTTCTCCATAAAATTATTCGGCATATTTCACCTGAATTCTCATATCTAAGAGCGTGAAAAATTAACTAATCAAATTTAAAATCAGTTGGACTATACGTAATAACGCAGATAAATAATTATTATCGAACAACAAATAACGCGATTTTATATAGAAAAATATATTGAGCTCTAAATATCAATTATTCCTTCTACCATGTAAGGGTGTTGTAAATTGATTTTAATTTCATTATCAAACGATTTTAAAATGTTTCTAATTAGAAACATTAATTCAAACATAAAAGTATTAAAAGAAGTTGACGACCTTTTAAATCAAGGAATGCCTCCGTGTGCAGGTTGTTCTTAACTGAAATTTCCGCAACAGGTAATATGGACATCAACATCTTACTTAAGAATTTCCTAGCTCCAAAAAGTCTTATAAATTCCCCTGATATAAGAGAAAATTATAGCGCATGCTCTGTTGTACGTAAATCCTGAAACCACGTGCTACAATTGGCACATAACATAAATAACGTCACTGAAAGGGATGATGACCCCAATATGCTTTCCTGAGCCTGCGGAAATGTTGAGAACTGTACATATAATATATGTATAGTAGTATAAAAAGAGAATGTGATATATATGAATGGGCTGCTTATAACAGGTGTTAATATTATAATTAAAAAGATTCAACTGAAGGTGTGAATAGAGGATGCAACCTGATTCGTTTACTAAAGTACAAAGAACGTAGAGCTCTTATCACGTTACGGGAAGGGGATACTACAATATCGCCTGAAGAAAACAATTGATGGAAGTAAACTTATCTAATATTAACTTAATTTATTATTTATTGATTTTCACCTTTAATTTATTTACGTTATCTGCACTTGATGGTTCGCGAATCACGTAATCGAATTTTGATTCAGTTCTTGAAAAAAAAAAATAGAAACGTAATTCGATTTATCTAGTAATGGAAATTATTTCCTATGAGTACTGTTGCAATGCCCGACAGGTGTTCCGTAAAAATGACTTTTACGGTACGCACTGCGGTTTTTTCAGTTTTATCTTAAATTAGATAGCATAAATCAGTTTTTGACGATCCGAATTTAAAAAATTTAAATTCTCGACAAATGGCGGCCACTTGAACTTCAGGTTGTGGTTTCTCACTCAAGCGAGTGGACAGAATCAAGATAATTGTATAAAGAAGCTCTGCTAAATTTGCCCATTAGTTCTCAGAATATATTAGGTACCCTTTTGAAAAAAAAACAGTTTTGAGGAAAAACGCGTTTGAATTTTTAAGTAAGCGTTGCAGGGTGCGGATCAATTACTTTCCACTGTAGCTTTGTCAATTTTGCGAATTCTTGAAAAAAAAAATTGTCACAATATATTTAACGGGTCGAATAAGTTAATTTTTGAAAAAAACGATTTTTTCAATTCACTTAAGTACCTACACCCCTTAAGACACAATTTGGAATTTATTCACAGTATAGTGTAACGTGATTGGGGTTTTTTGGGCTTGGCAGATTAATTAAGACACTTATTTTCAATCACTGTCCAATTCATTTCACAAATTCCTTTACAATTTTTTACCGTTTAATTTTACTTTTAAACTTATCACTTCACTGGTTAAATCAAAGTACTGTTGGCTAAAGTATCCTAAAATAAGAATAGATTAACTTATGAGTTAGTAATTTTTAAGATACAAAATACTCACCTGCATGTGCTCTACGTACGCCTGATAATTCCCACTCAAACAATTTAGCTAAACTGATGACAATTTGAATTAGTAATAAACATATTGAATTTTCATTAGAAAAGTACATATTGAAGGAACACGGATAGAATTCTCAAGTGAGGTATAATATTTAGTTGTGCTTCTAGGGTTACAGAAAAGGCTACGACTGCGCTTTGGTCCTTTCGAACACTCCTTGGTCAAATCTGGGGTCTAAAGCCTAAAATGGCGCTATGGGCATATCAAGCGATTATAAGACCCGTAGTCACCTATGCGACTATCGTATGGTGGCCAGAGGACAGCTTGTTTAACCCACTGCACACTGCGCCTATACCGACTCTACTTCACCTCCTCCTCTTACATCTACATCTAAAGAAGGAGGCTGTCTCGAGCGCAATAAGGCTACATGGTTCCAATCTCCTCATAGCAGGCAATCTGACTGGTCACAGGAAAATCCTTGAATATTTTAAGGATGGCATGCTGAAAAGGCACAATTTTGATACCCTATTCAAGTTGATTCTTTAAAACAGAGAATACTGGCTAAACAGCAGCCCTATCTTTGAAAAGTGATCTCTGGTTTTGTACACGGGTGGCTCCAAGATGGGTGATATAACAGGCATCGGCGTCTATGACCCCAGACTAAGGCTGTACAAGTCGCTCGGATATGAACCAGCTATTTTTCAAACAGAGATACACGTCACTGAACTTGTTTTAAATGAAAGAGTTATACGTGGTGCCAAAATATACATAATGTCTGACCGGCAAGCGGTACTCAATGGTCTACTCTAGGGTCTTACACGTTTGAGTCTATAAGAGTCTGAAACTGTCTCAATGCACTCAAAGAACTAGCCCAGAGCAACAGTTTTTAGTTCATCGGTCCTGAGCTGTTTTGTGGCTACTCGAAAAGCTCGCAATGCGTGGAAGTCATGGGAGTACAAATGAAAGCACTCATACTGGATAAACACACCACTCGAACCCGGGGCCCATGGCCTGGTGGTCGTGCGGCTCAACGAATTGATCCAACTCCGTCTCCAAGTATACCTTTTTTTCATAACTGTGGTCACCATTACCGTAGAACGTTGATCTTTAGTGATTTGTAAAGTTCGTTACATGGCCTTCCGAATAAAAATATAATTTTCCGAAAAAGAAGAGTGATAAAGCAATTTTAAGTGTAAATTTTTGATTTTTTAAAAGCCCTCACACGCCGTTTTTGCTTAGAACCGATGAACATAACATAATAAACTGTAGATGACGTGTTAAAGAGTATTATCACTGTCAGTCAGTATCACAGTCAGTATACAATCAGATATCACCACAAATAACCAAAATGCCAGACAAGTTGAAAGATATAATGCACGGACGTGCCGCCGTGTCTTGCTCCCCAAAAAATTTTTAATTCGGTTGCGAAAGCGAACATTTAAGTTAACAATTTTCAAAGTGCTAGTGCCATCTTGCCGAAGGAAAGTGCTTTTATGCTCTATTTAAAAGCGCAGTCTGGTGAGTCCGTTGAGATTTATATCTATTTTTAACCGACTTCCCAAAAACAAAGCGGTTATAAGTTCGACGTGTAGATTTCTTATTTTTTTTTCTGACCGGGCATAACTTCGTAACGCGTTGATTGATTTTGATGATTCGTTTTTTGTTGGGTAGAGTATGTTCACCGATTGGTATTATGTAAAAAAAAATGTTGAGATAGTACCAATTTTAAGATTGGTGGGGGGTGGGGGTGAAACCTAACTATGTAACGCATGGACCGATTTGGATGGTTCTTTTTTTGTTGTACAGGCTAATAGAAGAAAAAAGGGTGGGAAGAGTAGGGAGGGGTAGCCTAACTTCGTAACGCGTTGACCGATTTGGATAATTCTTTTTCTGTTGGAAAGAGTATATTCCCTGGTTAACACCAAGAGAAGAAAATTTTGGCGTGGTGGTCGTGGGTTGGGGGGGTGGGGGACGGAACCTAACTTTGTAATGCGTGGGCCGATTTGGATGGTTTCTTTTTTGTTGTACAGCGTATGATCCCCCATTGCGAATAGGAGAAAAAAAATTGGCCTAGGGTGGGGGAGGGGGCAGTGGTAGTTTAAATTCGTAACGAGTGTACCGATTTAGATAATTCTTTTTCATTTGGGTAGAGAATGTTCCCTGATTGATACCATGAGAAAAAAAGGTTGGAGGGGTGGGGTGGGGTAAGAGTGGAAACTAACTTTGTAACGCTAACCGATTTGGATGGTTTTTTGTTGTTGTGCAGCGTATGATCCCCCATTGCTAATGGGAGAAAAAAATTTGGTATTGGGTGCGAGGGGGGCGGGGTAGTCGAACTTCGCAACGCGTGGACCGATTTGGATAATTACTTCTCTGTTGGGTAGAGTATGTACCCTGTTTGATACCATGAGAAAAAAAATGTTGGTGGGGTGGGGGTGGAACCTAAGTGGACCGATACGGATGGTTCTTTTGCTGTTCTATAGATTGTGATCCTCCATTACTAATAGGAGAATAATTTGGGCCTATGGTGTGGGTGGGGGAGGGGAAAGGTTAGTCTAACTTAACGCGATTACCGATTTATATGATTCTTCCTCTGTTGGGTATAGTATGTTCCTTGAATGATACCACGAGAAAAAAATTTTTTCTGTGATGGAGGTGTGGGTTAAACCAAACTTTTTAACGCTTGGACCGATTTGGATGGTTATATTTTCGTTGTGTAGAGTAGAAGACACCAAAAAGTGTAAAGTAAAATAGTTTTTACAAAAAAGTTGAACCGACTTCACAAAAAGCGCTAAAGTCATCAAATAATTTTTAATTTTATATGCAAATGCAAAAAAACTATAGAACCACAATTGAAGATAATACATAATACTACCTGAACGTTTCAGCTCACGTAATCATATAAAAGGACGATTAAATACTTTTGTTGTAGTTCTTTGGTTTGTTTGATTTGCACCGACTTCAAAGTGTCGTAATAGATATAAAATAAAAAAATTATTTTATTCTTTTTAGAGCTGTTTGTGAATTCGGTTCAACTTTTTTTTTACAAACTATTTTTCTTCCATCCAAGATTTAATGTAGTACACTCGCGCTTCATTGAATGCGTTTAACGGTTCTCCACTGCTGAGCATTTGGCTGCCTTCGTTGAGATCAAAGTTCAGCACAGCAGGCATAACACTGCTGCCGGCTTTGTCTTCACAGAGGCGGCTTTGCTTCGCATCTGTGGATCCCGTTCGTCAATCTTTGTGTTCTCGTTTTGTTTTATTTTCGGCAAATTAAGACCGGGACTATCCAAACATTTTCATTTAATTTTTGCAACATTCGCGGAAAATCTGGCAGTTTTTGCACTAAGCGAAACCAAGGTTGTTTCCGATTCTGATATTAATCAGTATCACATTCCTGGTTATCACTTAGTGCCACTCTTCTCTCCTCAGAGGGGAATATTGGTTTATATTAAAAATGAAGTGCCATTCTCCCATCTCCCTCAATTCTCTTCTACTAATTCAGAATTTAATTATGTCTGGATTAGATTTAAACTCTATCGGCACATCATTCATTTTTGTTTTTTATACCGCAGCCCGAATATGTCTGACGCTGACACTGTGTGCTCATTTTAGTTTTATTTATTGACCAGAGCATCAGACGGAAGGTACTTTCTACTCAAAAGGGTAGTAAGGGCTTCTGGTCTCTGGTAAAAACCGTACAGAAAAATGTCACCTGTTCGTCAACACCACCACTCATTTATAATGGGAATGTTTTACTGACTCATTGGACGAGGCCAACCTGTTTGCTGCTTATTCGTAGTTGCCACCTTCATCGCAGCCAATTCCATCTCCATCACAGTGCACCAGTAGGCAAAAGCCGCTACACTTTCGCAGTCGGGAAGTTTTTAGGGTACTTTCGAAACTCGACGTGTCCAAAGCTACTGGCGGTGATAGTTTCTCGCCCCTTGTTTTAAAATGCTGCGCTTTGGCTAAACCTCTTCGCAAACTTTTTTACCTGTCATATTCAACAGGAATGTTTCCAAGTGTATGGAAACTTGCTCATGTCCAGCCGATACTTAAAAAGGAGCGGCATGCGACCCCTCTACCTACAGACCAATCATCGATCATATCTAAGGTTTTTGAATCACTCATCAACTTTCAGTTGTTGAAATATTTAGAAAATAACCATCTTATCAACGATTTCCCATACGGTTTTCGCGCTGGCCACTCAACCGGAGACTTACTGACTGCTCTAACGGAGCGTTGGAATCATTGTCTTCATAATTTTGGTGAATCCGAAATCGTCGCTCTTGATATTTCAAAGGCTTTTGATATAGTCTCGCATGCTGCCCTTTTAAACAAACTTTAAACATTTGGTCTGCACCCTGTCCTCGTTAAATGTCAGACCGTTCAATCCATGTAGTAATTGACGGAGTTAGATCTGATTCCTACGAAATAAATGCCGGTGTACCTCAGGGTTCAGTTTTTCATCATTTTTATTTCTTCTTGTTATTAATGATCTCTTATCCCTTACTCTCAATCCTATTCATAGTTTCGCCGACGACAGCACCCTTGATTTCGCGTACTTATTTGATTCTCTAATAAATTCACGTGAAAATGCTATAGAAGTCAATCGGGAACGCATGTTTAGATCATTAAACAACGACATTTCTATGGTCCTTGCTTGGGGCAGAGCAAATCGTGTTACGTTTAATGCATCCAAAGCTCAATGCTGTTTAATGTTCCTTAAAAAATGCCGAGTTCACCCCCAACCCATTTCAGTCGACGGAGTGAATATACCCAATTTATCCTCCCTAAACATCGTGGGTATTGAGATATCCAGCAATCTTAGCTGGACTGACATATATTTGCAATCGGTAAAAGTGCGATGAAATGTTTGGGTTTTCTACAGTGATGTAAGAAATAAAAAAATCAGTCGAGAAGGCTGGCCGAGGCGTTTGCGACTTCATTGCACTGTGTGAGGTCAGCGGAGGCACAGGTGTCGAGGAAGGACAGCACATGCTGAGGAACCCCGGAATAATACGGCAATAACCCCTCAATCTCGGGAGACCCGATCCACCCGAAAGCCGGAAGGTCGAAGTCACCAAAAACGACTTAAGCTATCAAAGGAAGTCGACAGCTGGACATATACTCCAGGGGCTGTGAAAACATACAGAGTTCTGTGAAGGAATTTCAAAGCGACGCAATGGAGCTCCAAGGTGTTAGAGTGAGCAACCTGTGCGATGTTACAAGGGACGCCGGATCTGGCGGCGCAGAACACCCCACCGCCAACGAGCGCGCACAGAGCCGAGTGACGATGCCGCCTGAAGATCTGGAAGTTAGGCCCCAAGATCTCGGTGGCGGAAATATTACCGCAAAGCCAAGTTTCAGTGAGACAGATAACGTCAAAATTTGAGGCGTTAGCAGCGGACACCGGTTACGAGCTATTTGAGCGCAGCCCGGTTACATTGGCATAGTAGATACCTCGCTGACAAGTTTTTTGACAGCTGAGACAAGCCGCGGCGTACTTTAGGGACAAACACACGAATAATTGAGCCGGAAGGCCATAAGTTCGGGCAGATAGTTGATAAGAAATAGTCTTCGGGAACACATACCTTAAAAGAGGCCGTGAAGGCGCGTTCACCCGTTCGGTTAGCGATATGGACGGAAGTGTAAGTGGCAGTATGGGAAACGATGTTGTGCTCAGAGATGTCAGAGTGAATTCTGTATACAAACACGAATTTAGCCCCACGGCCTGTAGCAGCGTCTGGCGCAATGCCACAGTTCACATTCACAGTCCCCTCAATTTAGTGTTGGATCCGGTCATTGATACGAGGACCTGAGGTAGGCAGCGACATGGGAGGAATTGATCCGCCCGACGCAACATCGAAGCCCGCGAGATGACGAGACAAAACCGAGTCCTGAGACTCAGCGACTGCAGATGGAACAACGGTGGCAACACTGCCACGCCTACGCTTGCGGGTCGCTTGTGAGTTACGAGCATTCTGGTGTCCGGCATGTCCTTGTTTGGGGTAGTTGCGGGCGAGGAGTTAAAGTTTTTGGTTCGGAAGCAATGGAGCCCAACAGTTCGGAGTTGGCAGAATATTGAAATGACAGAAGAAGGACCTGATAGCGGAACCGGACAGGGGTTGAGGCTCGTGATCGCAGAGTGAACGTCATTGAAAGAATTTGTCATCAGCGAAATGCGAGAAGACATCTCGTTTGACCGTTCCAAGAGGGCGCCAGAATTAGACACAATAGTGTCCATAGTTTCCATCAGTCGTCAAACGATTAGTGTCGTCAAAAAAGACTCGAGATTCCCCCAGCGACTCGAGAAGGAGCTAACCAAGTCGACGACGAGCTACAAGTCACCGGATAATGCCTCCATCATGCTCCGGGTGGAAATTTAGGCCACAAACGCCATCACAGGCAACAGCATCATCGACAATCTCCCTCGAACAGTAACCGCAGACGACCATAATGGGAGCAATACAAAACAGGCACGATAGAGCGCACGTAACAACAGAAAACCCCAGGACACAATAAAAGAATGACAACAAGCAATACGAAGGTAGTATCAGACAGGAAATTGTGAAACGTCAGAGAACACGGGAGAAACTAAAACAAAATGACGAAATAACAGAATGAAGAAACAACTGGATGGAAAGCAATGGTGATGTCAAACAAGGCAAGACTAGAATCGGACTGGGAACAAAAGACAACTGGCGAATAGCAGGAACTACGACCAGACAAACAAGAAGAATCAACCGAAAGCGATAAGGAACAGGACGCAGAGAAGCAGGACACAAGTTCCGAGCAAAAACCGATTAACCATTAAACAAATAAACAGAGGAACGACGAAAGAAATGTCAGACCAGATACTATGAGAACGGCAGAAAACAACAAACCAGAAACAACAGAGTAAGACACTGAAAATGATACAAAGAAACAGGATCTATGTCTAGAGTGAACAGCATAGCAAGGAGACCAGACCTGAGATGCGTACTCGAGAATTGGTCTAACTAAAGAACAAAATAAGTGAATTAGGGTCTGTCGGTCAGAAAACTCCCTAGACCACCGCTTAACAAAACCCAGGACGGAATTCCTCCGAGATACGATATGATTAATGTGAAGAGTGAAATCGAGTTTTCTATCTAGCCTTACACCAAGGTCAGTAACGGACTCCACACGATGGATAGTACTATCCGCAAATTTATAATCAAAGACGAGTTGATTGATATTCCTAGAAAAAGACATAACTTCACATTTATCCAGGTTAAGCTGCAGTCCATTTGAGGCACACCAAACCCTGAAGGTATTCAATTCATCCTGAATGCAGGAAGAATCATAACTGTTTCTAACGCATGAGAAAATCTTCATATCGTCTGCGAAGATTAGAAGTTTGGAGTGCTTAATCAGAGGGACAATGTCGTCAATGGCAAGAATAAACAGCAACGGTCCCAGATGGCTACCCTGCGGCACATCAGATGAAGCCCTAACGACTCTAGATAAAGTATTACGGAAAGAGACACGGTAAGTCCTATTTTTTAAGTAAGAGCAGATCCAGTCGAGCAGTAAAGGTGGAAAACCCAACCTTTCAAGCTTAAGCAAAATCACAGAGTGAGGGAGCTTATCAAATGCCTTGCTAAAATCAGCGTAAACACAGTCGATCTGGATACCTTGTTGGAAGGCAGAGATAATGTGAGATGTAAATTCAAGCAGGTTGGTTGCCGTCGATCGACCACACACACACAGGAAATTATAAAGGAGCTCTTCCATTACGTAGGAAATCTGCCAGCCTGAAGAGATTTGTTGAAGATGAGTTCCAATGCAGTGAGTAAGGCATCAGAACAGGATCTCCAGAATGCAGGTGGAACACCATCAGGACCAGAATAAAAGTCCAGTTTAAGCTCCTTGATACCATTCATGATAATATCACGAGATATAATGGGCATGGAGGTAGCAGGACGATTTTGGATATGACCAAACACTTCCAGAGAAGGCACAAAGTTGCCTGATGAAAATGCGCCCTCAAAAAACAATGCAAAGTTATCGGCTATATCGGGCGCGCTACAACTGGAGGATCCATTATACCACATTGTAGATGGATAATTATCAGTTTTATTCTTCAGGTTTACAAATTTAAAAAAGGCACGGGGATCATTATGCAAGTTACTGCGAATATTATCAAGGTATTCACTGTATACGGATGAAGATAACGCTAAAAAGCAGTCGTGACAATAAACAAATTCAGAATAAGCTAACGCGCTTCTACAGCGTAAGTAGGTTTTCCATAGCCTATTTTTTTTATTCTTAAGACTCCGCAGTTCCCTATTATACCACGGGGGAGAATGACAGGATGATCTGGACCGCTTGAGTGGTACACATGAATTAAACAGATCATATATCCTATCATAAAACAAGGAAACACAAGCGTCGACATCGCTATCACAAAAAAGGGATGTGATCCTATTTGATTTGATTGAGAGGATCCTATTTGAAAGATCAGAGAAATCCGCCCTTTTAAAATCAAGAACGTACTGAACTACGTTGGGGTCAACAATATTAGAACCAGCGTAGCAGAAAGAGATAGAAATGGGCGGGTGTAAACTGTCAATAGCGGATAAGTTACGAGAAGTTAATCAGACTATAGTGTTACTCGAATCAGAAGAAAAGATAAGATCTAACTGCCTTCCCATAGAGTTCTTTACATCACTCATTTGGTGTAAACCAGAGGAGGAGATGGCGTCAAGAAAATGGGAGTCTTTAGCAGTAAGACAATTTGAAGGAATGTAGTCATCGTCATCAGCGTTGACTACCCATTGAACGCTGGGTAAGTTAAAGTCACCGAGAAGAATTATTTCGTCCTCTGGGTTTGTCATATTATTAATAAAATCTAGGCTAAGAATTTAAATCTCGTAGAGACTACGACCATCTGCATCAGCATGGTTTGTCAAGTTTGGAGGAATATAACAACATAACAGGTATATGTGCATCTTTCCCAAAGCTATCTTAAGAGCTAAAAGCTCGATTGTGAGCGTGTCGGAAAAGGCAGAGATATCAACCAGGCTGAAATCAAAGTGCGATTTGCATGCAACCAACACGCCACCACCACGAGCCATGGAGTCAGAGTATCTATCCTTACGAAAAATCTGATAGGACTCGTCAAGAATTTCTGCATCATTAAAACCGCAATGAAGCCAGGTTTCGGTCAGAGCGATGACGTCGTAACAACAGGCAAGAGAAGCCTGAAATAACTGGCTTGATCTTGTTCTTAATCCCCTTACATTTTGGTAGTAAAGGGATAGCATACTTAGTTTTTTTGGTTGTTATCAATGGTTCGACTCTGAGTGCTTCCCGCGACCCTACGACGGGGCACAAACTCGTGTGCAATGATATTCTCGGGCCAGAAATCGGGGGCAGACATTATCACAAAAAGTTCAGGGGACGATGTCAACTTAAAAGACGACATGAGTCCTTGAGAATGACGAGATCCAAGAAGTTGACAACGGAGGAGTGCAGAGTCATCAAC
This sequence comes from Leptarthrus brevirostris, assembly GCA_964036015.1. Taxonomy (NCBI): domain Eukaryota; kingdom Metazoa; phylum Arthropoda; class Insecta; order Diptera; family Asilidae; genus Leptarthrus; species Leptarthrus brevirostris. Next base: position 74,445,514 of record OZ038373.1, read on the forward strand.
ACCACTCCTCTCCCTCACATAGCCAATAACGTCATCAACAGAGGTCGACGGATCAAGTCGAGAAACAAAGAAAGACTTAGGTGGTTGCGCAATCCTCAGATTAAAACCCTCATTTCTAGACACAGTAATAAGCGAACGAGGCGGGGCAACAGGAGCACACGTACGGCGGCCACGCCGACGGGCATTGCGAGAACGTTTTGATGCAACGTCGCCAACATCATGAGGGCCAGTCGAGCCATCGCCGGATAGTTGTTCAAGACGAACCGAATTTAAGGCAGGGCCGACAAGGGGAGAAGGGGCAACTGGGGAAGAAGGGGCAACAGAGGAAGCAGGGGCGACAGAGGAAGCAGGAGGATCCAAAACAGCCGGAAACGCAGCAGAGGCATCAGAAAATGCAGGGGAAACCGGGAAAATAGGAGCAACAGGGGAAGCAAGTGAGACAGAGACAGCTGAAGGCTCAGAAGGAACATTAACATGAGCAGAGAGAGCCCTGACATCCGCGGCAACCGAACCAATAAGGTCACCATTGGCTAAAGCCGCGGACGACCATGAGGAAAGGTCGAGCTTCACCTGTTTGACAACTCGGCGAATGTCATCCACGACTGGTAAGATCGGCGAAGGGCCCAACGAGGACACCAGGCCAGGGTCAAGGCTCACTACCGAAGCCTGGATATCCACGAGCGAATCAGATACGGACGCAACCTTTGAGGATAGCTCATGAGACCTCTCCAGCAAGGCAGAAGAATTAGCCTGAAGCGTGCCGACAATACTAACAATCTTATCTATCTTAGTGGTAAGAATGTTTAAGTCATCAGACAAGAGTTGACTTTCACAAAAACGGGAAGAAAAAGACATGACTTTATCAGCAATCAGAGTCATATCACCGGAGAGGGCCTCGGTAATACCCTTTACCAATCTCAACACGTGGCAAGGTTTTATGTCGAGGCATTCCCGGCACGTGTAGGAGGATGAAGATCTAGTTCCACCCTTTAAGCAAGCGGCGTGAAACAGGTGGCCACACACCCCATCACAATTGATCCCATCACGGGCAATAGAAATCTTACAAGCCGAGGAAATAGACATCTCAAATCAAAAAGAAACAAAAATAAAAACTAAGCGCTCAAAGGCAAAAGAAGTATTAAAAACTTTGAAAGAAATTAAATAGATAAATAAATAAACAAACAAAATAAATATAAAAGGCGTAAACAAAGCTAAACAGGGCTTAAACAAAAAATCAAGCCGCAAAGCCCACGGCATAAACAAATCAAAATATCAAAAAGTAAACACACACGCAATCATAAAAATCAACAAAAACCGCAAAGCAAAACGAGGTTTTGGAGAAATCAAACAAGAAAAAACCCAAGCAATTCAAAAATGAAAAACCAAATTACGTAGTCTGAGCACACCGCATCCAAAGCACTCCAATTTCAAGGGCACTCAAAAATCGGGCAAGAAACAAAAAATCACAACAATTCAAAAATTCAAAACAAACTACATACTCGGAGCACACCGTAACTAAAGCGACCAAAGTCCAAGGGCACAACGGGATCACAAAATAATTTATTGAGAACAAAGAAAACAAGAACAAAATTAGTTAATCACAGTGCACCAAATAAATAACAAATAATTAAAAAATATAAAAATATATTGAGACAAACCAAAGACACCAAAATCTACGTTAATCAATCAAGCACTTGGCACTTAAAAAGACTTCAACAAAATACGACACCACCAAAAGCAAAACACGACGGCACAGCACAAATTCACGAGTCCCGAGCTATGTAGCTACCTTTTAACTCCTTGTAAAGGGAGTATTCATGAGCGCCTCTACTGTTTCTTCACTGATCTTTGTGAAAGTTCCATCATTTCTCCTCAAGAGTGCAGGAACATTTGGATGTGTTCACAGCATCTTGCTGAGCCTGGCGACTTTATTCGTACCTAATATATATTTAGCTTTTTCGATAGAATTATTGTAGTTTTTAATACCCACTTTATAGTTGGCCCAACCTTTACTACTAGGTTTCACTTTTGCTAAACAGTTTTCGCGCCTGTCTAATGAGGTAAATAATCCGTTTAGAGAATAGGTAGAATCTCTCTGGTTTGCAGTCTGTTTTAGCTAAATTTCTAAGTGGTTTTGGGCTTTTCGCAGGGAGATTACTGTCGAATATCCAGGCAGTAGTCCTGCAAGATACTTGAAATCGTTCGATTCATCTGTGAATATCACATCTAAAGACTCCTATCTTTGCCGTTATAAACTTTGGCTTGTTGGCTCTGTTGTTAATCTTAAGATTAAAGATCTATACTAACAAACCAATAACTCTTGAAACATTTAAAGCAAACATCACACGTACCATTTCGAAAATATCGGCGGATTTGTTAAAGTTGTTGTTGTTGGAGTTCATTTATTGAATTGAATTGATCTTTAAAAATAAGTAATATAGTCCTATTCTTTTGAACACATTAAAAAAATGATATTCCAATAATATTTGCTTAATTTATTTCAATTTAAAACCATTTCCCTATTATAAAATAGCCTATACAAAGCTTTTAGTTATGCGTATGGCAAATATTCTAAATGCTATAAATATTTAAAAGTTGAAATTCAATACAAACAAGCAAAAGTTATTCTTACCTTGGATCTCAGAAAATAAACTTAAACATCGCTCACGTGTTTGCCACCCTTCACAATGACGCATCGTTGTCTTCCACATCGAGCACAGTTTTAAAAAAGCATCCATTTGTTGCAGATGCTGCATATGTAACGTTTAATAGCGTGTACTCGTTTCAGTAAAATGGTCGCTAATGGATAAGATATTGTTTAAGAATAAAATGCATTACATATGTATCTTGCCGAGAGTGAAGGATACGACTTTTTTTGAAATGAGAAACTACAAAAATCAGGTCATCTCCTCTAGTATTTCAATGCGTGTATTCAGTTTGGCTAACGATTGAATTCCGAATCGACCAAATATATTTATTAGATTCGAATCTACCCAGGTAGGCAAGTTACTATTTACGCATCCATTAATGGTTTAAGATTCCTTCTCTTACTTTGAAGTATTTGGCAAATATAATTGCTTAAATTATTGCAATTCTAGTTGAAACCGCAGGCAGACAATGAAATAAATTTTGCTATTTGGTAGCTTTATACATGTAATCGAAAGGAAAATTTTCAATTGGCTATGTAGGCAATAACATTACTACAATGCTGGAAACAAACACGCCTGGAATATGTATCTTATTACAATTTTAGATGGTTTCTGATAAGGATGATACATAAAGCCATGACCTAACCTCAGGATATGCTACTGAATGTTTACCTTCTCGCAAAACCAGAGCAATTCCATGGCCTCTTGGCAGTATGTATCCCGCCAGAATGTGCGCTTGCTCTGAACAGGTTGATGAACTTCTCATGGACTATTTCTCGTGCTGAAAGTATAAAAGCAAGTTTCCTTGCACAATTTCCTTATAACTCTGATGTATCGGTTCGGTTCGGAAGTCATAAAAAATCGTTAAGTGAGTGATTCCCAACAGTGAACTGAAAATTTTAAGAAAAACTTTTTGTACTACTAATATTTTATACTATCAATATAGAAAACTGTGTGCAGAAATTATATTTAAAGTGAAAAACAGAAACATCATTTAGAAGTGTTGAAACTTGTGCTAATGCAATGTGTTCTATAGACATTCCCGTCGATAAGACGCGATGTGCTTCACCTCTTACTCCATCGCCGCGGCTTGAAAGAAATCTCGGATTTTTCCACCAACTTAGCAGAAGATTTGTAAGAAGATCCCATGATGAGCTTATGTATAATGTAGAGGATGATTCCAGAAGCTCATCAACAGATTCATGCTCATCAACCACAGGACATTTGCAACCTATTATGAAGGAAGTTCATAACTCCAATATAGAGTTATCTTGTGGATCCAGTGACACTAGTAGCTCAGCAGATGAGACAGAAAAAACCAGCGTGTCCACTAGCCGCCTTCATAGACGTTCAACATCCTCCCTCAGAAGAGCCTTAGAGAATTTTTCCATATCAACAAGATCTCTTTCTTGTAGCAGTGCCCCCTCAAATGAATCTAAATGTAAAAAGAACAACAAAAAACCTCCACAAAGGATTCTAAGACAACCAATTTCTTACACTTATCTCAAGGGTATGTCTGGTTTGCCAACACAGCGAGTACCTAGAACTGCCGTTTGCTGCCATTACGACCGCCGGTAAAAATTTTATGGAATATGCAGGGTTTTAATTTGTATCAGATTTTATTTTCGTACAAAGATCTAATTTTTTAGCACTTGCACTCTTGTCATAATTAACGTCGTTTAAACCTTTACTACTTTCCCTGTAGTCCAAGGGCATTAACAATTTATAAAGTTTTACAATAATAATTGCCATAGATTCCTGATAGTATATTTCCTCAAAAGCGAATCCCATCGCACGGCAAATTAGTTAGTCAAAATGTGTAATTTTTAAGTAGAACTAAATTTGTATAAATCCATTGATTTATGGTGATGCACTAATAAAGACTGTTAAAATTCTTGTATACGTATTTCAGGTGGCAAGGTAATGTTTAAGTTCTTTTCAATTGTGTTATAGATCTTAGTTTAATATTAAGTAGGTAAAATGAATGAATATGCCTATCCAATGTGGTTACATTTTAAAGAAATTGGAATTTATGATCCAAATTATGGTGCCTTTTTATAAGATAACATTACCAAAATAAATTTAAAATGTCTTAAAATAAAAAAAACTATTTTTCATTTATTCAATTTTTACCGACATTTTTCTAGCTTGAATACTTTTCTATCATAATCAAATAACATACATACGTATTAAAAACTTTATAAGGAATGGAGTGAAAGTAGTTGTCGGTGGAGTTTTTATGATTATAATTTTATTCTTTTCCTACGAATTTGTCTCGAACAAACTATCCCTACTGAACGCTTTTCTATAACAAAGCACATTATGTGCTATTTAATCCCAGGTCACCTCGACGAGCTGTAGAATTTGTTTCGATTTTGGTACTCCTGTTTTTAATATAGTGATTTTTGAAACATCAATATGAAAAAACTGCAAAATGAATGCGATATACTTTCATTGGATTTAAAAAATGTGGATCATTATCCGGAATGTACCAAAGAAGTACATAAACCTATTACTTACTGAAAGTGAATTATTATATAAAATTGCTGCTATCGCAGTCTTGGCAAGTAAGGTTTTATAGGTAAGAGAAATATGTTAACGAGTTCATTGTAGGAGGTAAGGATACACGCTTTCTTTTAAAGTACAGGTAAATTCTTTCACATCCGTGTTGCTTTACTTAAGAAAGATGTCCGATATGTGTATAGTACTGAGAGGGACTTGAAAAGATTCAAAAATTCCGTCGATGTTTTAGAAATCGCTAGTAAGTTTAATATAATAGTCTTTTTTAACCTTGTCTAGCGCGAACCTCTATCTCTTTCTTAATAATATAACTGCCATTAGTAAAACTGAACGTGCACAGCGCAGTTCATCGTGGGAAAATTCAATTGAGTCATATATTTAAAATAATAAGAAAGATAAATTTGAAGCATTTTATTATGTTATAACATAATGAAAAGTAATTAAAATAGTTCTTATTATAAAACAATTTACATGTTATAATCGGCTATAGATAAAGGATTAAACTGGGTCGTAACGGAACCCGATTTTTTTAAGAAAAGACTTAAAATATTCTTTTGTATGTTCTGTTTGAAAAAAGATAGTTTTTTCCATTTACCAATAGACTTTGGTATTGTCGGTTGAATAATGAATATTTTTGCCATCAGAGCCCAATTTATTGTAAGCAGAGCCTCAAAGTTTAAACTTTATGGAGCTTTTTTGCAGTGTGTACGCTCAAAATGGTCGAACGGAATACGGTGTTTTTCTAGGATGACTTATTTTTATGGGTTTATGGGAGCATTAGGCTCTTTTTTAATGTTGTTTTAATAAAAGGGGCGTAGTTTTTAGGTTATCCAATTTGGAGATTTAACAACTTCGGAATTATTGAACCAAATCCTAACATGGTACTTATATTTCATGTGGCACAAAGAAATGTTCGAAAAAAAATCTAAATGTACTAATTTTGAGTTCAAAATATAGTATTAGACGGTTTTTGAAAATTTCAGAAAAACTATGTAGGAATCTTTGATAGACTTCTTTTAAATGGCTTAATAAATTGTTTTTAGTACGTCGTACTAGATTTCTTTCATCTATTATATTTTCATTCTTAGAAAATTCATAATTATGGGTGGGAATATTCGATTGAAATGAAGCAAATCTTTTGTTTGCTTTTTGGTATTGGTAACCCCCACACCAATTAAACTGCAGACTTATTTCCAATCCAAAATCTGCATAGCAGATTCTCTTTACCACCGCCAAAATCCCGGTCAAAAAACACTTTTTTTTATTTATCTACAGTTTAGCCGGAAACTATAAGAGGGATCGGGGTGAAAATTACATGAGTAGATAGGTAATCGATTGAGGACGAGAAATCACGCCCATTCTATAGAAAAGAAATGGTTACTAAGTGGTAACTCCTCGTTGTATGTCAACAAAACCGCTTTGTTTAAGTAATCTCTACTAGTAAATTACAATATAAGGTACCTTTTTCAATGAAAAGTGTAAATAGTACCCCGAACAAAAATTTTCCCTTTCCCTATTACATACTAAAAAGTATGATATATTGAATTTGTGGAGTACGAGATTATTTTAAGTCCTGACGTATAGAAAAACATTTAATAAAAAAATTCTGTTATAGCACTATTGTTAATTAAATCAACTGGCCCATAGCAGAAAACAAAAGAAATGTTGTAAGCGGCCAAGAATATATAAACAAAAACTTTACGAGATCGGGATTAATCGGATTAATCCTCTATTTGCATCCATTTTTAACCGACTTCCCAAAAACAAAGAGGTTCTAAGTTCGACGCGTATTTTATTTTTTTATTTATTTTTTTTTTTTTATGTCCGACCGGGCATAACTTCGTAACGCGTCGACCGATTTTGATGATTCTTTTTTTGTTGGGTAGAGTATGTTCACCGATTGGTACCATGTCAAAAATTTTTGGTAGGGTGAAGGTGGGGGGTGGGGGTGAAACCTAACTTTGTAACGCGTGATCCGATTTGGATGGTTCTTTTTTTGTTGTACAGAGTATGATCCCCCATTACTAATAGGAGAAAAAAATTTGGCCTAGGGTGGGGGTGGGGTAGTCTAACTTTGTAACGCGTGAACCGATTTGGATAATTATTTTTCTGTTGGGTAGAGTATGTTCCGTGGTTGATACAAGGTGAAAAAATTTTTGGGTGGATGGGGGTGGGGTGGAACCTAACTTTGTAACGCGTGGTCCGATTTCGATAGTTCTTTTTCTGTTGTATAGAGTATGATCCCCCATTCCTAATAGGAGAATAATTTGGTCCTATGGTGAAAGGTGTGGGTGGGGGGGAGGGGTAGTCTAACTTCGTAACGCATGGACCGATTTGGATAATTCTTCTTCTATTGGATAGAATATGATCCTTGGTTGATACTACAAGTAACAAATGTTGCTGGGGTGGAGGTGGGAGAAGGGGGGGGGGGGGGGGAACCTAACTTTGTAACGCGTGGATTGATTAGTACGGTTCTTTTGCTGTTGTATAGAGTGTGAGAATAATTTGGTCCTATGGTGGAGGTGGGGGAGGGCGAGGGGTAGTAACTTCGTAACGCGTGGACCGATTTCGATGATTCCTTTTATGTTCGGTAGAGTATGTTCCTTGATTGATACCATGAGAAAAAACTAACTTTTAACGCGTGGACCGATTTGGATGGTTCTTTCTTCGTTGTATAGAGAAGAAGACAAAGTGAAAAATAAAATAGTTTTTGAAAAAAAAAGTTGAACCGACTTCACGAAAAGCGCTAAAAAGCATAAAATAATTTTTAATTTTATATCTATTACGACATTTTGAAGTCGGTGCAAATTAAACAAATAAAACAACTACAGTACCACAATTGAAAATAATACCTAATACTACCTGAACGTTTCAGCTTACGGGATCATAAGAAATGACGATTAAATACTTTTGTTGTAGTTGTTTGGTTTGTTTGATTTGCACCGACTTCAAAATGTCGTAATAGATATAAAATTAAAAATTATTTTATGCTTTTTAGCGCTTTTTGTGAAGTCGGTTCAACTTTTTTTTTAAAAACAATTTTATCAAATAAAGATAGTCGCCCCCGGGTGAGTCGCCTTTTTCTTAATAAAAAAAAGTTAAATAACTTTTTACTTTCGAAATGTTGGCCTTTCTAAAAAAATTTTAAAAAGATTTGAAAATAAAAAAACCAAATTTTTCGAAGTTACAGAATTAAGGCTACTGTGGTTAATTGGAACCGTTCTCCTTTTAGCAATTACTCAATAACAATAGGTGCTTTCGCGCGACACGTCTGAGCGGGAAATGTCAATTTGTACAGCTGTTAATGTGACGAATTTTTTCAATTTGAAATTTAGAAAATAATATTGCTTTCTGTTTGCAAAGGATACTATTTCGTCCGTTGAAGCAAATAGCAACTACCAAAATATAAATAAATACAAACGCTTTTAAAAAATTCACCGGTACTAGTTAATATTCTTTAACTGAGACGTAAAAACCAGTCTCAATTGCTCAGTTGCTCAATATGTGTATGCAATTTTTTTGTGGCTCAAAATGAACTGAGACGGTTTCGCGAAAGCACATTTCAACTGAGACAACTGAGAATTCTCAGTTATCTCACTTGTCTCAGGTCGCGAGAAAGCACCTTATATATTTCTCATCTACTTTCGATTTCCGCACGCTTGATGTAATTTTCACACCGATCCGACTTAAGGTTTTCCATTAAATAGTAAGTGAATTAAAAGAGTACATTTTTGACCAGGATTTCTGCTAAATATTGATTTCGTTTTTAAGCAAAAGCTAGGCAGGAAAACAATTTTATCTGAAAAAGTGGATAACTCAGCTTTATGAGTAGATAGTTAAAAAAACAACTATCCTTCTTCGACCAACCCTTCATATTTCGGGGGTGATACCCCACATAGAATATTCGAGCAAAATAAATCCTTCTTCTAAACTACGACAGATAGAATTTTGCTTCACGGAGGTTATTGAATTTTTTGTATTTATTATTGTTCTAGCGGTGTAAGCGGTGAAAACTCAAAAAATGCCAGAAAAAATTTTAATATTTTTTTTTATACGATGTGGCCAAATGCTAGGGGACAACCCTTTGATGCGTTAGCATAGTTTTGGCCGGAAGGGAATTAGGGTAAGGGAAGTGAGCAAACTTGAGTCTTATTTTTGCTTTGCTGCGAGCTAGACAACAGCCCAGAGACAGAGTGGATTATTTTAATTTCTTAATAAAAGCTCACGGGGCCATCTGGTCTCGGACCCATGGCATGTTGGTCCTGCCGCTCAAGATATTTATCCAACTCCGTCTCCAACAGTTTAAACAATAATAATTTTAATATTATTTCCTTTTCAGTGATTATTGCTGATTTCAGCATAGTTCAGCTGCTTTCAGCTTTATTTTGTAAAACAGTGGCGTCAGGGAAATTTTTTTTCTTACTTTTGAATTTTTCTTATTTTTTGGTATTTATTATTATTTCTTTTTTTAATCATTATTATTAATTATTTTTATTTTGAATTATTTATTTATTTTGAATTATTATTTATTGAGTTGATTTCTATGAATTTTTTCATTCTGAATAAAAACCATATTTTTAGAAAAACAATTAGTCTTTTCAATTTGTCCGGCACCTCCCCTTTTTCTGATTCAGCTTGTCATATTCTCAACAGATCCCTATAACTTAATTACGATTGACAACACAGGACATTTCACATTAGTCTTGGACTATAATTCTTTGACACAAATTGATTTTCCTGAATTAAAATTAAAATTAAAATAATTATTAAATTTTTGATAATTTAATATTTAATTTCTTAAGAAAGATTAAATATTATTATTGGCTAACAAAATTCTTTGAGAAGTAATAATTCATTATTGAATAGTAATAAAAGCATTTACTTCAGTGAAAAATTAGGCTTTCAAAGAAAGAAATGTTCCTGACTTTTCTTCTATTTATAAAGTAATTAGTACCAATTACTCTTAATCTGTTCTTTTTTGTGTTATCCGTCGATGGTTTAATAAAAACAGACTGAATAAAATTTAGCTTTTTGATTAAAAACTTAACAAAATAATGTTTGAGCAGCAGCAAAAATGTTGACGTCAGAGAAGAAGAAAGAAAGGGCTAAGAAAACTTTTATTTGCTGATCAATTTTCGCAGACCATCAATCTCTTGTTCAGCACTTGCGGGCCATCAATCAGTAAGTAAAAATAGCAAATATTTATATGTAAACACATATATGCACGACTGAAATCGTAAACGCTTGTTTAATTGACCTAATTTCGTTTTGTTATTTTTTGAACAGATTCTGGGTCATTTTTGTTTTCCCAGGTATCAAATTTATCTAAATGTATATTTATATTAATCGATGTGCAAACAATCGCATAGCTCCACTTTCAGACAAATCCTATCATTTTACAGACTTGCATACATATGGTTTGATAGCTTCCTAGAAAACGGTCTGTTCCACATTATATTTATGTATAATATTAAGTTCCAGAAAAAGTAAAAAATACCTTGTATGTATCCTTTACTCCTAATCGAGGCATGTTGTCTTAGCTTATGACAACAACATTTATTTAAGCAGTAGCTAGGATTAAATTGAGGAATGGCTGATGTTAAGGTCCAAGTCAAGTAATATATTTCTTATATAAATCAGGAAAGAAGGAAAAACTAAACCATGTATTTGCATACATTAAAATTTCGAAACGTGGCGTGGATTAAAAGTGAAAGCGTGATTGTCGAAAAGGGGAAATATCCGTAGTTAAATTTGTCATCTAACTTCGAGATGAGACGACAATTACTAACACTTGCAAGCAGTCAATGCGCCACTATTTGTAAAGAGCCAAATTCGGGCATTTGAAAAAAAATGTATTATATAACATGTGATATACATACATATATTCGGAATTGGGAAAGTGAGCGAAAAAAATCTATTTTTGTTTCAATTCGAGCAGATGTTATCTTAAATGATTTTGCTGCTGTTGTTTAATTTCCACCGACTTAAAAATGTCGTAATAAGTAATAAATATAAAGTTAAGTATTATTTTATGCTCTTTAGCATTTTTTGTGAAGTCGGTTTAACCTTTTTAAACTATTTTATTCTTTCGATGTAGTCAGCGCTCTTATGCAAATAATCCCCTGTATACGTTATTAGTATCCTGCTGTGTCCGTAGTCCGAAGTTTTCCAATGATTGGATTCCTTGAGTGTATTACAGTCAGCTATACTCCTACCGCGGATGTCCAGTGGGGGAAGATGGATCAATGTCTCCAACGCGGTAGTTGGCGTTGTACGTATTGCTCCTGATATACCCAAGCAGGCGCCCCTTTGAACTTAAGTGAACTTCTTAAGGCAACAGTCGCTTTTGAAGACCCACCAAACCATAATTCTGTAAGTCAGAATTGGCCTGAGTCTCAATATATACATCCCCAGAGCTATACGGGGACTGCTTCCCCATTTCTTCCCTAGGGCTTTCTTGCAGGCATAAAACTCTACCGAAGCCTGTTTCACGCGCTCCTCAATGTTGATGCCCCGGTTTAATTTGAAATCAAGAATGATTCGCAGAACTTTATCAATAACTAACAGCCAGAGAAAAGGGGATATAACGCCGCCCTGTGGGGTTCACCTACAGATTGCTCTTATGGTCTCGTGGTTTCCCAGTCTCCCATGTATCTGCCGGCTCCTCAGCATTGCCTCGATCCGGTGACAGACATACGATTTCATCCCATAAGATCGTCATGCATCGCTGATAGTTTCAGTTTTGAAGTTGTTAAAGGCACCCTCATGAACCGCAGTTTCTACAACTTTCCCGTCGTGTAAGCACGTAGGTGCACATCTATGAGTCTTTTCAATGTTTTAAAAGGAAAGATGTAAAGCTAATTGGTCTTAAGTCCGTAGCCATTATGTGCCTGTTCCTTGGGGATGACGGTCAATTTGATCAGTCGCCGAACAAGGGGGATATATGCGTGAAGTAAGCACCTTTCAAAAATCACAAGAAGCCAGCAACACACAGGGAATAATCCCCTCTACTCCGATTTGAAGGGACGAAATAACTCAATATCCTATTTTACTTTGTTATACGTGACACTATTTAATGTTTCACCTGCACCACAGTTCGACCGACGCAATCATATTGATTGCTTTCGAATCATCAGTGCGTTCTCATGGGCTACTCCAGTATCTCCTCCGTCGACTCTGTGTAAGTGCCATCACTTCGTATCAGTAAAGAAAGAACAGTGGGATTGCTTGCGAGAATTTTCCTGAGCCTGGTGACTTTGTTTGTACCCTCAATGGATTCACAGAATTTTAGCTATGAGGTTCGTTTGGCTCTTTTAATTTCATGTTTGAGTTCTTTTTGGCTCGCCTTAAATGCAGCCTAGTCCTCTGCTAGTTTAGTAATTGTAGCCTAGTTGAAAAGCTTCTGTGAGTGCGAACTTATATTATTGTTCTAAAAAAGCAGGATAACATTTCCTGGACGGCCTACTGATCGGACAGCTATCTATCAAGGCGGTTTGGATTGCTTGCGATAGTGTATTCACTACTAAGTCAATGGATTCAGCGCTTGCAAGTCATTCACCATCCGATGGCTGGCCAATACTTTCAACGCACACCTTGATATTATCACAGTTGGTCTAGCTGATTTTCTAAAGGGTTTGGTAGATGCTCTGGAGAGTTCGATAGTGAAACAAATGCAGCAATGGTTCGAAAGGGACCCTTTTTACGACACTCTCCCGTCATCAACCTTTATATTCTTCCATTCGCCTATGAATTTCACATCCAAAACCTCTGATATGTTTGCGTAATAAATGTGGGCCTATTACCCCTATTACAAATGCATAGATTTGTTAGTAAAATAAAATTAAAGAGTGACTCACCTCGTTCATTGATGATTGCACTACTAAAAGTATACGAAGGGCTTACCTGCACCTATGTCATAAAGTAAAATGTACTTTTTGTGCTTTAGTCCAAGTATGGGATCATTTCTGATGCAAGGTTCTTGGATTAAAGCAATATCAACCTCCGTCTTATTTATTAGTGGAAGTAAATTCGCAGAGTTTCCTGTGATGTAGGTTTATTTGCACCACCTGTATAAGCCCTTTACTAAGTCCCCTGACCAGACCCACTAGTACGTCGAGGCCTAGGAGGATCAATCCCCATCACAGCTTCCCCCGCGTTGTCTGCTCCAGCCTTCTGTTCAGCAATGCCCCTGGTTGCCGAGTTGTCCTCAACTCCCAGGTACCGTCTCCATTAGCTCAGTAACGTCCTTTTCGTCAATCTGCTTCGCCATGCCCTTGGTTACCGAGACATTAGTTTCTGCTCCCGAGGCATCGGCCTTACCTACTGACTCACGGTTTTCTTCCTCCAATTACATCCCCCGATAGACATGTACCAGAACCGAACTTAAACTACAGTGCAACTTGAACTTGCCTTATTCGAGGGGCGGCAATAATTGGCTCCGTCAACTGTAGAGGGATCTGTCGCCTTTGGCTCGTCCATCCGAAGGATTTTGAATTCTCCACAGAGAATGGTCGAGTACTGCAATTTTAGTACCGCCAGAAGATCCTATGCTTGTTTGCGTTCTATTTTCTTTCTGTTTCCATTTGTGGTCCCACGAGTAAGCACGGAATGGCATAAACTCTTGTAATTTGCAAATCTTCTGGTATATAAGCGTTGAAAATTAAATAAATAATAACAATTTAATAATTTTGACTATTTTTGCATGCAAAAATATTACAAAAGTTTACCATTTTTCGTACTTTTAAATCAGACTAACTACTTAAAGATATGATCCAACATTTTTTAGTACAAGAATCCGCAATTAGAAAGCTATTTTTTCGGCATTGCACGGTCATTGAGCATTTCGGAACTCTTTCGATGAAAAATTTCGCTAGATAATAAAACTTTCTACTGAGAGAAAGGCTGTTGATATAGTATTGTTTACTTTAAGATAAGTTGAAAACAATGAAAAAAAAACTATAAATCAAACATCCACAGACGTCTTTTGAAAATTTCGGTAAATTGATTAATACTAATGTTCACAGATCAGGCAATATTCGCATATCGCACTGGTTATTTTGATAACGCATTAAGAAAAATGTCTCTTACTTTGCAACTTTTTAGATTTTGCAAAGAAATCTTTATACGTAAAACGCTGAAAAATTTTATAAATTGACTATTTTATTATTTTTGATGAAGTTAAAAAACACCTTTAGGCTACATTTAAGTTGTATTTTACCCATGATTTTAGTTGTAATTAAACGTTCTGCAGTTATTACACGGAAAAGTCTCAAACTTTTAATATTTTAATACACTACCCAAAAACAAAATAATTTTGCTGAATGAATATTCAATTATGATAAAGTATTCTTCATATCTATTGGTATTTTTTCATATCTATTGGTATTTTTTAATTTAATTCACTGAGAAAAATCATTCATACATATTTGTATATTTCGTTTACCGTTGTGAAAGAAACCCCATTTTATACATTTAGTATAATTTCAAGAGTATAAAAGGACTTTGCCAGACCTTCTCCCCAGGTAGTTTAATTAAACTTTCATAATAATGAATACGAAAGCATTTATATTTATAAATTGCAAACAATCACACATTGCATTTCTTTTATCTTTTTCACTGCAGCTTTATTCTCTTCTGACTGATTTAAATCGTTGAATAGGAGAGGAGATATGACCATGAGAACAAGCACTGGAATGATATAAATTGAAATCTAAGCCAGATGGACAATATTACTAAGCACATCCATACATTGATTTTTCTGAACCATCAAAGAAAGCTTGAATTCGTTGTTATTTTACGGTGAGCTGCAATTACTTCACTTCGCCGGATTATTCAAATTAATAACACAGGCCTGCAAAATTAGAAAAACCGAATCCGAACTCAGAATTGCTCTATCACGTCAGGTTTTTCAGATATTCTAACCTAAGAGTGCAAAAAAACTGTTTTTTGACAAATTTGATGTTATGTAGCACCGCGATGTTTTTGTTTTTCGTACAAATTTTTTCTTTCAAATTTCGTTGAGTTTGCTAAAATATCTTTTTTTTCGCCAAGACATCGAATTTTGAAATTTTCATATTCTCGGTATATGAAAAATGTATGGTCAATTTATTCAAGCGACGATAAAGTGACCATACATTTTCCATATACCGAGAAATTCATGAATATGAAAATTTCAAAATGCGATATCTCGACGAAAAAAAAAGATATTTTAGAAAACTCAACAGCATTTGAAAGAGAAAGATTTGTACGATAAGATCCCACATACAGTTTTTGTTCAGGGGTGGGGGTTGAAACCTAGCTTTGTAACGCGTGAACCAATTAGGACGGTTCTTTTTTAGTTGTACAGAGTATGGTCTCCCATTGTTAATAGGCCAGACCGATTTGGATAATTCTTTTTGTGTTGGGTAGAGTATGTACCCTGGTTAATACCACGAGAAAAAAAGTTTTGGTGGGGTGGGGGTGGAACCTAATTTTGTAACGCATGGACCGATTTTGATGGTTCTTCTACTGATGTAGAGAGTGTGATCCCCCATTTTTAATAGGAGAAACAAATTTGGCGTAGAGTGGGGAAAGGGGGAGTTGTAATCAAACTTCGTAACGCTTGGACCGATTTCGATTATTCTTCTTTTGATTTGTAGAATATGCTGCCTCACTGATACGACGATAAAAATGTATACTTAAGTTGGTGTGCGGAGGGGGCGTTACACAATATCTTAATTCAGACACCTATAGGAAAGATTCTTTTTTGTTGTGTATTACATTATTCCTCATTGCTACTCTATGGAAAATATTTGACCGAGAATTAGGGTGGGGGGAGGGGAAACCAAACTTTGTAACGCGTGGACTGATTTAGATTATTCTGAATGCATAGGATATCTTTTTGTGTGCTGACAAAAATTTTGGCTTATGGTGAGAGTTGGAAAATAGGCGGCGTCTAGCTTCATATGGCATAGACCGATTTTGATTCGGTTGTGCAGAATACATTTCCTAATTGATAAATGATATCAGTTTTGTACCTATAGTGATAACGATGATTCTCTGTTGCTGTATAGAGAAAAGTGGCGCACTAGGGTCATGTTAAGAATTTTCTAAGGTAAGGGTTCTAAAGGGTGACCGTGACTAATTTCGTAATATGTTGCCGGATTTGGATAATTTTGTTAGGGCATTACGTCTGCAACTTTTGAAATTGCTGTGTTTTTACGAACAGCATTCTTCGAGTCGTATATATGATGACACTAAAAAGTAAAAAATAAAATAGTTTTAAAAAAAAATTGAACGGACTTCCCGAAAGGCGCTAAAAAGCATTTTGAAGTCGGTGCAAATTAAACAAACAAAACATCTACCAAGCACAATTGAAAGGAATATATAAAACTACCTGAACGTGACAGCTCACGGGATTATAGGGAAGGACGATTAAATAATTTTGTTGTAGTTGTTTAGTTTCTTTGATTTGCACCGACTTCAAAATGTCGTAAGAGAAATAAAATGAAAAATTGTTTTATGCTATTTAGCGCTTTTTGTGAAGTCGGTTAAATTTGTTTTTTTAAACTACACTAATCAAAACAATTAAGGGAACAAAAAAAATATCTAAATTTTTTAGTGATTTTTGGCGGGCTGTATCTAAGCGAGAAATAATCGTATCGAGGATCTGAAAAAAAACGTGTTAAAGCTCCAAAACTCTAGTTTTTGAAACTTTCAGCCAAACAATTTTAAAGGCCACGGTGCTCACGCAATTCAAAGGAATAGCGGAAGAAAATATTTCAAAATTTTTAGTCATTTTTTTTTTTGGTGCACGGACTCGGAAAATTTTTTTTTTATTTGACCACCCTATGAACCAGGTAGCCTGTTAATTCAGCTTTAATTATCTTTTTTGAAATCCTTGATACGTCGATTTGTCGCGGAGATATCCGATATTAAACGAAAAAGGACACTTTTGTATTCAACCATGGATATCTCAGCAACCAATGATCGTACAGAAAATTTAAGGGCAGTTTCGGAAACTGGAATACATTTCCTAAAAGAATTCGTCAAGACATAAAAAATAATAATTTTTTTTTATCCGTAATTTCAATTTTGAAAAAGTCAAAAAAAGTGACTTTTTTCCTTGTTTTGGTAAATTGACCGCATCTTTGCAAATACTGATGGAAAGGCTAAGGTTTGTAGGAATTTTTACACCTCAATGTACGCACAATAGCCCTGTAAATCCGCAGATCGATCTATTCGACGGTTCCTTCGGCCCGATCGGTCAAAGTTTTGGAAAAAATTAAAGGAACAAGAATTGTGATCTCAAACATCGTGTAATCTTCATAAAAATGGAAAAATCATTTTTTTTCGACTTTTCTCACAAATATGCATCAGCTACTTGGTAAATTTAAAAAAAAGCAAATTGAAAAAAATCGTAAATTAAAAAAAAAAATTTTTTTGAGAAATCGAAAATTAAAAAAAATTTTTTTAAATTTTTTAGAAAATTAAATACTGAGATGTTCTTACAAAACATTTGTTGGAGGTTTCCGCAGTCGACGATTCGAAACTGCATTTCGAATATTTCATTTTCTAAAAAGTGTCAAATGTTTTTTTAAAATTTTTTTTTTAATTTACCAAGTGACTGATGCATAAAAGTGATAAAAAAATAAAAAGTTGAAAAAAAAGATTTTTCCATTTTTATGAAGATGACACGATGTTTGAGATCACAATTCTTGTTCCTTTAATTTTTTCCAAAACTTTGACCGATCCGGCCGAAGGAACCGTCGAATAGATCGATCTGCGGATTTACAGGGCTATTGTGCGTACATTGAGGTGTAAAAATTCCTACAAACCTTAGCCTTTCCATCAGTATTTGCAAAGATGCGGTCAATTTACCAAAACAAGGAAAAAAGTCACTTTTTTTGACTTTTTCAAAATTGAAATTACGGATAAAAAAAATTATTATTTTTTATGTCTTGACGATTTCTTTTAGGAAATGTATTTCAGTTTCCGAAACTGCCCTTAAATTTTCTGTACGATCATTGGTTGCTGAGATATCCATGGTTAAATACAAAAGTGTCCTTTTTCGTTTAATATCGGATATCTCCGCGACAAATCGACGTATCAAGGATAATTAAAGCTGAATTAACAGGCTATCTGGTTCATAGGGTTGTCAAATAAAAAAAAATTTTCCGAGTCCGTGCACCAAAAAAACAATGACTAAAAATTTTGAAATTTTTTTCTTCCGCTATTCCTTTGAATTGCGTGAGCACCGTGGCCTACGGATATAAATTTAAGATTTTGTATTTTACCGTTTGTTTAATAAGTAGATAGATAAACATTCCATAACTAAGCTAAGTATACTACTTTTTAACAGTAACACACTGACACATTGAATGAATACCTTGTTAACCAAATGTTGCTGAGTTTATTTATACCTTATAATACAATAAAAGATTTACTAGATCCAGACGTGCGTTAAGTGCAGAAGAAAGACTTATAGCTATACAACTGGGCGTAGCCTATGAGATTTAAAATGCTCAAGGATAATTTCTACCCAAGCTTTGGGTACCAAAGGATTATTTGAAGATAAGTAAACAAAATATTTGAAGGCTGCAACTGAGTATAATTATTCAAAACTAAATTCTAAAAGCTAAATCCTTCATTCAATCATTTGACTTTAAATTTAACAATGATACAAATAACAAATTATTCATTAATAATAATATATTTAGTGATTGGGTCCGTTTCAGAATTATGGGTAATTACTAATTGCATTAACCGATGTATGTTGTGGCTGGTTCATAGGCTGACTACCATGACTTGCTGTTTCAGTCACGAGTTTCGAGTCCTTGGTGAGGTCACCCAATTGTGCGGCATATAGAACCTCCATTAGAAGTTTCTCCGCCAGTAAAGCTGACTCTTCAGGCAAAACCCGTAATTTGTTGGCCACGTGTTTCGCAATAACAACGTACTCATCGTTATTACTTTCAAATATCTTTACGATTTCCTCAGTTGTATTTCTCTTAACCTTTTTTCTCAATGGAGAACTAGTTACTTTTGGATTAAATGAAACAGCAGTGGTAGTAGTTCCTGCGTTTTCGATCGATGTGTTTGTTGGTTGTGACACCATCTCACAATAAAAATTTGAATCCAAATCCTGCAAATAAGTACACAAATTTATATTATAACATTGAACAAATTTGAAACATTATTTAACTGTGTTAAGCTAGTTAGTTGGGCTTGTATTTACTTAGATATTATTGAGGAGAAGGTACAAACACAGAGTAAATTCAAAATTAAATTATGCAAACGAAGACGTGCTGAATGCCTGATGGATCAGACTAGAAAAAAATTTAATAAGGGCGTTAACTATTAACTACTCAAAGGGTTAAGTGAAAACAAATTTTTTAGTTAGACTTGAGAGGAGTAAAAAAATAGTAAAAAAAAAGCATTTCTCCAAATATATCATCATCTACGTCCAATACCAAATTTCATCATTTCCTGGTTTATGACGAAAAATGATCTTGCAGTCTAATAACAGTATAACGCTGTTAATAGAATTTCGAAAACGTATACTATGACTCCCTTTTAGCCTGCTTCCCAAAAAACCAGAGGGTTATAAGTTGGAATTGTATTTTTTAATATGTGACCAGGCATCATTTCGTAAAGCGTAAGTAATTTTGATGATTATTTTTTATTTTTACGGTAGATTATGTTACATGGTACCATGTCAACAAATAGGGTGGGGGTAGGGGTAAAACCTTACTTCGAAATGCGTGGAGAGATTTGGATGGTTCTTTTTCAGCTGGATAGAGTATGAGCCCCCATTTTTAATATGGCAATAAACTTGTCCTAGGGTGGGTGGGGAGGGGGTATGCGGTAGCCTTACTTCGTAATATGGTTGATTATTTTTCTAGTGGAAGGAGTATGTTCCCCATTGATACCGGCCTACCAATCTGGAGGTCCCGCGTTCGATTACCACCCGCGGCAACCCATGTTTGTTTTCTGCTGACAACAGATAAAAAGGACATGGAAGTTCCAGAGAAAACACTAGTGGTTTGGAATCCACTTTAAGTTGTAGGTCCACTTGCAATCGTTGTCTCGAATCGGGTGAAGTTCTCCTCCCGCTCCATGTCCCACAAAGCGTTACGAGAACTAGAAAAAGAAAGGGGGTTGAGGTGGTGGTGGAGGAGGGGCTAACGTCAACTTCTCACCACGTGGACCGATTTGTATGATTGTTTTTTTGTTATATAGAGTATAATCCTCCATTTCTAATATGAGAATAAATTTTGATTTAGGGTGTAGTTGACGGAAAGAATAGCCTAGCTTTTTAACGTGTCGACCGAATTGAATAATTCTTCTCTTGTTGTGCAGAATAAGTTTCCTTATTGGTACCACGACAGAAAATTATAGGGTGGGGAGGGGGCGTTACCCTCCTTTTTAACGAAGAGATCTTTTGGGATGATTTATTTTTAACCGATTTCCCAAAAACAAAGCGGCTCTAAGTTCGACGTGTATTTTTTTTTGTCTGCCAGGGCAAAATTTCGTAACCGATTTTGATTATTCTTTTTTTGTTGGGTAGAGTATGTTCCTTGATTGATACCACGGGAAACAAATTTTTGTGGATGGAGGTGGGGGTAGGGGGTTAAACCTAACTTTTGAACGCGTTTACCAATTTGGATGGTTCTTTTCTCGTTGTATGGAGCAGAGAACACTAAAAAGTGAAAAATAAACTTTTTTTTTTTTATAAAGGTGAACCGACAAAGCGCTAAAAAGCATAAAATAATTTTTAATTTTATATCTTTAGGACATTTTGAAGTCGGTGCAAATTAAACAAATAAGTTGTTTACAATTGAAGATAATACATAATACTACCTGAACGTTTCTGCTCACTGGATCATAAGAAAGGATGATTAAATACTTTTTTTGTAGTTGTTTGGCTTGTTTCATTTACACTAACTTCAAAATGTCGTAATAGGTATAAATTTAAAAATTATTTTTTGCTTTTTAGCGCTTTTTGTGAAGGCGGTAAATTTTTTTTTTTAAACTATTTTTTCTTATATACAGTGTGATACCCCATTACTACTATGAGGAACAATTTTGAGCTAGGGGTAGGGGTAATCTAACTTTGTAACGCGAGGACTGATTTAGATGATTCTGAATGAATAAAGTATCCACTTGTACCCTGACAAAAAGTTGGCTTATGTTAAGAGTGGGAGGAAGAGTGCTAGCTTTTCACTTTGCTTTGCTTTCAATTTTAATGATTTTCATTATATTGTACGGAATACGTTCTCTCATTGGTAAATTATAACTTGTTTTTTTTACGTATTGTGACTACGATGACTCTCTGACTATGATGATTCTCTTTTTGTGCGGTGGCGCACTAGCACTGTAGTAAGAATTTGTATCTAAGGAGAGGGTGTGAAAGGGTGACCTTGACTAACTTAGTAATGTGTTGCCGCTTGGGGAAAACCAGTATGTTAAGTGGCATTTTCTGTGTTTAAATAAGGGTCCACCGATGAGAAGTTGCCACGATTTGCTAAATTCAACAAACAACTCCCATTTGCGTTTCTGACCCCGAGTTCAAAATTTCTCATGTTGTCTTTTAGAAGCCTTATCAAAGGTGTCGGAAATGAACTGGGGCAATGCCTCCTTAATTGTTATATTCGCTTGACCGGTCGGCGCATAGCATTTTCATAGATGTTACGTACTTTGCTCCGGCATCTGGCGATGATAATTCGGTCGGATAAAGATAAAATCTTTTAATGTCTCTCGTAGTTTAAAAGATGTTTTTGGTGCATTAAATCTTCTAAATAATTTTTCTACTAATTATGTATATATATATATATATATATATATATATAATATATATATATATATATATATATATATATATATATATATATATATGTATATGTATATATACCTATATATATATATATCCCCTATCAGACTGTAGAAAATAGATGTACATAAAAGTAGGTATACCTAGCCGATAATAAGAATTTTAACTTGTTTTGAGTACAAATACCTTGATATAAATGAAAGACTTTAATACAATCACACTTTCATGAAACGTGACAAAAATAAATACAATTCAAATCAAATACACTTTGAATCTTATATGTGTTTACTGTCATGGACGTAGTGTTTGTTTAACAGAAGTGGTATTTGAGCCCTAACTTGGCTCAAGCGAAAAAAGTGTTGCAGGATGCATAAATGACAACAATTGGAAAGTTTGGTAAATATAATTTTATTAAAAACTTCAAGAATATAAAATATTAGAAGAAACTAAAATCTATTTAAAAGAAAACAATTAATAAAGAAAGCAGAATGCAAAAAAGTAATAAAGAAAAACAAAGCAAACAAAATCAACAAATCAAACAAAACTAAAAATTATCCGCCGATGTTCCTTTAAAGAGAAAGGACTTTAGTTATTTTATTAAAATCGAAATAACAATAGTTCAAGTTTACTTCACGGGTATTATTTAGTTGAGGTTCAGGCGTCCTCAAATGTAAACTGCAAATTAAAGAATTACATTTAATATATACAATAGTACTTCTGGTCGATAACAACTTGTTTCAATGCAGCAATTGCTGAGATCGCAATGCTAAATGTGATCTCCAATACGTTTATTTACGTGTATCGAGTGGAGCATTTGTCAAAATGGCGAGTTTTAGAGCCTAGGTTTCAATAAATCCACAGAGAGAAGATGAGTTAACTAGCTAAACAAAAATAGTAGAGTATTACTATAATGGTGATTTTGTAGGCTGTAGTTATCAGCTTCGAAACAGCTGATAAAAATTTGAGAATTGTTAAAATTACAATTTTAATAGTAATGTAATCTTAGCTTCAATAAATCCATCAAATGCTTTAGATTTTCTTCAAAAATGCAAGATGTTATTGCGGTGTGTTTAATTATGCTCACATATAATTATATAAGCCATTTGGTGTAGGATATATTAAGAGTAGAAGTCACTGTCCGCGATTAATATAATTATTATTTAAACAATTCATTACACAACTTTATATATTACAAAATTGCTAATTTAATCGCGGAAACAATTAAATATACAAAAAAACTTTACTAACTAATAAAAGATACTAATCAGTGTACTTTCGGGTTGAGTTTCTTACCGCAACTGATCTCTGAATTTTCAACAGATGCTGCATCTCTTGATGATAGCGGTAAGTATTGTGATTTCGACTGAACCATATTTTCAGGAAAGGTCAACCTCAATTAAAGGCAGGGGAGCCCAAAACAAGTTTGAATAGCGCTGAAATTCTGTAAAGTAATTAGAATTTAAATTTAAAATTCTGTAAGTAATTAGAATTTAAGTAAAATATGCGTTTGGCAGGCTGTTTTTGCACGCTGTAACATTCTCCGCCCGCTTGAAACATCGGGTGATGTTTCGAACAAACGTCGTAATGCTTCTGTAAGCCCCCACAGACACACGAAAAAGTCCGGCGAAAAATACCGCGGTAAAGTTTGTGGGAATAATACGTCCTGAATTACACGAGAGGGATTTTACCCCATAACTCACGGCAATTCTCTTCTGTGCAAAAGTAGAAAAACCCTCGGAGTGTTGCTACGAAAGGGGCTTTGATTGACGTTAAAAAACCGGTTCATAAGTGTTTTGCAGGGTTGAAAATTTGTATTCACCGGCTCAAGCAATACTAAATCAACCTGACACCAAAAATTGTTCGAACCCTAATGAGGAAGTTACGAAAATGGACAAAAGCAAATCAGGAAAAACTCAAGCAAAACCCCTACGATTCGTGATTGACACTCACAGATGACCCTCTTGCTACCTCACTTCTCTCGCCAAGAAAAAAACAGGTTTTCGTCACTCATGGGGTAAAATCCCTCTCGTGTAATTCAGGACTACCTTGTAACTTCGGTGCCCACAGACACACGAGCTTTTCATTTCAAAGTGAACGATAAAGCTTAATGAACTCAATTAAAAGACTTTTTCGGGCAATAATTGGTCGATCGACATATTTAAAACTTAATTCCTTTATATTGAAATCCATAAACCAACGTAAACAAAACAATTTTCAAATTAACGATTAACTACATAGAAGAAACTTGTCGTTAAACAAATTAATTGCATATGTATGTATGTGTGATTTGGCTCGTGCAAAATCAGGAGTATCAAGATTTCAGAATGGCTCGGTGGCTCGGCGAGCCATTTGCGCACAGACGGAGAAAATATCGACGAATTATACCGTGCAGCATTTTTCGCCGAACTTTTTCGTGTGTCTGTGGGGCCCTTTAGGTTGATTATCGGATTGTTGAATCCATTTTGACGATACATGTGATACACACCTATGTGGAGCTGATAAGAAACTTTCGAATCGGTGGATAACACTCGAACCAAACTATTTGTTACTTCACCTTGTAATATTATCTTGTGTCTTAAATCTAATTTAATTGGTATGTTAGTTCATAATTGATATTGCTTTAAACTAAGATTTTGGAGGTCGTGGGCTCCAGACATCACGTCATCAACATAATAGTCATTTATAACTACGGAGTTTGCAAATGGGAATCTGGTCATTTCATCTTCAGCGAGTTGTCTTAGTGTTCTGGTGGTCAAATATGGTGCACATGAAGTTCCGAAGGTTTCCGTCGTTAACTGAAAATCTTGGACCTTTTCTGTGGGGGAATTTCTGCAAAGGATCCGCTTATATGGTTGATCTTTCTCAGCTACACGAAACTGTCGATTCATCTTCGTAATGTCTGATGTAAATGCAATTTTGTATTTCCTCCAACGCATTATTACAGAAATCAAATTTTCTTCTAATTTGGGGCCAGTCATCAAAGTGTCATTTAAAGAAACTTCATTAGTGGTTCGGTGAGAAGTATCAAACACTACACGTAATTGCGGCGTGGTGCTTTCTTTTAACACGGCGTGGTGAGGTAAATAGTTTGCAGTACACAGTGCATCCCTGTCTTGTCAGGTTACATCATGGTTGAGTTCAGATGTTAGGACTGATCTCATGTGGCCCAGTTCAAGATACTCGGTCTAGCAATCAGAATATTGTTAATGACAAGATCTTCGCTAAATCATCGCTCCATTTGCTTAATTCTGGTCAAGGCCGAATGCCAAGACTCGCCGAGGACTGGTTGTTCGAAGTGTACAAAAGGCAGATGCACTTCGAATCTGCCATCACATAATCTACAATGTGTACCTTCTTAAAATTCTTCACACACTTTTTTCTCCTTGGTTAACATTGTTCCTTCTGAAATTTGTTATAATTCCTGGAATTTTCTTAAGATGGTATCTGTTTTAACTCGATTGTGTAGAGCGCCGACGTTGGTTGCCGGTAGACATCGGTCTGGCTCATTTTTAACAACAAAGCCGAAGAATATCCAGTCGATAAGAGGATTCTGGGCTGTTGGATAATTTGGATTACCCTTAATTATGCCGTTAAGAAGAATATGTGGGTAAATGTCTACACCAAGTAGAAGATTGTTTCGGAAGATACCCAGTTAAAGACTTCAGTACAAAGGCGTTAACATCGATTTCAAAATTAGCATTGCACAATGATTGCAATTTTAAATGAACTTGACCATTTATAGCTCTTTGGAAAATCGGCTCAAATTTTTTTTAAAACTATTTTATTTTTCAGTTTTTAGTGTCATGTACGACTCGAAAAATGCTGCTTATATCAAAACAGCAATTTCAACAATTTAGGTAGTGCACTCTATAGAAAGGAAACGTCTGGGAACCTTATGGTTCAGGGGGATATATACATATAATTAGTATATTTTTATTTACAAAATTGTTAACACATAAAGTTATTTGTTTGCTTAAGTTTAGTTAATTTGAAATTATCGTTTAATATTTTTAGTTAATTAATATTATGCATCAACCGATACAACTACTAATAAAACATGGGGGCTTTGGAGGAAGGAGGTAACGTCCTTAGAAGAATGTAAGTTATTTAGAACATTTAATGCACCAAAGAATTCTTTTAAAATAGGCGACACATTAAAAGATTTTATATTCATCCGACGCGACGACCGATCAAGCGAATATAACAACTAAGGAGGCATTCTACCAATTTATTGACGACATCTTTGATAAGGCTCCTAAAAGGGAACATGAAAAATTTTAAACTCGGAAACAGAAACGCAAATGGGGAGTTGTTTCTTGAATTTTGTAAGTCGTGGCAACTTCTCATCGGTGGACCCTTATTTAAACACAAAAAATGTCATTTAACATCCTTTTTTCCCCAAACGGCAGAACTGAGAATCTTGTGGTGTTTGAAAAAGCTGGGGAAGGTGTCTTCTGGACATAAGATCTAAGCATTGCGCTGATATTGGCAGCGATTATTATATTGCAACATCTAAGTTTCGCTTATGAACGGCAGGAGTAGAGCCACGTAACACAACATCTCATATGCCACGGCTCAATTGGCATAGGCTTAAAATGCTGAACATCCGCAGTGCATATACCATCACATTGCGTCAAAAAGCCGATGCACTGATTCTTAACACAAACGACTCAATCGACCAAAAATGGGAAAGGGCGAAGCAATATTTTTTTAGCTGTGGTACAGAAGGCATGGGAAGATTAAAGAACGAAAGACGACAGAATATCAGTGATGCCACATTGGCCCAAATACAGGATTGAAAGCAGATTAAGGACGGCATCAATTCTGCTACCGACGTTGCAGTTAAACAGCACCTCATAACTGCATACCAAGGTGTACGGAAAGGCGTCCAAAGAAGTATAAGACGTGACAAGCGCAACTGCGCCAATACACTAGCAGAAAAGCAGAAGAATCGGCCTACTGTGGTGACAGCGGACATCAATACAAGATTGCCAAGAAACTGGCTAAAAGGAGTCTTGCAACTAAACATCCATGGATGGATTCCTTCCAGACACGGAGAAACATCAACTGTGGAGGTGCAGAGAATAGTTTGTCGAAGTCCTAAACAGCAATTTTGTACCGTCGAATACCTCTTTATCCGAACCTGAACATACGCCGGCTGTGGGCAGTATTAGCATCAGACCTCGGACCATATTGGAGCTGGCTGACGCAATTAAGCCGATGCAATACCAATGGAACTACTTAAGGCGGATCCCATTGCTGCGGCTGATATTCTTTTTTCCGTGATCCAGGAATGTTGGGAAACCGATTCCTTTCCTACTGAATGAAAAGCAGGCGTTATGGTGATGTTTCTTAAAAAAGGCGACCTGAGGAGTTATAGTTATTGAGACAGTATCTGTCTTTTAACTGCAGTTTCCAAATTGATGGCAAAAATAATCTTAATCCGAATCAATCAAACTGTTGAGCGCGCTCTAAATGATGAACAACTTGGCTTTCGTTAGGTTTTCTCCTGCAGCGATATGATAGTGTAACGGAGTTACAAATCGACGCAAAACCTTACAACAGCACCGGAGGAAAAAAAATTTGTTTGTGCTGTTGGACCACCCCGGGCGTCAAACTAGGTCAATCATACCGATTCACCACCCTCCGCACCTGCTGTGACAGTGTAAACGGCCCAAAACCTGTCAACGACAGAAGGCAAAACCTGTCAACAGCACCGAAGGAAATAACGGGTTTTAAGCACCCCCGGATCATCCCCGGCACTACCCTTATGAAACTACTATTACTAAATAACATTCCGTACCAGTAGCAGGCCAGATTTCCCCGAAACAACGGGGGAAATCCAAAATCAAATTCGCCGCCATAGCCCCCCGGGACTATATAAGCAGTGCCGGCACCACAGAGCAGGGACTCTTCGACCAGCAGTCAACCGGAGCAGACCTACTAGGAGCTGAGTAAAGGTAACTAACTTTCTTATTTTGCAGAATAGCTTGGAGAACCAAGCAGTAGCCGTCATCCGGTGGTCACCCGACCACAACCGAAGCAGCCGTCATCCGGTGGTCACTCGACCACAACCGAGGCCAACCGAAGCAGCCGTCATCCGGTGGTCACCCGACCACAACCGAGGCCAACCGAAGCAGCCGTCATCCGGTAGTCACCCGACCACAACCGAGGCCAACCGAAGCAGCCGTCATCCGGTGGTCACCCGACCACAACCGGCAACCGAAGTAGTCGTCATCCGGTGGTCACCCGACCACAACCGAGGCCAACCGAAGCAGCCGTCATCCGGTGGTCACCCGACCACAACCGAGGCCAACCGAAACAGCCGTCATCCGGTGGTCACCCGACCACAACCGACCGACCGAGGTCAACCGAAGCAGCCGTTATCCGGTGGTCAACCGACCGAAGAATAGTGAACAACACGAGGTAGCCCGAGTGAAGAGCTGCCGTCAGGGGCTATATATAAGCTAGCCAAACGTCTTGCTGGAGTCAGTTGTCGACCAGCCTTCAACCGGAGCACAGTGACCAGCGCAGGAGCTCTTCAAACCCAGCAAATTGGTAAGAATACTCCAGGTTAACATATCTGGGCAGTCGGCGTGATTCCCGACTACCGCCGAACTATTGTGTGGACCCACTGGTGTTGGGTAGGAAGTAAGTTTAGGTATTTCTTTTAATAGTATTATCTAGCTTTCTCTCGTATTGGCGCGATTCCCAATACGAGACACTCCGAAAACTAGCGAGATTCCTAGTTCACTTACTCTTACACTAGCGTGATTTCCTAGTGTAAGACACTCATCTAACTAGCGTGATTCCTAGTTATCTAACTTTCTCTCGTGTTGGCGTGATTCCCAGTACGAGACACTCTGACAACTAGCGAGATTCCTAGTTCACTTACTCTTACACTAGCGTGACTTCCTAGTGTAAGACACTCCTCTAACTAGCGTGATTCCTAGTTATCTAGCTTTCTCTCGTATTGGCGCGATTCCCAGTACGAGACACTGACAACTAGCGAGATTCCTAGTTCAAGCACTCTTACACTGGCGTGATTTCCTAGCGTAGGACACCCTTCCAACCAGCGTGATTCCTGGTTTTATCATCTACTCGTGTACTGGCGTGATTCCCAGTTGTATCATTCACTTTTACAATTTGTCTGTCAGTGATTGTCCAGAAGTTAGCCCTAGCACATTTATCTGCCTCCGTCCTTTCCCCGCAGGAACCTACCTATCCCGTTCACCGAGGATTCCCCGACGAAAGCAGGCGACCAGCGTTCCGTCGACGAGAGTCTGTCAAACGACGCCACGAGCCCCACCGAAGGAGGACATTTCCAGGAAGGAGACACCAGCTATTTATTCGCGACCGACAGAGGAAAGAATACCTACGCCGAGACCACGGAGTTAGGAGCGAGTATTAATTTATTTTAAAAAGGGACAGAACTGTAGTTTGTAAGAGTAAAGGAAATAACCAGTGAATTCGAAATCTAGTGTAGAATAAAAGTAAATTGTAGTAAGGAATCGGGGCGTTTTCTTCAGAAGTCTTGACCCTGGAGCCGGCGAGCTCAATCCCGTGGAGAAAACCAGAGACCCGCCTGACTGCAAAGTAAAACACGTTACCAATCGGTGTCCGAACAGCGACACGAAGATAACGCGTTACAATAGGATTAGGGAAGTGTAATTGCTATAAAATGGGTTAAAATCTGTGTTTCAGAATCTTTGAACGGAGGATATCGTGCCCGCAAGTTAGCAACGTTTTTTGGCAGTCTCAAGTTTAAGGCGTCGAAAAAACTATATTTTTACAGATTTTTTCAAAAGTAAAAAAAAATGTATTGTTCATATCCTGTAAAATAACTTACGAAAAATTGCGAATATAAATTTTTTTTTTCACAACGATATAAAAACAGATTTTTCGGACCATCTCGGTTAGAATACCCCCTTAAAAACTGATGTAGATACTTTTAGATGTTATTTTTATCGATTTTAATTAAAGCGGTTATTGCAGTATTTGTGTAAAAAGCTAACTTATTTGTTTTTGAAAAAATCCAGCAAATTTAAACTAAATATACTAGACTGAGAATGTAGCCGTTGTCCTTCAGCGCAAGCTAGTGCGCTATTTGCCTACATTTCGCGAATTGTCTAGACTTATTATCTACGAAATGTTACATAACGTTGGCATACGCATATACTGAAAAACAAATAAATTTGTTTGCACATAAATTTGAAATAAAGGGCCGTCATAATGATAAAATAAGTTAAATGTTCGAGAAAGCCAACACCTGAAAATAACTAACTTACATTGAACTTAATGTGTAGCACTTAGAGATCAAAAAGACTTCGAAAGCCTGGGTGAAAGTGAAGGACAATTAACTGATTTAGGGGGACAAATAAACAAAAGTTCTCCGAGAAGGACAAATGTGTCTAAAAATAGACTTGTGCACGTGCTCACCGGCACGCACTACACGCAGCTACTCGGAATTGGGACAAAAACTGTCACGTATACTTTGACTAACAAAGAATAGCTTTCCGATAATGGAGCCGATTTTGCGAGATAGGAATCTAAAATTTCAAGTACGTATATTTTAAACTCCCTAACATATGGGCACTTACCCTAAGTAAATGTGACACTATGGTGCAGTTGTGATCTGAACCAGAGATAAAATCCCAATTCTATTAATTCTTCTTTCATCCATTAAAATCCCAATCCAAACCTTCCTAACAAGGCCCGCCTGACGTCATCGCTGACATCACAGGAATTGTGAATGTCCTTAAAGTAACATTTACACCGGCAACAAATGCTCTTGCGCCTTAATGCTTCTAATAAAAGTAGGTCACAGGCAAACGCTGCATAACCGAAAGTAGGTCTTGTAGTGAACAACGTTGCCCCATCCAAGCTTAAATCTCACAATAAAAGAACTTTTGGGCTACAGGGGAAATCTGGGACGCACGGAATTTTCAAGGAGAGCGATGGACCACCTTCACCCCGATTTTGCAACAAGAAATAAATACGAAGGGTAGTTAAATTGCCGGTTCAGCTTTACTCTTTGAATCGAGAGATTGCTTCTATACACACATTTGTAAGTGCATATTCAAACGAATGTCCTACATTTTCCCAAAGTGTAGGGGAGCGATAAACTCTTTTATGTGAACTACAACATTTCTATGATTTCGTCTGACATTTATTGTTTCCTTAAGAGAACGTATTTAAAAAATTGCGGTTTAATTAAAATCATCACATTGTCAAATTTATTCGGATTACAATCGTCTCGTAAATTACAAATTTAAAAATTACATATCACAAAAAAAATTGAAAAAAATAATTATGAGGTCTGACTGTGTTGGCTATGTTTTCGAGGTCGTTGAATCCGTGGTCCCTTTAACCCCATCACATCAGGATTTTCCATTCGTTATGTTCTGTCGACCATATGCCTATTTAGCCCCAACTTCAGAAATGAGGAGCGTATTGTGAACTTTGCGCTTTTATTTTGAGGTTATGGTGTTTTGGGGTTATGCGGCTTATGGGTTGAGGGTTTGGGGGTTAAGGGGTAAGGGTTTTTGGTATGATGTGTAATGAACAGTAAAAAAATTTATGAAAATTTAAATTCTTAAATTAAAACAAATTAGTTTTCTTCCTAAGCTGTATTAAATATTTGTTAATGATTTTAAATATTGAAAACAGAAAACGTTTCACTTCACTATAGAAGTTGTCGGTGAAGTAAGTGCTAGCGTGTTGGTGTTCCTTATCGGATGTCCCAGGTTAAATCCTTACTGGCAGCAACCCGTGGTTGTCTATGCTGACAACGATTATGACAAAAAGCGATTGGTGGTTGCACAGTAAGTCAATGGTTCAAAGTTCTTCTCCGGCCCCATGCCACACCAGGACTTACGTAGTCAGAGTAATCCAATAAAATGAATTACATTAATCGAATCGGGCACATGACTTGTTTGTATTTTCGATGATTTTAGTACTAATCTACTCGTAGGATTTTTTCTCTATCTTATTGACTCATGCATTTTCTGGCAATTACAGTATTTTCAACTTATAGTCTTCAATTACTAGATTAAAGGCTTATGCGGACAAATTAACAGGTAGCCACTGAATTAGTAAACAATTACATAACAGATTACAGTTCAGTAACTCGATTAGTATTTTCATGCAAAATTGTTTCAGTTATTTCTCGGAGCAAGGTAAAAATTAAAATCCGGAAAATGAATTGAAACAAGAAGTATTATTTTGAAATGAGCATAATGTATACAAATTTGGTCAGAATATATTTTAAAGAAAGTCGATAAATCCAAAGAAGAACAGCTTGTTCGGTATTGTTCAATAAAAACAAACAAATAGATACATTATTTCAAAAATACTTCAACAATCAAGAATAAATCAATAACTTACACAAATCGATCAGGTACTTGACGAACTGAACGTTCAATGATCAAAAGATTCAAAATACTTTTTTAAGCTAATAAAACTTTATTTAACCACTCCAATAATTGACACCCCGAGTAATTTGGGTATGGCGAACTTAATAAAAATAATACCAACCATCTAGTTTGATCGGAAACTACCCTCAGTGCAACCTTAACTCCGCTAAAATATAGAAAAACCGCGCCACTTTATATATATATATATATATATATATATATATATATATATATATATATATATATATAATTATATATATATATAATTTTTAATGTCTGACCGGACATAACTTTGTAACGCGTTCACCGATTTTGATGATTCTTTTTTGTTGCACAAAGTATGATCCCGCATTGCTAATAGGAGCAAAAAATTTTACCTGGAGTGGGGGAGGGGGAGAGGTAGTATAATGCATGGAAGATTTAGATAATTCTTTTTCTGTTGGGTAGAGTATGCTTCCTGTTTGATACCACGGGAAAAAATATGTTGGTGGGGTGGGAGTGTTTGGTGTAATCTAAATTTGTAACATGTGGACCTATTTGGATGGTTCTTTTGCTGTTGTAAAGAGTGTGATCCCCCATTGCTAATAGGAGAATAATTTGGTGTGGGGAGGGGTAGTCTAACTTCGTAACGCGTGAAATGATTTGGATGATTCTTTTTTGTTTTATAGAGTATGTTCCCTGATTGACACATTTGGATGGTTCCTTTTTTTGTACAGAGTAGAAGACACTAAAAAGAGAAAAATAAAATAGTTTAAAAAAAAGTTAAACCGACTTCACAAAAAACACTAGAAAGAATTTAATTTTATATCTATTACATTTTGACGCCGGATCAAATCAAACAAACCAAACAACTACCACAAAAGTATTTAATCGTCCTTCCTTATGATTCCGTGAGCTGACACGTTCAGGAAGGGTTATGTATTATCTTCAATTGTTGTTGGTTAGTTGTTTTTTTTCTGTAATTTGCACTGACTACAAAACGTCGTAATAGATTAAAAATTATTTTATGCTTTTTAGCGCTTTTTGTGAAGTCGGTTCATGATTTATTTTAAAACGATTTCGTTATATGTATATAATTATCTATTGGTTAAAAGTCTTATTTTAATGAATGCCACTCCCCAATTGCACCGTAAAACCCTGATAATTGTTTTTTAACATGCGTTGAAAAATGTAACACTCGTGCCATGTGGGAATATTCTTCACTACATTAGCGAGCAGGATTTATTAAACCAACAATTAGAGAAAAAATGGCGTGGTTTTCTATATTTTAGCGGAGAAAAAATTTATTTAAATTGAACTGTTGCACGAGGGGTTGTTTTCTGATGCACTCGAAGGGTTATATTTATTTTTATAAAATGCTACCTAATCAGTGAATAACTAAGTAAAAAGAAGTTGCAAGGCTTTTTCTATGTTTAAGTGTAGCAAAAAATTTATTTAATTTAATTAAAGGGTGGTTTCCGGTTAGCTTGGGGAGTAACTTGTAGAAAAACCCTTTTAACCAATAAAGAATTATATAAAAAAGTGGCGGTGTTTTCTATATTTTAGTGGAGGGTTGCACTAGGGGCAGTTTCCGATCAAGTTGTCATCGAAACAGAAAATCTTACTACTGTCAATAGAACAGAACGTGAAATCGCTAAAAATCAAATATTCGAGAACATAAAAACAATTCAAGAATTAAGCAATTTAGTAAACCCAATGCTTAATACGCTAACGCACAATTTCAAGTTTTTGAAACAGAAAAATAGTTTTTAAAAAAAGTCGAAACTTCACAAAAAGCGCCAAAAAGGATAAATAATTTTTAATTATATATCTATTACGACATTTTGAAGTCGGTGCAAATCAAACAAACCAAACAACTACAACAAAAGTATTCAATTGTCCTTCTTTATAATTCCGTAAGCTGAAACGTTCAGGTAGTTGTATATATTATCTTCAATTGTGGTTGGGTAATTGCTTTGTTTGTTTAATTTGCACCGACTTCAAAATATCGTAATAGATATAAAATTAAACATTACTTTATGCTTTTTAACGCTTTTTGTGAAGCCGGTTCAACTTATTCTTATCTTATTTGTCACTTTTTAGTGTCTTCTACTCTATAGAACGAAAAAATAACCATCCAAATCGGTCCACGCGTTAAAGAATTAGAATCAACCCCCTACCGCCACCTCCATCCCACTAAAATTACATACATACTCTACCCAACAGAAAAAGAATCATCGAAATCGGTCCACGCGTTACGCAGTTAGACTACCCCGCCCCCCCCCAACCTTGGACCAATTTATTCTCCTATTAGCAATGGGGAATCAAACTCTATATAACAGCAAAGAACCATCCAAATCGGTCCACGCGTTGCAAAGTTAGGTTCCACCACCACCCCCCCCCCCCCCCAACGTTTTTTTTCTCGTGGTATCCACCAGGGAACATACTGTATCCAACAGAAAAAGAATTATCCAAATCGGTCCACGCGTTACGAAGTTAGACTACCACTCCCCTCCCTTAACCCTAAGCCAAATTATTTTCTCCTATTAGCAATGGAGATCATACTCTGTATAACAAAAAAAACCATCCAAAGCGGTACACGCTTTTCAAAGTTAGATCAGACATGAAAAAAAAATTTCAAATACACGTCGAACTTAGAACCTCTTTTTTAGGGGAGTCGGTTAAAAATATTTAATTTAAAGCCACATTTTAAAGAAAAAAGAGAAAATGCTATAGGGACCGTTTTAAGATACCTAACAGGCACCATGGACTACAATGACGAGTTAGAAATAAAAAACCAGTTAGCCGATTTATCTGCAAAGA
Organism: Leptarthrus brevirostris; assembly: GCA_964036015.1. Taxonomy (NCBI): domain Eukaryota; kingdom Metazoa; phylum Arthropoda; class Insecta; order Diptera; family Asilidae; genus Leptarthrus; species Leptarthrus brevirostris. The sequence goes on from OZ038373.1 coordinate 74,480,709, forward strand.
ATAAGAACTTAATAGAGGATAGTAATAAAAAAGTATTGTTAAATAATCAAATATAGATCAAATTAAACATGCAACCAAACATATTTGAGATAAACAAGAAGTTATAAAACTATTTCTCAGTGAAATTAATATAGAAAACAATAATGATGTATTACAACTAGAAAAAGAAATCAATTATATACAGCAAGTGTACCAAATTAATAACGATATAAACTTGTTAAAAAATCACTTAGCACGTAATTTTAACAAGTAAGTTAGGAATATTGACTACAAATATTTTAACTGAGCAAGAATTAAATATTGTTATCTAATATATAGAAAGTTTTAAAGATATGAAAATTGTCGTAACATTTCAATCAATTGATCACCTAGGACAACCTACTACGAGAGGCAGAAGTTACAGCGGCGATGTCAGAAATTCACGCGCTAAAGTTCCTAAAAGTAGGTAAATTAAAAGTCGGCTGGGTTCTCTGCAGAGCGGTTGAAAGAAAAACGGACCCCAAATGTTTGAAACGCTAGAACTATGGACATAACAAAGCTCAATGCAAGGGGACGGACACAGAGCGTCCGTGCCGTGTTGGAAAGAGTGACATAAAGCCGGCAGCTGCACAAATAAGCCATACTATGTGCACTGCGAGGAGGGTCACCAGTCTGGGCACGAAAGGTACCTCAACAACAAGGATCGTTGGGTAGGGGTTCCTAAAAAGAATAACGGAAGCGATCAATAGTACGAAAATACTACAAATTAGAGGATTGGACCCGCCCGGCCCTGCATATGGCGAAAGCCACAGGTAGAGAAAGAGTGGTGGGGGTAATATTGGTTAGCAGGGAAAATAAAATAGCCATCGAAAACAGCAAAGGCTGGATATCAGATAAGGAAGCTTGTGCAGCTATTAAAATCCTCGATGAGAAGCAAGCAAGAAAAGATAGGCAGCGGTCCAGGGTACACGTACGTGAAAGTAGCCGATCTTACCCTTTACAGGTGCTACTTTTAGATTACAGTCTAAACGACATTGCCTAGTAGACGTTGGCAGGCGCATCAGAACTAGTAGAAAAGTCCAATTGTATCTCCCTACCCCATTGGGCAATGTAATACACGGACCAAAGAGGTAAAATTGTCGGCGATAAGCCAACATTCCAAAGTCTAGGATGTACATACGTCTATCCTAAATCTGATGCTAGTCACGGATGGCGTCAAAAGTATGATTCAACATTCGAAAATGGGTGACACAGAATCACTAACTTTTAAGTCTTAACAGCAGAATCGATAAGGAAACCGAAAAACAGGAGTCATGGAGGGTGGCAATGTTAGAAGTTAGACCACTGAAAGCTAAATGTAAAAATAGCACCGGTATTAGAAATATAATCAATATCCCCGCCACGGATGTGCGGTAACTGCGGCAGGTTCACGGAGATGCTCAAGCACAGTAACCAAGCAATGCCGAGAAACAGAGGATAAGTCAGAAAAACCCCGGCCTACTGGTGGAATACCGGCATTGCAGAGTTACGAAAAAGTATGTGAAATACAGAAGGTTTTATACCAGAAGCCTCAGACATCCAGCCGTGGAAAGGCAGAGGAAACGGGAACCAAAGGATGACCTTCTCAAGGTACATTGACAACACTTACTTAACCATGGAAGGACAATAATAACACTGTCCAGTATCATGCCGAACATAGCTGCAATGGCATCAAAGAGGACACTTGGAAGCGTTGAGCATTCGCAAATACTGTATGCGGTGCCTGTCTAGTACAGCGCAACGAACAAGATAATCAAAATAAAGATAACTAGTGCACAACGAAGGTAATTAATAAAAATGGTTAGCGATGGCAGCAGAAACTTCCGGGGTGATAGCGGGAGTACGGTCTATCGACCTCATGGCCCAAGAAAGGTTATTAAAATATGATGGAATGGGGAGATTTGAAGTCGGAGAAAGCCTGGTGCGAAACTCGCAGATATCATGGTCAGACGGAGAACACGGAAGATGGACGTGGATGAGACGTGGATCATTTCTTAACCCAGTCCCTCTTTGGTCATGGCTGTTTTAGAGACTGCTTGCATAGAAGAAAGAGGGCAGACACGGATAAGTTTTCGTACTGCAGAGAAAAGGATGATGTCGAACACACACTTTTCATATGCGAAAAAGTGGGTCGAAATTCGGAGAGAGTATATAGAGGATACGGAAGAGATATTCTGTGTAGCCAATATTGTGAAGAGTCTGACTGCCGATGGAGCAAAGTGACGATAATGTACATAACAGTAAGCTACATTATTGAAAACAAAGAGAACGAACTGATACAGGGCTAGTTGTTAAGCAAGATAGCCACGTTAAGCAGTATGTAGAAATTAACTAAAACAGAGGTAGTTTACATTTACATAGGTAGGACGAATATACAGGAAATGAAGTGCCCTATAAAGATACGCAGACTGGAAAAATACGAGAGCGGATGTAGGTATAGTGCGCATGGAAGTAGTTTTTAGTGGTTTACGTGGGACTTCGAATGTCTTTTAGAAGATTTTCCGTCTCTCACAAAAAAAAAAGTCGTCGGTGGAGTAACTGAGTATGTTTTGGCCTACCAATCCGACTTTGCGGCAGAGATTAGCCTTCAGATAGATAGCTAGATACCGCGAGGTCTTTATATGAAGTCCAACCTCTGCAGCAAATCCATCGAGTTTTACTATTTAAATAATTTATTTATTTATTTATTTAAGCTTAATACAAGCTATTGCATAAAAAATACAAAAATAAAAAATTAAATACAAACTATAACTTAATACTAATTCTACAGAATATAATAAATGAATAATTAGGAATAAATAAATAAAAAGTATAAGCTACAATATGAGCTATATATATTGGTAACTGGCAGAAGGCGAAAGGAAGAAGAATTAAAGTAGGCGATCAGGATCAAGATGGGCGGGGTCAAGATATAAGGCTTTGTGGAGTGATGATTTACTCAGATGGAAGTCAAAAGAGGAAAGGTCGTTGACTTTTCGTAACATCCTGGTAATTGGCTCGCTTTGACCGTAGTTTGTGCGATGGCGATCGAGTCGGAAAAGGGGAGTGGACCTAAGGTTACGGGGATTGGTATAGATGGGTAAAGATTGCAGGATTGAGGGGCAGTCTATGGCACCAGTTAATAATTGATAAATGAAGAGAATGTCGGAAACATCACGACGTTTGCTTAGAGGTTGTAAGTCGATCAGTTTCAGACGGTTTTCATAGGGAGGAAGGTTGAATCTGTCAACCCACGGAAGATCACGTAGAGCAAAGCGAATAAACCTACGCTGGACAGATTCAATCCTATTAATGTGAGTTGTTTGTGTAGGGGACCATACCTGGCTGGCATATTCAAGGAGAGGTCTAACGAAGGAGACGTAGAGAGATTTGGAAACATAAGGATTGGAGAACTCTCTAGACCAGCGCTTCACAAACCCTTCACAACCCTAACATGGTATTTTGACCACGTCGCTGTTTATTCTTTTAATACAATCTTGTGTAAAAAAACTGAAAAATTTGAACAATAATAGATAAAGTATTTATTATATTAACAATTTAGGTATGTTTTCTGTTGTCTTCAACGCCCGTTTCTGTTGGAAACATCTTATTTTACGACAACTTCCCGATGAGCTAGAGCTTTGAAATTTTAAACATTGTTCCGAATTTGATGTCAATGCAATATTAATTCGCTTTCTTGTCTGTCTCTTTGTTAGATGTTCGTACAGAATCCTATTACTTATCTCACGCTAATCTCATAAAAATTTTTAAAATCGATTGAAAAATTACGCATACAATACTAAATAATAGAAAATAATTATTTAAATAAAAAAATTTTGAATATACCACGTATTTAAAATGGACTAAAGCTTATAAAATAATTTCTCCTAGCCCCATACAGATTTCTAACACTATTCAGATAGTCCTGAAAATTTGTGATTAAGAATTTTTAATAGATATGGAAATACTTGTAAGATTTAAAATGCAAAACGTGGGGTGTATGCAATAAATAATTGATGCATGAGTAGTTCATCTAAGTCACTAACAATTGTATTGCACCGCAAATGATACGAACTGTTGTGTGAGTTTTCTCAACGACAGCTAATCTTTACACTACTTTCTATTATATATTGCATGCGCCCCACGTTTTAAATTTTAAATCTTACAAGTATTTTCATAGATATTAAAAATTCCCAATCACAAATTTTCAGGTCTATCTGTATAGTGTTAGAAATCTGTATGGGGCTAGGAGATTTTATTTTATACATTTTAGTCCGTTTTAAAAGCGTGGTATACTGGAATGTTTATTTTATCAGGACTCAGGAATATTTCAAAAAGTAAGGTTTTAAAAAAAAAAGATTTTATGATAAAAGTTGTCTAATTTGAAGGTGGTGGTTATTTTACGTGTGAAAATTTAAACCAAATGATCATTTTTATCTGTTTCAGTTTTCTCTATCTACGCTTCAATGAACCACACTTTCACAGAAGCTTAATTCGAAATAGCAAAATGAAATCAGACTATTCTTCAATATCCCAAAATAAGAAGCTCAACCGAACTGTTTGTAATAAAACAAAGTTAGAATAGAACGAGATACGTCACCGAAAAGGATCAGGAATTGGATTACTATCGCGCGAACTTGGTTTTTAATTCCCGCAAATTTTTCTACAATTTGACGCTTCACAAATTTTTTAAAACGCTTTGAAAGGAAAGGTGCTTCCTAATTTTGAAATATTTATTTACACTCGCTATAAAACCTTATTTATTTTGATTCGATCAGGTATAGGTTTTGTGTTACAGCTACTACCAGTAAAATTGAATGTTTATCGTTTTTATCAAAAAAAATTTAAAACAAAGCTTTAAAAAACTCGAGAGATGTAAGAAATATTAATCGACGTTTCTGATAAAAAAAACTCCTTTAGCACTTCTTAAACAACAGCAGTTTTCTTTCCTTTAGCTGCTGGACGTCTTCGCACAAAATCGAAAACTAGGTACAAATCCAACAAAATTTTTTTATTGTTTGAAATTTGTTTGCTATAATTACTGTTGTGTAAAATACAGAAGAAAATCATATGGCAATCTTTATATTTATTAATACTGTAACATATATAACCTCATTTTTGTTCATAAAAACTGTATTTTTGTAATATTGAGAAAATTCTGTACAATTTTGAATTTCTGTACAATTATAATTCGTTTTAATTCCAACATTTTCAGATAAAATACGTTTAAAGTGCTAAGATTTTTCCTTGTTTGAGTTTTTCAATAAAATATATATAATAATAATAATAATATAATAATTCCGCTTCTTATTTATAATAGAAGATTAAAACGAGTTCGTGATCTCGCGAAATAAAAAAAGTGACAAGTAATTTATCCAACCCTTTTCTATGCCATTCAGCACGGACTTATATTCTTCAGTCTAGAGCATATTATTTAGGCGGCCAACGTGGGATACTTAAATGGGTAAATTAAGGCGTACGAGTTACTTAACAAAAGTTACTTATTGTCGAAGTGTGATAAGGAATTTAACATTTTAAATACACCATCAATAAAATAAAATTGTTGAAAGTAATAAAATATTAAAGCAACTTACCATAAGTTAGAAATTGTAATTAGTTCGTGACGAATATTATTATGGTAAATATTAGAACTTAGAACAACTAATAATTATTGTACTCTTGGTTTTTTTTATTAAAATTTTAGCACGAATGGGCCTGTTTTTTTTTTGTTTTTGTTTTTTTTTATATATATGATGATGCCAAAGCTCAGGGGATGCCCTATGATGCTTAAACACAGCCTTGGCAGGAAAGGAATTATGGATGAGGGAAATGGGTTAGGAGGTTGGGTGAAGGAGTTGTCGATGTACGACCCGTTTGAAAGTTTCAGGCTGATAAGACGAGGGAAAAACAGAAGATGGTAAACTGTTCCACATTCATGTTGTTCTACTTACAAAAGATTCCCGAAATTTTACGGTACGTCCGAATTTTACCTGGAGAGTATAGGGGTGGAAGCGATTTGTAGATCTTGTATCACGAGTTGCCATGTGTCTACAAGGAATCAGGCTAGCAATTTCGTTAGAACGACGGCCATGGAAATAACGATAGAAGAGTGAGAGACAACCGACATTCCGTCGATGCTCCAGAGAGTCAAGGCCCTCAGAGATTGCGGGATCGCCAATAAGTTTAATAGCTTAACGCTGCACTTTGTCTAAGGCGGACAGTGCGGTGTGTCCGGCCCCTGCCCAAATATGGGAATTATATTCAAGTCTAGGCCTAATGTGGGACTTGTAGATCAGCGCTAAGTCAGGTGGGGTGAAATATTTCTTACATCTCTGTAGAAAACCCAAACATTTCATCGCACTTTTAGCGATTGCAAATATATGATCAGTCCAGCTAAGATTGCTGGATATCTCGATACCCAAGATATTTAGGGAGGGCGAATTTGGTATATTCACTCCGTCGACTTTAATTTGTTGGGGGAGAAGCGGGCGTTTTTTAAGGGACATTAAACAGCATTGAGTTTTCGATGCATTAAACGTAACACGATTTGCTCTGCCCCAAACAAGGACCATAGAAATGTCGTGGTTTAATGATCTAAACATGCGTTCCCGATTGACTTCTGTAGCTGTAGCTGTTAATGATCTAAACATGCGTTCCCGATTGACTTCTGTGGCATTTCCACGTGAATTCATTACAAAATCAAATGAGTACGCGAAATCAATGGTGCTGTCGTCGGCAAAACTATGAATAGGATTGAGAGTAAGGGATAAGAGATCATTAATAAAAAGAAGAAATAAGGTTGGTGAAAGAACTGAACCCTGAGGTACACCGGCATTTATTTCGCAGGAATCAGAGACGAGTGTGAAAGTGTAGCGTCTTTTGCCTACTAGTACATTGTGATGGAGATGGAAGTGGCTGCGATGAAGGTGGTAAGTATGAATTAGCAGCAAAATTAGCAGCAAACAGATTGGCCTTGTCCAATGAGTCAGTAAAAACATTCCCATTATAAATGAGTGGTGGTGTTGACGAACAGGTGGAATTGTTCTTTACGGTTTTTACTAGAGACCAGAAGCCCTTACCACCCTTTTGGGTAGAAAAAACCTTCCGTCTGACATTCTGCTCGAAATTGAACTTTGCCCGACTAATTGCTGAATTGCAAATATTCCGCGCATCTCTATAGATACGTCTCAATTCCTCTGAAGGGCACAATTTATATGGCTGGAAGGCTGATTCCTTATTTTTAATGGCTGCGAAACAGTCATTATTGAACCAATTGGTGTTTCTTGGTTTAATATTCTTGAAGCTATGAGGAATAAAGCGATGCATTTCAAACCAAAGGATGTTTAAGATATAATCGGTGCATTTGTTAACGTCTCTCACAGAAAAGCAATCGGACCAATCCAGCTCTCTGAGATACTTTTTAAGTCCCGCCCGATCAGCATTTTTATAATGCCACACTAATCTTTTGGTGGAATTTAGGTTAGTGGTTGTCAGAGAGGAGATGGAGAATTGGGCGGAGATTAGACAATGGTCCGAATTACCCAAGGGAGACGTCACCGAAACCGAGTATTTTTCAGGATGCGATGTTAGAAATAGATCTAAAAGATGCGCGTTGTGCCCCAAAGTATCAGGAACACGAGTCGGACACTCAACCAGTTGCTGTAAATTAAAAGACTCACTAAATAACCACGCCTGAGCCACTGTGTGTTGTGGACATTGAAATCGCCAGCAAAAACGATTTCAGAAGAGGGGGATATTTTCAAAATCTTATCAATATCGGAGGACAACTTATCAAAGGAACACACGGTGTCAGTGTCAGACATATTCAGGCTGCGGTATAAAAAACAAAAATGAATGATGTGCCGATAGAGTGTAAATCTCATCCAGACATAATTAAATTCTGGATTAGAAGAAGAGATTTGAGGGAGGTGGGAGAATGGCACATCTTTTCTAATATAGACCGTGATTCCCCCCTGAGGAGAGAAGAGTGGCACTAAGTGATAACCAGGGATGTGATACTGATTAATATCAGAATCGGAAACAACCTTGGTTTCGCTTAGTGCAAAAACAGCCGGATTTTCCGCGATCAAGTAGCAGTAAACCGAAAAATGGTTACTTTTCAAGCCACGAATGTTGCAAAAATTAAATAAAAATTGTTGCATACTCCCGGTCTTAATTTGCCCAAAACAAAAACAAAACAAGAACGTACACAAATACAGGGACTGACGAACGGAATCCACAAATGCGAAGCAAAGCCGCCTCTGTGAGAACAATGCCAGCAGCAGTGTTATGCCTGCTGTGCTGAACTTTGATCTGGACAAAGGCAGCCAAATGCTCAGCAGTGGAGACCCGTTAAACGCAGCACGATTGTACTACATTGAATGTTGGATGTAAATAAAAGATATTCCGTTTATATAAACGGATTGCTGTATTCAGCAATTGATGCTGTTTAGCTGAATTATGCAGCCATTGGAAACTTTTGTTTATTAACAGGTCCAGTCATTGCTTTCTATTTTCACAACATTTTAATTAGTAAATTGAAGTTATTTCTAATGTAGTATATTTTTTATTAAAATTATAGCACGTGTGGGCCTGTTTATATACACGGATTGCTGTATTCAGCAATTGTAAATAACTTACTTTGCTTCACGAAAACTTATTTTATTATTTGGAACACAAGATTTTTCCAATTGTCACTTTGCTCAACGCTTCGAACAGAATGGATATTGCAAGGAGAATTAATCCAGAGACCCCATGTTATGCTACCTTAATTGCCTTCCGATTTAATTTTGACCCGGGCTAATATAGTACTTGACCCAGTTTTTGAAAATGATATTTTGTGCAATCATGCGTGCAGAATTTGACGTAATAAAATATTGGCAAACATTTTGAGCTTCACTGATGGAAACATTTTAAACTGCCTCTGGCGTTTCTGAAACATTATTGATAACTACATTTGAAATTTTATCTCTGGTTTAATATCGAATGACTTTATACGAATCTGTGTTGTATTCCTAGAAAAATAACCAGCATTAATGGTTAAAATATGCGTTGTTGGATTGGTGCTTTTAAGCTTTAAATTTTTACTAAGTTTGAATATTAGATGCATTCGTTGCATTTGTTCAGTTAGATATAAATTTGAAGTTTAATTTTGCAAATGCATAGATTTGGTATTCAATATTATATAACTTTAGTATTATAGATGCAGAAGAGTTTAAATTTAAATATTTATGAGTTTAGAGTCGGGCTTATTATATATAATTTTATACAAGACTGGTGAAATATATATTAGACATAAAACTAATCACTTAATCAAAACACCATTACATTACTTTACTTTAAAACAAGACCGGACTTAGACAAATAAATAAATAAAAAGATAAATAAATAAATAAACAAATTTGTCGCGTACCGATCACGAACAGCCCTTTTGAAGCTCAGCGTGAGTTATACAACTAAAGAATTAAAAGTGCATTGCACTCTGCAGTTGGTCAAGAGTGCATTTGTGCAGTCCGTAATATTCAACTGTAGTTCCTTTGTCAATATTATTAAAATTATGCGCAGTCCAGTTGTTAAAAGTTTTCGAAGATCTCAAAGAGATATAAGTCAATATTTCCGTTGTCGGCATTGATAGCAGTCTCTCGGTTCTTGTAAATATAAAAACTCTCATAGGCATCTGGTTGAGCCTCGTCTTGGGTGCATTTTACTAGTTTTAATGCATTCACTGGGATATCTAAATGGTTGTTTTCTAAAACATGCTCAACAAAACCGACTTTTTAGGTTGATTCAGTCTTACACTACGTATGTGTTATGTATAGGTTGCATAGCCCTGCACGCATTCTCATACACATGTCTCGTACTTACATACCATGTAAATATCATATCATTTATATATTGTAATAAACACCAGTCTTACTGCAAACGTCGTAGCATTCACTTCCTCTGTCCATTCTCATAGCATGGTGGCAGAAGTGCTCGATTAGTATCAGTTTAATTAAAAATCGGTAAAACCGGGAAATAGTAACAATGCTGGAGGACGAAGAAAGGCGATCCAACCCAAACGAAAATCGGGGTAGTAACTTCGTAAAACCACCAGGTTACCTAGAGATAAGCGATACCAACATGTCCAGTAAGTGGAAGAACTGGTTACAGCGTTGCAGTTGCGGCCGAGTTGGATAAAAAGCCGCCTGAACAACAAGCAGCACAATTTATGTTAGCAATAGGACCGGATACAACTGAAATCTTCAACTCTTTCGGATTGAGCAACGAGGAGAAAAAGAAAGTGAACGTGATCCAAGGAAAATTTTTAATAAATTAGCTCAAACCGAAGGCGAAAGCTTCGATGACTTTTCACAAAAATTAACAATCAGGCACAAAAATGTGAGTTCGGCAGCTTAGGGGATGAGCTAGTGAGGGATAAAATTGTTATTGGTGTGCTTTGCGATACAGTGAAAGAGAAATTACTATCCGACGAGAATTTAACGTTGGATCAGGCGATAAAAATTTGCAGAGCAAGTGAAATTGCTACAAAACAGTACATAGCAAAGTAAATAAACAACTAAGCTCATCCACAAGCATAGCAAAAAATCAACACAAACAGCATGCAGACTATGACTGTTCATGTTGCGGTTCTCGACACGGTAAAAAACAATGTAAAGCATTTAACGCGATTTGTAGGTCGTGCAAAAAAAGGGTCACTTTGCCAATTGTTGCCGTCGAACGAAAAGAAAATACATCGATACTCTTAACAACGCCATGCAGAAAACCTGTAGTAGTGTTGGTAGCGATTCTTGTAGTGATCTTCTAGTTCTAACGGGTCAAACAAATAAAGATGACGATGAAACTTGGCTAGAAGAAATAGTGATTATGGACAGAAAAATTAAAATGAAATTGGTAATGTTCTCCCGAAAGCTTTTGTAGACCTGTTAAAGGTTAAGCTAATTCCGTCACGAACGAAACGATTGGTAGGATTTACATATAATAAAATAAACGTTTTAGGTGAATTAGTGGCTAGCTGTAACATCAGAAATCGAGTCACAAATTTAAACTTCAAGGTCGTTAATGAGAAAGTATTTCCGATATTAGGCAAAGAAGCGTGTGAACAATTGAAACTCGTGGTGCGCGTAAATGAAATAAAGATTGACAATTTTATTTTTGATGGTTTAGGTTGCGTTAAAGATTACATTTATGATACAGACTTAATAAATAATCCGGTATTACAAATTCATCCAGCGCGAAAAATCCTTTACGCATTGCGAGAAGCAGTTAAAAAGGAGATCGATAACATGGTCAAGTTGGGAGTTCTCGTAAAAATGAAAGAGGCTACTCCTGCAGTGTCTCCAATGGTTGTTGCCCGTAGAAATGGAAATCTAAGAGTGTGTATAGATCCGTCAGACATAAATAAGAATATTATTCAAAGGTATCATCCGCTAAAAACCCTCGAAGAAATTGCCGCTCGAATAAAGGACTCAAAGTACTTTACGTTGCTTGATTGTAAGAAGGGCTTCTGGCAAGTAAAACTATCAGAGCGTAGTCAAAAACTCCTGACAATGGCTACACCTTGGGGCAGATACTCCTACACTCGACTACCATTCGGTCTCGTTTCGGCACAGGAAGTTTTCCAAGAGATAATGTCAAGCCAGTTTAAAGCAGTTTAAAAACGTGGAGGTCTCAATGGATGACATATTAGTATACGCTATAACTAAAAATGAATTGAACATGTTAACTGACAAGGTTCTGTCAAAAATTTCTGAAGCGGGTCTAAAATTGAATAAAGTAAAATGCACTTTCTGTTCCACCGAAATAAAATTCTTGGGACACGTGCTAACATCAAAGGGTATCTGTGCAGACAAGGACAAAATCGAAGCAATTAGAAGGCTTAAAAACCCAACCAATATTTCGGAAGTGCAAAGATTATTGGGTATGGTGACGTACCTGGGAAAATTCATTCAAAATCTATCAGAGTGCACACAACCATTACGTGAGCTGATTAAGAAGAATGCATCTTGGGAATGGAATCAAAGTCAGGAACAGGCATTTCAGACTCTTAAGAAAATCTTGGCCAGTACGCCAGTCTTGCGCTATTATGATCCAAATTTCGACGTGAAGTTGCAAGTCGATGCGAGTATGCACAGTGTAGGGGCTGTACTGTTACAAGATGACCAGCCAGTTGCCTATGCGTCAAAGGCCTTAATCTGTTCTCAACAGAATTATCCTCACATCGAAAAAGAGGCGTTTGCAATTCTCTTTGCATGTAAAAGGTTCCATGAGTACGTTTTTGGGAAACGACTCGTAATCGAAACTGACCACAAGCCGTTGGAGTCGATCTCTAAAAAACCCTTACATCGCGCTCCAAATAGACTACAAAGAATCCTATTCGAAGTAATGCCGTACGCACCAAATATAATCTACCGAAGGGGTAGAGAGATTGTATTGGCAGATGCCTTAAGCAAAGATTGCGACCCCTTTCCGTCAACGTTTAAGCACGTATATGAAGCCGAACCTGAAGAAGAACTTGAAATTAACTCACTTGTACAGGTCTCAGAAGAAACACGTAAGCTAATAGTGGAAAAAACCAGAACGGATACAGATCTCCAGAAAATTATAGGTTACGTCGTCGATGGTTGGCCAAGTGACGTCTCTCTAGTGACTGGGGTAGCAAAACGATGTTGGAATTTCAGAGACGAACTCGGACTTGACGATGGAATTTTGGTGAAAGGAAAAAAAGTGGTATTACCGAAAACACTTAGGAAAATCATGTTGACCAAAATTCATGCGGGACACAATGGTATCCAGAGATCACTCAATCGCGCAAGAAGCATCTTCTTTTGGTTAGGAATGACGGAGGATGTGACGAATTTTATCAGAGCCTGCGCTGTTTATCAAGCCACCCAGCCGACTAAACAGAAGGAACCACTGATCGTGAAGAAGATCCCGTCTTTTTCCAGAGTAGAGATTACTTGTTGATCGTTGACGCCTATTCCAGTTTTTTTCGATTTCAAACAGTTGAAAGGTACTACTTCGGATAAAATTATACCCCAGCTTAAGTTGTGGTTCAGGACTTTCGGAATCCCGATGATCTTTGAAAGCGATAACGGACCACAATTTGAGGTCGAATGGGCTCGTAGAGCGATACGTCCAGGAAGCCAAAAAGATCCTAAAAAGATGCTTTAAGGATAACTCTGATGTCGATCTGGCACTACTAAATTGGAGAAATACGCCCAGAGACAATGAAATGAAAACACCGAATCAAAGACTGATGTGTCGGCTAACGAGATCAAATCCTGCCAATAACAAAGGCACAGTTAAAACCCAAAGTAATCGAAAATGTTGAACGCAACATACTGAAGTCCAGGCTTAATGGAAAGCTGTACGCCGATGTTGGTGCTAAGCCCTCAAAAGAATTTAAACCAGGTGATCGAGTTCGCGTTCAAAGGGGCAACCACGATTGGATTTCAGGGCAAATAGAAGAGAAGGCAAATGCACCGCGCTCCTATGTAGGTCGCACAGATGATGGGAAACTATCGCGTCGAAACTCGATACATTTACATAAAACTATCTCTTATATCTTTCTAGAGAAACCAATAATTGTACGTCCACGGACGATCCAGGTTACTCACGCAGATCTTGGAAGTCCCAGGAGAAAGTCTCCTCAATCAGCACCTACCCAACGGGACATCGAGAAATCCATTAAGGAAGAACTCAACAACAACTCCACTTCACATGTTTCAGATTATAGAACTAGAAGCGGACGCTTAGTCAAACCCGTGGACAGGTTCAGACATGGATAATAATTGCATTGCATCATATCACAAATTGGTACACAATATCAAGCATTGCATATTTTTTATATTAAACCGGGAGATGTTATGTATAGGTTGCATAGCCCTGCACGCATTCTCATACACATTTCTCGTACTTACATACAATGTAAATATCATATCATTTATATATTGTAATAAACACCTTCTTACTGCAAACGACGTAGCATTCACTTCCTCTGTCCATTCTCATAACAGTATGGGTTCTTTGAATCTGTCGTCGATTGATCTTCTGGATTGTCCGTAATATTTCATGTTGCATTCCCCACATGATATTTCATAAATTCCCGACTTGTCTTTATCGGGAATGTTGTCCTTAGTATTCCCTAATTATGCTTTTAATTTATTTTTATTTAAAAGCACTAGCGGCATATTATTCGCTTTAAAGACCTATTTCAATTTATTTGTTTATTTTTTATTTTTCTGGACTGCTTTTTAATTATTTTATCAATAATTGAATTTGTGTAGCCATTAATCTTCGGGAGAGTTTTAATGTGAGTTTTAATGAGAGTTCTTTCTTAAAATTATTTAGGGAAAGTGGAAGCTTGCATAAACGGTATTATTTATTATTCATCGATCCAATGCCGTCGACAAGGTACATAATAGGTCTGCTCTTTGACCCATTCCGAGTCAAAAACAGTAATTTTGTACTCTACTTGTGTTATTTGAGAAAAGAGTACCAATCTTCTTGCGCTTTTTGTTTTCTTTGAGGAGAGAGTCAAACTCATTTCGACACCTTTTATGTTCTTCGAGAAAAGAGTAGCAATCTCAGATTACTTAAGAGCCAACATTTCCGCTCCTACTTTAAACAAGGTGCGTTTAAGATGAACTAATTTGGAAGTTTTATTAGAAAGTTTCCTTTCAAAAGACTCTTGGTTGAAGTTATTTAATTTTGAAAAAAGTAAAAACACTTGTTTTACTTCCACATAATAGGAGTAGGAAAAATTTTTGGGATGGTGATCGCTCAAAAATATGAATGCTCAAAATTTTTATATTATATCCTGCTCTTTTTGGATCCGAGTAGAGTCGAGCCGAGATCTGCGCCACTCGGAGTGGTGTCCACGAGCAGACCTAATATTTGTTTTGGAGCTCTGTAAATAGAAGCTGACATTGAAAGGGGTAGAAGCGATTGTTCAAATATGCCAATGTCTGTTACTGCTAGTTCTCGTTCATTTTTATCTTTACATAAATAGGAAGTAAAGTTTTCCGGGAATCGGAAACAAACTTAAATAATTTCTCTATGGGGTTTAAGAATAGGCTGACGGGAGGGGTGTTACCAACAACAACTATTCCAATTAGCTCTAGTAGATCTTTCTATAAAACAGGATTTCATTTGGTATACAGCTAATTAAACTCAGTTACGTCGACTGACTTGAAACTTAAGCTTAATATTTCGGAAGAGAACAAAATAAGTCTAACAGAGTCAAAGAAGAGTCAACTCAAAAGTAAGTTTAACCCTTGGGCATAGATTTTCCTCAACTTCAGGATACGTGGCGAATTCATGTGCTTATTTTATTTGCTTTTAGTTAAAGTAATTCTGCGAATGCTGTACGTGAAATAATTTAAGGCAAATAATTTTATATATCGTATGCTTTTTAATGAGAAATTATGTGTCCGTAAAAGCCTTTGTGACAGATATATTTAAATGGTAATTTCGTTAATATATAGTTCGTCTTTTATCAGGAGTCGGGTGTTTAATTTTAGTAATCGATTCTTCCCTGGCAGGGATTGTAATACCACTTTATTTTGGATTTAAAAATTATTGTGGCGGTTTTTAAATAAAAAAAAGCAAAAGCTCCTCCCGTGACGGTCTGCTCATAAAATGATCCTCTCTGGTTCTCGCTATCCAGGCTTGTGCAGTAAAAAAAGCAAAACAATTTATGATTTTTTAGTAATATATAACTGTAGTTTCAGTTAAGGGTAGCGGTTTTTTTAAATAAATGTTTACTAAAATGGCAGCCAACTGAACCCATTGGTGATCCATTGCAAACTTACTGTGTTACACTGAGAACGATATACAAAATGGCGTTTAAGTTAATACTGAATGCACTTAACTTCTCAATCACTAAATAATTATCTAGACAAAGGAAAATTGTATCATTAACTTGAAAAAGGTTAACAAATGATCATAAAATTACACGCGCTTTTTGGACATGTTATGCTATGAAAAAATTATTATCTTTTTTGAACCGTCACTCTGTTGGTCCTCCCTAAAGTACTGCAATCAAACCAACAATCATAGTTGCGTTATGGTACAAATTCTATATCTACAAAGAATATTAAATTATCTGTGGGCACCAGCGGCGATGCGGGTTCCAAATTAAATTGTAGGTCCACTTGCAACTGTTGTCTCTCGGGTGGAGTTCTCATCCCGCCTCATGCCAAACAAGGGTTGAATTAAAGAGATAACTATAGAGAGAGCAAGAAAATAAGAAATGAGAAGTTCCCACACAATGGGCCTATTAAGGTCTATGCTGGCCTTTAGGACAGCCACACGAACGAAACCTAACCTAATTAATCCGAAGAACCCCAACTACGTTACAATTCATGATTAATTAAGGGGTGAGATACAGTCAGGTGCGTAAAAAAGGAGTATTTTCAATAATTTTTTTTTCATAATAATTAAGTTTATTTTATAAAACTGAATACACAGAGTTTTTATGTCATGTCTCAACTTGACTTCCACAAAATTAAAAAAAAAAAAATATTAATTATTTATAAAAATATCGCCATTTTTGTTGGACCCCCTTCCGCAAGTAGTGCTTCGCGGTGACCATCAGAACATCTCACTGAATCATTTAAAATCAATGAAACGAGTAAAAATCATTAGTTTAATAATAAATCTAGTCTTTAATCGAAGCTTTTTTTTTGTTTTTAAATTAACAAAATGGGGGCTTTTGACAGTTTAATCCCGGATTTACGACCAAAAAGCATTAGTTTATTGTTAAAAAAAAATCGAAATTTTAAACAAAAATGAAAATGCTTCGATGAAAGACTAGTTTTTAATGCTATTAATGAGCTGTAAAAATTTCATCAAAATCCATGGAGTGGTTTTATAATTATAGTGGTCACCGACTTTGAAAACATAGTTTCGAGAAAAACGCGTTTAAAGTCTACAGTTCTCATTGGCGTGTTGCAGAATCCCGTCAATAAATGTGGGATACCTCGAAAACTATTTGTCGGATTGACTTGAATCTTTTAGAGAATATTTTCGAAACATACTACTTCAAGAAAATGCAAAAAAAGAAATATCAATTTTTTGAAAAATCTAACTGCATCTCACCCCTTAAGAAAAGCTTCGAAGTAAATTTAAGTTAACTCTGAAGATTTGTGTTGTCTTAATTTATCCGCAGGCCTGAAGAGTCCCAACTACCTTACATTATTAATCATTAATTTGTGTCGTGTAAATGTTAAGCCATTAACATTAAAGTCATTATTATTGGCAGTTTGTGTCATTCGTGTAAATGCGGCATTAATGCAAGCAACCTTTGTTTTCCTCAAAAGAAATGTATCCTTTCTAAAGAATAATTTTAAACTTCAGCCAAAGGACAAAATTTATTAAAAAAAATTGTTTTCTAACCGTAGCAAATTAAAAAAAAAAATTTGTTCAACTTTGAATTGTTCGCTTTCAATTGGTCACCCTTCAGAAAATACTTTCGTGAAAGAGAGGGATTAAGTAACCTTTTCAAACTCTTCGCACAAAGTGCTTAACAGTAAATATGAACTCGCGTTTAAAACTTTATCAATACGACATTTTTAATATTATATAATTCAATTTCATTGTCCCTTTCTTGAGGTAAATTACTCAGCTCGTTCTTCTACTCCATTGTCTACACATTAATGTAATATTTCCCGCCATTGTAAAGCATTTTTAAGGTATTTCTAAGTGAGTTTACTTAAAAGAAATGTTGGTGGTATTTTGTGCTTCCCAAATATAAAAGGAAGAAACATTTAGATAGGAGGTTTACAAAAGGTCCATGAATTGTATTTAGATTGGGGACCATTTTAGGTTGTTGACATAAAATTATCATTTAAGGGCTTCTCTGATCTTGTTTTTTACTGGTGAATAATTCCATCCTCAATAGAAACAACGTCTATTTCCTGCTTATTCATTCAATTATGAGTTCATGGAAACTATCCATTAAATTCCTTTTTGCAAGATATTCTGCTTTATTCAGATGTCAGGATAAAAAATGAAAACCCCTAAAAGCATAACATAACACGACATAACAACAACATGAACATATATCAGAAAATCATTTTACTTGGCACAAAAAAGGGTATCGTTCTCTTGTGCATCAAAAGAAATCACAATGTCATTCACCTTTATTTTCAAGGGTTTCAGGTTCGTTACCTCTCGATCTAAAAGGGGTGAAAAAACTTTTCTGCAAGGTAAGAATAACCGAGTAATATGTTGTCGTCTGGAATTTAAAGAGGTCAATCACATGCTATTATTTTCGTGGGAAAATAGCATAATTCCTTAAAGCATATAACAGAGTTTTGTTCGTTTTTGCTTTTTTGAAAGTGGTGTTGTGATTGAAATAAAGAAAAGAAAAGCATGATATAGCAGTTAACTACAGTATCGCCAGAGTGCTACTTTAATTATAGATTTTCGTAGTTACAACCAAAATCTGTAAGACGGTAGCTATTGTCTACTCCAAAGGGTAGTAAGGGCTTCTGGTCTGTAGTAAAAACCGTAAAGAAAAATTTCACCTATTCGTCAACACCACCAGTCATTCATTCATAATGCGAATGTTTTTACTGGTTCATTTGACAAGACCAACCTTTGTGCTGCTCATTTTGCTGCACATTCATACTTCTTCACCTTCATCGCAGCCTCTTACATCTCCGCCGAAGTACACCAGTAGGTAAAAGCTTACTGGTCCTGATGGTTTTTCGTCACTGATTTTAAAATGCTGGGCTTCTGCTTTGGCTAAACCTCTGTGCAAACTTTTTTACTTTTTTTTAGTTTGCATGGAAACTTGCTTATGTACAGCCGATACCAAAAAATGGAGGGATATACGACCACTCTAACTAAAGACCAATTGCACTTACTTCGGTTTTATCTTGGGTTTTTGAATCACTCATAAACTTCCAAACTTCCATTCCCTCAGTCTTCTATCGCCATTTCCACGGCCATTATACTAATGAAATTGCTATCTTGTTACCTTGTAGACACGTCAGAACGCACGATGCAAGAGCTTCAAGTCGCTCCCAACCCTGTTTGCTTCAGGTCAAATTTGGACGTACCGTCAAATTTCTGGAATCTGTTCTTAGTAGAACAATACGGATATGATACAGTTTAGCATCTTCTCCTCATACTCCTCATCACAATCTTTCCCTCGTCTTATGAGCCCGAAACTCTCCGGCGAGACTACATCGACATGTACTTCACTAAACTCCTTAACCAGTTTTCTTACCTTTAATTCTTTTCCTGCCAAGGCTGTGCTTTGGCATCATAGCGCATCCCCTGAACTGTGGCATTATCATAAACAAAAAACCTTAAAATAAAGGTAGTGCGTTCTAGAGATGGGAAATATTTTATTCGATTAAAAAAAATCGAAAAAAAAAATTATTTGTTATTTGATGATGCTTTTTCGTACTCCTTAATTGAATCTACTATAAAATAATTATTTGTTATTCGATCGTGCGATATTCGATAATCAAATAATTATTCGTTATTGATGAATTATTCGCAAATAATTATTTCTCATTCGATCGGGCGTTAATCACATAATTATTTCTTATTTGACGGTCCCTACTCGAATTTCAAATAATATTTTGTATTTCATCGTCCGTTATTTGATAATCGAATTACTATTAGTTATTTCATAAATGATTCTCAAATAATTATTTGTTATTGAATTATAAACAAATGGGGCTTGAGTAGACATGAATTTCAATTTACGAGTTAAAAAAAAGAAACCACTTGAGATTAAATTATTAATAAATAAATAAAATAAAAAAAAAAAAAATAAATTAAATAATTCAATAAATAGGAATAAATAATTAGTCCTTAACAAGAAATAACCGAACGATTAATTATTCAAATTACCCGTGATCGAATAACATATAATTACTTGCAAATAATTTATCAAATAACGAATAATTATTTGATTATTGAAATTGGAAAAAAAGTTCATTTGAGACTAAGGCACTAACATCGCGCGCACCTTAAAGGATCTGCTTCAATTGTTTAAATAGATAACCGCCATAGCTTTGTGAGATTCCTTGCAGTTTTTAGCGATTTAGTGAGTAGAGTAGCCACTCTTACTCGTTTGTCTTTACCATGATGTACCTTGCTTGCACGACCAAGGGCACACGTAGTTGGTGGAGGGGTGTTTTCCTTAATCAGGTGGACAGGCTAGTAACTAACTCATTGACATTGCTGAGACATACGAACAAATGCTTTAAGGGGAGGTTCTTTCAAATTTGGCTGAAAAAAGGCCTAAGTTTGGAAATGATTTGTGGCATGATGAAAAAACATAGAAACATCCGGTTTTGACAGTTGAATTGGTTATTTATTATACAATAATATGATATATTTTTTGTAACAAAATTCAAAATAGCGGCTGAATAATGGCGGCTTTTGTCGATCACTGCCTGAAAAATCTCGTCTCCGAATTTCAAGCCTACAGCCTCTTGTAGTAATCTGAATTGAAAAAGGTTTTTTTAAATGAAAGAAGATAAAATTTTCTATGGCTTATACCTAACTATAATGATTTTTGACCAAAAATTGACTGAAATATGAACGCTCGAAAAAAATTTTTTTTTTGCCACTTTTTTTGTTATTTAACCTTAATTATAAATAACAATTTAATAATAACTTATGCTCGTTTTAGGTATAAGCCATACAAAAAATGATCACCTTTCAAATTCAATATCCTTGAAATTCACATGGAAAACGTGGTTCCGAGAAAAACGCGTTGAAAGATAGCAGCTCCGAAAATGACATTTTTTGTACGAAACATTTAGCCAGGAAATAACTACTGAGAAACGTTCGAAAAAAATCGAGTCAAGATTTTTCTGAAGTGAAATTTTATGCCCTTTCACTTTCACTTCAGAAAAGTCTTGGCTCGATTTTTTTCGAACGTTTCTCATTATTTATTTCATGTCCTTAAAAAAATGTCTTCTTAGGCGCTAATTGTTTAATTGCGTTCATGACGCTCTGATTGTTTAAATATGTGAAATCGTTTAAGGAAGGTCCAGTAAACCAAGAGTCATTTTACAACTATTATATTTACAATGTTCTCGAGTTGAATTCTAGGTGATAACTAAGTACATGATAACTTCTGCAATACTCTATAATAATTCATTACGTCACAGTAATCATATGATTGTGTGAGTGACACTACGACTAATACGGAGAAGAGAAATTAAGAAACTTAATAATTACATTCAAACATTTATATTTTCAACATCCTGCCCGGGCGGAAGATGATCTCTAGGATGCAGCTCCAAAGGATAGATGAACTGAACCGGACGTCGCAGCTTTATTCCGTTGGGCAGCCTTAGTTGACACGCGCGAATTTTTCCATCGCGTCCCGGGTAAACTTCCTCGATGATGGCCAATTTCCATAAGATCCTAGGCAGGGAATCGTCCTTTAGAAGAACTACCTCGTTTCGTTCGAATTTCGTTGACGCATATGGCTTACTATGATGCAGCGACCGCAGTTGCAACAAATACTCCGTCTTCCAATGATTCCAAAAGAAGTTCAGCGATTTCAACCGTACTTTCCACAGCTCATGAATTTGTTTATTATCTGCCGATAATGAAGCTTCAATGACGGTTTCTGATGATGCAGCAATAAAAGAAAATCCCAGCAAAAAGTGCGATGGGGTTAAAGGCGAAAGTTCGGTCGGATCGTTTGATTCATAAGTCAGCGGTCTTGAATTGACGACGTATTCAGCTTCGACTAACAGTGTCTGGAGCTCATCACAATTTAAAGTAGCACGAGCGATCGTTATTTTAAGTACATCTTTTACGCTTCTTACCAGCCTTTCGTAGAATCCACCCCACCAAGGCGCTCTCTCCACTATAAACTTCCATTTAATTCCTTCGTTGCTAAGAAATCCTTGTACTATTTCGTTCTTTATAATTCTAGTCAGCTCTATGAATTCCTTCGCTGCGCGTTTAAACGTTTTTGCGTTGTCTGAGTAGATAGTCCTGGGCTTGCCTCTTCTTGCAATAAAGCGCCTAATTGCCAACAAGCAGGATTTAGTCGATAAGTCTGTTACTAATTCTAAATGAACTGCCCGTATAGTCCCACAAGTAAGAAGCAAAATGTATACCTTCTTCGTCGCTTTATCTTCCACACTTTCTCTCACATATAACGGTCCTGCAAAATCAAGGCCAGTAGTGTAGAAGGGTCGCACAGCTGCACAGCTTGCATTCTATCACTTGGGAGAATTCCTAATGGTTGGGATGCAGGCTTAACCTTCAAGCGCTTGCAAACAATGCATGTGTTGATGATAGACTTAACTAGTTGTCTAGCTCGAATAATCTAAAATTGTTTCCGAACTTCAATCAGAACTGTATTCGTTCCACTGTGCATCATCCGCTGATGAACATCTTTAATAATTAGCTCGCTAACTGCGGATCGGCTGGGTAATATGACAGGGCGAATGCTGTATTCTTTGAGTTCATCCGGTGTCGAGGGTAATCGGCTATTCACTCGCATAATTCCATTTTCGTCTATGATTGGATTTAACGTTAAAATTATAGACGACCTAGCGATTGATTTTCCTTCTAGCAGGGCGGAAATCTCTTGATCAAACTGTGCGCGTTGTGCATATCGTAACCAGTATTTCTCAGCTTTTTCTAAATCGTCTGCTGAAAGAAAAGCGTGTCCTTGACTAGATTTTTTTCTTAACTTGTCGATGAAGCGCAAACAGTATCCGGTTACGCGAAGCAGCTTCTTCCAGCTGCTGAAAAGTTCAACTGGAAGAAGAGGGTCATTAGGAAACGATCTTGTATAATTAGCAGCAATTTTTAAAGCAATTACAGCTTCCGATAACGGTGAGGGCGATTCGGTCTGAGGCCAACTATCACTATTATTCGATAGCCAATCCGGTCCATGTATCCAAACCTTCGAGCATAAGAGAGTTTTCGCTGACACGCCTCTCGTTAATAAATCTGCCGGGTTGTCTTTTCCCGGACAGTGTCGCCACGTGAAGTTCTCTGTCAATTTCCTAATTTCCTTTACTCGATTGACAACATATGGTTTCCATTTACTTATATCACGGACTATCCAATGTACAGTTATTTTTGAATCGGTCCACAAAATAATTCGTTTAAAGGATATTGTACATTCTTTAAGGATATAACTCAAAAGACGAGCCGCAATCAGCGCAGCTGTGAGTTCTAACTTTGGGAGGGTTAGCTCTTTGGAACCACAAAGCTTTAAGGGCGCAACTCGGTTCTTTGCACATAATAGCTTCACGTAACACTGTCCACAACAGCTGTTAGTTTTAACATAGGCTACAGCACCATATCCATTTATACTCGCGTCCGCAAACAAATGTAACTCATAACTTACAGGCACAACATATTCCCATGGACTTCTTGATATGGCAAAGCATTTACGTTTAGTTATATCTCCACAGTACGAATCCCAGTTTGCAAGTAGTTCACTTGTTAAGACTTTATCCCAATCTAATTTCCGTCTCCAAACTTCTTGAAACAAGATCTTCAGATTTAGAATAAATGGACCAAGAAAACCCATTGGATCGTAGATTCTGGATATCAGTTGTAAGAGGTTTCGTTTCGGTGCTTTCGGATTAGTCGCTAAAAATTGTTCGACGGAGCTAATATCAGAAGTTAACTCATCGGTATGCACAAACCACAAGAGTCCCAAAACTTTCTGAAAAACTGGGAGATTTTCCTTTTTTGAAATTTCAGCTCTTATTGTAGAACTGTTACAATTCCACTTTCGGAGATTCATGGAAGCATTTTTAAAAATTTCAGTTGATTGCCGTAATATTTGCCTTGCTTCTTCTTCACTATTAGTGCTGCATACCAAATCATCCATTTAAATTGACATATTTAACACAGCTGAAACTTCCGGGTATCTATTTTTTGCTTCTTGGAAAAGTTTTCTCAGGGTCGCGCTTAAAAGAAAGGGACTTGATGTAACACCAAACTTTACGCGAGTCATTCGATAAACTTGAGGGGACGGTAAATTATCCGTTGACTCTATCTTTTCGTCATACCAATAAAATCGGTGCACGTCTCTGTCTCCTTTGCTGAGTGATATCTGCAAGAACGCCTTCTGAATGTCCGCAACAAGGCCGATTCTTCCCAAACGAAAGTTAATTAAAACCCTAAAAATTTCTGGTAATAAATTTGTTCCCGTCAGCAGCTGATCATTAAGTGATTGACAGTTTTCAGCATGAGCTGACGCATCGAAGACTATCCGCAGTTTTGACGTAGTTTTCTCAGCCCGATAGACCACTCTGTGCGGTAAATAGTAACAGCGATTTTCCGTAATTTCTTCAACAACCTTTTCCGCACATCCAGCAGATATGAGCTCACGCATTGCTTTATCATAATCAAACAATTTTGAAGGAATTCTACAAAGATTTTTGATCAGACTTTTGAATCTTATAAACGCACCTGTTTGATTGCTGTACAGCGTGAAATTAACATCTCCCCATTGCAAGGATACCTCGTAGCGATCGCCTTTCTTAATTATCGATGCTGTTGTAAATTTCTCCGTGTAGTCTTCATCTTTTATATCATCAGCCCGTATTCCTAATGAGTCCAGATCCCAAAGTGTTTGTACAGTTGAATCGTTTACGATGTTTATTTGAAAAGTTGCAGCTGTTATACCCTGAACGCTATACACTGAACGCTATTCATGCCAACAGGAGCTGGGCCTTGCAAGGTCCAACCAAATACGGTGTTGATTGCTGTCAACCTATCAGAAATGCGCTCGAAATCACCTGTTAGTAATTTCCAGTAATTATCGGCTCCTATTAATAAGCCAATACCGTCTTCGGGTTGGAAACTAAAAGGGCGAGCATCAGCCAGCAGAAATTTTGAAAACTGAGGTTCACTAGTAGCTGGAATGGCCAAGACATCAAAACAAATTTCAGGCACAACAATAGCCTCAATCATCACTTGATTTGAACTGTGTTGACTTCTTAAGCATAATCGTACACGTCGACACACTCTCGTCGGTGTTTGTTTTCCAGCACCGAAAGGTATAACGCTAAGTTTCTGTGTACACACCGTTAGCAAATTTAACTTGTTAACAACCGTCTCTTTAATAAATGACAATTGACTACACCATCCAAGATTATGCGTACGTAAACTCTCCGACCCTGAACTTCATTCGTCGCGAAAACAGATGCCGTTTGTAAATACACATTAGAGAAAGGCATAGTACCGGAGGCATAAAGTGCTGCATTCGAATTAGCAGAAAATGTTGGCTCATTTGTGGACGTAGTACATTGTGAATGTGGTGAATCACGCAGTTTTTGCTGGTATATGGGATCACAGACGGACGGTGCATGCCATCCCCTACACTTCTTACATTTCAGTCGTCTATTTAAGCATCTCTTTGAAGAGTGTCCACGGCTAGTGCATCGGTAACATCTATTATCGCGTTTTAACATTTCCTTACGTTGCACTAATGTGTGTGGACCATTGCAATCACGGGTGAGATGGTGCGTTGATTTGCAAAAATAGCACGGGCCGTTAGCCTGTGTTGTAAATAACCCGGCTGCTGTAGTGTTAGTATGTTGCTTTGATTGCTTTCGCACTTCCCTTTCGTCAATAGAACTCTCGAGAGATTCAGCCTCTCTTTTGATGAATTTCAGAAGTTGTTTCGTTTGGTGGTCGCCACTGAATGCAAATGTATTATCGCTATCAGGTATCGATGCTGAACTATCGATTTCTGGCGATATATCGTTTTCTGAATTACTTCCTTCTGGATGCAACCGGTGAAAATCAACGCGAAGATCTTTTGGCAAGCATCTTAATAATTTAGATTTCAGCATTATTGCATAATTGTTTGAAGGAATACCCATTGCGTTCAGGAACGGATGGCAGTCGTTACCACGTTGTAGAGACGGCGTAAACCTTTACAATCGGTTTTTCATTAATTGCTGCATAGTCCTATCAACTGACTTACCTATATTACCGAACTCCTCTTGTAACAGCGCGATAGCACCATCATAATTGCTCGCGATAGGCGTAAAGCCGGCAATCGTCTCCGCAGCTCGACCTTTAAGTGTTGACTCTAAATAAGAAAATTTATCAGTTGCAGAAAGAGTCTTATTTTCATGAATGACTGTTCGGAATTGCTCCCAAAATGGAAGCCAATCCTTATGATCGCCAGAGAAGGATTTTAGTGGCAATTTAGGCATATTAATAGCGGATGGCCGTTCACGTGCTGTAGAGACATCAGAAATGTCCCTTGTATTGTGCTGATTTTTAAGACAGCGAACCTTTTCTAGTCGTTGTGTCAATCGCGTAATTACAGCGACCGCTTTGTCTTTGAGGTATGCCAGGATGTCTGGAATTATAAGTTGACGTGGGGGCGTAGTCCCTTCATTTTGAGCCTCCTCTTTGTATCTAATGGGTAAGATACATTTTATTTTATAATAAAAAAAATTTAAATATTTTAGTTTTAATTTTTTATTTAATTTCATACTACCAGTCCGGTTGTTTTGGCTAGACTAAAAATTATTTACAATATTTTTGTATCCTACTTTACGTTATATACATAGATAGTTTGTTAAAATTTTCTTTGTATTGAGTACAGTATTTTATTGTCAATGAATAAATGATTACGATAATTTTTAAAGTGTTTGTGTTTCACACTATTCAAATTTTATCGAAGTGTACAGGTTGATTAAAATATTTTTGACAGTACAGTCTAATTGGATATTATTGAAGTAGATTTTTAATACTAATATTTTATTAATAATATAATCAACATAATAAACTTTTACTTAAAATATAATATATTAAATTTGTAGCTACTGCTACAATCGGCATGAGCGGATCTTGGGCAAGCTTAATGAGTACCTGTTTCTCTATAAGCCTTTCGCAACACCTAATAGCAGTAGAAATACGTAATTTTGAGTGTAATAATAACGAAAATATGGCAAATAAAATAATTTAAAAATCAACTCTAGATGATAAACACAAATAATTAACACTAAATGTATACAAAAATTTGGGTAAAATTACCGCTAGATGTCATTTTAGACTGCGAAGTGTTTACATGTGATAATGCGTATAGTTAGTTGTCAAGTCAAGTTATAACTGATAATTAAAAAAGTGAAACGTTATTTTGTGAATAAAACGAGTAAAGGAAATTGTGAACTGAATAAAATTGTGAACAATTGTAACTGTAAATAAGTGTCTTAATTAATCCGTCGAGCGCGAAGAGGCCCATCTACGTTATACTATATACGAAAAATTTTTGCAGGACGAGGGCTAATTTTCGGCAAATAATAAAAAAGGGGGAATATTTTTTCTTGTTAAAATCATACCAAGGACAATATAATGGTTACTACTAATAGTTAGTGTAGTAAACAGACTACATACTACATAATACTTAAAAGATGTCCCATGTGATCAGTAGTTTTTTATTGGTTCCTAAGGTCTCACAAATGTATGTGACGAAAAAGTCGATTTAAAGTTGAAGAAGAGAATTTTTTTGTTTTTAAATTTACCTAGGCCATAAGATGCATCTGCACCTACTTCTTCCTCCTCTCCTTGCCTTTTTTTTTTCTTACAATTATTTTGAGATTCCTTAACTCTTCTAAACTACAGTACCTGAAAATTTGCTTAAAAATCGTTTTAAACTTAAGGGGAAGTTCTTTCAAATTTTTTTGAAAAAATCGTTTTTTTGTTCACATAAAATGAAAGCTGTATGTTCGTAGAATATGTGTACGAAAGGATTTTTCGATACGATCGATATTTAAACAATCAGAGCGTCATGAACGCAATTAAACAATTAGCGCCTAAGAAGACATTTTTTTAAGGACATGAAATAAATAATGAGAAACGTTCGAAAAAAATCGAGCCAAGACTTTTCTGAAGTGAGCTGCTATCTTTCAACGCGTTTTTCTCGGAACCACGTTTTCCATGTGAATTTCAAGGATATCTCTTGATCTATTGTTCTGATTTCCTTCATATAAAGCATGTTTGAAAGGTTATCATTTTTTGTATGGCTTTTACCTAAAACGAGCATAAGTTATTATTAAATTGTTATTTATAATTAAGGTTTAATAACAAAAAAGTGGCAAAAAAATTTGTTTTTCGAGCGTTCATATTTCAGTCAATTTTTGGTCAAAAATCATTATAGTTACGTATAAGCCATAGAAAATGTTATCTACTTTCATTAAAAAAAAACCTTTTTCATTTCATATTACTACAAGAGGCTGTAGGCTTGAAATTCGGAGACGAGATTTTTCAGGAAGTGATCGACGAAAGCCGCCATTGTTCAGCCGCCATTTGGAATTTTGTTACAAAAAAGATATCATATTATTGTATAATAAATAACCAATTCAACTGTCAAAACCGGATGTTTCTACGTTTTTTCATCAGTCCACAAATCATTTCCAAACTTAGGCCTTTTTTCGGCCAAATTTGAAAGAACCTCCCCTTAAAGAAAAAGGTGCCGGCGTTGACACATTGTTGAAAAAGCGGAAGACGCGCCGCCAAATTTCAAAGTCTAGTATATTCGAAATCGAGGAAGTACAGGGATTCAAAAGTGTCCACTACCCAATTCGTGTAGATGTTACCTTAAAAAGTTTAGTTCCTCTTACCTTCCTACAACTTTAAAAAGAAAATTTCGGACAGCTGGACGGTTTCGCATTTGCTGTTGTTGAACTGTTTTTCTATGAGGGGTCCAGATCACGCTGAAGTAGGTGTGTCAATCAAAAAACACTGCTGTTACTCAACTACACTTTATAAAGAGTTTATTCTACACATATACAAAAATTGGGTGCAAGCCAGCAAATAAGTGCAAGCTTGCAATTTTACGTTTTACAATTTTGTGAGAAAATACGCAAAGTGAATTTAAATTAAACTTAATATTTTTGTTTGCTTAAAACTTATTCTGATGACTAAATAATTTAAGTGTCTGGGAAAAAATTAATTTGTTAGTGAAGTTAATTTTACAGATTTATACTATTTCTTTTTGGGTAAAAAACATTGACTTATGCTGCGTATTGATTATGATTTATGAGCTTCTTGCTCAGTAGGTTACGCGTTATATTGCTTGTGGGCAAACAACGATCCAGTAATTGGCCATGAGAAGACTCACTAAAGATCTTGGATCAGCATGAAATGATGAACGTCATTAATCGATGCACTTTCGGTAAGATTATGGGGTGTTTGACGTTATACCCGATGTCGGCTTCCTCGAAACTTCCACCTACATGCGTAATAGACCATCTCAATCTGTGAATGATGTTAATGCAACGAGTCTGTTTTTTTGTGGTATCGGCTTTTGCTTTAAGATGCAATCGACTTCATCAGAAATCACTTGTTTTTGGGCATGTCTACTCCATAAATTAAGAGGTTGACTTAATTCCGTAGTCGAAACATAACCATAGATTACGTAAGAGTTGAATATCTATTTAACAGCTGATGAGCGAGGTTTTCCTGGGTAAGAATGTAAAATATGGCTTTACATCGACGGTTGAAAGTTCAGCGTTTAATCGAGAAGTTTATTTGGACCACCACTTGAGGTTATGCTAAATTAGTTATGTTGGAGAGATGCCCCTTTACGCGCAATCAGCAGGATTTTTGGGTAATGAATTGAGATACCAATTGCTTCTTTGTAATGAACTGAGTATTCTTAACGTTCGGTTAGCTATAAACGTTTGCTAACGTTTGAGGATATCCGACAGCCAAGGCAACACAATCATAGAATCTGTCCATCCAGTGTTGGCAATGATTAGTAACTTGAGTGCTTTTTGAACTTTTACTAGCAATAGCATAGCACCCGAGTTTTTCTTGCAAAAAAAAAGATTAGTGTAGCATTATAAAAATGCTGATTGGATGGGACTTAATAATATCTCAGAGAGCTGGATTTGTCTGATTGCTTTTCTATGAAGGACGTTAACAGAAGTACCGATTATATCTTGAACATCCTATGGTTTAGAATGCATCGCTTTATTCCTCATAGCTTCAAGAACATCAAACCAACTAACACCAATTGGTTCAATAATGACTGTTTCGCAGCCATTAAAAAGAAGGAAGCAGCCTTCCAGGCATATAAATTGTGCCCTTCAGAGGAATTGAGACGTATCTATAGAGATGCGCGGAATATTTGCAATTCAGCAATTAGCCGAGCTAAGTCCAATTTCGACCAGAGCATCAGACGGAAGGTATTTTCTACTCAAAAGGGTAGTAAGGGCTTCTGCTCTCTAGTAAAACCGTAAAGCACGATTTCACCTGTTCGTCAACACCACCACTCATTTATAATGGGAATGTTTTTACTGACTCATTGGACAAGGCCAACCTGTTTGCTGCTAATTTTGCTGCTAACTCGTACTCGCCACCATCATCGCAGCCACTTCCATCTCCATCACAGTGCATTAGTAGGCAAAAGCCGCTACACTTTCGCACTCGGGAAGTATTTAGAGTACTTTCGAAACTCAACGTGTCCAAAGCTACTGGGCCTGATGGTTTCTCTCCCCTTGTTTTAAAATGCTGCGCCTCTGCTTTGGCTAAACCTCTGCGCAAACTTTTTCACCTGTCATATTCAACAGAAATATTTCCAAGTGTATGGAAACTTGCTCATGTCCAGCCGATACTTAAAACAGGAGAGGCATGCGACCCCCTCTAACTACAGACCAATTGCACTAACCTCGATCATATCCAAAGTTTTTGAATCACTCATTAACTCTCAGTTGTAAAACTCTAGAAAATAACCATCTTATCAACGATTACCAGTACGGTTTCCGCGCTGGCCGCTCAACCGGAGACTTACTAACGGTTCTAACGGAGCGTTGGAATCATTGCCTCCATAATTTCGGTGAGTCCGAAATCTTCGCTCTTGATATTTCAAAGGCTCTTGATATTTCAAAGGCTTTTGATAGAGTCTGGCATGCTGCCCTTTTAGCCAAATTTCAAACATTTGGTCTGCACCCTACCCTCGTTAAATGGATAGAGATCTTTTTGTCAGGCCGTTCAATCCGTGTAGTAATTGACGGAGTTACATCTGATTCCTACGAAATAAATGCCGGTGTACCTCAGGATTCAGTTCTTTCACCAACCTTATTTCTTCTTTTTATTAATGATCTCTTATCCCTTACGCTCAATCCTATTCATAGTTTCGGCGACGACAGCACCCTTGATTTCGCGTACTCATTTGATTATGTAATGAATTCACGTGGAAATGCTTCAGAAGTCAATCGGGAACGCATGTTTAGATCATTAAACAACGACATTTCTATGGTCTTCGCTTCGGGCAGAGCAAATCGTGTTACGTTTAATGCATCCAAAACCCAATGCTGTTTAATGTCGATTAAAAAACGCCCAGTTCACCCCCAACCCATTTCAGTCGACGGAATGAATATACCCAATTCACCCTCCCTAAAGATCTTGGGTATTGAGATATCCAGCAATCTTAGCTGGACTGATCATATATTTGCAAGCGCTAAAAGTGCGATGAAATGTTTGGGTTTTCTACAGAGATGTAAGAAATATTTCACCCCACCCGACTTAGCGTTGATCTACAAGTCCCACATTAGGCCTAGACTTGAATATAATTCCCATATTTGGGCAGGGGTAGGACACACCGCATTGTCCGCGTTAGACAAAGTTCAGCGTAAGGCTGTTAATTATTGGCGATTCCTCAATCTCTGTGTGCCTTGACTCTCTGGAGCATCGACGGAATGTCGGTTGTCTCTCACTTTTTTATCGCTATTTCCATGGCCATTGTTCTAACGAAATTACTAGCCTGATTCCTTGTAGACTCATTACAACGCGCGATACAAGATCTACAAGTCTCATATATAAAAAAAAAAATTATAAATGGAAAATTTATGCGTGGCATCGGTGTACACAGCCGCATTAGCGGTTTCGGAAGTATCCGCGAAGTTCCACTTAGTCTTGTTGAGATTGAATCAACCGGGGAATTTTGAATTTATCCCGAAAAGGCAGCTCTTGTCGGAAAATTATCCACTTAGGATCTCCGATGGTGCATTGTTATCTCAAGATACACCTGTAATCCACAGACGTTGCATTCAAATCTTGACGCAATGTGCTAACAAACCGATGAGGTGAAAAATTCTTGCCATATCAAACAGTATTTGTCCTACAGGCAGGTGTACACATAAAGTTGAAAGAAAAACAGTCTTGTTCGGTATTCTAATACAGACCCAAAGTATTCACTACTGAAGTGTCGATAATTGTTTAGAATTGTGCAATGTTCGCGTAGCTCTGCGGGAATGGCGACCAACAACAGTTTGATAACGAATTTCGAATTTTCGAAATTTATCACCGTCGTCTATAGACAGTTGTTTCAGTGTCCTCGGATCGCCTATACTGTATCTCCAGAGAATTCATTGGAACTAGGTGTTCTAGTCCGCCACTTTCCCTTGCCGGTAGATTTTGGCAATGTCAGAAGCGAATACAATCCTGTGAGTGCGAAACTTCATAAGAATATTGACGAGTTCATCTTGGGACAACCAACAACTTGTCATTGAGAGAGACTCCAGCGGTGGTAAGTTTTGACGCGTTGAACACCACGCGAAGCTTGGTGGTAGTGCTAGAACTCTTCAAGGCGGCATGGCGCGATGTACATACCTATAATACTACGTTAACTGAGTTAATATTGTCTTTGATAGTGGTTCATCGCATGAAGAACTATCTAGCTAAATGTTCTGAAGGACTATTTTTATTATCATAACTACCGGTGGTAGTAGTCCCACAGGATCAAAGATCTTTGCTGCCTCTGATGCTACATTTTGTTTCATAGTAGGATGGTCGTTTATGTTTATCAACACATGAATTTTGAAGTTGTCTGTAATGGGATTCCAGTGAACTCCTAGTTGTATGTTCATGTTGGAAATCTATAGAGCTTGGATGTTCTCGAAATTCGTACGGCATGTCCTTAATGACTTTAAATTTATTTCTCGTCCATTTACGAAACCGAAAACCTCCTTATTTGAGCATGTTCATTAGCTCTTTACAGGATTCTCTTGCTTCTTCTACTTGAGCACATTACGCCATCAACATAGGTGTCGTTCAGAATAATTGTTGATGCCTTAGGATAGGACCTTGCCTCGTCTTTAAAAAGTTGCTGCAGTGTGCGTATTGTAAGAAAGGGTGCTGATGTTGTTTAGTAACAGGTAACAGTAGTTAATTTATACTCTTTTATAGGATGTTCTGGTGATTCTCTCCAGAAAGCATTGGTTTTGTTAATCTCTACCATTCACTTTTATCTGGCAGTACATTTTCTCAATGTCCGCGGTGAATACTACCTTATGTTTTCTCCAATATAGAGATTAAATTTTGATGCAATTTAGGACCTTTTAGCATGATGTCATTTAAACATGTTGCATTATTTCTTTTGGCCGATTCATCGAACAGCACTCGTAATTTGGTAGTCATGCTGCAAAACAGCATGGGGAGGTATACATATAATATTGTTTCCCTCGATTATCATGTACTGGAAATATGTGCACTAAACGTTGGCATTCCTTCATGAAGTCCTTATATATTCATTGTCTATGTTATTATGGAACTTCCGCTCCATTTGAAATAGTTGGGCGATAGCTAGTTCTCTTTATCCGCTCACATTGGATTCTTTAAGATCTTGATTAAATGGAATTCGTACAATATGTATATCGGCCATTCTGATCTCTCCGTAGCGTTTGGAGGTAATGACTTTCAAAGTCTATGTCCTCTGCAGTGGTAATAGTTTCGCATGGCAGTTCTACGCATTCCCAAAGTCTTTGTAATTCAGTGTTTATATCGATCTCTGATATCATACAAAAATTGTGTGCTCGCTGCTGCCGTTGATGATTCCACCACAGAATATCCACCCTAATTCTTGAGGAGTTTCTTCAATGTCACGCAATATGTTTCCTAGTATTATCTTCCAGAACATCTCTGCTCCTAGGATGATATAAATTTTTCCGGGCATATTGAAAGTAGGATCAATAGGTAGCCTTAATTGTTTGACTGCATCTTCAGTGATGAACGGTGACTGAGAACGCTGCAGTGCCCAGAGTAAAATAGTATCTCCTGACTTGTTAATTCCTCGTACAAGAGCTGTTGCCAGTAGTACTTCATACCCTTTTGATTTCTTCGGAAAGTGAACCGCAACAGTCCCATTTGGTGAGATATCAGTACGTTTTACTTCTTTTTTTGAATTAAAATTTTTTTTTTTTGCTGAAGAAATTCTGGCGGTGTGTTTTGAAAATGTAAAAGGGTGTGGTGCCTTTTAAAGCAGTGTTTTCATGAGTACTTGCTTTTACATTACGATGAATTGTGGCCAATTCCTAGACAATTCTGACAAAGATTTGCTTTTGTACGTTTAGCTTACTAAACTTTTCCGCAATGGCATATTTTGTGGTTTTCCCAACCGATACTTCAACGCTTTTTTTTTTTTATATATGATGATGCCAAAGCTCAGGGGTTGCCCTATGATGCTTACGCACAGCCTTGGCAGGAAAGGAATTAAGGATGAGGGAAATGGGTTAGGAGTTTGGGTGAAGGAGGTGTCGATGTACGCCCCGTTTGAAAGTTTCAGGCTGATAAGACGAGAGAAAAACAGAAGATGGTAAACTGTTCCATATTCGTGTTGTTCTGCTTAGAAAAGATTCCCGAAATTTGACGGTACGTCCAAATTTGACCTGGAGAGTATAGGGGTGGGAGCGACTTGTTGATCTTGTATCGCGCGTTGTCATGAGTCTACAAGGAATCAGGCTAGCAATTTCGTTAGAACAACGGCCATGGAAATAACGATAGAAGAGTGAGAGACAACCGACATTCCGTCGATGCTCCAGAGAGTCAAGACCCTCAGAGATTGAGGGATCGCCAATAAGCTTAACAGCTTTACGCTGGACTTTGTCTAACGCGGACAGTGCGGTGTGTCCGGCCCCTGCCCAAATATGGTAATTATATTCAAGTCTAGGCCTAATGTGGGACTTGTAGATCAGCGCTAAGTCAGGTGGGGTGAAATATTTCTTACATCTCTGTAGAAAACTCAAACATTTCATCGCATTTTTAGCGATTGCAAATATATGATCAGTCCAGCTAAGATTGCTGGATATCTCGATACCCAAGATGTTTAGGGAGGGTGAATTGGGTATATTCACTCCGTCGACTGAAATGGGTTGAGGGTGAACTGGGCGTTTTTTAAGGGACATTAAACAGCATTGGGTTTTGGATGCATTAAACGTAACACGATTTGCTCTGCCCCAAGCAAGGACCTTGGAAATGTCTTTGTTTAATGATCTAAACCTGCGTCCCCGATTGGCTTCTGTAGCATTTCCACGTGAGTTCATAACAGAATCAAATGAGTACGCGAAATCAAGGGTGCTGTCGTCGGCGAAACTATGAATAGGATTGAGAGTAAGGATAAGAGATCATTAATAAAAAGACGAAATAAGGTTGGTGAAAGAACTGAACCCTGAGGTACACCGGCATTTATTTCGTAGGAATCAGATGTAACTCCGTCAATTACTACACGAATTGAACGGCCTGACAAAAAACTCTCTCTCCATTTAACGAGGGTAGGGTGCAGACCAAATGTTTGAAGTTTGGCTAAAAGGGCAGCATGCCAGACTCTATCAAAAGCCTTTGAAATATCAAGAGCGACCATTTCAGACTCACCAAAATTATGAAGACAATGATTCCAACGTTCCGTTAGAGCCGTTAGTAAGTCTCCGGTTGAGCGGCCAGTGCGGAAACCGTACTGGCAATCGTTGATAAGATGGTTGTTTTCTAGATATTTCAACAACTGAGAGTTGATGAGTGATTCAAAAACTTTAGATATGATCGAGGTTAGTGCAATTGGTCTGTAGTTAGCTTTGAAATCATATAAAGGTATATTTTTGGATATTTCAAGTTTCCTTTTGGTTGTCTGTTTTTTGATAGCTCTATGGCTTCAAATCCTCAGCTTTTGAATTTCTCTTGGTGCTGTTAATAATTGCTCGTAGATTCAGTTAGTCTCTTTATCAAGTTTTGCAATCAATATGTGTATGAATAACGGATCTCAATTCTTCGTTTCTGTGCCTAGATTTGTGATGCCCCCAAGGCATTTAGTTCTCACATCATGCAGTTTTTCAGGCCTTCAGAGGATTCTTGGTACAATGAAGGTTGTTTTAAAAGTATATTTAACTGAGCTGTCCGAAGAGTTCTCTTCTCTAAAACAGCCCAAGCTGTCTCAAAATTGTCATTGATTATTTGAAGGTGCTGTATAAATTCGCTTGCTTCATTTGTGAAATTTGATCTCAGGTAAAATTGCTTTTGAGATAGATTTTTTTCTTTGTATATTAACTCAGTAAATAGATTTTTAAACGATCGATATTTCAATAGAATATAGAAGAATAAGAATTATCCAAATCGGTCCACGCGTTACGAAATTAGACTCCCTCCCCCCACCTCTACGTAACGCGTCGTCCGACGCATGATGATGATGATTCTTTATTTGTTGGGTACAGTATGTTCACCGACTGTTCCCATGTCAAAAAATTTTTGGTAGGGTGGACCGATTTGTATGGTTCTTTTTTTGTTGTACAATTGTAATCCCCCATTGCTAATAGGTGAAATAGTGAATGGTTGGATGGTTCTTTTGCTGTTGTATAGAGTGTGATCCCCCTTGGCTAATAGCAGAATAATTTCCTGGTCCTGGGTGGGAAGTGAGGAAGGAGGAGGGGTAGTAACTTCGTAACTCGTGAACCGATTTCGATGATTCCTTTTCTATTCGGTAGAGTATTTTTCTTGATTGATACCATGAGAAGAAAAATTTTAGTTGGATGGAGGTGGGGAAGGGGGTAAACCTAACTCTTTAACACGTGGACCGATTTGGATGGTTCTTTCTACATTGTATAGATATAAAATAAAATAATATTATATATATATAAAATATAATAATATAGTGTAAGCTACAATATGAGCTATGATTATGGTAAATACACACTGGGAGGAAGAAGAATTAAAAAAGTCGATTAAGATGGGCGGGATCCAGATATAAGGGTTTGTGAAGGGATGATTTACTCAGATGGAAGTCAACGGAGGGAAGGTCGTTGACTTTTCGTAGCATCCTGGTAATTGGTTTGCGTTGACTGTAGTTCGTGCGATGGCGGTCGAGTTGGAAAAGGGGAGTGGACCTAAGGTTGCGAGGGTTGGTGTAGATGGGTAAAGATTGTAGGATTGAAGGGCAGTCTGTGGCACCAGCTAATAGCTGATGAATGAAGAGAATGTCGGAAACATCACGATTTTTACTTAGGGGTTGTAAGTCGATAAGTTTCTGACGGTCTTCATAAGGTGAATCTGTCTACCCACGGAAGATCACGTAGAGCAAAGAGAATGAACCGACGCTGGACAGATTCAATTCTGTTCATGTGGGTTGTTTGTGTAGGTGACCATACCTGGCTGGCATATTCAAGGAGAGGTCTAACGAATGAGATATAGAGAGAATTGGAAACATAAGGATTGGAAAACTCTCTAGACCAGCGCTTCACAATCCCTAGTGCGGAGTTAGCTCTGTTTATTATGGTATCAATACGGGAACGAAAATTGAATTCGCTATTACAGATTATTCCTAGGTACGTTGGTTAACATGTAGATTCTCAAGGTGGTGGTAAGATGCTTGTGGGAATAAGAGATGGACTGACATTTGGAGACATTGAGCTCAAGAAAGTTTTTCAGGCACCATATGGTGAACGAATCGAGGTCTTTTTGGAGGAGAAGAGAGTCGGTTGTGGAGGAGATATGTTTAATTATTTTCATGTCATCAGCATAAATGGACAGCTCTGAGTGTTTGATGACACAGTAAACATCATTAATTTTAAGGAAGAAAATTAATATACCGAGGTGGCCGCCCTGAGGGACGCCGGAACGAGCGATAGTAGGGTTAGAAATGGATGAGCTGAAAAGAACACTGTACTGAAGGTTGTTGAGGTAGGATTGAATCCAGGAGATGAATCGAGGGGGGAAGCCTAGTCAATCAAGTTTGAACAGAATAACGTTATGAGAGATCTTGTCAAAGGCTTTACTAAAATCGGTGGTGATAACATCAACATCTTTACAGTTTTCCAGGGCACATAGTGTATTGGAGAAGAATTCGGTAAGATTGGTGGTTGTATATCTTCCTTTGAGGAAGCCATGCTGGGAGAGGGAGAAGATAGACTTACAGTAGAAGAACATGGCATCATAGACCAATTTTTCGAATAGTTTAGATATGGATGATAATTTAGCAATGGGTCTGTAGTTGGATATATCGATCTTGCAGCCTTTTTTGAAGATGGGAATAATAAAAGAGTTTTTCCATAATTGAGGGAAAACCCCTTGAGTGACCGAGAGACGAAAAAGCAGAGTAAGGGGTTGAACTAAATGCACACTTTCTCAGAACAATGGCCGAAATGCCGTCGGGACCTGGATGAAAGTCGTCCTCAAGCCCGTTAATACTGGCGGCGATTTGTTCGGGGTCAGGGTCGAAAGATGTAAACGACGTTTGAGTGCATTTGTCCAAGAATGAAAAGGAGTTAAGTGCAAAGAGGTTGGCGATAACCTGAGGATCAAACGAAGAGGTATTCTCGAGCTTTAAGGTGGAGGGGTAACCATTGGATTTCTTCTTGGAATTAATAAAGCTATAAAAAGGCTTGGGATCGCATATGGGGCTTTTTTTTTTTTTTTTTTTTTTTTATACGATATGGCCAAATCCTAGGGGACAACCCTTTGATGCGTTAGCATGGTTTTGGCCGGAAGGGAATTAGGGTAAGGGAAGTGAGGAAACTTGAGTCTTGTTTGCATTGCTGCGAGCTAGACAACAGCCCAGAGACGGAGTGGATTATTTTAATTTCTTAATAAAAGTTCACGGTCATCTGGGCTCGAACCCGGGACCCAAGGCATGGTGGTCTTGCCGCTCAACGCATTGATCCAACTCCGTCTCAACAGAATACACTTATTCAGTGTTAATTTGATACATACAAATTCTGATATTGAAGAGTCGGAGGTCTTAAGCAGGGTGGCATCATAACGGTTGTGAGCAGCTATGAGGACCCCACGACCTGGTGGATCATTAGTGCCTTCACAACCGTCAACAAGGAAAATGGTATAGTTTGGAGGGAATAGTTCGTTGTCGAGAATTCCTGGTGTTAGATTGGTTTCTGTTAAGGCAAAAATATCGTGCGGGAAATTGTGGGAGTTAAGGAAAATATTGGATGTTTTTGTGCGAAGTCCTCTTACGTTATGGTAATAGACTGACTGGGGAGAGGTATTTGATCGGAGACCAGGGGTCGGTGAGAACTGCCGTACACAGCATAGGTGGATAGATCTTCTGAAACCTTATGGGAAGGGATATTGAATGTTTCATGGTACTTACTGAAAACTTGGTGTAAGACGGTTGGGTCTGTGGGCAGGCCTTCTTGATGTATACTTAACATGACGTTGGTGCTGGTTTCACCATCAATACAGACGGAATTCGGTTTGTCGTGCAGATAGGCTAGAAATAGACGTAAGTTTTCATAAATGCGGCGGTCATGAGGTATCGTCCATCATTGGAATCCGCAGTGCGTAAAGTCAATTCAACTGTAGGTGGGATTAGGGGATCGATAAATAAGTTATGTTCGGATGAAGGAGTTTTGGTTAGCGGAAGGGGCGGGTTAGCGGAGGGAGAAGAAGTTTGAGAAGGGGCGATAGTGAAGGAAGATGATGGCTTGCAATTAGGTGGGCATGCGGAGGAAGTAGCGGGTGCAAGGTTTGGTGTATACAGAGGAGGGGTGGGACAGACCGAAATCGAAGTAGAGGTGGTGGGGTGGTCAGAAGATGATGGCTTGTGTTTAGGTGGAAGTTGGGAGTGCGTGGTTGGGTGGATGCGCTGGATATACAGAACTCGAGACAGTGGTGGTAGGGTTGTCGGCTGGAATGGATGTGTTCGAGGGCTTCGGTGTAAGTGGAACAGAGGGGTTAAGGGTGTGACAATAAATAAAGTTAGGATACTTGACTGGGGTGCTTAGTTTAAAGTTTGGTAATAGAATAGAAGTTGAACTGCCAATTGGTGTTTGGATCACTGGGTTTAGGGCTAAAGGTAAGAGGTGCGGAAGAGTGATGAGAGATTATGTTATTGCTAGTGCTAAGGTTCTTACTATTAGGCTGAATACTAAATTTAGGTAAAGGAGAAGGTCGTTGGGAATTACCTATGGGATAGTTAGTGTGATTTGGTTTATTAGTATTTAATTTAGGTTTAGATGCAGCATAAAATAATTTGTAATTTTATATATATTACTCATTTTTAAGTCCGTGGAAATTCAACAAATAAAACAACTGAAGAACCACAATTGAAAATAAAACATAATACTACCTGAACGTATCACCTCACTGGATCATAAGAAATGACGACTAAAAACTTGTGTTGTAGTTGTTTGGTTTGTTTTATTTGCACCGACTTTAAAATGTCGTAATAGATATAAAATTAAAAATTAATTTATGCCTTTAAGCGCTTTTTGTGAAGTCGGTTGAACTTTTTTTTTAAAAACTAGTTTCAAATAAAACTATCGAAGCAGAAATAAACAGAAGAAGAAGAAAGTGAATTAGGGAATTTTGCATTAGACCACTTAAGTGAAGACGAGAGGTCAGGTGTGCTACAACTAATAGAAAAATACAAAAGGGTAACGTAAAGGGAAGGGGATAGACTCACAAATACTGCTAGTATAGTTCATGAGATTAGAACAACTACAAGTGACCAAATGAACTTCAAATTGTACAAGGGTAAAACTCATTAAAACCTTGCTGCTTAATTCATGCACTGCTTTAATTAAAGAATTACCCAGTAGTATTTTCAGATATCTAGTTTTAATATACATGGTATAGTGTTTTGATTGTTAATATATATTCTTTAAGACTACTATTTTTGTCCAGCGCTCGACTAAGGTTAAGTAAGTAAGGGGTAAGTAGTGACACGTTTTCATGTTAAATACTTTTAAAGTGATTGTGTTGGTTTTCGTCAAAGTAATTATAAAATGCTTACCAAATCGCTTAAACAAAACTTCCAACTTATTGCGCGTTTAAGGAGGTAACCACGTGCCAGACATCTTTGCGGGGTTTCTAAGAAATTAATTTAAAAAAATTTGGATTTGTTTGACGGCCCATTTTAATTGGAAGGCTCAGAAAAATTTCGTGTGATTTATTTACAGAAACTGACAGAAAAATGAAAAACCTTTTACAACTACAAAGTTAAAATTATTAATCAGATGAACTTCTCTTTAAGGAGCTAACATATTTAACTCAAATTGTCTAAACAGCATATATTGTTTCCGTATAAATAATGTATAAACTTTTCTTGCTACTAATCAAGTGAATATGTAGGTGGCATAAAACAATTTCTCCTAAAAATATTCTTTATCGTCTGAATTGAATTTTGTGACAAGCCAAGGGAATTGTCACAGATAAATTTGTAACTCACTGAATGAAGCCATTTAACACGTGCCAAATATTTTGTGCGGCATTGGCTATTTTAAGGAGAAATAAAAAGGGCTGACGTCTGAGATGTGCAATCGATAGAGTGTGTGTACCTGTCATAACTATCCTTTCAAATGAATCTAGTTAAAGACAAAGAATTTTTTTAATGGGAATTTATGATGCAGCAGAAAACGTGAGGAGTTTTCTTTGCAGAAACGTTTTTAGTTGTGCCTTTATTTTTATTTTAAATTACATAAATCTATACGTATGACATTTACATAAATTAAAGCTCCATATTTAACATAGGTTTTGTCATGACGCAATAACAAATATACACATTCGTCAAATATAATTTAAAGAGAGCCTTAATTTATTTGGAGGATAATCAAACTTCTTTGTTACTTATAGCCTTAGAGCAGTGATGGCCAAACTCACACTACTTAATGTGAGGAATGCTTAAAAGCTTTAGAAGAATTTCGTACTGTTTGTTTAATTTAGAACCTTAAAATGTTTGCAAAAGGTTTAATATTTAAAGATATTGTATGATTGCTTACAAAACTACTTAAATATGAAGATTTTTTAAACTTTCGTGTGCTTTGTCGATTAAAAAACGCAATAACAACAAACCGAACACAGTCAAACAAGTGAATATATGAATTTAAACGCTTAAAAGCTCACTTGCCCGCGGGCATAGGTTGGACATCACTGCCTTAAGGTACGTATCCACCAAGGCAAACGAAAATTTGCCCACGAGCAAAATGACGTCAACACGAAAGTCCACACCGCAGCTATGCACATCAACAATGCTTGCTCGTAGGCAATAAAACATGCGCACTAACATTTGTTTCTAGGTTTTGCACGTCTTCAGCTTAAAGCGAGTGGTTTCTAGTCATTTCATTTTGTGGTGCAAATGCGTGCGGGCAAAGTTTTGAAAGTGAATTTAATTTAAATTTTGAGTTTATTTGAGTTACAAAATGGAATGGACAGCTGTTTTGGCACTCGGAAGAGATACGATAAGCTTGAATAAGAGTCACCACTTCCCAGAAAACTTGATTTATAGCCATTATCACTCCTGCGCTAACGGATTTTCTATAGTTGGTGTCAGATCTTGCAATGATCGGACTAATTTTGGTAATAAACCATTCAAAGTCTGAAGAAGAAATGCTGGAAAAAATTTTGAAACCGCTCAAAGGATCTGTTTTTAACTCCTGTATCAAACTGGTTTTCTTGCGCATATCATCTCTACTTTTTGGTTGGTTGGTTGGTTATTCGGGCGGTTTGCTGCTAAGAAGCACCAAATTCACTCGGAGTCCATGAAGACCCATTGTGAATGCCCTTAAAAAGAAGAAGCATGTCAGAAGCCACCCAGATCTCTGTATGAATGTATTTTCTATTATTTCAGAGCTGGACTTTCGCAGAGTAGGTGGACTGAATTTCTTCTTAATCTCTGCAGCTTCTACAGAACTCATTCGATACTACGCCGCGTGTAATGGCAATAGCTCCTATGGGGCAGTGTCCAGTAATGAAGCCGACGAGTGTTCGAATGCGCTTTCTATCTTCTCTACTTCTATCTCTACTTTTTAAGTACGGTCTCATCCAGCACTGCGGTGAGTTCCGCTTATTATTTAATGAATCCAGAATCACGCAAGAAGCACTTATCACAATTTCCTCCTCGTAAAACATGTCAAACCAAACTAACAAGGTGCTTGCGTGCAAATGTTATCCAAATCCAATGGGACGCAAGAATTTGCTCACTAGCATTCGAAATAAGCATTCCTAGCAAGAAAATGTTGTGGAATGCCAGCAACCAGTTCTGTCACCACCAATTTACCTTTGAGACTATAGATCTTTCGGTCAAACCCCGATCACTGATAGTAAGTTGCCCGAGGTAACCA
The DNA here is from genome assembly GCA_964036015.1 of Leptarthrus brevirostris. Classification (NCBI taxonomy): domain Eukaryota; kingdom Metazoa; phylum Arthropoda; class Insecta; order Diptera; family Asilidae; genus Leptarthrus; species Leptarthrus brevirostris. The sequence continues at coordinate 74,524,028 of OZ038373.1, forward strand.
ACGTTATGTGCGCCCAAACAGAACATTGCGTCAACAGAATGCTTAAGTTCATTGCGATCGATACGCAAAAACCGTAAAAAAGGCCAGTCTTGCTCAAGTTAATAAAAATGCTATTGTACATTGAGAGATAATTTCAGGGAACATTCCACGCACTTTCGATCCTTTCAGTAATTTTTAATTTGTTCATATGCAATTTTTACGGAATAGTACCGTAAAATTTAGGTTACTCGTATAATTTAGGAAAAATGAACAGCGTAATACGAGGGTTGGTACTTAAGTTTTGATAAAATGGCTTTATTCTATTTCAAAATATTCTCCATGAAGATCAATATACTTTTGCCTTCGTTTGAACCAATTTTCGAAGCACTTTTTCCACTCCGATTGAGGTACCTCCAAAACATGTGATTTAAACGCTTCTTCAGGCGATTGGTTTTCCTTATTTTTCCGAACAATTCCTGTAAACAAATGGTGGCGTACCATTCAGAACTGACCGTTCTACGTTGCTGTAATGGCAATTCCGAAAAACTAGGCGAGCATTTGCTTTGTAGTGCTTCGTGCGCGAAGCACGAATGCATATCTATGCATATGCGTGGGCTCATATGCATAGATCCATGATTCGGCGCCTGTCACGATCTTATAGACGCCTTTTGAAGCACCGCGATTAAATTTTTTAAACATTTATTTACACCAATCGACAATAGCCTTTTTTTGAGCGATTGTTGATGCAATATTGAATGTATGCGAGTGAAACTAATGCCCTAGCATGCCCTAATCTTATGGTATGTCACGTGACGATCTTGCAATATCACTACACGCACAGCATCGATTTTTTCTGGCACAACAATCAATTCAGGACGACCTTCACGAAATTCGTCCTGTAGCGAAGTGCGGCCACGACTGAATTCCGAAAACCAGCAAAACAAGGTGGCTCGAGATGGTGCTTCATTACCAAAAGTCGAAGCGAGTTGATCGGCACACTCGTGGTTTAGTCCACGTCGAAAGTCAGAGAAATTCATCGCACGAAAATGTTCACTATTTAATTCCATTTTTTGACCAAGACAGCCTGTACCTGTACCTGGAAGCAATACAAATAGCACTCGTATGCCAAATTCTAAATATAAAAATGTCAAGCTTTACGATGACAATGGCAGATTTGAAATATTCACACTGGTGTTGCCATATCTCAAAACTTCAATAGCAACCTACGTACACATTTTTACCCGGAATAACCGACATATTTTCTTCGTTCGTTTCCATATTTCGATGTGAATATAAATGATTCAATAAATCAGTCAATAAATAGTGTATTTATATAAAGACAGCTTTTTAATCTTTTGAAAGTGAATTGTTTAAAGTGAAGATTGGATTAGGGGTGAAAATGTTGGGATGTGCTGCTGAGGTAAATGGTTCCGATCTCAAAGTGCTGCTGACGTAAATGGTTTAAGTATTTTTATCCGTTCTTTAAACGGTTTTATTTAGCTTCACTTTCATATACATATTTGTTTATTTTGTATTCTTTCAACTGACTTTTCACCTACTTCTAATTTTTGTATCGATTTGAAATTTTGCAGACATATTCAATTCCGGTGACAATACAATATTATGGTATCATCGAAGATGGCGGGGGTTGGAGTGGGTGGTGAGATGTGCAAATAATCGAAACGACCGATATGGGTGTCGAATCGATACTTTTTGTGGTCATCAAAATGAATAATGACACTCTCGGTGCCGTTAAAATTTATGTTGATAAGACACCCCGAGGGATGAGAGTCTGAAGATAATGAAATATATAAATAATTGAAGACGACCGATATTGTTGTCGAATCCATATTTTCAGAAAGCTGAATAGTGACACTCCCGATACCGTTAAAAAATTTGTTGGTAAGACAACCCTACAGATGGGGGTGGAAAGAGAGCAAAATTTACCAATATAATCAAAAGCGGCCAATATTAGTGTCCAATCCATAGTTTTCGAAGTTGCTCAGATGGATATTAGCGCTCCCGATGTGCGGTGTGAAACAAGGGTCAGAAAAAAAAACTTTAAATCGACCGGTGTTAATGCTGAATTTTTAATTTTCGGGATTACTGTATAATCTAAATGTTGTTAGATATGGGACTAAATGTTGTTAGATGTAGGGCTAAGACACCTCTAACATCTAGAAATGGGTGTGGGAAAGGAGTGACATGGAAAAAATAGATAAAAGTAACTCTTAAGTTAAACGTTTTTTTTAACATTAGATGAAGAAAATAAAAAATTGGTTAAAAAAACTTTTAAGTTAAACGGCTTTATTTAACATTATAATCCAAGAGCCCGCGACGATCCGAGCTTTGTTATTTCATATAACCTGATAGTTTCTCTGTGTATGTCCCTAATGCAGGTAAAAACGATCCCCGACTATGAAGTTTGGATCACGGTGGCTTTGAAAGGTAACACGCAGCAAAGGTGTATAAAATTGCACCTCAAATTCGTTTAAGTATAAAGCTCAGTTTTTATATATTTTATTTGGATTAATATTCGAAATCACGTCGTCCATTGTCAGACACTTAATACAGTTGCAACCCGCTTTCAGACACTCTTAAATTATAATAAATTATAATTATACTTACGTTGTAGTATAAAAGCTGAATTTTATATATGTTACTTGAGGAACTATCAAAAGATGTTTTATCAGTAATCAGACAGTTTCGATGGTTCTTACACTTTGTCAGACACATTAAAAGTCTACCGTACATGCAAGAGAGTGCGAGTAAAATAGTGCATTCGGTCTACTGCTATCTTTCACTGTGCATGATTCATTTACTTAGTATTGTTTTTTTTGGATTTATCGTTAAATTTTATTATATAGAATTATTAATAAATTATGATATATAATTATGACTAAAAAATAAATTTTCAAAAAATTATTCAGTAAAATTTTCATGTCAATAAAGAAATAAAACAAAAATCTAATAAATTAATCAATAATATTTTGGAGTTTTACGAACTTTTTTTTAAAACGTAATTTAATTAAAATCTCAATATTTTATAAAAACTTATATAGACCGGGAGCTCGATGGAGTTGAGTGTGCAAAATATGAGGACCGCATTCTGTAAATAATTTTGAACTCAGAAAAGCTTGCAGATTATGATTCTGGATGTTGCCAGGAGGTTTGTTGGTCCATTTTGTTATATACCCCATCCCTTAGATATCAAATAAATGGACTGAACAAATGCTTTGGAACCATTTTAATGATTGTTTTAGTGAAAATATCCAATTGTTTCTTATGATAAAAGATACTTATAGCTAGTTACTTTTCAGTACAAATCACTCATTTTCGTATGTATTTAATATAGCCTCTCCATTTTCTACTACATTTAGCAAACATTGCGAAGAAGATTCATCAGCAAGTTCACCGCGCAGTTCTCGTTGTCATTGTAGGGATTGCAAGCATTGAAATACTCTATGATATTTTCAATATATTTTTCGTCTTTATTGATTCTGGATTGCGTCCATTCATTATGATAATTAATCTCACTTGTAGAGTCTGCTTGTATTCCGAGATATGAAGAAAGAGCCTCGTGAATGCTATTTTCTTCATTTTTAGTAATGCCAATCAAACCTCCAGTTACTGCTGAAGATTGGTTCTGAGACTGCTCTAATGCTAAGTCGGGGCTCACTGCATTAAATTTACCTTCCGTTCGTTTGACGGACAACATTCCTCTCTTCATATCATGTACAACTTCTAAAGATAGTTGTTCAGTCTCTCCATAATTATTTCCTAAAAAGAAAAACATTTACTGGAAACTCAACTTCATGTAAATAATACTTAGTAAACAATCCCCCGTTGTCCAAATGTTGTCCTCCTACTTCCTTCGTACTACATTTTTCGTCTTTATAATCTGCAAATATAAACCCCACAAAGTAAACAAAACTTTGGGTTACACTTTAAAATACTTATCTGAATGCACGGGAAGTGCATATTAATTTCCTAATCTTCTCCAACCATCCCTCCAACAAAATTTATCAGCTGAAATAAACAAAAAATTAATAAATTAATAATTATTTTGCAAAATAAAAACTTACCAGAATTTCTGCCACCAAATCAGCTGTCATCTTTTCACTTTTGCAAATGTCACTTGACATTTCCACTTGTGAATGACATTAACATTTAAAGTAAAATTGTACTACCAGGCGAACTCATTAATGAAAAGAGTTTAAATCCGCTAACCTGGAGCTATATAAGCTGGCGAGATTTTCAGTATAGCACCTCATTCCTTGTTTAGTATTCAAACTGAAACGATCCCACCCGTGATTTTCAAAACTTAATTTGAAAATTTTCCTGTCGCAGAAACTTACTTCTGCAAATCCTACCACAGAAACTTACTTCTGTATTTTTCCGCAGAAACTTAATTCTGCATTCCATCAAAATAGAAAACTAATTCTATTTTACAATTCAAAAACCTTATTTTGAATTTCATTTTATAAATCTCTCTCTTCTTCTTCTTCTTTCAGGAAGCCACCAAAACAGCAGAACAGTAACGCTAAACTTGTTTGGACTTATTTATTTATTTTTGAATTTATTTTGAATTAATATATATTGGATTATTATTTATTGAATTTTTGAACTGAATTGACTGTGATATTAGGATTAAGTGTTTATGTTGAAGTATTTTGGATTATTGAATTTTTTAATAAAACATTTTGAATTTAAATTTTGATTGGGCATTTTTTACTCCCGGCACCTCCCGTTATTTGCGCACAGCTCGCACAGTAGTTTTATCATATCTTGTAAATAAAGAGTCACTCCGCGAATGTAATTCGTGTGATTCGTAGAGAAAAAGTAAGGTAACATTTGTCTAGTAGTTAACAAATGTAATTCATAATTATTACTTCTATCAGTCATAACTGAATTTAAAAAAATTTCTATCATTTCACAGTAGTTATTAAAATATTTCATTTTCAGCGCTCAAGATGCGTTAAAAATTTGAAAAATTCATCAAAAAATCTGTATATATATTTTCGATTAGACCTGAATGATTTTTATCTACTGTATTCTCTCTAATCGAATTAAAATTATCGAGTCGGTTATAATTCTCACTTAATTTTTTTATTCTTAACACTGAACAGTGCTTGCATAAAAATTTGCATAATATTCGGTAATTGAACTTTTTTTAAAAATTGTTTAATTAAAATTTCATCACATAAATAACCATCTGGTATTACTTCAGTTCTTAATATTTCTTTGCGAAGTTGTTTTGCTACTTGAACAATGTAGAATTTATGGTACGAATATGTTCAATGACTTCATCCAGTGATATGTTGCCCATAAACACCAATTAAATAAAACGTTTTATTTTCATATCCAAGTGATAAAAATAAAACGTTTTATTTTCATATCCAAGTGATCTGGATATGAAAATAAAACGTTTTCACCATACTTATCAATGAGTAGTGATTTCATAACGCGATTTTTTATAACTGCAACTTCTAATTCAGTGAGTTCAGCTAGTCGCTTAGCCAAAAATTACACTTCAAAATAGTTTCATCAATCAGCTTCTCAAATGCTTCTATAATTATGTTATGTGGTATTTTATTTGGAGGTCTACCTGCTGGAGTTGCTGAAGTTTTTGGTAGTCGTAGATAATTACGATAACAGTGTTTATGATTCCTCACTTCCATTGCAAATAAATCAGCTGGTTGTTCGCAAATGCCAATTGTTATGAAAACATCATCTTATTTTTTTCGGGCAGTATTTAAAATTTGTTCCACCGCCGAAATTTTGGAGCACAAAAAAAGTGTTTTGTTTTTAATTTTTTGTTTGTTTACCACAGATTAAACATTTCAGATCTTTATTAAATTTTAAATCAGTCCTTGATGACTGACCAACACGTTGAGTGCCTGAAACACTTGCTTCTACAGAGGAGGTGGAAATAGAGACATTCTCCTTCTTATGTAATGCTAATTCTCGACGCCTTATTTTCTCTTCACTAATGTAACTTGCCATACAAGTTCGATGCCACGAACAATTGTGTTCAGTAAAGTCTGTATTATTTTTTATTTTCTCACTAATGTCATCTTTTCTCCGATTTGCTGCTCTTTGAATATTAATAAACGATTGTGGTTTTGCTTTTTGCGACATTTCGTTTAATCTTTTGTTTTTATTTAAGTAAAACACTTAACTACAAGAAAACTTAAATAATATTGCGTGAATACGAAAAAATAAGCCGTTGCGCACTATGAATTATTTTCTACTGACTATTACGAGAGCTATGATGCATCGACGCGCAGAGCAGGGAATAGGGCTGGGAGAAAGGAAAGGGATCAGCACAGCTGCCGGCAACATGGTTTTTTTTTGTTTGGTGTCTCAGTTAAAAGAATTTGAGCATAGTTGCCGGTCCTCACATTTTGCATACTCAACTTCCTTTGGCGCCTGCACTAATAGGAGGGTACAATTATTTTGATAGTAATATAGTATTAGTTTTTAATTTCAGAATCAATGCAGATTTTTGTAAAATATTTCCTGTTTGTAAATTTTCAAATACTGTATCATCTAATGCTTCTAAATAATTGGGCGCTATTATTTTTTTATTACGAATAGTCAAAAATTTAATATCTTTAGAAAATATTTTCATAATTTTTTCTTCAAGGTGATGTGCTGTAAAAGTGGCGTTCATTTCTACAGAATTTTCTTTAAAAATTTGATATAATGAATTAATATATAATTCATGTAAATAATGTAACAGCGACCTTTCTTGATTACGTCTTCCTCGATGATTCTACTAATTTCATTAAAAACTATTTGGTGTTATTCTCGATGATGCCACTCATTTTTACTAAATGTTTCTTTTGATGAAGATATTTTATTATTAAAATTGACTCGACATTTAATATGATAATGTATTTTTGGACCAGAAAAATTGTCCACCTTATTTAACAATTCATTATACTCTTCTTTTTTCATTTAAAATTTGCGTAGTATAACAGATTTAAATTGGTTTATATCAGTTTTATGAAGTTGAAGCACTTTCGATGGTAATTTTTTATTTATTTTTATTACAGAATACACAAACGATTTGATAGTCATAGCATTACTTTTGGTCAGAATATTTGCGCCCTGAGTTGAATCGTTATTGTCACTAATATCTGGTTCAAAAATGTCAGCATTTTCTGAAAAAGTTGTAGATTGCAGTTCTTTTGGTTCAGAAATTAAAGTTGGTGGTGATATTGTTCTGTAGGTAAAGACTGTAAATGAGATTTTCCTTGAGAAGTTGAAGGTTGCAGTTCTATTGATTAAGAAATTTATTTATTTAAGCTTAATGCAAGCTGTTACATAAAAAATACAAAATAACAAAATAAAACCTACAAATTAAAATAAACAATAATTCATAACAGATAATGTAAGCTTTGTAAGGCTTTGTGAAGGAATGTTTTACTCAGATGGAAGTCAAAGAAGGGAAGGTCGTTGACTTTTCTTAGCATCCTGGTAATTGGTTCGCGTTGACCGTAGTTCGTGAGATGGCGTTCGAGTCGGAAAAGGGGAGTGGACCTAAGGTTGCGAGGGTTGGCATAGATGGGTAAAGACTGCAGGATTGAAGGGCAGTCTATGGCACCAGCTAATAGCTGGTGAATGAAGAGAACGTCGGAAACATCACGACGTTTACTTAGGGGTTGTAAGTCAATAAGTTTCATAAGGTGGAAGGTTGAATCTGTCTACCCACGGAAGATCACGTAGAGCAAAGCTAATGAACCTACGCTGGACAGATTCAATTCTGTTAATGTGGGTTGTTTGCGTAGGTGACCATACATGGCTGGCATATTCAAGGAGAGGTCTAACGAAAGAAATATAGAGAGATTTGGAAACATAAGGATTGGAGAACTCTAGCTCGGAGTTAGCTCTGTTAATTATGCTATCAATATGGGAACGGAAATTTAGTTCGCTATCAAAGATTATTCCTAGGTCACACAAAGAGGTAACGATCGGGACTGGTACGTCGGTAAACATGTAGGTTCTCGGGGTGGTGGTAAGACGCTTGCGGGAATAAGATGGACTGGCATTTGGAGACATTGAGCTCAAGAAAGTTTTTCAGGCACCATATGGTGAACGAATCGAGGTCATTTTGGAGAAGAAGAGAGTCGGTTGTGAAGGAGATATGTTTAATTATTTTCATGTCATCAGCATAAATGGACAGCTCTGAGTATTTAATCACACAATCAACATCATTTATTGTAAGGATGAAAATTAATGGACCGAGGGTCGCCGGAACGGGCAACAATGGGGTTGGAAATGGATGAGCTGAAAAGAACATTGTACTGACGGTTGTTGAGCTAGGATTGAATCCAGGAGATGAATCGAGGGGGAAAGCCTAGGCGATCAAGTTTAAACAGGATAACACTATGGGAGATCTTGTCAAAGGCTTCGCTAAAATCGGTGGCGATAACATCAACAGCTTTACCGTTTTCCAGGGCACATAGTGTTTTAGAGACGAAGTCAGTAAGGTTGGTGGTTGTAGATCTACCTTTGAGGAAGCCATGCTGGGAGAGGAAGAAAATAGACTTACAGTGGAAGAAAATGGAATCATAGACCAATTTTTCGAATAGTTTAGGTATTGATAATAATTTAGCAATGGGTCTGTAGTTGGATACATCGTTCTTGCAGCCTTTTTTGAATATGGGAATAATATAAGCTTTTTCCATAATTGAGGGAAAACCCCTTGAGTGACCGAAAGGCGGAAAAGCAAAGTAAGGGGTTGAGCTAGATGCATGGCACACTTTTTCAGAACGATGGCCGGAATGCCGTCAGGACCGGGGTGAAAGTTATCCTCAAGCCCGTTAATACTGGCGGGGATTTGTTCGGGGTCAGGGTCGAAAGATATAAACGACGTCCAAGAATGAAAAGTAGTTAAGGTCAGGTTGTAGGGAATTGTCGCTGAAAGATTTACTGAAGAAGTGTGCAAAGAGGTTGGCGATAACCTGAGGATAAGATAAAGAGGTATTCTCGAGCTTTAGGGTGGAGGGGTAACCATAACATTTCTTCTTAGAATTAATAAAGCTATAAAAACGCTTGGGGTCGGATATGAGGCTTGTTTCCATCCATTGGAGGTACTCATAGTAGAGGGTATCACAACTTTCAGAAAAAGAGGTGTAAGCAGACAAGTAGGAAGAATAGTCAGACTCAGTTTGGGTCAAGTTGGTTGTGATGTTGTTGAAGATTCTGTTGAAGACTGTAAAGTAGATGGGTTTATGGTCAACTCAGGGATCGACGGCGTGGCTGACGATAAGTTGTTTGTAGGTATACAGGCTGATTTTTCTTTTTCACTGTTTTTTTCAGAACTTGAAGGTTTTGAAGTAAAATATTTGTCCGGAAGTCCTGTGAATACTTTATAGCATTCCCGGTCTTTATATTTGAGGTTATGTTGCGGGACTGTCGGGAGTTACTTAGCTCCTTGGGCAGTCTGCTTAACGTAACATTGCACTGGACATCAAAATGGCACTATAATAGTGCTATTTGGAGTGTTACCATGATAGCGACGCTCATCACTTAAACCAATCTTTACCAAATTTTAAAAAACTGTTTAATTGTTGTGAAATTAATATTGTTGTGAAATTAATATTGTTGTGAAATAAATATGTATAGGTACTACTGTCCGAGTTTCACTTTGAGCAACTATAGTTTTCTTTTTTGTTGTACAAAAAATATATTTCATTTTGAATGAATTGTATTTGAACTAATTTGAGCGTAACCACTCCAGAACATTCATCAACAGCTTTGAAATAGTTAACAAATATTTCTCTTAGTCTTTATGATTTTTTCCTAAGAATAAAATTTCTACGAGACTACAATTTGGACAAATTTAAAGTGGATACCCAAGCCTGAGCAACGAAATATAAATATTAAAGATTTTTTTTCTAACACTAGGAATTAAATAAAAACATTGGGCTTTTTGTATGTTGTAGAACTATATTTTTCCTGTTATTACGAATTTTTTCATAACAAATATTGTATGGTAACGTCATGGGAGCTTCGTGTATACCAAGGAGCGGAAAAAACGTAAATTTTCCCAAGTACTTGAGCATCAGAAAAAAATTGGTCATAAAAAAAATTCATTTTCCCCAAGAAAGTCGCACTAAAATGCTCGGAAAAATCGCCAAAGTTAAGTATTAAAAAAAATCTACGTACAAGTGAGATAGTTCATTTGGATGCAAAAGGAAATTAAAGAAAGAAGAAAAGTTCCATTTTTTGTCTTTTAAAGTCGAGCGTTATCTGAATTTTGCTTGATTTGGCAAGATGTTTTCCTTCACACTTTTTAACAAAGCTATACCCAATTGTGTCCACATGTGAATAACTATTACCTCAAATTTGTACAGAAAACAAAACATTATTTTAAACTATTCCCTATTATAAACAAAGTTTTCATTAGAATAATTAAATTCCATAAGAGCGCAGAAGATTTCAATCCGAACATGAATATTTTCACTCTTCTTAATTAAAACGGCGTTAGGAAGCTGTAAGGGGCCAAAATGCGTGTGGATTTTAATTCAGTCCCTAACTTATTGAATCTGCCCGAAGGTAATTCTACAGATTCAAACTTTGCGCTCCATGTGCGCCTTTATAGAAAATGTGTGTCATGATAGTTTCCTTTTCAGTGCCTCGTGGCAACCCAAAGTACTAATACCCTCATTGAAGAATATAATGAAATTATCGGTGAATTAGCTATATAAATTGCACATAACATTTTACTTCAACCTTAAATTATTATAAATTTCCCGGCGTGTGTCAATATGCCGTAATAATGGATAAACAAACGACTCCCATAGTGTCCCATAGTATATTGAAAAGATATTTGCTAAACTGCTCCGATACCAGATGTAGTATTAAGATCGGCTAGGTAAATATTCATTAGATAATCTATTTTGGAGAACGCTTATAACTTCAGCGTGCTAGAAACCTTTGTTTACAAGAAAACATTCACGCGCCGCAATTACTGCAGGTAGGCTTTCTTTTAGAATGACTTTCCGAAAATTTGGTAAGAGTCTTTCCGGAATGGATAAAATAAATAAATAGGTAATTAATTGTAATCAAACTCATTTGCCACTAATAAATAGAAAAGGAATACTTTAAAATCTCTTTAGAAACCTAGGTACGGGATTAATATCCTATAAATCTTAAATTTTTTCGATAGAAATATTTTAGATGGTTTCTGTGGAAGACATATTGTGAAGGTTATTAAGGCAAAAGCTCTAAAGGAGTAACAACTTATGTAAGTGAAAGAACTACGTAGGAAAATTTTAAGAAGTTGTCAAATTGTTATTGGTAATTTTCATAACAATTAAAATTTATATCATTACAAATGAAGTCTTTACGCTTATGAGATATTATAGAGATATTATTAGAGATATTATTAGTTCTTTTGGCAAATATTGTAACATACAGCAGCGGTCATAGAAACTGCAGCAGTTAAAACTATTTTAAAAAAGTCATCGGAACAACTGTGAAAAGTAATGCATTTATTATTCTATAAATGTAATGCATGATTTTCACTTAAAGTAGATGCCTACCGCCTATTTCTGTTGATTTTACAAAAAAAAGGTTCATTTGAAGAGAAATATGAGAAATAGAAAGAAACTACCGATAAATTTGACATTTTCTTTACCATTTATTGTACACTTTAAAAAAATTTTTTTTACATAACGGCTTCACAAAAGTCACTTAAATTTCGGACATCATTAGTACTAATCTGACACTAAAATTGCAATATGGTTTCAATAGCGAGTGCTGCCTCCGCGCGCCTTTATCACGTCCTGTATCCTTGACGGCATCGAGTCCACCAGATGTCGGACATCCTCCATTGAAATTTCTTCGAATCATATTTTTTCGATTGTCATGATCAGCTCCCGTTTGTTCCTTGGTTTATTGGCTGCTACCTTGGTTTTGATAATTAGCCATAAATTCTCGATCGGATTCAAATCCGGCGTATTTCCTGGCCATACCATATGTTCGATTTCATGTTCCTGGAGAAGTTCCTGAACCTGGAAAAATAAAAAAAGCCTTCGATCAGAAAATAATGACGAATTGTCTTTTTAACAAAGTAAAGTTTATTAAAATCAATTTTCTTACAATTTTGGCGCGATGACACGAGTCATCCTGGAACATGACCCTACGTGTGTAAGAAAGATGCTCTTCAATCGATGGTATGAAATTTTCCCGGATGACGTCGCAGTACTTCTGGGCGTTCATCATTCCATTAACCAATGTTGTGGAATCGCAAAACCTCAGATCGAATTTCAACCGCCTCTTGAATCGGTTTCTCAAACTAATCCGCCGTATTTCTCGATCGTCTGCTGGATTCGTTTTTCTAGACCGTCCTGTGCCCCTCTTCCGGGCCAAAGGGGCTTCGTTTTCTTTTCTCCGCAATAGTTTTACTACTATAGAGTTGTGACACCCTACCCTACTGGAAATTTGGCGCGCCGAAAGTCCCTCAACCGTCAAAGTGAAAATTTTAACTTTTGTATCCCTGTCCAATTGTTTGTATGATTTAGGCATTTTAGTTGCACTGCACGTAAAAAATCCACTCACTTGAGAAAGCAAAATCAAATTAACTTAAACCTCGTTCCGCACGTCTCTTTTATAGTCGCAGGGATCCTAAAAATTCCAAAATCACCATCTTAGGTACATACACAGGTACAAAAAGGTAATTACCTGACCCTCCGTGCCCATTTTGAGGGTGCTGCAGTTTCTATGACCGCAGCTTTATATATTTCTTTCTCTAGAATATCTTTTATAAGCGTCAAGAAAGACAATTTTGTAAATTTATACACGATGTGTCAACTGCGATTTAAGAATCACTTTAACCTTCTTATGCAAAGGTAAAATAATTCTTGCATTGTTACTATAGTAGTTATAAAAATATGTATTTTGTCGAAGACTCCAGACACAGAAAATGAATGGCTACCAAATTGCGCGAGATTTTGAAAATATATAATAATAATCTCACACTTTTGAGGTGATAGATGTGTAATATCAAAAATCAAAGCTACACCATTCTCAGAATTCGAGTTTTATAATTATAAAGGGAATTTCAACACAACTTTGCTCGCAATATAATATATATATATATATATATATATATATATATATATATATATATATATATATATATATATATATATATATATATATATATATATATATATATATATACACTACTCAAAACAATTAAGGGAACAAAAAAAATATCTACATTTTTTTTTATTTTTGTATCTAAGCGAGAAATAGTCGTATCGAGGATCTGAAAAAAACATCTTAAAGCCCCAGAACTCTAGTTTTTGAAACTTTCAGCAAAAAAAATGCCACGGTGCTCACGCAATTCAAAGGAATAGCGGAAGAAAAAAATTTCAAAATTTGTAGTCATTTATTTTTTTTGGTGCACGTACTCGGAAAATTTTTTTTTATTTGACCACCCTATGAACCAGATAGCCTGTTAATTCAGCTTTAATTATCTTTTTTGAAATCCTTGATACGTCGATTCATCGCGGAGACATCCGATATTAAACGAAAAAGGACATTTTTGTATTGAACCATCGATATCTCAGCAACCAATGATCGTACAGAAAATTTAAGGGCAGTTTCGGAAACTGGAATAAATTTCCTAAAAGAATCCATCAAGACATAAAAAATAATAATTTTTTTTATCCGTAATTTCAATTTTGAAAAAGTCAAAAAAAGTGACTTTTTTCCTTGTTTTGGTAAATTGACCGCATCTTTGCAAATACTGATGGAAAGGCTAAGGTTTGTAGGAATTTTTACACCTCAATGTACGAACAATAGCCCTGTAAATCCGGAGATCGATCCATTGGACGGTTCCTTCGGGCCGATTGGTCAAAGTTTTGGAAAAAATTAAAGGAACAAGAATTGTGATCTCAAACATCGTGTAATCTTCATAAAAATGGAAAAATCAAAAATCACTAAAAAATTTAGATATTTTTTTTTGTTTTCCTTAATTGTTTTGAGTAGTGTATATGAGGCCACCAGAACCAGAGTGCAATATCAATAATGCGAATATTGATCAAAATTTGTTTTCGAAAAATGTTACGTGCTGACAACTTAATTAATTTATATTACACACAAGTTTATATGTGCACTAAATAATTATGAAAAATATGAAGATTTAATTAGTAATTATCATAATAATGAATATTAGGTTTTTTTTTTTTTAGATGGGCCACTATGGTATTAAGCATTTAAAATTTATCTATATAAAAATCTATGACTATGTGGGCCAATATAAAAGAAATGGCTTTACAAAAATTACGGATTAACAAAAATAGATTTTCGAACGTAAATTTTGTGAAAAAAATACATTTTGTATTTTAAATGCAGATATTTTGAAAATTTGCTAATGATAGTTTTAAGTTTTTACATAGTGGCCAATGTGTTCCCTTTCAAATGAAATGTAAGGAACAGAAAAACCTTTTCTCTTTTTTACGTTACACGACCAAACGTACAGCTAAAACTAACGTAAACTACAAGCCAAGAACTGATGTACGCACACATATAAGGCCAAAGTGGGCTGGCATTTCGTTTAATTATAACATTACTTCTCTTTGAATACAAAACTACAGAAAGTACCCTTATGAGCAGAAAATTGTGCATTTTTCTTCATGTAGTTGAAGTGAACCTTAGTGGTAGTTTTTACCATACCAGTAGTAAAAAAACGGACTTGCGCAGAACGGGGCAAACATAAGTTTTGAAATTTAATTATATATTTGGCTGGCCACCACTGGACATCTAAGGCGACATAGAAATTCCAATTCCTCAAAATGTAAACAAACTGAAAATGGGAACATAAACTTTGATTGATTTTTTAGTTACCCTTTTTTGTCTGACGAATTTTAATGACTTAATCTAAAATTAAATATGTCTTTAAACATATTTTCTATCTAAACATATATTCTATCTAGTTGCTTGCCTGAAAAAAGGTACTCCACGAGTCCTTCATTGATTATTTTTGCAACACACTTTTCGCAAGTCGACATATAATTGTCCTTAAAAGAAATGAAATTAATACAATTTCAAAAGTAAACAAACTTACAAAGCTCTCCCAATCCACGTCCAGAATCCAAGTTCCCACGGTGATAATTTTCCTGCACATCTCCACCTAAACCTAAATAAAAAAAGAATCAACAAATAATATATATGTGGGTTCGATACATAAAAATCTGATTATGCAAAAATTAGTATATTAAAATAATTCATTTATAATGAAATTCACATATGCTTTTAACATTCAAAGATTTAAGAGTCGAAATAAGATAAGTAATAGGTGATTTACACATTAACAGATAATCAAAGAGTGATGCTTAGCAAAATACACTTTAATATTAATAGAAAAATTGCTTGACCAGAACTTTACTTGTGCTTAACTTTTACTTCACTCAATGGCGGCTTTACGGGAACTGTGCACTCTGAATTTGGTACAGATGATGCAGCTTCTCCATCAGAGGAACCGTTGTTTTCGGTATGCGAATGTAAGTGACTTTTGTTTTTAGCACGATGACCTTTACGTCTATCCTACATCCGGCCATCCTGGTTTTCGTCTGGCTCAGACGAATCGTCGCTTTCTAATCTTGTCCCAGGCTTCATTTGATCGGCTGACGAACTAGTAACGGCTGGCCCTTCGTGATTACCTATTTTCTATAGATCATACCTATCTTTTCCTTTCACTTTTATGACTTGGTATGGTCCCATAAATTTTGGATGTATCTTATCACCTGGCTGAAACTGTGTTCGCTTGATCTTAGTAGCGATCCGATAACTCGTGGCTGGTTTTCTACGTCTCAAGGAATATCTGCGGTTCTCAAGTTGTAGCTTTTCTATCTCTTTCTTCGCTTCTCCTCTCATATCTTTTCTGTTGTCTTCGAATTCTCCAATAATTTCGCTTTCCAGGATTGCTGATAGTTCTGCGTCTTCTGGTCTAAACATCTTTGTACCAATCAACAGCTCGAAAGGTATCTTTCCGGTAGCTCTAGTTTCTGTCGAATTAATGAATCTTTGTAGCTGAGAAACATGTTTATACCATTTAAGCGGGTCATTTACAGATAACTTAGTCAACAATCCTATGATAGTTTGATTGAGGCGTTCCACTTGACCATTTCCCCTTGGGACACCCTTAGTAATAAGGTGATATAATATTTTGTTTGTAGTAAATGCTGCTCCTCTGTCGGTTATTACGCGATGTGGATTACCGAAAACTTCGCTTTGAAGATCAAGTTTTCGAACTACCTCTTCTGCGTTTGTTGTCTTAAGTGGATAAATCCAACTGAATTTAGTGAACGCATCTATAACTACGAATAAGAATTTGTAACTCTTAGCTGTCGAAGGCAATGGTCCTAGATGATCTAAGTGAAGAGTGTGAAGAGGAACTTCTAACTTTTCTATTGGGTTTAATAATCCTTCACTTTTTCCCAATTTCCGTGTAGCGTGTTCTAATCTTTTAGCGTTGAGATGATCTTGCTCATGGATATTACGAATTATACTCTTTTGCATACTTCTTGGAATTACTAAAACATAATTTCCATCAGTGAACTTGTATAGCACATTATTCCTTACCACATAGTCTTCATATCCCTGGCTATTGGAAAGTACTTTAAGAGCACGGCAAGTCTCATCTTCTGCTTGTATCTTCCGAATTTGATGTAAAACTCCATCCCCAACTACATTAAGGCCCACCTAGCTATTCGGCTACTGAGTTCCTTTTTCGCCATCGTCAATTGGAATGCTTTACAGTCGGTGAAAATTCTAAACTGTCTTCCTAGCAAATACGTACGTAGTCTTTTCAATGATTTTATAATCGCCAACACCTCAAGATCATAACTTGAATAATTCCGTTCAGTTTCCGGAGTTTTAAAGCTCAAATAAAAAACTGGATGAAGTTTGTTATCACTGGGGTGTTCTTGTAAAAGTACTGAGCCGATCCCGATTCTGCTAGCATCCGTATGCAACTCTGCTCGTAAATGTGGATGGAAAAGTTTCAGGACGCCATCGTCAATTGGAATGCTTTACAGTCGGTGAAAATTCTAAACTGTCTTCCTAGCAAATACGTACGTAGTCTTTTCAATGATTTTATAATCGCCAACACCTCAAGATCATAACTTGCATAATTCCGTTCAGTTTCCGGAGTTTTAAAGCTCAAATAAAAAACTGGATGAAGTTTGTTATCACTGGGGTGTTCTTGTAAAAGTACTGAGCCGATCCCGATTCTGCTAGCATCCGTATGCAACTCTGCTCGTAAATGTGGATGGAAAAGTTTCAGGACAGGATCATTACATAATATACTCTTATTGAAAGCTTCTTGCTGAGCCGGTCCCCACTGAAACTGCGTGTGTTTCCTTAACATGTCGGATAGCGGCTTGGCAATAGTTGAATAGTTCAAAATGAATTTTCGGAAAAAGCCAGTAAGGCCAAGGAAACTTTGAACTTGTTTGGATGATCTTGGAACTGGGAAATACTTCACTGCGTTAATCTTTTCTTCCGACGGTTTTACACTACCGTTTTCTACGATGTGACCCAGAAATTCAATTCGTTTCCTCATAAATTTACACTTGGACCATTTGATAATTAATCCATGCCTCCTCGCTACATCCAAAGTCAGCTTCAATTTCTCGATATTTTCTTTCTCATCTGTAGAAGGAATAATAATATCATCCATGTACACTAAAATTATTTTCTCTCTTATCATTGGTTGGAATATTTTATTGATAAACCGTTGAAATATTGCTGGTGAATTACAGAAACCAAAAGGTGCTTTGTTAAATTCATATTGTCCGTCAAATGTCACAAAGGAGGTATATTTTCTACTCTCTTCCTGAATATCAACATGAAAGAACCCATTACGTAAGTCCAATGTAGTGAATACCTGGCCATCATATAAATTTTCAAGTATTTCTTCAATTAAAGGTAGAGGATAACGATCTTTAACTATCTTGCGGTTGAGTTTCCGATAGTCGATACAGAGCCTGCTAGAACCGTCCTTTTTCTTAACAAGTACGACCGGACTTGCATAATCCGAAGTACTATGGGGAATTATACCTTCACCAAGCCATTCGTTTACTTGCTTTGTAACAACTTCCTTCTCTTGGGCGGGGGGGGGGGGGGGGGGGGGGGGGGTTGGGGGGCGCAAGTCGTCGAGGCTTTTTCGGGTATTTCATCTTCCAAATTTATGGTCATTTCGATACATGATTTTTCGTTCTTATTAGGTTTATATTGCTGAATTATACTATTAACTTCTGTTCTTAATTCCTTATTTTCAACGTTATCTTCGTTGACAAAATACACTACATCTATCTTCTCCAGAAAATTAGTATCGTGATCGATTTTCTCTTTCAGTTTCATCTTCTTTATGTGAACTTGTCCGTTTTCCAGTAAAAGGGTAGCATGTTTCAAAGAATCTTTGCCGATAAGAATATCCTGAGGAATCCAAGTGTCTGGTACAATATGAAAGTATACTTCATATTCTTCATCGTTTATATGTAGACACTACACAAATGAACCTAACGTCTCTCTTATCTATTGACCAAATCCGGTGAGATGAATTCTAGCTCCTTGAATATTATCACGCATTCTTAACTTGTCCGCGATTGATTTTTTTACAAGCGTTACGTCACTTCCCGTGTCTACTAGTGCAACAAAATTAAAGTTGTCGGTTCTAACGCTTATGCTCAACTCAGGGAACACTTCCCTTCCTTTATTGAAGCTACCGCTATAATCACTTTTCGATCCCCTTTTCGCATTCCTATGACTTGTCAACACCTCGTAGCTTTTAATTTTTCCTTTTCATTCATTGAGAGTTTAAGCATCGTAAAGGATAGATTTATTAGTCGGCTCATCAGGAATTCCTTCAATTATGTATGTAACCAATGACTTTTCATCAATATTTCCTCCGTTCGCAATCTCTTTAATTTTATACATATACTCAAGCATGGTTTCGCCCAATAACTTCTTTCTTTTTTCTAACGCTCGATGGACACTAATGCTACTTGTAGTCTCACTAAATTCTTCAATGAGGAAAGTTTTCAATTTCTCCCAGCTAAGAACTCCAATTGCCGCCTCAACAGCTAACTTCGCTGCTCCTTTAAGTAAACGTCTCGCATATAAATACTTTTGCACATCATTCCAAGTGCACACTGCAGAAATATCCTCGAAATTCTTTATCCAGCTAGTGATGCTTTTACCACATTCACCATTGAAGGATTCTAAAGATTCTTCAATATCTCGGAACGTGAAGTTATATGTTGTTGCCGGTACTTCTTTATCGACGGACATTTTCGTTGGGGTCTTTACTACTTTTGAAAATTGTTCCACTGCTTGATTCTTTGCGTTAGAGTTTTCGCCGAAATGCAATTCCCTTTGCTTATCAAATAATTGCTCTTTATTTAGCTCTAATGACTGACTGCCTTTATTATCCGTCGGCTCACTACTAACGCTTTCAGTTCCTGCGTGTGAATACTCATCTAAATCTGTAAAATTCTTCTCTACCGTAAGCGCCACAACTAATCGTTCAACTAAGTCATTCTTGCGCCGATATGAAAGACCGTGAATTCTTAATAATTCTTGCAACTCATTAACGGTCAAATTCCGTATATTGTCCATAAATATTAGTCCGTTAGAGATATCAATATTCACAATTCACTACGTAATGTGTTACAGTCCAAAAAATCATACCAATAATATTTTCTTTATTTGTTCAAGATTCTACAGGAAAATAGTCTTCACTTCTTATTAAGAAATTTAGAGTTCAATAAAAATTTTAATATAAAATGTCTACTCATGCAATATGCAGATGTCTTGTCGTTTATTTCACAGCTTGTATTTCAATGACGAATTTGGAATTTGTTGGATTTTACAAACTTACATCTTTTAACAATAAAATGGAAAGACCTCACCTTATTTTCCTTAAACGTATATAAACTCGACGGAGGTTTGCTTGCGAGTAAACGCTGCTTAGATAGATGCTAGGGAATGAATCACACTTAAAATCTGTAGCATAAAATTCATGTAGGCACGTTTACTATTCAGAATGTTTTTCACAATTTTTAATTTGCACTTGTCACAGTTAATCACCAAATTTCTCGCATAATCCAACTTCTGACACCATTTTTGTGGGTTCGATACATAAAAATCTGATTATGCAAAAATTAGTATATTAAAATAATCCATTTATAATGAAATTGGTTCAGAAATTACGTATATGATATATATTTGTTCCATGCGTTATAAAGACGTAAATGCAAAAGTATAATGTATATCGACCAAAAATAAACCATGACACTTTTCTATAAAGTATGGTTGGCAATTCTATGCACAACTGCACGCGACACATACATTACTATCAACTGAAAGAAGAGATATGTAAAACTAATTTTCATATGTAACTGCGGACAATCACCGAACACATCCGTTTGTAAACGCAACTAGTTATGCAAATTCTTAAATTGACGGAATCAGCCAGTTGACTTAACCGAACACTTGTTTGTTTGCACTTTGTTCGCTGTTGTAAAATTTTATTTATACTAAATGCGAATTCAATAAAAAAATGACGAATGGAAAATTTCAAAGAGAATTTAATTGCGACATTATAAAACAATTTTTATAGAAATTTCAATGCCGAACTCAAGACATCTGTCAAATTAATATCTAATGTAAGCCGTTCATTTCGTTGCGTTGCGTTAATTTGATTAAATCTTATGGTTACTTACTTATTCCGCTGATGCATCGATCAAAGTGGATCTTGGCCTCCAACACTAGAGGACGCCACTGCTCTTGGTCCTACCCGATTTCTTACCAGTAGACAGTACCAATATCTGGGTAAGCCCCACATAATTCACCATAACATCAGTGACCCATAATATTTTTCTTGCTTTTAGTCCATCATCTAATGATAAACGAAACCGTTTTACTTAAAAGTTTTTTTTACCTATTTTTATTTTCTTGCTTTAAGTACATCATGTAATGTAAAAAAAACCTTTAACTTAAAAGTTTTTTTTACCTTTTTGTTGACATATCACTGACATCCCACACGTACCCCTAGGTGCTAGATGTGTCTTAACCCCATAGTATCTAACGTCATCTAGAGTTGATTTTTCATCTCAGTAATCCCGAAAAATAAGCGTTAAACGTTAGCATTGGTCGATTTAGATTTTTTTTCTGACCCTTCCTTCCCAAGCCTAGTCTTCCTGGTGCAATTTCTAACATCGAGAGTACTATTATTCATCTCAGCAATTCCGTATATTTCACTCTCTTTCGACCCCCATACCTAGGGGTGTCTTAACGCCACGTTATTTAACGGCATCGGGAGTATCATTATTAATCTTACTGAGCCAAAATAGATTCGATATCAACATCGGTCGTTTTCGATTATTTGTATATTTCACACTCTCCCCTCCACCATCTCTAGGGCTGTCCTTGCAAAAAAATTTTTAACGCCATCAGGAGGGTCATTCATTTTACTGACCCCGAAAAGTACAGATTCGACAACAATATCGGTCGTTTCGATTATTTCTACATCTCACCCGTACCCCCAACCCCACCACCTTCGATAAGACCATATTTTGTTTTGTCACCGGAATTAAACATGTTTGCAAAATTTCTAACTGATACAACAATTACAAATGGTTGAAAAGTTGCAAGATTTGAAGCTAACAAACCGACAAACAAATATAGAAAAGTGAAGCAAGATAAAACCATTTAAAAATCCAATTTTTTTTTGTTTTCTTGAGGGTCTTATTTTTCAATTTCCAAACAGGATTTGCCTGAGATATAGCTCTGTTTTTTCCAGGGAATTAGTCTATACTAATTGCAAAACTTTGATAGTCTTTCTCTCGGAACGCAATTTTTCGAAGCGGTGGGCGTAATGAAGCGAGGACTACTGAACAGATTTGATTTTTTGTTTGTTTCATTTTATTCGTTATATAATCCTTTATCGAATGTCAGTTTTTTTCACCTACTTAACATGCGTTTTACTTGTGCGATTTTGGTAAATTTCTGAAATGCCCAACTATTTATAAACGGCCGGTATATTTACGTCTTTAAAGTAAGAAAAAAATTTGATTTTGTCTTCAGATGTTTGGTATTTGCGCAATCACCCGTTTTGGATGATTCTTAAAAAGCGCTTGTGAACGACGTGCGTCGTCTACGTGACTGCCGAGAAAGAAAAATGGAAGCAATCATTGGAGATATAGCAATCATTGTGAGATACATATATGAAAATTCCAATAATATGAAGGAAACCTCATTCAATTATCACCTATGGTCATAGAATTAAGGTCATTTGAAAAACCGCTATTTCCTATGGTTTTAAGGAAATATCCTCTTAATATGTAGCTCTTTTTGGAGCTCCTTCAAAGAAATTTCAGAAACATTGTAATTTTGTGTGCTCGTTTGTTCTTCTTTAAAGGAGCACTCCTCACTTTTCCTACTATGTTCCTGTAGCCCTGTATACGCCTGGAAATTTTTTTCTTCCGATAAAAATACACATATACCTTAAACTTGAGTGGGTAAGAAAAAAGTCTGTCAAATCCGGGAATAAGCGATAGTCTATTCAAATTACCCATGATTATTTGCTATCTGCCATTTCCCAGCAAACAATCATGATTGTACTGTGCTTCTCTATCTGACTTGAGTGGCTTTCAAAATCTTCCAGTAGATTTATTTAAGAGATATAAATCCACACGTGAAGCTTTTTAATCTATTGTAGTTCCTAGAGTCTTATTTTATACTCCGCAGTTTTATTTTACCAGGGCTTTTCAGGTAAGTATAATATTAACAGCTCCTACGTCTGTGATTAAGATAGAAATACACCTGAGAAGTCCTAGAATTTCGCTTGTAATTAACCTAACTAACGAAACAAACAATGTAAAACGTGTTCACATGTCTAAAATGTGAAATTTCGTGAAATAATAGATCAGCGGCGTTATAGTTACCGAAGGTGGAAGCCGGAGTAGTTTCCAATATTTTCCATTTAATGCGTTTGTACTGAACACGAGTTAGAAAACGCTTGTCGTCACTTCTTGATGTATTCACGTGTGAGATGAGAGTGCATCCCTTTATCAGAATACCTTAATGTAAGGCTTCACTCGCATATTATTTTGATTTTTTTATAGATAGAAATCTTTTAGTATTTTGCATGCTTGTCCATTTTCTATCACGCTTCCTAGAAATTGTCTAAAGTGTTTCGCCTATCGATTATATCGAAATAAATTAAAAATACTCTATTGAATAAATTGTATATGCTTTCAACGGAAGATTAAGCTTTCTATTTGAATGATTCATTGAACTTTCTAAAATTTCGATATTTTTTAAATTTGTCAGCACTTGAATCCGTGTACTTATAGAGGTCATATTATTCACATTTCAATTTTAGAGGAAAACGGAGAAAAGGTTGTCTATAAAATTGCTATGCAAAATAAAATGATACACTGACTTCCCAGTCAAATTAAATATAACTGTTTCTATCATATGAAAAATTGGCCATTTCCACTTTTGGCAAAAAATTAGTTTGCTACGGTATTGAATAAAAAATTCAATTTCTTATAAGACTATGAAAATAATACAGAATCAACAAGGGGAAATCAAAATGATAAAGGCCTATTTTGCATCAGATAGCCACGGCAGTCCAGTCAGGTATTTTTTCTACCGACATGACTATTATCAAATAGTTTAAAAAAAGTTAAACCAGCTTCATAAAAAGCCCTAAAAAGCCTAAAATAATATTAAGATTTTACCTGCTACGAAATGTTGAAGTCGGTGTAAATTAAACAAATAAAACAATAATAACAACCATATACAATCCTGAAATGGCTAGGTAGTTCGTTTGTGGTTAGGTAGTTGTTTTGTTTGTTTTTTTTGCACCGACATCAAAATGTCGTAATAGACATAAAATTATGCACGCCTTACAAATACACTATACATCACAAAAGGAATCATACAGATCATTTCATCCGTTACAAAGTTAGGTGATACCGATTTGTGAACATACTCTACACAACCAAAAAGGCTCATCCAAATCGGTCCACATGTTACGAAGTTAGTATCCCCACCCTAGTTCTAAATTTTCTCTCATTTTTACCCGACTTCAAAAAAGGAGGAGGTTCTCAATTCGACTGTGTTGTTTTTTTGTATGTTTGTTACACGATCATTCCACCAATTATGAATTGATTTTGATGATTCTTTTTTTGTTAGGTAGAGTATGTCCACCGATTGGTACCATGTTAGACAAATTTTTGGTGAAGTGGGGGTGGGGTGAAACCTAACTTTGTAACTCGTGGACCGATTTGGATGGTTCTTCCTTTGTTGTACAGAAGATGATACCCCATTGCTAATGGGAGAAAAACATTTGGCCTTGAGTGGGGGGAGGGGGGAGGGGTAGCCTAACTTGGTAAAGCGTGAACCAATTTGGATGGTTCTTTTGCTGTTGTATAGAGTATGATCCGACATTGCTTATATGAGGTTGGTGGAAACGGGGAGGGGGAGGGGTAGTCTAATTTCGTAACGCTTGGACCAATTTCGATGATTCTTGATTGATACCGCGAAAAAAAAATTTTGGTGAGTTGTGAAGGGGGGGGGGGGGGGGTAGGGGGTTGAACCTAAATTTTTAACGCGTGGACCGATTTGGATGGTTCTTTTTCTGTTATACAGAGTAGACGACACTAAAAAGTGACAAATAAAATAGTTTTTTTTTTAATTGAACTAACTTCGCAAAAAGCACTAAATAGCTTAAAATAATTTTAAATTTTATATCTATTGCGACATTTGGAAGTCGGTGTAAATGAAACAAACAAAACCACTACCCAACCATAATTAAAAATAATTCATAAAACTACCTGAACGTTTCACCTCACGGATTTTTTTTTTGTTATTTTATAGCAGTGGAGAATCGTCCTCTATACAGAAAAAAAAGAACTTCAAATCGGTTCACGCGTTGCAAAGTTAGGTTCACTCTGCACCTAATCAAAACACCTTTAGAGGTGTATTAATCAGGCTTATAGTTGTATATTAATGAGGCTTTAGATTGCCGCCCCTTCCCCCCGCCAGGCTGCGATAAACTAAACGTGGACTTACGTTTAGTTCCGTGTATTTCCGTGTAAACGGAAATTACACGCCAATTTGAGAGTGGTAAATAGACACTTCCTTTAATTAACTCTATCAACTCTGATTTTTATGTAATCTCTCTGTAGGAACTCTGTGATTTGGGTTTTGTTGTATTCCGTTGTGTCATGTCATGCTTCTGCTTTCGCCACTCCTGGCGCGGATGGGGACCTGTTCGCAGGGATATTCCTTGCGCACTCATCAGTGTTCCTGATTCTAGCGATTTGGAGTTTCTGCGCGTTGCTTTGAGCTTCCCTCTGAAGCGGACTTATGTCGCAGTTGTTTATATTCCTTCTGGTTCGTCGCCTGATATATGTATATGATTCTATTGCCTCATGCGTTGAGGGTCTTACAGATGCATTGAGGCCATCTGATGAGTTTTTATTTTGGGAGACTGTAACCTAAAGTCTGATAATTGTCGATGTTCAAG
Source organism: Leptarthrus brevirostris (assembly GCA_964036015.1). Taxonomy (NCBI): domain Eukaryota; kingdom Metazoa; phylum Arthropoda; class Insecta; order Diptera; family Asilidae; genus Leptarthrus; species Leptarthrus brevirostris. Next base: position 74,549,577 of record OZ038373.1, read on the forward strand.
CGATTACGACTGTTTACTGCCTTCATTTTGTGCTGCTGGGATTTCTGCTTCCTTCATCGATGGTGTTCTTTATGCCGGTTAATCGCAGTACAGTGGTATATGACTTCGAAAATTTCTCGACTGTGTGTTCTCTACTTATGCCTGTGGTACACAGATGAAACGCTGTTTGACGCCCCTGGTTCTCGAATCGTCTCAGGTTATTTTTGATTATGTTGTATCTGCTGATTATTGCTTTAATTTTTAATGAGCTGATTTTCAAAACTGAATGATTGGCTCCTGAATTATGGCTGGTTTGTTTGAAGAACTTGAAGGGTAAGGCCTGGAGGAGTTTTGCTTCCTCAAGGAGCGATTCCGACTATTTACTTTATTGTAATTTAAGTAATCAATTCACATTCAGCTTAGAAGTAGCTTATAATAATTACTTTGATAGACTGAAACTTAAATTACGAAATTACCCAAAAATGTCTGGCGCTTTGTAAATTCGAAGCGTAAATCTGACGGGTATCCGGTATTCCTTGTGCCTAGGTGACGTTGCTAGTTGGGATGCCCTAACTATTACTAATCTCTTTGGTGACTTCTGTAAGACTGCTTTCTTTGTCGATAACTGTGATACTAGTGTTAAGGATTTCACTGAGTAGACGAAGCTTCCACCGACTACTCTTGTTTAATTCCTTTTATCTGACGACGCTGTAGTTTTAATACAAATCGCTAATTTGGTTGCTAGTTTCACCAGTGGTCCCGATGGCATCAGTTCTTGTTTTCTGAAGTATTGCTACCCGTCTGTGACCTCTTTTATGTCATTTATTTAATTTATCCATCAATTGTGGTTTTTCCTAAAACCTGAAATCGTTCGTTGGTTATACCCCTTCACGAAAACGGTTATAAATAAAACATTATTTAAAGCGCTTGTTTGCGATATTCTGTATTTGCATTGCTAATGTTTCCATGCGACTTTTCAACAAGGTTTTGTAATGGTAAGTCTATGGTAACTAACTTGTTAGAATTTTCTAACTGTTGTATTCCTATTATCGAGTCTGGTTGATAGATTCGCTGCATTATCACTGATTTTAGTAAGACTTCTGATAAAATTAACTATAAAATTCTTATTGAAAAGTTTTACACTCTTGGTTTCCCCCCTGTTTTCGTGAAGTAGGATCTTCTTATTTGGCTGGTCGCACTCAGCGTATAGTATTCTTTGGGGCTCTTTCTACTGAAATCTGTAACTCGCCTGGAGTTCCTCAGTGGAGCCATTTGGGACCGCTGCTTTTTATTAAATTCTGACGACGCTGAGGTCATACTATCTCTGGTGTTGACGATTGCACTGTTTTAAATTTTGACGCCTTCCAGGAATGGTGTTATAATAATCAACTTTTCTTAAACATTGACAAGTGCACTACTATGTCTACACTGTTGGCGGATGCTTATTATCTAGACTAGACAAAACCAAAGATTTTGGTTTTGTCCTTAATTTTCACTGGGCTTTCTCTGACCATATCGATTTATTCCTGAATACGGCTAGTACTACTTTGGGCTTCGTTAAGAGATAGTCCAAGGAATTCAACAATCGACGCATTACTAAACTGTTATATTGTACCTTTGTTAGACCCATTCTGGAGTACACTTGCCCGGTCTGATCACTTTACTACTCCACGCACATTAACCGCATTGAAGCTGTTCAACGTAGATTTGTTCGTTTTGCTCTGCGTGAACTTGCTTGGGATGACCCTTTTTACCTACCTCCATATACTGACAGTCTTAAACTTTTGGCGACTCTCGATGACAATTCCAGAATTATGTTTGCTTTTGACTGCTTGATGGAAACTCTTAACTGTTCAGAGCTTTTGAGCGCCCTCAACATTTCTATAGCAAATTAAATTCTTAGCTTCGGTATTCTGTTGATTATGTTGCTTCTGTGTTTTTATTTTTGTACTTTTTTTATTAAGAAATCAGCTATTGTAATTTGCTCTTCAGAAGTCAGACTTTGATGAACTTAAAAATAAATAAAGAAGCGAGGTCAAAAATTGCAGTGTTGTTTTGTAAGTAACCTCGTATATACAGGAACGAAGTAACCGCAACATATGAAACGTAACGCAGGACACCATAAAATGTTTATTTAAAATTTCACTTGTATTATATAGATGTAATATTTCTATCCTTTTTATAGTTTTTATTGTTAAAATCGAAATATCTTCACAAATTAACATTAAATAGTCTTGGTTAAATAATTATAATCGTTATATGATAAAAGCATAATTTCTGTAACATTTGTATTATGATTATTATTAAATATGGCTCTGAAGAAGTATATTCCTCTACTGTTACTTCGATCAGAGAGATCTTTTGTGACAAAATTCTATAAGGTTCCTTAAGCCAAACAATAGAACTTTAGTTCCTTGAGTAGGCCCAAGATGTCCGTGGGGGCTACCTTAGCTATGTCTAATAGTGAGAACCTAATAAAAATATAATAAAAATAATATATAAAATATATTTCGCTGTCCTTTCCTCTTCCAAACAGAAGCGATAGGTGTCCTTCTCAGCTAACACCATCCTACTTAGGTGGTAACCGAAGGGGCAATTCCCAATTAAAAGTTCTGTAAGAACCTTTAAATCTTACTTTCTAAATGAGAGCAGCGCTTTCGTTCTCTGTTTTCACTAGGTTATGAACTCCTTCGATTGTTTTAACCCCAGAGTGTTAATACAGTGTGAGTGCTTGCATATAAGTTAATGAAATTGATTTAAGTTATTATAAAAAAAAACGATTTTATTCTAAGAGCCAAATGGTCTGTTATTTTACTGAAAATTATCTTCAACATGACTACTTAAAAATCGAATTACAAGATATTTACTTATGAGTCTGCCCACATCTGTTTCTTGCTATAAGCTTGTACCTGCATCTATTTCCTGGAAAAAATATCATCTTCAGCCAAATGATGGGAAGGAGAAAGACTTTATGATGGTGTAATGTGATTCGATGTCGTGTTAGGTGACAACGTTCTCAAATTATAGAATAAACCCTTCTATCTCAGAAGGCGCACTTCACAGGCAGAAGCCTGGAATCAATTGACCTATTCACCGGAATATAACATATATTGAGGTGAATGAGGCTCCCACAGCAACATGCGGAAAAAAAATTAGTAAACAAAATACCAAAACCTGCCCAAAAGCTACAATCAGGGGTCCACAAACAACAAAGATCGTTTAAGCATATCCTTACTAAGAGCCAGGTCAAAAATAAGACACATATTCATGGGTCTACACATGCGATTTATAGCCTCATGCATACCATAGTTAGACCGAGAATGGACAACATGTAGTAAAGGTAATCTCCTTAAGCTATACGGGGTATTACTATAAGTAACCAAACTTGCGAGAGTGCGACAATTTATGTTCAAGTTCAAAAGCTGGGAACTGCAATTGCAGCCTTCTTGGATATAGAAGGCGCTTTTGATAACACATCATTCGATGTGATCACTCGGACGGACGATCAGGGGCTGCGTCACAAGAGGGTGTCCGCAGGGTGGGGTGCTGTCACCCCTCCTATGGTGCCTTGTGATCGATGAGCTACTTGTACGCCTTGATGAGCGAGGCTTCTTCGCGCAGGGCTATGCAGATGACATTGTAGTTGTGGCATTACGATACAACTCCAGGGGGCTCTAGACGTAGTTGCAACCTGGTGCAATGAGGTTGACCTCAAAGTCAACCCTGACAAAACAGTCGTAGTTCCGTTCACTAGGAAGAGGAACACGACGGGCCTTCCTGAACCGACCTTCTTGGGCACTGCGCTACCCTTCAAGGATCAGGTGAAGTACTTGGGGGTGATCCTGGATTCCAAGCTATACTGGAACCTGCACCTTGATATAACTGTGGAAAAAGCTCGGAAGTCCTTCTGGGCATGCCGTAGAGCCTGCGGGACCACCTGGGGACTTAAACCCAGAACAATGCTCTGGATCAACACATCGGTAATAAGGCCCATGATACCTTATGGAGCGATTACATGGTGGCACAGAGCAAAACTTAATGTGATAAGGACTAAGCTTAGCAGACTGCAACGTATGGCCTGACTATGCATCACGGGAGCCATGCGCACCTCGCCGACGACTGCACTCGAAACCATGCTAAATATTAAACCTCTTCATATAGAGGTTGAAACTTGAAAGCCTGGCTCTGTGTGCGGCCTACAAATTAGAGGGAGCCGGTCTCCTTGGGGAAAACATAGGTAAGGGCCACACGAAAATAAGGGATATTCTTGAAGCCTGAGTTGGCCATGCTTACTGATCAGATGCCGGCAAGACTCTCACCATTTCAACCACCCCTAATACGGGTGGAAAAGCGTGAGACCTGGACGCTTCCAGCTGTCCGTCCAGGGGAGCTAGTATGGTATACGGATGGATCCAAGATGAATCAGGTGTTGGAGCAGGGGTCTGGAGCGATTCTCCTCGATTCAGTTTATCACTGGCCCTGGGAATATATACCACGGTATTCCAGGCTGAGTTCTTCGCCATACTGACATGCACCTGTTATATTATGTTTTCAAGGGTTTTATTAGAAAGAAGAATTCCAGCTGAGCATTTACTTTAAACAAGGTACTTTATTCTACGAGAGTTACAATCAGACTAAAAACTAACTGCATTGAGCTGTGATTCAAAACTATCTCTTCTCTGTGATAACCTAACTGTGATACTAGAGTAGTGTAAGTTAATTCTAAGTATGCATAAAGCGGTCGAAAAAATATACCCCCTTAATTCAATTATCTTTATTTAGTAGAGAAAAGAAGTCAATCGGTTGAACGGTTCGAATGCAACTCTGCACGGCGTGTCTAAAAACATGGTTTTGAGAAAAACGCGTTTATTGTTTGACAAAAAAAACGTGGGAAAAAAATAATTTTTGTTTCTTACAACTAGACAGCTCTTCCTGGAACTTAGAGCAATACTTTTTCTTCCTTGTGAAAAACTGTTTCTGACTACTATATTCAAGGAACATTCTTTTGTCCAAACAGAACATATAAAAGAATTGTTATACCTGCTGAGCAAAGAATACCGTGTGTGTGCATCTGCATTTGGTCCGAACCAATGGATGATTTGCGGTCGGTACGCGTTCGCACTAAATCGGCTGTAACTTTTACATTTTTCCGAACTTCGTCAAATTGCTCGACTAGAACCTACCCTTAAATTCACTTTATACCTTTTTCAACGCGATGAATACTCTAAAAATTATCTGCGTCTATATTTATGCACCGCAGTTTCTATTCAGTTTCATACTTCACACGAAGGCAATCAAATTAAAATAAACATATTAAAAAATACTAATTCAGTATTTAATTATTTGGTATTAATTCGCTCTATTAGGAATTTCGATTGAATAAGATTGAAATAGAGGCAATTTTTAAAGTCCTCCGGAGAACCATTCTCTTGAAGCGCTTCAAGAAATGTATAATAACTATTTGAGTTTCCATCGAAATCAGACACCTCAAGAATACACTGTTGATATGGGAATATTCATTTTACATAATATTTTGCTAAGAAATCAAAAAGTAAATGTTGTGTATGTAGATTAATTAAAAACTTGTCAGAATAAATCGGGAATTCAAAGTTATCGGATGTTTTTCATTTCCTTTATTTTTTTTATAACTTTGAATTAAAAATTCCTTAACTGGCGCCCGAGCAGCGACCGTTGCTGTTGAATCAAATTGTTATCGTTAAAAAGTTTTTAATAAAAAGTATTATTTTCCTCGGCAATTACTAGTGAAACAACAAATTTAAAAAAAATAGAATATTCACTCGGCAATTGATAGAGAAGTTGTTTAATTTACAACTTTTATCAGAAAATGGTGTGATAAAAAGTGAAGTGCTCTGTAGAAAGTTCGTACCACGAGTAGGCCACTAACAAAACAACCAATAACGTAGAGGCTAAAAGGGAATCTTCTGCAGAACTTAATCCTTCAGCAACGGTGTGAGTCAATCAAAACATAAGTGGGCAGAAAGCAATCTCAACGCGACTGGCCAAAAAGGGATATCCACGACTCGTCCAACTGAGCATCCGCAAAAGATCCAAAGGTTCCATTTATTCTCATTGGAAAAATTAAGACGTGCGCGCCCACGTACTGAAAGTCTTCTTTTTAATGTAAGTAATTTAAAAATTTACCAATGAAAAGTATATGAGTTACTAGATGTCGAAATCAAAAATTATAAAAATATATAAATTTGCAATTTGATTGAAAATAGAAATTATAAGTTAAGAAAGTGCAATTAATTCTATAAGAAAAGTGTCGGTGGCAGTTAAGATAATAACAAATAAACAAAGAAGTCCCATCCTTTTTTCTCTCCACTTTTTTATTAAAAATCGTATTAATCGGAATTGGTAATAGTAGAAATGGAGCAAATCCAGGAAATGATCAAGCAACTTACAGGAGCTGTCAACGCCCAAATAGAGCTAAAAAAAAGATATCGATCGCAGACTCCAAAAATTGGAACAGGAACGAAGAGGAATTAAAAGCTATTTGGAAGCTACCGGACTGTGTGAGGGAGTTGCAGATATTTGATGGAAATCCTGTGCAATACATATCGTGGATACATAATGTGGAAAACATTTTAAAGGACCATGAAATAGTGCGTAACAAACCCATATACAGGGCAATTGTACAAAGCACCCGACAAAAAATAAGAAAGGTAAAAATACTAATTGACCATCAACCCCTAATATTTAGCCTTAGCAATAGAAACACTAATATAAAACTAAAAATATGGAAAGCTAGAATCGAGTAATACAATCACGAGCTTATCTATAAACCTGGAAATGCTGATAAAGTCGCAGATGCACTCTCAAGATTAAAATTACAGGCCAACATTCTTACACCATCCTCCTCACAAACTATGCTTAGCGCAGAAGACGATAGCACAGACCTGATCCCACACTGTGAAGCACCAATAAATGTATTCAGAAATCAGTTAATAATACAAGAAGAGAGAACGAACGTTCACACTTATGAGAAGCCCCATGCAGGATTCCATAGACACTACATGTTTAAGCTTCAAACAAATAGTTGGTCTGGTGATCATTTCAATACCGCTACACAATCACCGAGGCATCATTTGAACCAGCTGCAGTAAATTTGCAGTGACAATATTAAACCAAAACAGCAACAACAGTTAATCACCGCTTTGAACTGGCACTGGAAATCTCTTTTGGATATTACATCCGTACTTGCTCAATACTCGACAAGAACACAGCAATCAGCTTTGATCTATTTGTTCGCCCATTCAAATCAATAAAGTGTTACTGATTATAACGTGCTCGCGTTGTTTTAATCCTTTTAAAACCCTAGTAGTAACCTTTTCCTTAACATAAAATCTGGTCCTTCGAGCCGGATAAGCGGATTGGAGATCGTGCTCGCGTAAATATATATATAAACTCATAATACTTCGAACTAGTGCATTTAAAAAACAAAAATATCTGTGTCTTAACAGGTGAAAATTGTGAACAGTGTCAGTATAATTGCAATAATTGCCGTACAGGCTCATTTTAAACTCGATTCAGTGCAAAATTCTTTCAACAAGCATACTAGTTCTCATTGGTTTCCATAGCCAGCGGGTCGTGAACTTTATACATACAATTTAGTGCAATTAACAATAACTGCATTACCTGCAAATAATTCACATCATAAATCTACCATCAGCATCTCCAAGGTTAAATTTCTCTTCAGGAAAATATCGGTGAACAACCAAACGGGATCTTTATGCAAGCCAAATCCAGTTATACAAAGGATTGTTTCTCGACGAACAAAGAAAAATTGGATTATACTGTAAGTCCGTTCCTTTTGTAACTGCATGCATCGGAATTTTTAATGATCTTCGTACATAAATTTTAAAATTACATATATGAAATATCGATTACAATTATTACTTTTTTTGAACATATGAATTCAACTTTAAGTGATAAAAAAGCCGTAAGAAATCTGAGTTTAAATAAACAGTTTTTAATTGAAACCATCTTAGTGAACTTTAGAAATATAAACACTAGCGGGCTACAACAGTAATTTCGTAACTTAGGATTTTTGCCCCAACATAAATTTAAATTAATTTCTATAACGAGCAAATCATTTGAGCAGATACATGACAATGGAGCCCATTAAATTAAAGCTTAACACGATGATGGACAGAATTTCGAACTTTTCCAGTAACGCTAAGAAAACAGCCAAGGAAAAACGCACCGAAGGCTTTTTAACCGCTCGTGTACAACTTCTAGACAATTATTGGAAAACCTACCAAACGTTACATGATGAGTTAACTCAGATAGCTTCCGCGCAAGAAAGAAGTGAAGATACATACTTTGCAAAAGATCTGTTTTCGAATGTTGAATGTGCTTACATAGAAACACTGACCTGGCTCAATGATGAAATTAATGAGCTAAGATCAAACGATACTCTTCAGAATAACTCAGGTATGCTCAGTTTCGTCAAACCAAACCAAAACGAGCAGCTATCGACACAAGTAAGGCTACCTAAAATCAATTTGCCTACATTTACAGGATCATATATCGATTGGCAATCTTTTCGCGACACATATGTTAGCCTCATTCATGAAAATACAACGTTGTCTAACATACAAAAAATGCACTACCTCAAATCAGCAATAATAGGCGATGCTGCAAAACTGTTGAAACATCTATCAGTAAGTAGTGCTAACTATGTAGCAGCGTGGAACATCTTGTTAAACCGATTTGAAAATATGCGACTGTTAGTGAACGCAAATTTAAATACATTGTTGTCTCTACCTTCAATGTCAGCTGAGTCTTCATCCGAAATACGCCGTGTATTAGACAACTTCACTCAAGCAGTTCGAGCGCTTGAAAATTTGAAACGTCCTGTGTGTCACTGGAATGATTGGTTAACGTATCTCCTTGCAAACAAATTAGATCAATCCACCAGAAAAGATAGGGAAATGACAATCAGCACAACTACGGAAATACCGTCATTTGAAAGCTTAAAAATATTTTTGGAGGGTAGGTTGCACACTTTAGACGCAATCAAGCGAATACCTTGTACTGAGTCTAAGTCAACTCAGCAACGTTTAAGTAAACCAACTGTGCGCAGTCATCATGTTTCATCAACTACTAAAAAGTGCATCAGCTGTCCCGACAAACACATCCTTTTGTTCTGCCCAAAATTTAGAGCACTATCGACTAGTGAACGCGCAGAATTCGTTCAACGCAACAAATTATGCTTTAATTGCCTGAAGCAGAACCACACAATTTATGATTGTCCCTCATTAAATCGCTGCAAACATTGCAGTGGCAAGCATCATTCAATGTTGCACCGAGATCAAGGTGTTTCGTCAAAAACACAAACGAAAGGTCATGCTGCATCTGCTCCCAATGACAAACCCAGCTATTCAGCACCTGAACATTCTACCACATCATGTATGGAAAGTACAAACACATATCTCTCACACAATATAGTTTCTTCAAACCCAGTACTATTGGCGACTGCTAATGTCATCGTGCAATCACCCAATGGAAGAACAGTGCGTGCTCGTGCACTCTTTGACCAGGGTTCAGAATCAAGTTTTATAACTACAGCACTGGCCAACAGCTTGAAGCTACCCAAAAGACGCGTCAGAATTCCTGTCCTAGGAATAGGGGTTGCAAAGCCAACACAGCAGAAGCGCACGTAACGTTCAACATCATTTCTACGACTGATTGTGAGAAAGTCTTTGAAGTCCACTCATTAGTTTTGCCCTCCCTTACCCACCTAATTCCGTCTCAGCCTATAAAGAAGGAATCATGGCCCCATCTCGAAGGCCTACAGCTTGCTGATCCTAACTTCACCACACCAGCTGTGGTAGACCTAATACTAGGAACTGATGTTTATTCGCGTATTTTAATGAATGATATTTGCCAAGGTCCTGCTTGGTCGCCTGTAGCACAGCGAACTGCAATGGGGTGGATCCTCTCAGGATGCGTTGCTCAAAACGCGTATAACCGGCAGACACTTGGCCTTCATTGTACTGCTGACAATGATCTTCATATGCTTATGAAAAGGTTTTGGGAAGTAAAGACCATCTCCGAAGTAAAACATCTTACTCCTGATGAAGAATACTGTGAGCAACTATATCAAGAGACTCAACGACGAGATGCTACTGGCCGATATGTGGTAAGGCTGCCAACTAAACCTTCAGTCAAAGAATTAGGTGAATCCAGACAAGCAGCACTTTCTGCCTTAACAAGAATGGAACGAAGATTTTCTCAAGACTCACAGCTACACATTATGTATACGTCGTTCATCGATGAGTTTCTCAAGCTCCATCATATGGAGCCTGTACCCAATGAGGAACCCAAGGACACTGACAAGATCTATTACCTGCCGCACCACGCAGTACTTAAGCCCAGCAGTTCAACTACTAAGTTGAGGGTGGTTTTTAATGCTTCACAGAAAACAAGCACGGGCTTGTCATTAAATCAGGTATTGCATGTGGGACCAAAATTACAGAACGACGTCTCCGAAGTCATAATGAAATGGCGAATGTATCCATTTGTATTTTGTGGGGATATAGAAAAAATGTACCGTCAGATACTTGTTGATCCTCAAGATACAAATCTTCAACGTATTCTCTGGAGAAGCGATCTTAGTTCTCCCATCCAATGTTTCCGTCTTCTAACCGTCACTTACGGCACAGCAAGCGCACCGTATCTTGCCACCAAGACACTACATCAATTAGCAAACGATAACGATTCGGAATTTCCTTTAGCGGTTTCTCTTCTTCGAGAGAACTTCTACGTCGATGACGCACTCTTTGGATCCTTCGATCAAAAGTCTGCTATTGAAGTTAGAGACGAACTTCGCCTTCTACTATCACGAGGTGGATTTAAGTTGCGAAAATGGCTGTCAAATTGTCCTGAAATGTTGGCGGATCTTCCAGATGAAGACAAGGAGATGTCCCCTACTAAATGTATGATGAACGACGATCAATTCAAGGCTTTAGGGATCATGTGGAGTCCGCTACATGATCATTTTACCTTCCGACTCCAGTTAGCCGAAGCTCTTTCGACAACCAAACGTCAAGTACTGTCGGATATCAGTCGTCTGTATGATCCGCTCGGATGGCTTTCACCAGTCACCATCAAAGCCAAAATTTTCATGCAAAAAATATGGATGTCAGGATGCAACTGGGACGACGAACTTCTACCAGACATGCTATCTGAGCGGCTAGATTATCGGAATGATCTAAAAAGTTTAGCTGACATCTCCGTTGATCGCTGGAACGGTGTCACAGGCGTCAATTGTGCAGTAGAGCTACATGGATTCTCTGACGCGTCGGAATTAGCATATGGAGCAGCGGTCTATCTTCGCATTCTTCATGACGTCAATAACGCTCAAATATCATTGATTGCTGCCAAAACGCGTGTTAGCCCGCTGAAGACCATCTCTCTTCCCCGTTTGGAATTATGTGGCGCCGCTTTGTTGGCAGAATTGATGACATTTTGTTGCACTTTGAGACGGTCCCCATCCATGCATGGACCGACTCAACTATTGTCCTTGGATGGCTGAGAGATCATCCTTCTCGGTGGAAGGTCTTTGTAGCAAATCGGGTCTCAACCATTCAACAGAAACTGAGTCATGCAACTTGGCACCACATAGCATCGGGAGACAATCCTGCAGATTGTATGACTAGAGGAATGAGTCCAACTGAGTTGAAAACACTCAAATTGTGGTGGTTTGGGCCAACCTAGTTAGCACGACACTCCACCCACTGGCCAAATAAGTCACCCCAGTGCAATTTTGAATTGATTCCAGAAAGGAGACTACAAGCTACAACGTACACTCGTGCTGGAAATCTCACTTCATCTACATCTTGTTCTGCCTACATTACCCAAAACCAAGCTACAGTTAAAGAAAATGAAATTCTGTGTCGTTACTCAAACTTAAGGAGACTCCTCACAACAACTGCATACTGCCGCCGATTTATTGCAAACACCAAAGTCGAGCAATCCCGGCGTCACCTAGGACCTTTGACTCAAGAGGAAATCGAAATGTCGTTAATGGTGTGGATCAAGCCCACTCAAGCCATATTTTTTCCTGCTGAAATAACCAGTCTATCAACTAAGGGTATACTTCCTTCTCGCAGCCAGCTAAGCGCTTTAAGCCCGTTTCTGGACGAGCAGAACATTTTACGTGTCGGTGGTAGAATAAAGCATTAATTTCTATTCTTTGATGAAAAACACCCTATCACTGTACCGAAAACCAGCCACTTAACGCAGTTGTTAATTGATCATGCTCACACAAAAACTATTCATGGGGGATACAATTAACTCTTCATTATCTTCGCAACAAATACTGGATTTTACGGGGAAGAAGCAGGGTTCGACAATTTGTGCGTCAATGCGTGGTTTGCTATCGCTTTAGAGCTAAAACGAAAACACAAATTATGGGCGACTTACCAGCGGACAGAATTCGACCAAACAAACCCTTCTTAATCAGTGGCGTTGACTTTGCTGGACCTTTTCTGTTAACGCCCATAAAGGGGCGAGGTAAAAAGGTTATAAAAGCCTATGTCGCGATCTTTATCTGCCTTTCGACCCGTGCGATCCACGTAGAACTTGTGATGAATCTGTCGTCTGAAGCCTTTCAAGCAGCTTTCACACGTTTTATCGCACGTAGAGGTCGGTGTTCGAGGATCTACAGTGATAATGCGACTAACTTTGTCGCAACAGAAAAGGAGTTAAGGTCGCATCTACGCCAACTCTCGAAGGATTGCACATCTTCCACATATCAGTCACTACTTAGCGATGACACTGAATGGCGATTCATTCCCCCCTCATCACCCCACTTCGGAGGACTCTGGGAGGCCGGAGTGAGGTCACTCAAACACCACCTGAGGCGTGTAATGAGAGATCATATTTTGTCTATTAAGGAGATGCTGACCCTACTCGCGCAGATAGAAGCCTGCTTGAATTCAAGGCCGTTGCATGCTTTGACTGACGATCCTAACGATCTATCGGCTTTGACACCAGGACATTTCTTGGTTGGCGAGAGTTTTATCTCTGTTCCTGCTCCTAGTCTTCTTGAAGTGCCGAGCAATCGACTAAACAGGTGGCAATTAGTACAACAGATGAAGGAAAGTCTATGGAATCGCTGACAGTAAGAGTATCTGCATAACTTACAACTACGTAACAAATGGCGCCAGCAAGAAGAACCTGTCAAAGTAAATGATTTAGTGCTCATCAGTGACAACAAATTACCACCAGCAAAATGGGATCTAGGAAGAATTATAAACGTCCATCCAGGGTCGGATGGTCACATTCGAGTCGTTACTTTAAAACACAAAACTGGAACCTGTGTCCGATCTATAACTAAGCTCTGTGTGTTGCCTGTCAATACTCAAAACTAATGTCTTTCTTTATCATTGTAGTTTATTCAATGTTTCATTAGTCTATCAACATGCTCTCAAACATTACCTAACTTGGCATGGCTGGCGGTGACCAACTTCAAAATCTCATTTCGTGTCAACACGAGGCGGGCGGGATGTTCAAGCTTCAAACAAATAGTTGGTCTGGTGATCATGTCAATACCGCTACACAATCACCGAGGCATCATTTGAACCAGCTGCAGTAAATTTGCAGTGACAATATTAAACCAAAACAGCAACAACAGTTAATCACCGCTTTGAACTGGCACTGGAAATCTCTTTTGGATATTACATCAGTACTTGCTCAATACTCGACAAGAACACAGCAATCAGCTTTGAGTTATTTGTTCGCCCATTCAAATCAATAAAGTGTTACTGATTATAACGTGCTCGCGTTGTTTTAATCCTTTTAAAACCCTAGTAGTAACCTTTTCCTTAACACTACATAACCCTTGAAGAGATAAGCCAAGAAAACCTCATAGAAATATTACGGGAATTCCTGAATCCAAATATTGTTAACAGTTTAAAAATTCAAGAAAAATACATTCAATTATTACAGGAAACATATCGAGAAGAGCTCTTATCAGTCCCACCAAATCCAATTTTATCAGAACATTGAGGATTGGATTATACAAGCCACCGTCTCAAAAAAGTGAAGTAAATGAGACGATAGAAAGGGTTCAGGATTTTAGGACCAAAGTCAACGAGGATCTGACAAACCGAATAAAAAAGAAACAAAAAGCTAAATTGAAAAATGAAAACACAAAAAAAATAGTTTTTAAAAAAAAAGTTGAACCGACTTCACAAAATGCGCTAAAATGAATTAAATAATTTTTAATTTTATATCTATTACGACATTTTGAAGTCGGTGCAAATCAAACAAACCAAACAACTACAACAAAAATATTTAATCGTCATTTCTTATGATCCCGTAAGCTGAAACGTTCAGGTAGTATTATGTATTATTTTCAATTGTGGTTCATTAGTTCTTTTATTTGTTTAATTTTCACCGACTTCGAAATATCGTAATAGATATAAAATTAAAAATTATTTTATGTTTTTTAGCGCCTTTTGTGAAGTCGGTTCAACTTTTTTTTTAAAACTATTTTATTTTTCACTTTTTACTGTCTTCTACTTTATATAACAAAGAAAGAACAATCCAAATCGGTCCACGCGTTAAAAGTTAGTTTTAACCCCCTAACCCACCCACATACCTCATGGTATCAATCAAGGAACATACTCTACCGAACAGAAAAGGAATCATCGAAATCGGTCCACGCGTTACGAAGTTACTACCCCTCCCCAACCACCACTATAGGACCAAATTATTCTCCTATTAGCAATGGGGGATCACAATCTATACAACAGCAAAAGAACCATCCAAATCGGTCCACGCGTTACAAAGTTAGGTTCTACCCCCTTCTCCCACCCCAACCGTACCAACAATTTTTTTCTCGTGGTATCAACCAGGGAGCATACTCTACCCAAAAGAAACAGAAGTACCCAAATCGGTCCACGCGTTACGAAGTTACACTACTCCTCCCCTCGCCCAACCCCCCACCATGGGCCATGGGTAATGTAGTTGTTTTATTTGTTTAATTTGCACGGACTTCCAAATGTCGTTATAGATATAAAATTATTTTATGCTTTTCACCACCTTGGACCAAATTATTCTTCTATTAGCAATGGGGGATCACACTCTATACAACAGAAAAAGAACCATCGAAATCGGACCACGCCTTACAAACTTAGGCTCCAACCCCACCCCACCAAAATTTTGTTCTCGTGGTATCAACCAGGGAGCATACTCTACCACACAGAAAAAGAATTATCCAAATCGGTTCACGCGTTACGAAGTTAGACTAGTCCTCCCCCACCCCCACCTCTCACCTTAGGACCAAAGTTAGGTTCCGACTACACCCCCACCCCAAACTCCCAAAATTTTTTTCTCGTGGTATCAACCAAGGAACATACTGTAACGTGCACGAGGTAGGCCACGAAAAGGGAAATTGTCAGCCTTGTAATGCGCATGCCCCAGGTGGCCAGAAATCAAGAAAAGGAAATTTCAAACGGGTCAAGGACGACTCGAACCCATGGTGAATATATGAGGTGAAAATGTGTAACGGAAATATCTAGAACTAAGTGACTGACCTTTCTAGAATTAAGCTAAGTCGTATAAATAGGGCTGAGTAGCAGACTGGTTAGTTTAGTCGTGATTTAGACTGCGAAGCATTTAGATGTGATAATGAGAATGGTCAGTTGTATTTTAACCAGTGAAATGAAAAGTGTTAATTATTAAAGTGAAACGTAATATTGTGAAGAAATATTGTCAAGAAAATTGTGCAACGAATTAATGAAGTGAAGTGAATAAAACTTGTGAACATTTGTGATTGAAAATAATTGTCTTAATTAATCCGTCGAGCCTGAAGAGCCCCATTTACGTTACAATATTCCACCCAACAGAAAAAGAATTATCCAAATTGGTTCACGCGTTACGAAGTTATACTACTCTTCCCCCTCACCCCACCATAGGCCAAATTTTTCCTATTCGAAATGGGGGATCATACTCTGTACAAAAGAAAAAGAACCATCTAAATCGGTCCAAGCGTTACAAAGTTAGGTTTCAACCCCACCCCGACCCTACCCAAAATGTTTTTGACATGGTACCAATCGGTGAACATACTCTACCCAACAAAAGAAGAATCATCAAAATCGGTCGACGCGTTACGCAGTTATGCCCGGTCAGACATTAAACAAAAAAAAAACGCGTCGAACTTAGAACCTCTTTGTTTTTGGGAAATTGTTTAAAAACATCAACCAATAGACGCTTCTTTTCATTTCAGATCAATTTGGGCACAATTCGCCAATTTGGGCAACATCAGCCAAAATCTTCGAATACTTGGGACCAATAGCAACCATCAAACAAGGAAATGGACAAATAATATGCGACAGTATTAAACTAGTCCACGTTATCAACCTAATAAATTACGAACAAATCCACGATATCAGCAGCAAAGGATATAAAGAAAACAAGCATCCTTATGTCCCAACTAGACCATCAAATAAAACAATACAGCAGTTAACCCCAAAGGAAGAAAAGATAAACTAATTGGATAGGATCCGCATGGAAGTGGATAGCAGGTTCACCTGATGCGACTGACTGGGACACAGTCATCAAAAGCCAGAACGATCTAATCTCGAACAACAATGAGCAGTATAAAATAAACATAAAATTAATGGAAACTACAAACGAAATGATCCAACAATATAATAAAATCATAGAACATCTAGATGTCCAGAACAGTGACAAATACGAACAATTGCTATTTAAAATTGAGCATTTTAAAGAACGAAATCCACGAAATAGTATCAGCAGATCATCTAGCTAAAAAATTAATCGTGAACACCAATTTGTTGGACAAGGAAGAAGTTAACCAGCTTATAGCCCAAATCCAGACACTTCCATATGGAAACGAATTAGAAGCTATCGAATATGCAGAACCTATTATGGTCATAAAAGGATCCATCCTCCTATAAGTAATTACGTTACCAAAAACAACTCGTACCGAATACAATCGTATAATCATACGATCGATGACAAAGAACAAAAAAAAGGTGTATGTACTAAGAGTTTGAGGAATTACTAGTTAACCAAGCTGAAAATTTTGGATTGAAGGGAAAATGCAATAGCATAGGAAACATTACCATATGCAAGGAAAAGCAGTTAGAAAAATTGTCAGATGACCATTGCATCAGTCATTTATTAAGTGGAATACGTGCTGTGTGCGATTACCAATTCAATAAACGATAATACAATATTTCTAGATAACTTTAGTGGCGAGCTTTTCCAAAGTAACTCAACTAGGCACTTAAATGGAACCTTCATAATCCAATTCAAAAATCAAACAATCAAAATCGGAAAAAGAGAGTTTGTGAATAAAGAAATAAAAACACTCCTAGTTGTACCGCCAATATTCCAAATCAGTCCAGCTGAAACAAATTTAAAAATTGATGTGGACTACCTATACGACCTGCACCTAAACAATAGACGACAACTGCAACCAACACCTGCTTACTAAGCACGGAATATCCTTTATGACCGACATAAGCTTAATTACAATTGTGATCTCAATATCTTGTATATTTATAGTTTACAAGTATAAAGGAAAAAGCCAGACACTCGAAATTATACAACCAGCCACCATTCCTACGACAACCACCTGTTATCCCTGTGGTAACTTTTCTGACACCTCTTGTTAAAAACGCTTTAAACCAAAAGGATCGATAGCCCGAGCTTTTGCTGTCTCTCTGTGTGTACTGAACACTGAGATCAAGTCAGCATGTGCCCTTTTGCTCTATGAGTGGTTTCTGTCCGCTCTGAGCTGGCCTTGGGACACCGCCGTTATTATTTGAGAGATGTACCGCCTCAGTCAAACTCCCAACCTGACTATGTCCTTGAATTGGATTATACCAGAGTATTGGAGTTATACCAAATTTAACTACTTTTATAAAAAAAATCCTCTCCGAAAAGAAAGATAATAATATAATTTCGCTAAAATTTGTTTGGTTTATATAACAAACTCTTGGTACTTTGATCAAGAAGCTTGCAACAAAACAAAATACCATAAAACATAAAAAATATATCCATATAATGGCTAAGTAAATGATACACTTTCCACTTTATCAAGTAAGTAAGGAAACAATAAGAGTAGTGGTATTTCATTGTTGAAAATGAGCCCTAGAGCCATTTTCTCCCACTGATGTTATGTCTCCTTACACTGCCAGACTAGAGTCAAGCTCAACAGGGTCTTCTTTCCCCGCTAATTATTCCAAGCCCGTTCCCTTGGCTGTGGTTTTGCTAGATAGTAGATAGGGACAGTAGGAATCTCGTTAATCCATTCATGCGCGTCACTAATCAGATGACGAGGCATTTGGCTATAAATCTTTTATTCCATATAATTATTTATAAGTACAATGCAATTTGCGAATACTGTGAATATTACATGTTATATAATACAAGAATTAATATTTGTTGGATGTTATATAAATCAATTTCTTAATATAGTTTATTATGTCATTATATTGGAATTATATTTCTGCTGGGTTGTTCCAGGCAGCAGTACCTTAATGTCGTCTTCTTCTAGTGATGTTGGTTTCCCGCTAAACTCTCATAAATTGTCTGTGAGCAGTCCACCCACCTCTCAGCACTGTGTGTATGATGTTTGCTATATCGCTGTTATTCATCGTCAGATGTTGTACCAATGGTTTGTTACGAAGACAACATGTTTCTCTTGCACTACAATAAGGGGAAGAACGTATATATTTTTATTAGGGTAAAGGTCTTTAATTTTGTTTAGGAAAGGTTCGCTACTATATATTGCTTCTTTATTTTCGTATTGTGTTGTTAAACTTATGTCCCCTTCCCAATTAACCCCAACGTCGGTGATTATCACGTTGTTATTTTTAGTCATGATAATGTCCGGTTTTTTGAGTACGTTGTCCGCTGATCTTATATGCGGTTCTTTAATTGTCTGCCAACCACGTCTGTTTGCAATGTGCCTAATTCGTTTGCATATATAATCATGCCTGTATATACGTTCGCGATGAGTTATATGGCAATATTGCAGAATATGCGAAAGCGATTCTGTCTTGTCACATCCCCCTCGGCATCTCCGCTGGTCTGGAGGAACTGAAGGCACGCCCTTACACGGTAGTAGGTTAAATCTAAGTTGTATCGCTCTGATATACCATAATCTTCACCATTCCAATGTACCGGAGGATTGTTGATAAAGTTACTACAAGCTCGATGGTATTGAACATGATGTAGTCCCTTTCCTACGAATGATTGGTGTAATTCCCTAGCGCTGGCTTCTTTAATGTCCTTTGTCGTATTAGCTTCCGTGGGCACTAACTTTTTCAGCCTGGTTGTTATGTTATCTGCTAGGTTGACTATTTACTTCAGCAGTTCCGTTGTTCCCTTCAATTTTTCTAATCTTTTCAGCATAATTAATGGAATAGTTTTGCTGAAGCAGAATAGTCCTAATCCACCCATCTTTATCGGTGCGTAGAACAAGCTGTTGTGACAATGACTATGTAGGTGTAAAATAGTCTTCACCGCGGCTCTTATCTTTTTGTCTGGCTTCTTCAACACCTTAGAAGAGATATTCGTACCCTGCAGATGCGCTATATAACGTGGGATGAGGAATGTTCTGATGATGTTCATCTTTTGTTGTGGCTTTAGCGGAGCGTTCTTTATGTCTCTTATCTGCTCGAATATTCTGCTAGTTGAACACCTAGTTAATCCCTCGCTCGTAAATTTCTGTCCCAAGTAGCTCAATTCCTGCCCGATATTAATAGCCGGAATGTCCTCATCATCCACTTTATATCGTGGCTCAGTTTCAATGAAGACTTTCTTCTTACATGGCACTACTCTCATAACTAAAGAGGCACATTTTGCGGCATTTTTTTTTTGAATATTCTCAGAACGATTGAACTTATGGTTATTGGTCGCCAGTTTATAATGTTCCTTAGGTCGTTCACCGACTTTGGTATAGGCGTTGTTCTACTGTTCTTGAGTTGGTGCGGAATCGTTTCAAAGTACAATATTCCATTGTACAGGAGAAAAAGCTTCTGCCAGGGTATTATT
Source organism: Leptarthrus brevirostris (assembly GCA_964036015.1). Taxonomy (NCBI): domain Eukaryota; kingdom Metazoa; phylum Arthropoda; class Insecta; order Diptera; family Asilidae; genus Leptarthrus; species Leptarthrus brevirostris. The sequence goes on from OZ038373.1 coordinate 74,569,623, forward strand.
GAGATCGCTCTAAGTGTGGCCCCATCTGGACCTGGTGAATTTGCCGTGATGATGTCCTGCTTGGATATTGGAAAACTAATATCCGCCGTCTCTGGACATCTCTCATGAATCGGCTTCACGTCTTCTGGTGACGGTGACTCGAAGATTCCTCTATAATGATTCCTTATATCCTCGTAGTCGTGGCGTGGCAGCATCTCCACTGTAATCTAAGCCGTCTAGCAAACGGTTTGCGTAGGCTTTTGTGTCTTGTTTGTAGTCCAGTTGTGTCAGTTTGTATTTCTTAACTCGGAGCTTTCTTCTGCTGAGTCCCGGGTTGTTTAACTCCGCTATCAGCCTGTCCCTAGGGTTGGTCCTATTATTATTGCTATTTCTCCTGTTTCTCGAGATCCGGTTGAGTAGATTTGTACTCCAGACTATGAAGGCTTCCTTTGCAATGTTCTTTTCACTATTAATAATGATGCTTCTGAGTATAGAATCATCCTCATTAAAATTTTCGTCCAGTTCAGCTAGGGCACGTATTATATCGTTGTCGTTTGTCGGTGATGTATCTTCATGAGGTTGTTCTTCATGGATTTGCTCTTTTTGCCTAATTAATTGTGTTCTAAATTCCCTAACCTTCCGGATATAGCTTGGCTGCCTTCTTCTCCCTTTGAGCCAGAGTTGCCAATTCGGGCGATTTCGCGCCGATTGGGTTCCTTTAGCCATCAGTCGGGCGCCAAAATTTTGCTCTCTGCGACTAGGCGCTTTTTGGGCGATTTTTTAATTCTTGTAGGTTCACGTCAAGTAAATTTCAATTTGAGACCTTATAAATACTGCGAGAAATACCACGAAATATTAGAATTCCCCAACTTTATCCCACGGTTATATATAGAGCAGGCTGTTCTTGAACACAGAGTTAAAAGTAATGAACTTTGCGCTACAGCACCAGCTACACATTGGAACGCTATATTTTAATTTCCATATTTTTAACTTTTCACAGGTCTGTATACCGCGACAGCGCCACATTGTATTCCGCACTTTAAGTTTATTTAGTAGTACTATCGGCGAAGTAAGTGGTTACGTGTCGGCTTACCAATCGCGAGCAGAGTTGCCAATTCGGGCGATTTCGCGCCGATTGGGTTCCTTTAGCCATCAGCTGGCGCCAAAATTTTGCTGGGCGCTTTTGGGCGATTTTCTGTCACAGTAGAAACAATTTTGCTGTCGAGTTATCTCAATTTCTAATTTTGCGCGAATAACTTTTTACTGAACTCCGAACGAGTCCAAACTGGCGACTTTACTTTGTCACCGAATCTGTGGTTTTTTTGAACGCCTCATTGGCAACAGAATTTTATTTTTCTCTGAATTCAGACACGTCTAAAAGTTGGTGATTTTTAATTTCGTTTTTCCACATTTCACCGCGGCGGCTTCTCGTGATTTTGGTGAAGCCAATTTAATTTATTAGTTTATTAGATATAATAAAGTGACTGTGCTGTGACGCCATTTACATTGCTATACCATTTTTGTGCATTACAATTTTTATAAATTATAAAAGTCATATCTTTGATTAAATAAATTGCTAAATTTGCTAATTGCATTTGCTAAATCTGCCTATTGTAATTTGAATTACAGCATTCTTTATTAAGCCGTTAAACGGGAGCAGTTGCCAGTTATATCGTATCGATGTTCAGTTTCAGTAAGTTCAGTTAACTTTTCAACATTTTTGCTGATTAAGCTAAGTGTATGCAGTTATTGTTATTTGTTAATTTATATCAAAATAAGTGCTACAATATTAAATCTGGATAAGAAGCATTTACTGGTAATTATCCTATTTAATATAAGGAATATAAGTTATTTTCGTTGTGTTATGTGTCTGTTAAAGAAAAGATTGTTTAATAATTAGTGATATTTCGTTTATTTTATATTCATATTGAGTTTCGTGAAAGACTATTTTAAAATTCCTGCAGGTGAATAGATTACGTTGCAATTTATTATCGTGCAGAGTAAGCCGGTTAAAAATTAAATTTCTCCTTCAAAATTGAGAAAAATACGATGTATCGTTTTATTGCAAGGAATCTGGATAAAAGCATTTATATTCTGATGGTAAGAAAAAAATTAAAACGGAATTAATCGTCTTCTTGTGAGTGGCTCAATTATAAAGACTTTGCACTTACGTGTATTTACGTGTACTTACGTGTTTAACGTCAACAATTTATTAGACTTAGACAAAAGTACACGTAAGTGGAAATAGTCACTTCCATTACTAAATACTTAATTAAGAGTGTTTTTTGTTTTTCACGACGACTCTCAAAATTTTAAATTTGTGTTACTTGTATCTGTTGCTGTGATTATTGCAATAAATATTACATTAAAGTTGTACAACCAACCCTTTGAAAGATTTGATTGATTATAAAATCTTAAGGCGATTTTTGGGCGATTTCAAATATGGCGCGGCGCCTTTGGGCGCTTTCAGCGCCACGGCTCGGCGCCTTTTGCTTTATACCGTCTGGCATCTCTGCTTTGAGCGCGTCCCTTGTCCTGATAGAATGATTTTGCAGACAATCCAGTATCGCGCCTGATGGTGTACCAGGGTCCAGTTCCGCCTCGATCTTAGCTAGTGCACTCTCCTCTTCGTCCGTCCACGATGATGTCGCATTTACGCTTTCTGCCTGTAAGGCTGTGTTGTAGGCTGCTTTGTGCGATTGTTTAATGTGCTGTCGCAATCCGGCGTATGATTGAAATTCCCTATTGCAGTGTTCGCATTTGAATCCGTCCTCGGTAGGTGGCCCCTTGCAGTATCGCCTTTGGTGTTGCTTTAATTTTTTATCTGTTTAATAGGACTTCCCACAGACACACGGGAATAATGCTGGTGACGCTGGCATCACGGTACAATTCTCGTATGCTTTAATTCTAAATGAGTAATTCTTAAGCGTCACTACTCTTACCTGTTATGGCCGTCGACTCTCTCCCTGTCTCACTAAAAGTTGTCAGTTCCATATTTTATATATATCACAGAGCTAATTACAATCATCAATTTTCAAAAGGTCCTATTACGTCAATGTTATTAAATGTGAGACAAGTAAAATTGCATAACCACGGCTATTCATTATTATTTGTTGTCCTTTACTATATTACTAAGATGAAAAAATTTAAAAATAATAAATAAGGTTTAAAATTGAGTTAATATTATTTAAAATATGCGCAGAACACTAAAAAAATAAAAAAGTTCGTTATTTGTTGATAGGCTAAAAATTTTCCGCTTAGAACCCAAATTGCATACTTTTAGGGCCAGTCGCTAGATTTCCTCCTTCCAATCGCTTTCCACTAAAAGTAAAATTAAAATTGTAAAATGACAGTCACAGGAATAATAAATAACACAGAATTAAAAGTTTAATGTTATCACAGCGAAAATTTCCAGTTTCAGGTACCGAACACATGTAAAGCATAAATGGGCCTATATCTTTTTACCGCCTTTGTTGATATTCTCCTCGTTTTCGTTGGTCTTCATTATTCTTCGGCGCACATCTCCTGGCCAAATTTCACCGCTTTAGCACCTTCCAGTAAAAAGTTAAAAAATTCGTCATCCAACGGTTTCACATAAAAACAAAATTCACTGAAATTCGCGTATTTTTCAACGGATTTTTTCGCGGTTTGTTTTGTTGTGATTGTTTTACCGGCGCGCACCTTTTCACCAATTTTCATCACTCTAGCACTTTCTTACAAGAAGTTAGAATTTTTGCACGTGGTTCTGAGCAAAAGCACGCGGTTTCCATATCAATCTTCAGAGCCAATCCTTATCCCGAAGTTACGGATCTAATTTGCCGACTTCCCTTACCTACATTATTCTATCGACTAGAGACTCTTCACCTTGGAGACCAGCTACGGCCTGTTAAGAAGTTTGAATGACCCCACCATGGCAGTAAATGCCATGCTCTTCTAGTCCATCTACCATATCTCTCTTCGAAAGACTTCCATGATAGTACGACTATGAAACAGAAAAGAAAACTCTTTCGATATTTCTCGACGGCTTCTTTATGGTTATTTCTGTTACCAGGATGAGCATTAAAGCCCATTTTTAATAACAAACGTATACTCAACAGGTTACGGAATTGGAACCGTATTCCCTTTCGTTCAAAATAATAAGTATATTAAAATAAATTAATATAACTTAACATTTTTCGGCTTTCGCCTTGAACTTAGGACCGACTAACTCGTGATCAACCACTGTTCACACAAAACCCTTCTCCACTTCAGTCCTCCAAGGTCTCATTCGATTATTTGCTACTGCCACCAAGATCTGTACCAATGGCGGCTCCATGCAGGCTTACGCCAAACACTTCTACGCACACCATTGTACCCTCCTACTCATTAAAGTTTCAAAATTTATAAAAAAAAAGTTGTTACACACTCCTTAGCGGATTACGACTTCCATGTCTACCGACCTGCTGTTTTAAGCAACCAACGCCTTTGAGTTGTTAATTTGGGCGCCTTAACATCATGTTTGGTTCATCCCACAGCGCCAGTTCTGCTTACCAAAAGTGGCCCACTGGGCACAATATATCACAACCTAAACCTTCATATCAAGAAAGATTAGGTTCTTACCCATTTAAAGTTTGAGAATAGGTTAAGGTCGTTTCGGCCCTAAGGCCTCTAATCATTCGCTTTACCAGATAAGATTATTTTACATAATAATTAATTGCACCAGCTATCCTGAGGGAAACTTCGGAGGGAACCAGCTACTAGATAGTTCGATTGGTCTTTCGTCGCTATACTCAATTCTGACAATCGATTTGCACGTCAGAACTGCTTCGGTCTTCCATCAGGGTTTCCCCTGACTTCAACCTGATCAAGTATAGTTCACCATCTTTCGGGTCACAACATATATGCTCAAGGTACGCTCTAGTTAGAAGCATATATAATATATAAATATATTGCAACACCTGCTTACTAAGCACGGAATATCCTTTATGACCGACATAAGCTTAATTACAATTGTGATCTTAATATCTTGTATATTTATAGTTTACAAGTATAAAGGAAAAAGCCAGACACTCGAAATTATACAACCAGCCACCATTCCTACGACAACCACCCCCAGCATCCAAAATCTCCAGCCACTCAGACTCAACCTTTGATCTGCGGGGCGCAGATATTTTAGGAGGGAAGAGTTAACAGATTTTCAGGTGACAAACACGTGCCGTGCCGCCTCATTTCCGTAGACACATTATCATATTTTACAGATTATCATATTTTACTTAAATGCAATTTTGTTAAACTGTAATGTAAGCAGTTCTATGGGAATATTAATTTTTAGGAATATTCACTTTTCATGTAACATAATATTTAGCTAAGTAATCAAAAAGTAAATGTTCTGTATTTAGATTAATTAAAAACTTGTCAGAATAAATCGAGAATTCAAAGTGATCGGATGTTTTTTATTTTTTTTATAACTTCTATATAAAATTCGTTAACTTGTATGTTAAAACTAAAGAGACCTTTTGCCAATTTCGGCTTTAAAACCTGCTTATAAATTATTTATTGATGCTAAGACAGCATCCTACTAAAAGATAAATTATTTTAAACTCGACGCCAAAAACCCAAAAAGAGTGTTTTTTGTTGACCTTTATAACTCACGTTCACAGTAAATCCCTTCAATCAAACAAAATCTCTCTGAGTTTTTTTTAACAGACAACAAAACTGAGAAAACCACTAGAAAAAAATAGCTGCTTGTGAAGTCTAAACAAGTTGCTTATAGGTATTAGCCGCGAATATTATGTATCTTTTATATTGCAGTCAGGTTTATTTTCGGTACAAAATGAGTCATTTGCTTGTATTAAAACATTATATATATATAAATTATTTCTTTTGAAAATGGTGGTTTTTGTGTCCAGTTTTGCTGTTCTACTTGTAAAATTCGTAACTGACAATGAAGGAAATTTAAAAAACTAAAGATTTAGTGCAACTTGTAACATGTGGATTTTCAAAGTTAAAGAACTTTACTTTTTAAGATCATCATAAAGTGATTAAGTAAATCAAATTTTATAAACTTCAATTATCAATTAATTATTGGAAAGTAGCTTCCAATTTTTATGAAAATCGCTGACAAAACTTCTATGTTTACGTAGCGTTTTCTGAGGAACTATTACAGACATCGACTTAAAATTTGGCACCGTTATAGAAGTCATTTGCCCTCATCTGTTCCCGGTGAAATAATCTCAAAAATATTAATATTATTATTAATAATAGAGAACTAGTAAATTTTTTTTTGTATTTTGCTTTAAGGCTTCATAGAGTACTTCTTTTATTTCAAACCGCACTAGTTTCTAGCTTATGCCCAACTTTTTGATACTTTTTGAAGAAAATAAATAATATTTTTTTAATATTGTACCCAAGCCTCGTTGCGCTTGTCTGGTTTGGCCCGAATTTTTTTTATTACTTTTTTAATTCTACTGTTTTTTTGATATTTTCATTATTTAAGGGAATATCCTCCCCAATTTTAATTTTTCGTACAGTAATAAATTATCAACTATTTACAATTAAAAATTCAGAATTTAATCAGAAAGCATCGGTGATTACAGCTCCACAATATTTTATATAATATGTATTCAGTTGGAATGAAAATTTGAAAGGCCCGAGTTACATTACCAAAAGTTACGCTCCCACAATTTATTGCAAATAAATCGAATTCAACGGAAACTAGGAATACAGTAACCGAAATTCAAAACGAAGAGTCTTCACCTTGGCGAACGTTGAAAATTTCCAACTTATAAAATTTCTCGTTTTACATACACTGACGAGCAAAAAGGTTCCAATGTCATACAGTTTTGAGTTTTAACTGAGATTATAGACAAACTAGATAAATATGTTTCTGGTTTTTAACATAATAAAATACTTTGGACTCTTATAAAATAAAATGTATTCTAGAAATTTAACATATTGTAATATAAATAATAAATAAAGCATTTTCATTTTCAAAAAGTCATTGGTACAATTTTGCACGTATATATAAATATTAAGAATGTTTCATTAATTAGTATTTTGTTCACAGACCCTTCGACTTCTTCAGATCTGTTATCCTCCGCGGCATGCTCTCATATAATTTTTCTACTTTTTGCAGTGGAATACTCTCCCATTCATCTTTGGCCCGTTTCCATAGCTCATTCATTCCTTTTGGAGGATGTGCATTATTTGCCAGATTGCGTTTTAATGAACTCCACAAATTTTCGTTTGGGTTCATATCTGGGCTTTGTGGTGTCCACTCCATAACACCGACTTTCGGATTTTGAAGCCAGTTTTTCACGACTTTAGCAGTGTGTTTGGGGTCATTATCTTGTTGGAAAATCAGACCTTCCTCTTTCAATCCAGATAGCTGGATAGCTATTGGCACATTCTGTTGCAATATTTGCAAATATTGCTCCTTTTTAATTCAACCTTCAATCCTAATAAGCGGGCCGACCCCATTTTTTGTAATACACCCGCATACCATGATTGAACCACTCCCGTGTTTCACCGTGTCCTTAACTTGTGACTTCTCTGTAAAGTATTACATGGTTTACCCAGGATCTGCCATCTGACTGAAAACGATTAATCTTGGTCTCATCAGACCAAATGCCCTAAATAAAAGCAAAATTCCTAATAGTTCTTCGATCATTCAATATAAGTTAGGCCAATTACCTGTTTCCTTAATTTAGTATTTTTTGCACTCAAAATTGGTCCAATCCGCTTTAGTGAACGCCTTGCAGTCCATTCGCTGACATCGTACCGCAGAAATTTAGCTGCTTCTTTCTGCGATTTTGCATCCCATTTAATTAAAATCATCGCCATTTCTCGAGATTCCCTTTCAGTAAGTTTTCTTTTTCTTCCAGGATCTAAATTTTTAAATACTTTGGCACTCGATTTTTTTATTCTTATTACAGAAGAAGCACTAATATTACACTTCTGTGCTATTTCACGCGTAGATTTACCTGCCTCCAATTAATTTAAAACACGCGTTTTTATTTCAGCTGATTAAGGTTACACTTTGCAAATCACAGTCCTAACAGCTCAAATGACAGTGTAAAACTGAATTACTCATCCATTGCAAAAAAAATAGTAAAGCAATAAAACCGTTATCTTCAGCGTGCAAAATTGTGCCAATGCTTCTTGTAGCATTATGGCTCCCGTCAACGTCTCATATAACGGGGTTTTGATTTCATTGAGTAGAATTTATTTTTAGAAGGACTGAGAATGTTTTAATCAAAAAATCCAATCATACCTTCCCCATATTACCAAAAAATGCAAGTAAAAACTGTTATTTATCTGACACTGGAACAATTTTGCTCGTCTGTAAGTTGGGAACGTTACTTGAAGTAACTCTGAAAATAAAATGGTGAGAACCGATTGGTCAGCACTTTGTGCTTTATTCTAAAATTGTACTTAGTAGAGAATAAGGAAAGTAGTCTTAAGACCGTCACGATTAAATCAATACTCAAAAGAGATGTTCATCGCTGAATTATAACTTAATAACCTAAATTTTAAAAACCAAAAGTCAGTATTAAAATTGTTATTTTGATATGATTGGTGTGTCATTTTCTTACAACCTTCGCTAATAAAGAATAATTTTTATAAACTTTATTATTTTTTGTTTCTGAAGAAACGAAGTTAAATAAGTTATTCGAACTGAAAATAATTTTATTTGATAGAATCCTGTACATGGAGATTTGTGTACGAAATTCTGTATTTATGAATTTTGTGAATGTAAAATTATTTTTGAAATTATAGAATTGGAAAAGCGTACCCAACCCTTACTGAAATAGTTTGATTTGAAAAAAAAGTTTAATAGTACAATGAAAGTCTTTGCTCATCTTTTTAATATTTATTTTGGACCTGCCGGTGAAAACTTCCACAAAATATCAAAACATTCCAAAAATTGTCGCAGTAAATTAATTTCCAATACAAAAAGGAAAAGAATATGTTATAATAATCGAGTTGGCGTTATTTCAACCTCGTCGTGCAGAATGGAATCTTTCAACTGACTCAAGTTGAGTGACTTAGTTGATTAAACTTCATCACGGACGAACTGAAGTAGCCTAACACATTCACATCAAGCTGCCCCAATATCTTATGACGTTGATTATATAATTAAGTTTTTTAAGTATTTTTGTTGCTGGTTTAAGCAAATGAATCAGATTGAATTAAAAGTCTTGTCTTTTAATAAATTGCCATTTTATTTATATTACTGTAAAACTTCAAACGCTGCCGTGGCGTAGTTGGCAGCACATTATTATTTTTTTCAGTTTTGTATATGTATCAGTTCACAGTGCTGCCATATTAACAATTACATTCTAAGCTCGAACCTTGAAACTCTATTTGGCTTAAGCGGCAAACTAAGTTTGACACTTACCCTGGCTTAAACTTCAACTGTGAAACCGGGCCTAACAACTCAATAAAGCTCATTCCTATTTTCCCTTACTCTTTTTCCCCGTCTGCAAAAGCAGCAGTACGACATCATAGTGATTCATTCAGATTTTTTTTTGCATAAATTACAAAATACTTCAGGTACAGTGTAATTTTATTTGATGAGATTGCAAAAACAATTTAAAACTGGCAAGCGCTGATCAGCTACTGATACTGATGATTTGATTGGTTTCTTTCAATCGCCTAAGCAGTTTACAAGGTCCTTAATATCGCCCCCTTAATGGTTATCTCTTTAAACTACAAAATATCATCCAGAATAAGTCTGACAGAGTGCCAAAGTTATTATCACCCCATTCCGCAATAAGAAGATAAAGGAAAACCTTATCGTTACCTTGGTTTTTCGACGAATTATCTAAATCCATCTTTTAGATTAATTCTACTTATGTAGTTAAAGCTTTAGACTTTTTGGTATAGAAATCTCACTAATTTTCCCTCATTCATTTTTCGGAAGTATACAAAAACAAAATTTAATGGAATGTCAATCACCGATTATATATATGGTAATTTTCCTTGGAATTTTTCTTTCTGCAGCCACCTGTTGATACTTTGAATATATTAGGATAACTTGGAGTAAGATATTTTTTTTCCTGTCTGCTCTGTCGAAATTTAAGCTAGTTACTTGCTATTTCACGTGAACTTGGTGCGTATGATTGATATTGTATTATCAATTTATTTAAAATTTAAAAACTCATTTGAATGTTGCGCTCTTTGCGAGTGTCTCGTGTGGCAGCAATATCACAATCTTCCAATTAGTATTTGATTCAAGCACAATGACATTGACCTTGAGTCCAGATTGTACTGTGCAGAAGACCTTTTTAAGGTTACTTACCTCGAAAATTGATAGCAATAAAGATTCACTGGAAGAAAATGAGATGTCATCATCCTAAACGAAGACAAATTTCTTACGACTGCCCTCAAGTTCATTAGTGCCAACATTCAGCATCACTTCAGAAAGCCTTGTCATGCATTAATTTTTTATTTCAATGACGCCCCAAGTTTATATCCTAATTTTGTCATTTGAATTAAGATTTATTCGTGACTGGAGGAAGAAAATCTTCCAATGTTTAATGTTCTTAATGAGCTTTACGAGCAAGACTAGCCAAGATAATCCCCGACGTCATTAAAGCCAATGCCCTCATGCTTAATGAAGGTAAATCGATATCATGCAGATATTCTTCGTCATAACTGCAATGGAAATATTTCATCAAAAGTATATGTCATCACTATAGCGCAATACAGGTAAATTTCGTACAGTTGTTCTGCCAGGATATGTGAGAGCTATAATAATTTCGTTCAGTTGTTCTGCCAGGATATGTGAGAGCAATAATTTGATGGCATAACTTTCACCACCGGCAAGCTTTGGAGAAAGGATGGGTTAACGCTGAACATAAACACCTGTTGGGCGCAAAATTTAAGAGTCCACGAACTCTCTCAAACAAAGTGGAAACGCACTACTTTAATTGAAAATTCACTATATTATTATTTATTATCATTCACACACACTGGCAAATATGTATTTCATTTTATATAACGACCATTTAATCCTTATAAAATTAGAAAAAATTAAAATAAAACAAAGTAGCAAACAAGGTAGCGCGCAAGACAGTTAAAAAATTTGATTTAAAATTTACGATATCTAATCATTAGATTGCAGTCCCCTTCTTTTTTTCTTGTGACTTGCCTTCAAAATCTGCCCAATCTCCTTGTCCCTAGTCTTCCGTCGTCTCACTCTTCGCACTTAATTTTCAAGCTGATGTGTCGTTGTTTTTACTTTCACCTTTAATGTTTTCAGCTTTCTTCCTTTTTATGCTCCCACGTCTTTTGACTTTTATTTCCTTATTTTTATCACTTTATTTTTTTTCACTCCAGCTTAGACCAAAAATCTGACTACGCGACTTTTTATGATGAAAAATTTTTTTCCGATTGAATTTTTTTTTTAATAATATGATTGTCAGACGTCCTCAGAACCTTCTCCGAAAATTTGAATTCGATACGCCGACCCTAAGTGCTTTAACCGTCGATTGTAATGTCGCGCGGCCAGGTATAAATATAAAGGGAGTTGAACTTTAAACCGCTTTATCTCGAAACACCTTTTTTTACCTGGCGTTCTCAATTGCAAGAGAACGGATTGACCGAATCGACTTTTTTTTGTTCTTTTTATTTAACCAAATTCTAGTCATTGACCAGAGCTTGATTTGATAAAATCATTTTTCATAAATTGACCCCTTCGTGTAGGGGGTCAAAACATGTGTTTTTTCAACATTTAAGCGTGCGCCATTTTTGAACGGGTGTAAATTTTTTAATTTTCTCTGGTCAATGCCTGGTTGCAGGTCTTACAAATATAAATCAATTTGATTTTTTCATATCAGATACTCGGGAGCGTCGCTATCACCCCCGCCGTACAAGATGATAAAAATTTGATCTTTGTCGCCACGCCATCTACAGGAAGCAAAGGAAATTTAAAAAGGTCCCTCCGCCAGTGTAATGTCTAGTCGAAGCATGTATGAATCGAATAAAAAGAATTAAATCGATATGTTCAGTTGTTCATTATTAACAGTTTCTGGAATAAACTCTTTGTTTACCCCTTTCTCATCACCATAACCCCTTAATGACGCCTTCAAAAGAGAGGTAAACGTTTCACCTACCAAAGCTTTTATAAGGAAAGCGCCTCTATTCACATTTCCGCCCCCGTACTTTAGCAAATTTTTGTAATCGGTTAAATCGGTTTGGTTTACAAAAACAATAATAATAATTTTGTTCTCCGCATTATGTAGTCTATTGGTGTTGTCGGAAAGTATATCTCTTCCTATTTTGTGTGCTTTTTCTTGGGTTTTCCCTTGATTTGACAGGTAAGTTCAAGTTTTGATTATTTTTATTTTTCAAGATAATTCACAGTCTCATTTGGTTTTAAATCATGCTTTGGGTTGCGTTTAACTCTTAGTCGCTAAGCTTTTTCTCGGGGAATTGAAGTTCGTAAAAATATTTGCTATAGTCGATGTCGGTGTAAACATTATGTCATGTTTCGTTTAATATCTTGTAAGTTCGAAGAAGAATAGGCCGCGTAAGTATATAAATAATTGTTTTGACGCTTAAGCTTTAATTTAAAGACAAAAGATAACTACCACTCTTTTGTATTCCACAGACTGTAGGACCAAACTTTGCACGTTACCCCGTTTGATTTACATCATTTCTACAAGGTAATTCTATGCTACTTTTAATATTTACTTTAAATGTTAAATTAATGATCTTGATCTTAATGTAACTTAATCCTACTTTAGGTCGTTGAATCCCACGATGACTGAATTTCAAAAAGTATGCGCCGAATATCCTTTACCCAGCACTCATCCAGGTAAGTAACTCTTCGTACTGCTTTACACGTTATCCAAGAAACTATGTGCTGGCGGAGGTAAATTTCATTCTGTCCAATTTCATAAATTAAATTCCAATTTCATAAATTAAATTCCAATTTCATAAATTAAATTCATTAAACTTATAACTTTCAATTTTGTGAAATCTAATTCTCATAATATTAATTATAAAGAAATGTCCACAAAATTGTCAAGGTAACAAGATCAAGTTGCAAGCACAAAATTCTCAGTCAGAAGCTTTGCTATATGATCCCTTGGCACTTGCCGTGGCAAGAATTTTCCTACGATAATACGATCGCTGACGTACGTGAGAATTTTGTGCTTTCAGACAACCTGCGATAAGAATTTTGTGGGAATTTCAACGAACTTGTAATTACTTTGCTGAACTCTGCTAAAATTGTAACCTTCTATATGTGACTAGATAAAATATAAATATGTCAATAAAAGTTGCTCCTCAGTCAGTCGGACGGAGTATTTACGTAAATCAAGTAGTGTTTTACTTTTACCAAGTGATATTTTCAGATGCATAGGTATTGTACCTAAGCATCATATCATCAAAGTCAAGGTTTTGTACTTTGGCTACCACGAACTTTCGCAGCTCGGTAAAGGAACCGAGTGAAGAATTAATCATTGGTGACCCCGACGTGATCAGGCGATCCGCTTGTATCACGGTTCACGCAACAGATTTTGCTATTTGGATACATCCTCATTCCCACGTAATCCAGGCGATTCGCTTGTGAAACGTGGATCAACTGCATCATTTAGTAGCATTTCTGATCACATCATTGCAACTGATCAACTCAGCAGTATTTCCGCATCAGCCAAAAAATACCAGACGTCACAATGGAGGATTTAGCAGCTCAACAAGAGCAAACCGGTATCCAAATCAAGGGTATCATAACCAACTACAAAAAGGATTCCTCATCTCGCAAGAACTCGGAATATTACCGAGAAAGATTGAGGCGCCTGCAAGAAGCCTGGGATACTTTTGAAACGACGGACAATGTCATAAGAACTCAATATTGCGATCAACAGCAGCACGATTATTTTGTCAAAGACTATTATGAAGCTGTGAGAGAGATCAGTGAGGCATACTTGGAGGAATTCAAGAAAAATTTGACGATTCTTGAGCAGGAAGCATTAAGAACTCCAAGGCCCCAGGGCCCAGTTGCTAAGAAAACCACTGATGAAGGTGAAAGGGCAGCAACGATTAATCCCCATATATCTCAAAGGGGCGTCGGCACAGCTGCAACCACAAAGGAAACAGCAAACAAACCTCAACCAAATCAATTGATAGTTGACACAAGTGCAGAAGCATCCAAGGTAATAAGGAAGCAAGCGGCAGTAGTCGGATCTTTACAGCGATTTCTGACACGAATTAAGCAAAATGAGCAGCAATTCTCCAGGCAGGCTTTCGAAGGGAAAATGTCGACCATTAACCACTACTGGTCGCAAATTGAGGCCTTTCATCATAAAATTTGGGAACTCACTGATGACCCATCCACTCATGGTTATGATTCCACTGGCTACTTCAACATCGAGGAGCAAGTGCAAGACACGTTAATTCATCTGTCAGAAAAGTTAGCCAACTTACCTTCAACCACAGTTCAAACATCCATGAGTTCGAATGCAATGATGCAATTGCCAAAAATAACGTTACCGAAGTTCGATGGGGATTATTTGAAGTGGCGGCAATTTTACGACCTGTTTAATCAAATGGTCCATAACCAACCTTTGGGAAATTGCCAAAAGATGTGGTACTTAAAAACGCATCTTTTAGGAGAAGCCGAAAAACTCATCCGTCATCTAAGTCTGTCGGATGAAAATTACACCGCCGCCTGGACCATGCTCAAAGATCGCTACGATAATCACATTACTAGTCACTGCATTGTTGAACAAGCTGTTATCACAAGCCAACATAACCTCGGAAGGCCCCGCTGCGATCAAGGCACTACACGATACGACCCAGGAATGCCTACTTGGGCTAGAAAACCTTGGGATTGAGACCACCAATTGGGATCCTCTGCTATTTCATCTATTGACGAGGAAGTTGGATAAAGCCTCTCATGCATTATACGAGCAATCTTTATCCCAACCCAAAAGACTGCAGTCCATAAAAAACTTCCTGGATTTTTTGGAGAAGCGATTTCAATCACTGGAAGCCCTAGGAAACAAGGGTAGATCTCCAGATGGGAATCAAAGAAGACCAGCAGCAAAATCATTTACTTCCATTGCCAAAGTACCAACAAAATGCCCTTCTTGTACGGGAAATCATCCGCCTTTTGCATGTCAACGATTTCTACAAATGGCACCATCTGACAGAATAAATCTTCTACGAAAGACCAACTTGTGCACAAATTGCCTCAGACCTGGACATTTTGCACCAAAGTGTACTTCAAGAGGATGTTCTAAGTGCGCCAAGAAACATAATACATTGGTGCACCTCGAAAAGGCAGTTACTACAACCCATATAAACAGTCAGCCTGCAGGTGCTCATACGCAATTGAAGACGGTAGTGTTGCAGATTGGATTCGCTTATTTTAAGATAAGCCGAATTCTTACGAATCCAATCTGACATTTAATAAAAACAAATCGTAAAAAGTCTCATGAGTTGGATTTCAAGTATCGCATTTTTGTTGCAACAAAATCCAACTCAGGAGCACCTAAAAATAAAAAACCGATAAATATTTAATGGGTTGGATTTCCTACAACCGAGCGCATTGCAACAAAGTTGCAATGTACTCAAATCTAACCCATGACAAACAACGCGCTCAGGTTACCGTCGAAATTCCTTTCACACGGTAGCCCAGTACACGATAAGCAAAAGAAATTTGCTTAATCAGCGCGACAAACAACGATCTACAGCGGCTTTGCCCAATGACAACTAAGTACATCAAGGGCAAAGCTAAAAAACGAAGAAAAAGCACGAAAGCTTTTCTTCATGTAGATCGCTAGTGAGATGTTCTGAAAGGAACAATTAGCGAGTTCTGTTCTAAACCCGATCGCGGCAAGTCGCGTGTAGTAAAAGAGAGTCTGGTTAATTTTCGGCGCCCGGTTAAGACGCGTTTTACATGAAATCAAAAGATAAGGGTCTGTTTCAACACGTTGCGGGAAGAGTCTGATTATACACGCGCCCGCGTAAAATCGAAAAAATTCGGGATTCTGTTTTTACAATCGAAATTGATTGGTCGAGTAAGAGTCGGAATACACGGGTGGACTAGGGATATTTCCTTTTGGTGTGAATTACAGAAGATTGGTTTTGAAAAAAAAAAGATTGCATAGAGTTAGACATCACTCAAAAAGTGTAATCAAGGTGAAACTGTGAAAAGGGAAAAACTACAACATTGTAATTGTGAATGTGAATGTAGCTTACATTTTTTTAAGAAAAAGTAGATTAAATAGTGTTAAATAAAGAAGATTACATAGTGATAGATATTACTCGTTAAAAAGTGTAATTAAGATTACATGAAACATTGTAAAGATTACCTAGTGATAAATATTACTCGTTAAAAAGTGTAATTAAGATGAAACTGTGTAAAAGGAAAAACTACAACTTTGTAATTGTAACGTAGCTTACTTTTTTTTTAAGAAAAAGTAGATTAAATAGTGTTAAACAAAGAAGAGTACATAAAAGAAGATTAAATAGTGTTAAATAAAGAAAAATTATATAGTGTTAGGACTTGCTTGTTAAAAAGGTGGACAATAAAATAAACTTTAAACTTAAAAATCTTAAAAATCACGTGTGGAATTAATTAGTTTGCAGACATTGAACAAAGGCAAAACGATGTTAAAGGAATGCCTACAACACTGTAATGGGTATGTAGCTTACATTTTCTAAAGAAAAAGAGAGAGTTAAAAGGTGTAATTGCGGAATGCTAAGTACAAGTTATATTCCACGACAGTAAAAGAAACTTTAAACTCCTATTATAACCCAAGTGGGGGAGATTTACAGATTTTGAACCCAAGTGAAACTGGGTAAAAGTATTCCCCATTAAACGCACAAAGAAAAAGATATTATAACAGTAGCTGATCCTGCTCGAGATTTCGTACACCCATCGGAAGAGAATGCAACATCTCTATCAACACATGGTGCTCGACCGAAAAGAGGATATGTCATTTTAGGAACGGTACTCATCAAACTATCTGGATATAAAGGTGCTAGCGTGGAGTGTAGAGCAATCCTCGATTCCGGTTCTCAACTAAACTTTATAACAGAAAGAGTAGTCAAGAAACTTGGATTAAACGAAACGTCAGAGCTCATGCATATTCAGGGAATCGGTCAAAGCAAGCAACAGACTCGAAAACGAGTTAACGTATTATTACAATCAAGAACCAGCGGCTTTTCTACTAGACTGGAAGCCTTCATCTTGCCAAGGATAACGTCTCATCAACCGACGCAACCATTGGACACAACAAAGTGGTCCCTTCCCTCCAATATAAACCTAGCCGATCCGCAGTTCAACCGACCCGATCGCGTAGATTTTCTAATTGGAGCTGAAATCTACTACCAAATCATGTCAGTTGGCCAAATAAGGTTAACACACAACCTGCCAACGTTACAGAACACTGTTTTTGGATGGGTGGTATCTGGCAAGATCAACGAGGAACCTCAATCAAAAGCAACATGTGGGATCTGCAGTGAAGATGACAGAACCGAGGAGCAGTTAGAAAAATTCTGGAAACTAGAAGAAGTGAATACTTCGGATGATGAGACCAGTATAACAGTGTCGGAGCAGAGGTGCGTGAACCACTTCAACCAAAACACAAAAAGAACCCCAGAAGGCAAATTCATAGTAAGGTTGCCATTTTCACAAAGTCCCAAAACACTAGGGGAATCAAGGGACATTGCCCTCAAAAGATTTTTATCATTAGAACGAAGACTTAATAAGCAAACTGCTATTAAGGCACAATATATCGAATTTATGCATGAATACATAAGTTTGGGACACATGAAGCTAGTAAATCCAGCGGAAATCATCAAACCACACTACTTCTTACCACACCATTGTGTGACGAAGCCAGACAGCAGCACTACCAAACTCAGAGTGGTATTCGACGCATCGGCAAAATCGTCATCCAACATATCTCTAAACGATATCCTATACAAAGGGCCTACTATACAGGACGAGCTGTTTTCTATACTACTACGCTTCAGATTACCGCGATTTGTCTTTACAGCCGACAGAGAAAAAATGTATCGGCAAGTGGTTTTGCATGACTATGCTCAAATGTACCAGCTCATTCTGTGGAGACACTCCAGATCAACCTATAAGTTGCTACAAACTCAATACGGTTACATACGGGACAACATCAGCTCCATTCTTAGCCACAAAATGCTTACAGTCACTGGCAGACTCTACAAGGACAAATCTTCCATTAGGCTCAGAAATTCTTAGAAGAGACTTCTATGTGGATGATGTAACGACCGGTTCCAATAGTCTAACTGAAGCAAAGGAAATGCAACGGCAGCTAAAACAACTTCTTCAGTGAGGAGGATTCCATTTTCGGAAATGTTGCGCAAATCACCCACAGTTGCTGCAAGGAATTCCAGAAAAAGACGTCGAACTGCATCTGGACTTCTCGGAACCAAATGAGGGATACACAAAGACTCTTGGCTTGAGATGGCTTCCCAAATCAGACATTTTCTCTATAAACACAACATGGACTGACACCAAGAGAATAACAAAACGGTCGGTTCTATCAGACATCGCACATATATTCGATCCTCTTGGATTTGTAAACCCGGTAACGGTCGTAGCAAAACTATTTATACAAAGGCTATGGACACTTAAACTCGACTGGGACGCAGCAATACCAATGGAAATGTACACTGACTGGCTTAAGTTTCGTGAAGGGCTTAAAAGGCTCAATGATATACAAATTCCGAGGCACGTATTCTCAAATCAAATCCCAAGATCAACACAACTGCATGCATTTTGCGACGCGTCCGAAAGGGCATATGGTACGGCAATCTACATGAGGTCAATGTCCCAAGATGGAGTTGTCATTGTGCGATTATTATGTGCAAAATCCAAGGTAGCACCCTTAAAAACTGTGACACTTCCGCGCCTTGAATTATGCGCCGCAAAATTATCTACCCAGTTGGTTCAACGCGTGATAAAGGATTTAAGGATGCAAAACTTAGAAACGTATTTTTGGACAGACTCTGAAATTGTTCTTGCATGGATCAACGCAGAATCATCAGCTTACAGCACTTTTGTAGCCAACAGGGTCGCCAGCATACAACGATCATCGAATGCAGAACAATGGCGACACGTCAGGTCCGCTGATAATCCAGCTGATATGGTATCACGTGGAATTCCAGCTGAGAAGTTAGCAGATTGCAATCTTTGGTTCTATGGTCCCACTTTTCCCCATGGTTCCGACGGATTATGGCCATCTAAGTACTCAAAGATAAGCACTGAGTTAGAGAAAAAGAAATCCAAGGTGACACTTAGTGCAACAACTGTATGGTCACCACTCACAAGCACTATCAACCACGGAAATTCATTCTTAAAGCTGCAAAGAGTAATCGCATATATGCTGAGATTCATACTCAACGCACGACAAGCTGATCATAAAACAAGGCGCTGCCACGTCTTAAAAACCGAAGAATTGAACAAGGTACTTGTCATCATATTGAAGGAAGTCCAACAAGAAGGGTTCATGGAAGACTTAAATCAATTGCGGAAAACCGGTTATATTGACAACGGAAGTTCCTTAAGCAGCTTGTCCCCTTTCCTCGACAAGGATG
This sequence comes from Leptarthrus brevirostris, assembly GCA_964036015.1. NCBI lineage: Eukaryota > Metazoa > Arthropoda > Insecta > Diptera > Asilidae > Leptarthrus > Leptarthrus brevirostris. The sequence continues at coordinate 74,589,177 of OZ038373.1, forward strand.
GAATTATCAGAGTAGGCGGACGATTAGAGAACTCAAGTTTACCATATGATGCTAAGCATCCCATATTGCTGCCCTACTCTCACCCATTAACAAGACTATTGATGACAGATATTCACATTAATAATCTACACTCTGGTCCTCAGTCACTACTTGCAGTGACCCGTCAAAGATTCTGGCCAGTGAAGGGAAAGACAATCGCCAGATCAATCGTTCAGAACTGCATTCGGTGCAACAAGGTGAAACCCAAATTGATGACACAACTCATGGGAAACCTTCCCTCAGCACGAGTTGAACCAGCAAGACCATTTGTTAAAGCTGGCGTGGATTTCTGCGGTCCAATTTCGACACATTATAAATCGAGGGGAACGCGTCCTCAAAAATCCTATATTGCAGTCTTCTGCTGTTTCGCGACTAAAGCAGCTCACCTTGAAGTAGTCAGCGATCTAACTACAGACGGATTCCTTGGCGCGCTTAAACGTTTGATCGCAAGGCGAGGACACTGCCGGGATCTGTATTGTGACAATGCCACGAACTTCGTGGGAGCGAGAAACCAATTGTCTGAGCTACACGACATTTTATACGCCAACGAATCTCAAGAAAGGATTTCAACATTGTGCCACAAAAAGGGGATAGAGTTTCACTTCATTCCACCACGAGCTCCACACTTTGGTGGACTCTGGGAGGCTTCAGTAAAATCGGCCAAAAACTTACTTCAAAAATATGTTGCACCTGCCATTTTAACCTATGAAGAATTGTCGACAGTAACATGTGAGATAGAGGCCATTCTAAACTCGAGGCCCATCACTCCAATGTCATCAAATCCTAATGACTTGACGGCATTAACGCCAGGGCATTTTCTGATAGGAGAGCCCCTAACAGGCATCGTCGATCCACACTCAAGCCCGCACAACCTGAAACTTGTACAAAGGTGGAAACTCGTATCCCAGATAAAAAATGAATTTTGGCGGCGATGGTCGAATGACTATCTGTGCGAATTGCAACATAGACATAAGTGGAAGCAGCCCTCTAAAAGCGCTTGTCCTGGGATGATGGTACTCATAAAAGAAGACAATCTACCTCCGTTAAAATGGCAACTTGGAAGAATTACTGAGGTAATTAAGGGCAACGATGGCCTGGTAAGAGTGGCCGACGTTAAAACTAATTCAGGATTCTTGAGAAGACCCATACACAAGCTAGCACCTCTACCAGTAGAGAATCAGGACAATCAACCGTTGCCCCAACCTGCAGAAAGACCACAAAAACCATCAAGAAGAGGTGATAAAGATCATAGAGATCGCCAAGAAAAGCCGCCCATCTACAAGTTCAGCACTTACAGCGTTTTTAGTCACTTGTCTTATAATGCCTATACTAGGAAATCCACCAGTTGAAGTATTACCATTCAAATCTCAACCAGGCATTTACTTTGAAAGCCTGGGCTCCACTCACTTGATCTCCAATGAATGGGACTTAGTCGTCTATTATGATATGAAGGGATATTGGCGAGAGCATTTGTCCATTAAGAATGGCATTAGTAAACTACACACCATATGTAATCTGCTAACTGACAAAACTTATTGCTCCCTTATCACAAGGCAGGCCGCATTAATTCAGGAAGAATTCACCAACAATAATGAACTCTTGTCGGTAACCCATCGGAAGAGAGTGGCGCGAGCTCCATTAAATATCATCGGCAATATAGCTAGCTCTCTTTTTGGGGTCCTTGACTCTGAATACGCCGAGAAGATGGCCCTTAATATCGACAACATAAAGAGCAATGAAAATCATCTCTTAACTTTGATCAAAAATCAAACAGCGATAATTGACTCAACCACGAATATACTCAAAAAAGATGAAGAGATCATTCAAAATCAATTTAAAGAGGTGGATGCCCATCTTAACAAGATGACAAACTACGTCGACAGCATAACAGAAGAGCTCCATCAGCAAAACCTATTCCAGCTATTTATGTAATCGCTATTATTGACGTTTTGATAGATACTCACCATGGCAAAATCAACCCTCAACTGCTGTCTCCAATTCAATTAAAGGACGCTTTAACTACAATTAAAGATCACCTACCATCTACCCTCAGACTGCCAGAACACCGGGACAACCTCATTCAACTCTACAGTTTAATGACAATAGAAGGCCGTGTGACTACCAAATATGCCATCTTTAGGCTCAAATTACCATTGTTCGCATTTGAAGAATACGAGATGTTTCGCATCATTCCCGTACCAGTTGTGATAAACGGCACTTTCGTCGCCATCAAACCTTCAACCGATTACATAGTAGTAAATTTACACCGTGATCAATACTACCCGCTCAACGAACACGAACTGACCACCAACGAACAAGAATTCCATAGAACCACGACTCAGGTCAGTTTGCCCAAATAATTTCGTTAACCTCGCAACATTTTAAAGCAAAAAACACTTCTTGTGTGCGTGCATTCAGTAAGAGGAAAAAAGTAAGGAAATAGATAATTATTCCTTTGCATAAAAAGATGACAGCAATAGATTATCAGTCACGACATATGCAAGTAAAAACGAGACATGAAATACCAAAGCTGAATTTACAATATTATACATATATTTATTTCACTCAGTCGTGGTAGCGCTTATATGCAAAAGGAAGGCAGAAAATATAAATCTTCCAGAAAAAGCAAACATCTGTTTCTCTGGCCAACAGAACGAAACGTAAAATTATTTTTCCCACCCGGTAATGAGGAGAAATTGTTTGTTTTGAGAATCAGATCCCGCGTTTTCCATGAATAATAAAACCATATGATTACCAACACAGAAACATCACGCCGCGGCAATTTAAGCCAATGTAAATTTTTTGCTGTTTTGTGTATGGATTATATCAGTCGTGGTAGCGCTTATATGCAAAAGGAAGGCAGAAAATATAAATCTTCCAGAAAAAGCAAACATCTCTTTCTCTGGCCAACAGAACGAAACGTAAAATTATTTTTCCCACCCGGTAATGAGGAGAAATTGTTTGTTTTGAGAATCAGATCCCGCGTTTTCCATGAATAATAAAACCATATGATTACCAACACAGAAACATCACGCCGCGGCAATTTAAGCCAATGTCAATTTTTTCCTGTTTTGTGTATGGATTATAAAGAAGTAACACATCTGCATCGAGCCGCGGAACAGCACGTGCTTGCTAAATAAGCATGCCAAACATTACCCCTTTTCGATAAAAGTGCATATAAGTCTCTCTCTCTTACTTGCGTACTGTTTCCATATAAGATATATTTTTCCTTTATGGAACTGTAATTTCATTTGTTTTGCTTTTTTTGTTTAGTTTTATCTATATAGTGTACTCATTTCGTAGTGGTAATCCTTTTCTAATTAGGAATTTGACTGAGTCTTACTTCTATGTAATTCTTGTTCGTTGCTGACCACTTGCATATGTCTTAAGGAGACCAATATTACATCGTGCGAAATGAGCTTCATAAGTCACGCTCCACCATCATCTAGCTGCGAGACAATGAATGCCGAGGGCATTCCCAAATGGATTCAGTTATACAATCCTAATGAATGGATCTACTCAATGAAGGACAAGAACGTTATTAACATTGTGTGCGGCACGAATGTGGTTCAGCGAAATCTGGAAGGTGCAGGAATTTTAAAAATCCAAGCTAATTGCGCAATTAAACATGAGCTAATTACAATACAAGCTCATCATATTTACCGCAGCGCTCTCCGATCATCATTCACACCAACTTTAAATTTGACGGATCTCCTGTCAGCCGATCAACTGGAAAGGCTATCATACTCGCCAATTCAGCTCCAGTCCAATCAAGATCAGCTTGAACAAATACAACAGAGGATTCATGAACTGAAACAACAGCAGACACTGCCAAATAAGATCGAACCAATCGATGTCCATCAGTTCACTTTGGGATACCTGGATCTCCTCCTAGGAATAATCATCGCTGTCATTCTCCTCTACAGTTGGGCGAAACGCAAACTCAATCACCATCAGATGAAAAAACCGAAACCAGCACCTCGTCAAACTCTTCCTCAGCCTTTCACAATCAACATCAACGAAGAGGAAAGTTGAACAAATAGTCCAACGCGGGGGAGGATGTCCAATTTCATAAATTAAATTCCAATTTCATAAATTAAATTCATTAAACTCATAACTTTCAATTTTGTGAAATCTAATTCTCATAATATTAATTATAAAGAAATTTCCACAAAATTGTCAAGGTAACAAGATCAAGTTGCAAGCACAAAATTCTCAGTCAGAAGCTTTGCTATATGATCCCTTGGCACTTGCCGTGGCAAGAATTTTCCTACGATAATACGATCGCTGACGTACGTGAGAATTTTGTGCTTTCAGACAACCTGCGATAAGAATTTTGTGGGAATTTCAACGAACTTGTAATTACTTTGCTGAACTCTGCTAAAATTGTAACCTTCTATATGTGACTAGATAAAATATAAATATGTCAATAAAAGTTGCTCCTCAGTCAGTCGGACGGAGTATTTACGTAAATCAAGTGGTGTTTTACTTTTACCAAGTGATATTTTCAGATGCATAGGTATTGTACCTAAGCATCATATCATCAAAGTCAAGGTTTTGTACTTTGGCTACCACGAACTTTCGCAGCTCGGTAAAGGAACCGAGTGAAGAATTAATCACATTCTGGAGCTAAACGTATCGTGAAGTATGTTCTTCAAATATATTGTTTTCTTTCGCTTAATTTGCTTTATTTTTAGGATTCCCAATGATTCGACAGAGAAGGATAATTTACGCGAACTCTGAGCCCAAAGCTCCTTTCGCCACTAGCCTTAGCAGCCGCATCGTAATCCGTAACACAACAAGGCAAGTATATACTTCCGCAGAATTTCATGTAAATAAAATAATATTTTTTTGCAGGATCGCTTGAATCTTTTACTGAAGAACACATGTTAATTACAAGGATAAAGTTTGATTGAAATTATACCTTTGTTTTCAGATCACCACATCCCTTATATTCAATATTCACCTTGTAACAAGTTTCATTAATGGAATTTCCGGTATATGGCGGAGGAAATTTAAAATTTTAATTTTAATAAGTGGCAAATAACAGCGAACTCCAACCTTTTCAAATATACAATTTCTAATTGGTATAAAAATGTTGTTTTAATGATTAAAGAATAAAATTAAGAAATTCAGAATATAAGACAAAAAGAAGTTGTGGGATTTTTGCTGATAGATGTGAATAGGAGTGGACTAGCTAGTGTGATGCTTCCCCGATATTAGTTAGACATACAAATTGCTGTCTCAAATAATAATAAAATATATATTTTATTATGTACTAGACAATTTCTTTTCACCCCTATTCCAAGGGGTAATAGGGTTTTCTTAACCTATCAATACGTTGAGCGGCAAGACCAACATGCCATGGGTCCCGGGTTCGAGAGCAGATGACCCCGTGAGCTTTTATTAAAGAAATAAAAAAAATCCACTCCGTCTCTGGGCTGTTGTCTAGCTCGCAGCAATCCAAAAACAAGTTTCCTGACTTCCCTTACCCTAATTCCCTTCCGGCCAAAACCATGCTAACGCATCAAAGGGTTGTCCCGTAGGATTTGGCCACATCGTATATAAAAGAAAAAAAAACCTCACACTATCTACGGAATCGAGAGTATCATTACTCATCTCAGCGACTCCGGACAATATGAATTCGATTTCAATTATTTTTCAATATCACTCCATTTCCACGGGCACTCATTCGGGTGTCTTGCCCAAAAATATCTGACGGCTCCGAAGGTGTCATTATTCATCTCAACGAAATCGAAAACTACGGATTAATATCGATCATTTTAGATTATGCTAATATGTCACCGCCATTCCACTACCAGTCCTAGTGGTATCTCAGTATCTTATCCCCGCAGTTTCTACAGCATCGGTTGTATTATTATTTATCTCAGAGAACCCACAAACTATAAGTTCGACATTGACATCGGTCGAATTTTTTATCTGTCCTTTTCTTCCCACCCTAGGCTAGGGGTGCTTCAGGTTTCTTACCCAATCACTTTTTTTCAGATTATAATTAATATATGTGCCAACCTTTGTGACGTTGCTCTAGGCATTTTAAAGTTATGCTACGATATACATACATAAAAAGCTAATTCCATTTTTATACTACCCAGTCACAAGTACATATATTCGTAATCCTGACATTTATAAGGCGGTTATATTTTATGAATTGAAATATTATTTATGAAAATAACTATGACAATGACATTTGAGTTTAACATTTCTTAGTGATATTTTATCTAGGTGCGTTAGTTCCTTAAGTTCTGTGAAGTTCGCCCGGATCTTGAAGAATTTTTACTCGTCCGGGCTAACTCTCCTGGGGTGGTAAAATTAAATCATCTGGGGGTAAAATCATGTATGAATGCATTCATAATAGGTAAAACGTTTCCAATCCCTAAAGATCACCCCTTCGTTTTTTTTCACATTGCGAAGTTCGCCAGGTTTTTAAAAATGATTTACTTGTCCGGGTTAATTCTCGAGCAGTGGAAAAACGAAATCATGTGGGGGTTAGATCTTGTAGGGATGCATCCATAATAGGTGAAACGTTTTCAATCCCCCCTTCGATTTTTTCACCTTTTTTTATACGATGTGGAAAAAGCCTAGGAGACAACAATTTGATGCGTTAGCATGGTTTGGCCAGAAGGGAATTAGGTTAAGGGAAGTGAGGAAACTTGAGTCGTGTTCTTGAATTGCTGCGAGCTAGACAACAGCCCCGAGACGAAATGGATTACCTTAATTTATTAATAAGAGCTCACAGGGAAACCTGGTCTCGAACCCGGGACCCATCTTGGTGGTCGTGCCGCTCAACGAATTGATCCAACTCCATCTCCCGTATTGCCCATCTCATTACCTTTCCAAAAAGATGCAACATTACAAGGCATTCAAAGGACCAGAAAAACCGCATCTTTAGAAATCTCTGGCTACCTAATTATTTTATTGCATTTTGGGTAGGAAATTCTTTAAATAAACGAACTTTTTAAGATAAAGGGTCGAAAATGTTTGTTTTGAGTTAACGGGTAATTAGTTTTAATTACTGCTGCAAAAAAGTTATAAAAATGTTAGTGTAACTTTGTTTTATTGCCGATAATAGCATGCGTTAGACAGAATTCGCATACATGTATACTGGGGTTCTGTTACCCGAAAGGGATTACGTCCATATCACCATCACCCAGTTCAAGAGATACTAGAAGGATATTCCGAGAGAAACTGGAATTTACCACTTGGCTTCTAAAACGCGACAGTGACGACAGGGCGTTTCTGGACCGAATTCTGTGGACGGATGAATCTCAATTCACCAGGGATGGTATCTCGAACTTCAATAACCTCCATACCTGGTCGAAAACTGACCGCAGGACAAAGGTGACTTCATTCTAGCAGAGATTCAGTGTCAATGTTTGGGCTGGTATCATCGGCGACCATTTGGTAGGACCACTTAAGGTAGGACACGAAAGTGCTTAATAGTGAAATTAGTGCAGCCTTTTTGGAAAATACAAATTGGATTGGACGAGGTGCACCGATTCCTTGGCCTGCTAGATCTCCAGTAATATGAGTTTAGTTTCTTTAAATTGCAGAGATTCAAATATTTCCATATAAGTTTTCTACTTATAAAATTCTGCACCCTGTTCTTTATATGGGCATGTTTGACCTTTTTGGGAAGAAAATAAGATGGGAATCCAATAAAAATAAAAAAGGGGTGTACTTATTACATGAATTTCGGAGAAAGGTGGGGAAAATGCTGAATTTTAGGTAATTGCAAACCATTTTATTCACTTTTGGAAGTGACTGTACCTGCAACGGTTTAGGGTAGATCAAAAGATAAAAATAAAAGGGTAATGTGCATACCATGAAAAACTGACATTTGTGAACCACCCTGTAACTTCCAAAAGGTTGAAATTGCCCCCCCCCCCCCTGCCATACAATCTTGGCTAGGTGACGTCTATCACCCCACTCATTTTGGCACGTCAGATCTGAAACACCCTGTATAGGTTAATTTATTTATTTATTTATTTACAAATTCGCCAAGTACTGACTACTACAAAATCAATGAAATCAAAAAAAAAAGTAAATCTAACATACAATGAAGTATAAAGTAAATTACAAAGTGATTAACTTTTAATATTCATTAAATACTCAAATACTGACAGCTATAAAAAACAAAAAATAACAATATAATCACAAAGAAAGAGAAAAAGTAACCCTAACAAAGCTGATTCTTCAGATGAGATCTAGATAAATGAAAATCAATAAGCTCAAAATTATTATTGAAAAGACGGCACATAGATGTAATAGGCTCATGCATACCATAATTAGTGCGGTGATGGGGAGTATGGAGAAAGCAATGGTTTCTCAAGGGACGAGCAGGAATCGATAAACCTAGAGCTCCCAGCAGTTCCGGGGAATCAACCGCGTATTTAGACAAAATAGATTCAGATAAGAAAGGAGGGGAAAGCGTTTTGATTGTGCTCCCCGAATTATATAACAAAATTGGCGCAGCCGGTAAGATCAAGGAAGTTTGTTTGGTGCAAACCGTAAACCCTTTAAAACCCTCGATCTAATATTGAACTAAAGGAGATCCTTTGGCCACTGGAGGGTAGTCAATCGCCCAGTAAGCCACCCCCAACGCTGAGGGCTAAACAACTATAGCAGCCTACGCTCCAAGCGAGCAAGCGGTTGTCCTTTATCAAGTGCATAAAGGCATTACCGTTAGTGAGCTGAGACCGTACTCGTGCTCTCAGAGGGAAACAAGACATTCAGGAACAATTCCCGCAGGGATAGTAGCATTCCTGGTCAACCCAGGAGCTCACCAATAAGGACGACTGGAAGTAGAACCACATTCGTATCGGACGACTCAAATGCCAACGCGTCCGCAATTCTAGAAAAAGTGATGCCTCAAAGGATAACTCGCCCATACCAATTTACACACCAATAGGTCTGAGAGGAAACCAGATAACGGCTAAAATCCCCCTTTCAGACCACTTCACAGGGAAACCTAAAGATGGCTGAAGTAGCCACTGACAACAGCGATCTACGGCAAGGGAGAAACTAAGTAGGCTACTAGCCCTACTTGCAACCGTCAACATTGTATTGAGAAAGTGACTCCCCACTCCGAGCAGCCCTGAGGACGAAATTCTCCACTGAAAGAACGTCCCCCGTACTAGGCGAACAACAGCCGAAAGAGCCGGAGGCTGAAGGTAGACGACTCTGAAGCGGCACAGTTTATTCAATACCAACAGCCGCTACAGTAAGTTAAAATAAGTATTTAGATAAGGTTCTCGAGAAAGCTAGAGTGCAGAGGCCAGTGTAACTGTAAGATCCTCATCAGTTAAATAAAGTGAAAAATTGTGTGAAAATAATTGTGACGAGGCCAGTGTAATTGTAAAAGCCTCATTAAGTAAAGAGACCGACGATCAGATCCACGAAGAACGGACCGTACAAGATCTTTTATACGATTGGCTGGAGACATCCTTCATAGACACCAGCCACGAGGAAAGCCTGTATAGTCTGCTCGAGTATAAATCCAAAACAACCCACAAATAATTCAATATAGTAGAAAGAAGAAAGCAGCCAACAGCCCGATGTTGAGCCAAGAGCTCCAGACTTTCATAGGCTGTTGTAAACAGACACAACAATGCCTACCCACAGAAAAACAATCAGCTTTCCTACAGATTTTGCCTTGCAGATTTGCAGCGTATCAACTCTTCGCCTCAGACATTCCATCAACCTTCAAGGAAGTTGAGGAACGTCTAAATAGGGCATATTTACCTAGGGAAACGTAGCAAGAGTTAGTGAACAAACTCATCGCTACTCAACAGTTACCCCTAGAAACGTTAAATGCGTAAACGACCAGACTAAACAATTGTTGGTCCTTTGAGAAAAAAAGCTGCTGACGCCAAATACGGCAATGCAGCGTCAAAAGTGAAGATTCAGTTAGAAAACTTCGCCAAAAATGCATTAAAAAACGGAGTAAATAACCCGCATTTGTGTCAATACAAGAAACCACAGGTTTGGAAACAAACGACTGAACCCAAGTACACCAGCGCAGAATGTCACATGTAGTTTCTGTCAATAACAGGGTCATACGTACTTCGACAGCCTGAAATCCAAAAACACGCCTTTCTGCGTGAATTGCAAGAATTATGAGCACGATGTTTGCGACTGCCGAATTTATCGTTCATTCAGAGTCCCTGAAGGAGGCCATGCAAGAGAAAACAGACTAACTCCAGACCACCGTCGTCCCTCTAGTAGCACCGAGTCAAGTGCAATTTCTGTGGCCAACACGAACATGCGGTTGACATTTGTCAACAAAAACACAGAGTCAGGGAAATTACTCGCAGTCGACCCAAAACTCCCCGGGTCGACTTAAAACCCTTCTAAAAACAAACAAGCGTTCAGTCACCCAAGACTACCACCTCTTTCAGTCGTCCCCAAAAAGACGGGACCAGACGGTGAGAAAAGGTGGCGCGTCGTCGTCGATTTTCGCAAACTGAACGAAAAAAAGATTGACGGCGCCTTTCCGCTACCTCTAATCGAGGACATGCTTGACCTAATTAAGTCATTCACGCTATTTCACCACCCTCGATCTGGCCAATGGTTATCACCACGTACTACGCACTACGAATTCAAGCATATGCCGTTCGAGCTCGAAGAAGCCCCGCCTAACTTCCAACGACTTATGAATTGCATATTAACAGGCTTACAAGGCATGGAATGCTTCGTGTACTTAGATGACATAGTCATTTATGGAAACAACGTCAAGATTTTGTTTATTTTAGTGATTTTTCAATTTTTAGAAGTAAAAAAAGAAGAATTTTTTGAATTTATGAAAATTTATTGATAAAAATCGGCGAATTTGTTGTTGTAAAATTAATTATAATAATAAAAAATACAACATCTCGACGTTGTTACCTCGTAATTTATGTATAAAAGAAATATGAGTAGTTTTTGAGTTACAGTGATCACTGACTTTGAAAAAACTAAATCTGAGAAATTAAAATTATAGACTGCTTAAAAGAAACTACTTTAGTAGCTGGATAATCCAACAAAATGTATGCTAAAGACATCCATTTCATTGGTACTACGCTAAAAATGTTGTACCAAAAATGGGGATGGAGAGTGGATGATTCATTATTGCTTTATGGAGTATGTCTCCGCCCTCTTATTAGATTACTCTTATTATTATTATTATTATTATAAAGAGTGCCAAAGAGTCAAGACGCGTTTTTGTGCCGGAATAATTCTAAAGCGAAAAAAGCAGTAATTTACGTTAAAATTGATATCGGTTACATTGTGTGTTCGTGTTCGGTTAATTTTTTTGAGTTGTGTTCATTATTCCGTTTACAGTTTGTGTCGTTATATACAAAAACTTTTGGAATTTTTTTGACATTTTGTGCGTTTTTGCATTTTTAATTAATTAATTTTTGACGTGCCACTTTTAAATCTAGTTGTCTCAAAAACTTTTTAATCGCATTTACATTGACTACTGCACTCAAATGAGTGCAAGTAGTAGTGACAGTGGGGGAAAGAAAAAGCCACCCAATATAAAGAAAAAAAGAGGGCGAGGACAGAAGATGGATCTCGGAGAGTTACTTACACCTAAAGAGCCCACAGAAGAGGCGTTGACACCGTCCCTGAGGAAGACCAAATCTAATGAAAATACATCAGCAAATTTATTGACGGATAATGTGCCGAAAGGTCCGACCATAACCATCGCAAATTCTTCAGCAGCAACAGCTGGAAGTACCTCCTGCAATAATATGGAAAAAGCGACTTCTACTACAAGAGCATCACCTGCAAAAATGGCAGCGGCATCCACCATAATTGTGCCAAAACTGACGGACGTAGTGCGAGCTGCTTCATTGGCAGCCCCACCACCAAATCCACTGATAATGCGCCCGAAGCTGACAGGCAACAATAGGATTGAGGCCAGCAAGACAACGCCAAGAGAAGCAGTTACCGCAGCTTTAGTGACAGGGACTAGTTACGCCCAACAGGTGAGTGGTAGCTCTAGAAAAAGTTCATCAAATATTATCATTCAAGGCAGCTACATAACTCCACGTCAGCCGCCGGCCGACTTGGGAAACTCTCGCCCTAAGACGGTAGCGGGGCTTCAAGGTCTCTTTGACTGCCAGTGGCAGGATGAACGCTATGGTTTGAGCACCTTCGTGGGTGCACGCAAAGTGCATACCTTAAGGCCTTGTCGCTGGTGGTCCCGTTGGAGAATATTTTCTCCTTCGGACTAGTTGGCCGCGGTATGGTGGAGGTCTATACCACTACCATCGACGCAGCCACTAAGCTGATGCTTGAGGGCATCGACGTGGGTGGTAGGCACCTCCAACCTTACCCGGTCTCAGTGAAGCCGACGAGAGTCTGCTTTTCTCGGGTCCCCCTCCGGGCTAGGTCTGAGGATCTTGAGGCCTTCTTAGCAAGGTTTGGTAAGATCCACGGCAAGGTCCGGGCAGTGCCACTAAGAATAGGGGACGAGGGCCTCGGTCGCGGCATCTTAAGTTTAAGCCGTGAAGCACACATCACTCTTAATCAGGGGTGCGTGCTTCCAGACGGCTTTTACTGGAGTGCTGCTGGATCGATGACCTGGATTGAAGTGAGCACCGAAGCGAAATGCCATGCTTGCCATCAGGCAGGGCACTTTATTGCGGAGTGTCCTAAGAGGCTCAGGAAAGTGGCTGAGGCCACTGTGGAGGAAACGCCTGTTCTAGCAGAAGTTTCCAAAACAGTGACCTCGCCCGGTGCTGCGCCTGTTCTCTTAGAGCAAACTGCCACTAAGGTGTCTGAGGAACCACTCCCTGAGGCAAATCCGACGCCGGCTATAAACGGTGCCACTTCAACACGGGAAAAAGTAGACTCTACGGACGAGGAGATTACTAGTGGTAGCCAAAAAAAGAAAAAGAAGAGGATGAAGAGGAAAACGAAAGGAAAGCCTGACCAGGAGGTAATGCCACCACCGAAGAAGGCAGTAAGCGCTGGGAGGGTCTCGGGGGAAGAGGCTACACCTTGCGCTCCGAGTGTACCTTCAGTGACTCCAATGGATGTCACTGAAGTTCTCTCGGACGTAGAGGTTGTTTCTGCTCTCGAGACGGCCGGTCCAACCCAAAGCGGCTATGAATCGTGTGGAAGCTCCATATCGATTAATAGCCGCTTTGAAGTGGATCCTGCTTTGGTGGAGGTCCCGAGGGAGAAGCTGCGCTCGCTCCTCGACAGCCTTCACTACAAGAAGAGTTCGGACAGGATCCTGACCATTCTCAGGCGTGAGCTTGGAGATCCAGCCAGGATCCTGCCCCAACTGAAACTCCTCATGGCAGAGGCCAAAAAGAAGGCCAAGTACAATGAGGTGTCGAGGTGCGAGCGCCTCTTCAATAAAGTCTCGGGAATCCTTGAGGATCTCCAACTGGACAGGACTCTTCATCATTAGAGTCGTACAGTCATTGTCTGAGTTCTTGCGATTTCTTGAATGTGTAAGATAACATCGATAAATGCAGGGGGCTTGAGTGCACCCACTAGACTATACAGTATTTTCGAAGAAATAAAACAATGGAACACGGACATTGCACTTATACAGGAGACAAATTTTACACATAACACATTTACACGTCTTGAACAAAATTCCAATTTACACAAGGGTTACACAGTTTTTGCCACAGAAACACCCCGTAGAGGTTCCGGTGTGGCAATTGCTGTGTCACACAGCTTTACACTGATGTCTCCTGTATACACAGACATCTTCCCAGGTTTCGCATCTTCCTTGGATTTTGTCTTAAGGGACAAAACGCTAAAGGTAGTAAACGTGTACCTGCCGCATGACCAGGATACTGCAAGACAGGTGTTGGACTCAATCCTGTCGCATATTACGAACTTCGGTGGTGAGGTTATCCTTGGTGGTGACTTCAACTGCACACTAGATTCTTCAATCGATCGTCATTCTAGAGTTGAATTCAACTCGGTGAACGCCGCGCGATTATCGAGCCTAGTCAGACATAGCAACCTTGTGGATGTCTACCGTTGGCTTAATCCAACGACTAGGTCATACACAAGGGTTTCCCGAAATGTCCAGGGTAGCTTTTCGGGTTCGAGGATAGACAGACTTTACGTTTCGTCTAGCCTTCTTAACTTTTTCGTTAGTGTCACTCATGCAGTGTGTTCATTAAGTGATCACCTTCTTGTTGTGGCAACTAGCACTTTGGTCGAAAAGCGAACTGCTTACTGGATTTTCAACAATAACTTGTTGAATTCAGAGCAGTTCATCGAAGAATTCATTCAGTTTTGGCACCAATGGCGTGATAACAAGAATATTTATTCAAACCTTAGTCATTGGTGGGATGTTGGAAAGCTTCAGATTCGCTCATTTATCGAGACGAGATTCAATCGGAGCATATATCATGCATCGAGTTTGACGGCCGAAGTCACCCGGATTGGTACGCTTCTGCCCGCGCAACCAGAGTTACTCGCACAATACGAGAGACTTAAAGAACGACTGACAGCACAAAACTACAAGCATAGCTTGGAGTTTGTGCTCCGAAACCAGTCGCGCTGGTTGCGAGAGGGCGAGTCTCCGACCGAGTACTTCTTCCAGACAACTCGACGTCGTACCGCTTCTTGTGAAGTAGACTCGATTCTTGCCGAATCGGGCCAGATCCTATACGGAGAGGAACTTGCGAATTATATTCGCAACTACTACACGCGGCTTTATGCTGCATCGACGTTGCCAACATTCTCGTCCAACGATGAATTCTTTCATCATGTTCCTACTTTCTCTGATGGTAGTAGAGAATTCCTGGACAGAACGCTTACTCTCGATGATATGCTTACCGCAACGAAGGATCTTCGACGTCATACTTCTCCTGGTTATGATGGTCTAACTCCAGAATTCTTTGTTCGTTTTAGGAATCTTTTGATTCCGGACCTTTTGGATGTCTCTAATTCTGCAGTGGTTGGACATACCGAATTTCCCTCAAGTTGGCGGAGATCCGTTATGCGTCTAATACCTAAGAAGGGGGATCTTCAGAGGATGGGAAACTGGAGGCCAGTTACTCTGTGTAATGTCGACTACAAAATAGTTTGCAAAACACTGGGAACTCAACTTCGCTCAGTGATTGCCTCAGTAATACACCCGTCACAGTCCTACTGCATTCCAGGTCGTAGTATCTACGACAACATCGCCGTAGCAAAGCATCTTTTCGCCTACCATGAAAAAAATGGTTCGCAAATGGCCATGATCTCTTTGGATCAAGAAAAGGCATTTGATAGCGTCTCACATGAGTATCTACTGAGAGTGCTCGATAAATTTGGGCTTCCGTCCAGTTGGATTGAGATCATCAGTGGTCTGTATAGAGATTCAGTGATTCTCATAAAGCATAATGGGCATATATTGTCTCCTATTCCGTTTCGTCGGGGTATCAGGCAGGGATGCCCGTTGTCAGGAATGCTTTATGACTTTTCACTGGAGCCGCTGCTAGTAAATCTTCGTCAATCGTTGAGAAAATATTCAATTCACTTACCATACACTACTATAAGGCCACTTATTCTAGCGTATGCGGACGACCTGTCTATATTTGTAACGAAAGATGATGCATTTCCAGTCGCTCGTAGGGTTTTCGAACAATATGAGCGATTAGCGGGCGCTAGGGTTAACCTAAGCAAAAGCCAAGGCCTATGGTGTGGGAGGTGGCGGAATCGTTCAGATTCTCCCCTCGGCATACAATGGACGAATACTTGCCTGAAATATTTAGGTGTATATGTGGGGCTCGATGGTAAAACATATAATAGCCGCATGGCTCTGAAGAAACTCTCCGGAGCTGTGAATTCGTGGCGGACTAGACTGCATCCACTTTCGCTGAAAGGACGTGCAGTCGTTGTCAATTATTTGATTACCTCGTCCATCGTGCATCTGTTAAAATCAGAGTGCTTCGAAGAAGGCTTCGTAAAACTTTTACAGGCGAAAGTCGTTGACGCCTTCTGGGGAGGAAGACGATGGGTCGCTGAAAGCACGCTCTGCCGACCAGTAGCGGAGGGTGGTTTGGGTCTTACAGACATGGTCGTGAAATTTCGTTGTCTTCAGGTACGGGCATTCCAACGAGTGTTCTGTCAAAGAGATAACTTAATTTCGCAGCTGTGGGTAAGTTCTATGGGGGGTAGCGGCGCAGGGGAGCACTACTATCTGCTCTCGGTTCGCCCACCATATCCGCATGACTGGTCCCAGGATATGATCTCCACGATTACAACCTGGGGCAGAATAAGACCAACATTTCATTTGCGATGGAATGAACTTGGGTACGGGGATTTCTCAGCAATTCCGATCAGGTTGAACCCTGAGTTAGTAGATTCGGTGTTTAGTAATGCTCGAGGTGTAACGGCCGATACAGGACAACTCACAGTTCTTGGAGACATCATTGATGCTTCTGGGAACACACTTATACACCCCCACACAACACAATTACACGAATTGGTGGATACAGCCCGAGAGCGTTTTAGTCGTCTCTCTACTAGGGAACCTAGCACTGAGGTGATAAACGCATTCGTAACGAATCGACCACCGCACACGACATTCAGTACACTCACTTCACGTAGGCTGCGCGAGCTCTTCGTAGGAGTAAATCCTACGGATACCTTAGGGGTTAATAGATGGCGCGCACATCTTGGGGTGGACTTGGGAGTAATGGGGACCATAACTAGCAGAGTCATCTATAGTTATCCGTCCAATTACAGAGACTCTGATGTGGCATTCAAACTGCTCCATCACAGCCTCGTGCATCCAAACCAGCTGTCACATATCGATCGAAGAATTCAAAGAGTCTGCACGGTTTGTGGTGGTGAAGGAACCCTGTTCCACAGATACTTCACATGCCCGACCTTGTGCGACATTAATAATCTTGTTCGCGATATGTGCCAGCATATCTGCCCGACATTCAGCATTACAAGAACGTCGTTTTTACTGGGGCCAAGGACATGTAACCAGGTAAATTGCTTGATAAGCTTTATCTTAACACTTGCTAAATCGACAATTCATCTGTACTGCATGCGGATCGAGCCTGGGCAACAGCCCACTAACCCACAGTTTCACACACACGCACTTAAGAACCACTTCGTTGCCAGATTGAAGAGGCGATTACGCCTAGAGTTCATGGCAACGAAGGCCGACACATTCAACTGCACCTGGCAACCTTTATCGTCAGTGCGGAACGGAAGCCTCGTCTTTCACTGGGAATAACAGGCCGCAGACTTGCAGCAGCTTGTCCACGAAGCTTCTCTTCGCTTTGGTATTGCTGCAAGTGCTGCGGGAAGGACAAGTCTCACGTTGGAATCGTAGAACTGGGAGGATGATGGGAGCAGTTTGCAGACGTCAATGACTCTGCAGACTGGTCCCGCGGGACTCTAATCGGTTCGAAATCTTTGTGCGTTCGTTTAGAACATGTTTGGATGAGTGCTCCCGGAGGACTAGAAAAGTGGCGAACGGCTCTACGGAGAGGGCATTTGCTTGGGAGCAGTGGTTCCCGAAGTAGGAACTTCGCCCGGTGCTGCATCTACCCTCTGGGAACACTCAGACAACCATGTTCTAGTTTGTTTTTTCGGTTTCGGTTCATTTTGTTCGTTCGTTTTAGGTTAAGCTCTAGGTTTTGTTTCGGATTCTTTTCAAAATTTTCTTGAACTTTTCTTAGAGCTGGCACTCGCTTGGAGGCATTTCAAAATTTCTTTGTATTTTCTTTTTTACAGGTTTTTGCCTTCAAGTTTTAGAGTCCTTTTTATTTAACCTATTTACAGTAACGTAGTATATTGAGTCATTTTTGTTATGTTCTTTTTGTCCTTATTACTGTGTCTTTTTAATGTTAATGTGATTTTTAGGGTAGCTAGTTTTTGTAGGATTTTTACGGTTTATAACGATTGTGCCAAATAAAGAGCCATATATACATAAAAAAAAAAATTATTATTACACTTGGATTCACCTAATTTAATTCTTCTACAGCGCACGAATTCAAAAATATGATTATGACTTGCCATGTTGATCTGTAAATACTGCCTGTTCTTACGATCATTTATTTTTTCTTTTCTACTTTCTGTTGTTTACAACTAAAAAAAGAACACAAGCAGAGTCATGCCAACCTTCAATCAACCAATCATAAAAAGATGTCAAGGATTTTAAAAATGAAAACTCACACCGCACCGCTTTAAATAGCTTTTGACCCGAAGTTTATTTTTGTTTCCAGCTTTTATCAAATTGTAGGAAATGGTGATGTTAGTTAATTGCTTCATGGCAGCTATCTCTTCATATGATACTTCAGGGCTTGTTCAATTAACAGAAACTTGTAATCTACTCCTAACTATGCACTTATTGCACACTCATGTATGAAATTTTCCATTAATTATCACCAGGATAATCTGCTGTCTACTGCAAGGATATGTCGACCTAATAGGAAATCCTTGACATACTAAGGAGAAAAGCCACTTAATGCCTTTGCATTTGGGTTAGGCATTCAAGTAGCTTCAATATGAATCATAAATGTAGCCTGCTTAAACACAATTGTTTAGAATAGATATAGTTTAGTGAAAAAACTCTGCAAACAAAATATTCTTCTTGCTATAGCATACCAAAGTTTCAAGAAAAACGGATAAGGCCTTATGAGTATAAATAAATTTCAGAAGATATGCAAAACACACCAAAAAGGGTAGAGAAGTATATAACGTAACTTTGAAACTATATAGTACTTTTGCGGCTGTGAACGAAATGTAACCTTCATTCAATGCTGTCAAATAAAATAGGAAAGGCTCCTAAATTTTCTACGAAGTACATGACTTGGCGAGAGTTCATTGATCTAAGTGCATACAAGTCCTTTCAAATTGGAGGAAAGCAGTTTTATTAGGGTCCAAGTCTGCCAGGGTGGCTGAATACTTTGTGATTTCTTTGAACGTGCTTACAATATTATTAAGGACATTTGAATTTTACTTTATCCGGCAGTATATGTCTGTAGAAGAGAAATTAGCAAATTTTGCAATCATTGAATTCAATATATCAAAAACAAAGAAAGCATAAAATTGTGAATACCTCCAAAAACTAAAACCTTTCATATTGAAGCTCATATTGATATATAGCACCATTTTTGCTTAATACATTCAAGTCAATTTAGAACGCAAAGTTATTTCAATCAATAATAATTTTAAATAAGAACATCGAATCAGTGTTGCGAGTAATGCATTACTTTTGGCAATAAATTACCGTCTCATTAACCATTACTTTTGTAATGAGTAACGTAAAAAATTTACAATAACCATTTATTTTGTAATGAGTAATGTAAAAAATTTACATTAACCATTACTTTTGTAATGAGTAATGTAAAAAAATTTACATTAACCATTACTTCTTTCAAAAGTAATGTAAAAAACTTACATTAACCATTACTTTTTACAAAAGTTATGTAAAAAATTTAAATTAACCATTACTTTTGTCAAAAGTAATGTAAAAAATTTACATGGAAGTATTTTCCATTAACCATTACTTTTTTTTAAAGTAATGGAAGTACTGTAGAACAAAATATTATAAGAGACGATTCTGCATATATTTTGAAAAAGGAATATTATTTAAAACAATTTAGTTTGTTATTACCAATTGACAACCCCTTTAATACATCCAATCGAAGAAATTCCTACAAGGTTTTTTTTACATTGCCAAGATATGATTGTAGTCAAAATATTTGCAGAATCGTCTCTTATAATATTTTGACAATGTTCAAAAAATCAATTATCTTTAATTTACAGTACTTCCATTACTTAAAAAAAAGTAATGGTTAATGGAAAATGCTTTTTTACATTAATATTTTCGCAACCCTGCATCGAATTCCTACAGACTTCCGGCTTCCATCTTTCGGGAAGTTTTATAGCTCCGGTATAGAGAAAGGGTTCTCCAAGGTTAAGAAAGTTTTGTTTATCAAAATCTCTTAACATAAATATTATTTATTTATTTACTTAAATTACACTTTATTATTCTCACCCCACTAAATCAACAGCATCACCCTTTTTCCGGTTTAAAATCAGCTTTCAACTGATTACCCAATGGTAATTTCAATGCACATTCAGATATATACTATCTGACCTTAGATAAGTATCATCTTGGATTGATTTATATGAACTGAAAACATTAATAAAACAAACTAAATTCTACTTTGTTTATTAAAGAAATTCGCCACCATCTTTGATGAAAATCGAAATTTCTTCTTTAAAGTCGCGTAACATTTACATTTTCATGAATTAGGAAACGCTTTAATTCATCCACGACAAAACAAGATAGTTTGTAATTTTCTTATTTTAGATAATTTTTGAAAACGGCATCTTCACGAAAATTAATAACTGCCTATGCGATGCAACAACTTTATCATCAACCAATGAGTTGCAATCCTTTTTTTACTTGCATTGCATTTTTTTACTGTACATTGTGAAAACATTCCTGAAATATACAATAACACTGATCCCGATATCTTAAAAAAAAATTACAAAATTTATTCAATTTTGACCCCCTAAACTAGGTTCCTCCTCCCATAGACCCGCTGAGATATACATGGACGTCGTCTGAATACATAAGGATTTTAACAGCTTTAGGAGATCATTAGAAAGATGTAAAAAAGTGAAGTGAAACGTGAGCTGCTGGAAAGTTTTCGCTTTTAACCTGATGTCATTTTTGCGTCAGAAAATTATGAATGTGGTGAGTAACAGAAATGAGAAGCTATCAGACAACTTACAAAACTGTAATTTTGCCAGTAAATTAATTTTAATACTACGTTCTCCTTTAACTAGTTCGGCTCGTTGAAGGTGTTTTCTCTTCAGTCCATTAAGGGTTAAAAGATTTTGATAAAAATTAATTGGTATCAATTTGTGTAGGCATTGTTTCTCATAAGACCGAGAAGCCTTTTTTAACCAGTAAACCCTTAGTATACGTGAGCAGATATATCTGATGCTAACTAAAAACAATAACACAATACACAAAACACTCTATAAATCATCCAAATAAACCTTTTCGCTATTTGCACCTTTTTCACTAGTGATAAATTTTTTTATGAAAAACTAAACAAAAACGCAGTCAGTACTCATACCCTCTTAACCTGGCGAATCATAAACGTGTCCCGGCGAAGTGAAACTTTCATAGAACTCTTCGCAAATGCTACGCAGTCGGCGTAACATAAACGTTGTTAACGTTTCATTGGACCAAAAAGAAGTGAAACTAAACGGCGAAGAGTTGTGAATGAGAAATGGGAAAACGAAACAGTTTAAGCGGCTGATGATTATTTCGTTTATAGTTCACTTTGAGAATTATGACTCACTGTGGATATCCGGCAACAATTTGTGTAGAATAAGACACTTATGCAGCAAAACTTAATAGTCCGGTCGCAATGGGGGGGGGGGGTCATGTATGCAATTTGGGGTCCCCGCGGTAACTTGTCATATTTTTATGTTTTTCGGCACGGAGAATCGATTTTTCGAG
Source organism: Leptarthrus brevirostris (assembly GCA_964036015.1). NCBI lineage: Eukaryota > Metazoa > Arthropoda > Insecta > Diptera > Asilidae > Leptarthrus > Leptarthrus brevirostris. The sequence continues at coordinate 74,610,691 of OZ038373.1, forward strand.
GTTACCAGGCTCAAAAATTTTTCGTTTTCGAGATATGGCCCGATTTTAGTCAAAATTGGTGGTTTTTCTGAATTTTCCAAAAAAATAAAAAAATTTAAAATTATTAATCAACTTTATGTGAAAGATCTTTTGATTTTAAACAATTTATGTCTGAAGCATTTTTTTCCTAAAGTCCTTGGTTTAGCTGTAATTTGCAAAAAATGCCTCACATTTCTTATAGAGTATTTTAAATGGGATAACTTATATGGGGCAAAGTTCCTCAAGTGTACCAGGTGAAGAAATTCGATGTCTCCGATTTTGTTCAAACTTCACCAAAATATTGTTACTGGTATAAGTAATTATGGTGCTAAAGGATTTAAAAAAAATTTTTGTGCAAAAGTTATAGGGTTGTAAACTTTTGCATTTTTGCACTTTTTCTCGTGATCATATCTTTTTTGAAAAATCATAACTATCGCCACCATTGCAGTAGAACAGTGATCTTTAGTGATTTGTAAAGGTCGTTACATGCCGTTCCGAATAAAAATATAATTTTCCAAAAAACAAAATTTAAAAAAAAAATTTTGACTTTGAAAAATATTTTTTGGTTTTTTACACAATACTTGATCATAAATTTTTTTCATATTTTTTCAACTGAAAGTGTCATCTCAGCTTTAAAATCATCTATCATTTAGAGTGACAAAGCAATGTTAAGTGTAAATTTTTGATTTTTGAAAGCCCGCGCACGCCTTTTTTGCTTGTTTGTTGCTTAGAACAGATGAACATAACATAACATAAGAAAATGTAGATGGCGCGTTAAAGAGTATTCTCACAGTCAGTAAGTATACAGTTAGATATCGCCACAAATAGTCAAAATGCCAGACAAGTTGAAAGATATAAAGTATTGTTGCAATCCTTTGAAAGTGAAGAATCATACGTGGAAAAACAAGGGTATAAGAAGAGTGACTTCACAAATTCATAAACAGTTACCGACCCTTCCTTTCATCATAAAAGTATGTGGCTCATGCAGAAACAAAGTGAAAGTGATTTTTGAAGAAGAAGGTGCAATTTCATCTGGAGATGATGACACAGAACGAGTGCCCAATGTAAGTTTGACTTAATTTTTTATGATAATGGGGATACAGTGAGAAATCGACTACCGGTCTCTAAAAAAGTACGAGATATATAAAAAAGTAAATGAAAAGATATTTTACAGGTGTCTTTTTTCATTTGCCCCAAAAGTCTTCAATTTCCGAGATATTCTAGCTTCAAGATTACAATATATAGATGTACTATCCGTGGAAATGACATCAACTGGCGGTGAATATCAAAGCACTGCATCTCGTCCAATTTGGAAATACAAACAAACAAATACGTATCGAATATTTTTCCTTATTCTACAATTTAATCATTACATATCTCGTACTTTTTTAGAGAGCGGGAGTCAATTTCTCACTGTATCCCCATTATCATAAAAAATTAAGTCAAACTTACTTTCACTTTGTTTCTGCATGATCCACATACTTTTATGATGAAAGGAAGGGTCGGTAACTGTTTATGAATTTGTGAAGTCACTCTTCTTATACCCTTGTTTTTCCACGTATGATTCTTCACTTTCAAAGGATTGCAACAATACTTTATATCTTTCAACTTGTCTGGCATTTTGACTATTTGTGGCGATATCTAACTGTATACTTACTGCCTGTTTACTGACTGTGAGAATACTCTTTAACGCGCCATCTACATTTTCTTATGTTATGTTATGTTCATCTGTTCTAAGCAACAAACAAGCAAAAAAGGCTTTCAAAAATCAAAAATTTACACTTAACATTGCTTTGCCACTCTAAATGTGTTCTGCCCGTAACAGGACGAACACGCAAAATAAGTGAAAAAGAAAAGAAGATTTCGGAAACAGTTCTATATATATATTTTTATTCTCCTTATTGTATCACAGATTTCACTTACAATAAACACTATCAGTTAACTTACAATCTAATCACTTTAATTCACTAAAACAAAGTTATTATAATACCTGAGAATAAAGCAGTGCAAGAAATTTCAAGACTGGAGCAAGAATAAATTCAAGAAATAGAAAAGTTCAAATATACGATGACTGTGTTAATATAGTCGCTTATATAATAAAGTAGTATAACTAATATTATATCGCAATTTGATCGTTTAAGTCGTATACTAAAAATGATGGACAGGAAATCTTTATTCTGGTCGAAAACCCAGAATAAAGTGATAGGAAATCTTTATTCAAGTCAATACCTTGAATAAAGTGTAAGGAAATCTTTATTCTAGTCGAAGACCCAGAGTAAAGTGATAGGAAATCTTTATTCAAGTCAATACCCTGAATAAAGTGTAAGGAAATCTTTATTCTAGTCGAAAACCCAGAATAAAGTGATAGGAAATCTTTATTCAAGTCAATACCCTGAATAAAGTGTAAGGAAATCTTTATTCTAGTCGAAAACCCAGAATAAAGTGATAGGAAATCTTTATTCAAGTCAATACCCTGAATAAAGTGTAAGGAAATCTTTATTCTAGTCGAAAACCCAGAATAAAGTGATAGGAAATCTTTATTCTTTTGTCAATACCAAGAATAAAGTGGAATAAAATCTTTATTCTTGTCAATACCAAGAATAAAGTGGAATAAAATCTCTATTCAAGTCAATGCCCTGAATAAAGTGGAGTTAAATCTTTATTCTAGTCAATGCCCAGAATAAAGTGGATATTACTACGCAAATATATTTTTTAATGTTTACTCACCGAAAGCCAAATGATAAAAGAGAAGGATCAACGGTATCCGCAGTCCTTTTATAGATGAAAAGCTAGCGGCAGTATGATTTGCAATTAATGACGTAATTTCTTTAGTGTTACCACTTTCCAATTCTTGAAATCTTTACCCACTTATGTCTTTTACAAATTTATTACAATGACTTGTGATTTTTATTTATTATCTACTTTTATATAATACTAAATTATATTTACTTTCATGTAGCAATAAATTTAATTCCTTAGTATCGTCGTTTTCGCGCAGTTGAATTAATTTTGTGACATTTGTAAGGTTTTGTTGCATGTAGAAAAGAGAATTGGTCAAAGCCGTTTAGCAGTGTAGAAACTTGATACTGGCTATCTGTCAAGATGTGTCAGAGTGTTTATTTGTTTTGATGTGAACTGGGATGGCTGCAGAACATATAAAATTATATTAGGTAAGTTTTATAAAATTTATATAAAGGAATATGATTCTTTGTGGTTTTTTCTTCTTTTTCAGGGCCGGATGGACAGGATGGGCAGTGATGGGAATGTGAAAACTTAATGCGATAGATTTTTGGAGTTCTAGCGAATGCCGTCGGCATTGCAATAAGGTAAGAAATTTGTACATTTTTGAGGGATGAAACTTATTATTTCAATTTTAGGAAACCTTTGGTGGATTATTTTTCGGGAGTCCGAACAAAATGATAGATGATTTTAAAGCTGAGATGACACTTTAAGTTGAAAAAATATGAAAAAAATTTATGATCAAGTATTGTGTAAAAAACCAACAAATATTTTTCAAAGTCAAAATTTTTTTTTTAAATTTTTGTTGTTGGAAAATTATATTTTTATTCGGAACGGTATGTAACGACCTTTACAAATCACTAAAGATCACTGTTCTACTGCAATGGTGGCGATAGTTATGATTTTTCAAAAAAGATATGATCACGAGAAAAAGTGCAAAAATGCAAAAGTTTACAACCCTATAACTTTTGCACAAAAATTTTTTTTAAATCCTTTAGCACCATAATTACTTATACCAGTAACAATATTTTGGTGAAGTTTGAACAAAATCGGAGACATCGAATTTCTTCACCTGGTACACTTGAGGAACTTTGCCCCATATAAGTTATCCCATTTAAAATACTCTATAAGAAATGTGAGGCATTTTTTGCAAATTACAGCTAAACCAAGGACTTTAGGAAAAAAATGCTTCAGACATAAATTGTTTAAAATCAAAAGATCTTTCACATAAAGTTGATTAATAATTTTAAATTTTTTTATTTTTTTGGAAAATTCAGAAAAACCACCAATATCTCGAAAACGACAAATTTTTGAGCCTGGTAACCTCGGGGACCCCAAATTGCATACATGACCCCCCATTGCGCCCGGACTATAAGTGGTGTAAATACTTTTAGTTCTACTTCTTCACAACATGCCGGTCTAGAACTTAGTTGACCAAAGTCATTTTACGTGTTAAACAGCCGTACAACAGAACAGGTTCTATGTTCGATTCGAAGATCCGGAGTTTTTTGCGTCTGGAGAAGTTGTTATTGTGCCAGATATCAGCAAGAGTATTAGATGCAACTCAAGCCTCATTAATGGGAGTTTATCATGTAATATTTTAAATGGGTTACACGACAATTAATATGAAGTCAATTTATCTCCTCCTTTTGATTCTGGTGACAATTGATTCCAGCGAAAATCTATTACAGTTTTCTTAATCAATAAGTAATTAATCAGAATCAACAGAAAAATTTAAATTATCAGGTATCATTTATGGGATAAATTGTTTTGTTTAATACATATATACCTATACTTATACCTATAACTACTAACGTACTCGCTAAGCCAGACATTGACCGGGCCGTTTGCATCTTATACCTGTTTTACTTAGTGTGTGCCGGTTTCCTTTTCAGACTCCCCTCATTCGTCTCAGCACTGGATGGATGGCTCCGTGAGCCACCTTAAAAACCGAAAGGAAAAGGTTCTGCTCCTCTACCTACGACAAAGACTACCAGGCCTTTTACGACCTCTGCAGACGTCCTACAACAGATTTCTGCCCGACACGAGACATATGCTGTATTCTAACCCTAGACACCTGCTAAAGCATATTCTCCATCTTCTACCGTTGGATCTCTATGGTAAGCAAACCGCATCCTCGGCCGCCATTAGGCTTAACTCAATCCAGACCTGGAAGCGAACTGACTTTGGTCACTCCAAAATATTGGACAGAAGAACTGCCAACAATATCGACTATACCTCGCCCAAGCCTTTCTTTGGAACAAAATTTTACTCCTTCTTGCCCACCAGATCGGAATGGAAAGAAGGTCCTCCCCAATGGGGAGGCTCCAAAATGGAAGGCAAGGTGAGTGGAGGCATCTTCTCGGAACATTTGGACCTCGATGTTTCATTCCGCTTGCCTGACTACTGCAGCGTGTTTCAGGCGGAAATCATGGCTATAAAGGTAGCTGCGGACCGCCTGAATCATCTAACGCCACCCACAGATAACATATGTATTTTCACAGATAGTCAGGCCGCTATTAAATCCCTCTCGGGAGCATACACCACCTCCAAAACAGTTATAACATGTCGCTCAGCACTAAATGCCATATCTGAGCATCTGAAAGTGCGACTCATCTGGGTGCCTGGGCATAGTGATATTCTGGGCAACTGTAGAGCCGACGAACTAGCGAGAATCGGTACCACTCGTCCTGATTCGGACATTTACCACCAGCTGGGAAAACCGCTGGCCACATGCAAACTGGAACTCTTACAGGAGTCTCTCAGGATTGCAAATGGTCAAGGGAGCTCATCTTACTCGGACGCAAAACGATTACCAGTACCGTGGCCGTTATCACTGGTCACTGCCTCATAGGCAGACACGCCTCAAACGACTTGTGTAGGAGTTGCCATGAAGAAGAAGAAGAGGAAACAATACTCCACTTCCTCGGCAACTGTCCGGCCCTAGCCAAACATAGGAACCAGTTTTTGGGCTCCTCATTCTTTGAAGATTTAACCGAGCTAGGCTCCACTGATGTCAGGGACCTGGCTCGATTTATCACAAGTTCAAAATGGTTCCCGACGAGTTAAGGACCTACACCCTTACCAACCTAGGCAAATCTAGTTTGGTTTCCTTAGAGCTGGCACCACTGGAAACAGGGAGTTGGCTCGGTGCACAGGGGAGTACATGTCCTCCCTCCTATTACTTAGGTTATTTTTAATGGGGGTTGCTGAAGTTTTTTGTAGCCTCAACGTGGTATCACAATGGGCCTCCTTGGCCTGAGTGTGCCACTTTAACCTAACCTAACCCTAGACAGTTTTGGAGGTTTATTAACTCTAAGCGATATAGTGATAGTTACCCTTCCTCTCTTACGCTTGGTGATCGCGATAGCAATGACCCTATTCTTGTGGCCAGTTTTTTCGCCGACTTCTTCATTACCTCGTTCTATGATTTTGACTATAATACTATTTCCACCGAATTTACCCGCTTGACTAGTCTTCCCCATACTTCCCTTGAACTCGAGAACTTAGTTAATGACGATGTTACCGTCACTGAATATTTGCCGAATTTGTTGCATCTATTCTTTGTCATTTGTTCGCCAACTTATGTCATGTTGCGATGGCGTTCAAGGCCTTAATCAGTGATGTGCTCCGTTTTAATTGAAAAACCTTTATTTACACTTTCCAGCATGGCTTCATTAGGGGAAAACTAGCGCCACCAACTTACTCGAATTCGTGCATCACTGCCTGCCCCTGATTGAGTCAGGCTTGCAGGTTGATTGTGTTCCCAAAGATTTTGGTAAGGCCTTCGACATAATTGACCACGGGATTGTTATTCATATACTTCATCCGCTCGGGTTCCAACCGCTTTTTTTACCTGTTCGGGTGCATTCAGCGTATCTTGATTCGCGGTGCCCTATCCAACAAATTCTCCGTTTTTTCTGTGGTGCCTCAGGGCAGCATTCTCTGCCCACTCGCCGTTATCATTTTTTGTAATGATGTCTTCTTACTCATGTCTAGCTCCTGTACTCTGTTAAGTTCCGACATTCACATTTTTCATGATTGGTGCTCCAGTAACCGTCTCTCTCTTAAGACTAACAAATTCACCGTAATGACTTTTACCCGCAGAAAATATCTTGAGCAGGCTTCATAGGGTCAACCGGGTCAGCCGTACATTTGGCAATAATACACACTTGAAGCCTTATGTTTACGAAAAAAAATCCACAGAAACTCGCATATTTATTTGGTCCATATTCGTCCAAATTTACACGAAAGAGATTAGAATTTTAAGAATTTGATTTCGAAACACAATACGTAAAAGGAAAAGAAAACATCGGACCAGATGCTTTATCACGAATAAACATAGACATGAACAACTTAAAGGAACTTTTGCTAGTACAAACTCTGTCCAGCCTGATCAACTGTGTGTATTAAGAATTTATGTAGAATTTAAAACTCATAGTTGCGACCCAAAAAAGAAAAATATGGAAATAGATATAATGCACAAAAATAATATAATAAGCGGTACAGCAAAATGAAGTAAAAACAATCATTAAAACCAGCATCAGTGCAAGAATTTGAAATATTTGAGAATAATATAAATAAGCAATTTCAAACTAAGACTCTGAAAAATTCTGCAGAAAGTCAAATACTTAATTTAATTAATATTACTGCATTCAAAAACATAGGGAACAGAACACTAAGAAATGTAAACATAAAACTACATGTAGAAGATAAAGTGGAAACACAAACAATTTTCAATCAGCGCCTATTGATGGATAAAGATAAGTATAGATGGAGCAAAATGATAAGAATAATAGCAAAATACATACACAATTTTGAATTGTGCGCAACATAAACACCAAAAACATGTAAATCACAACACCAACCGTCAAAGTGTTTGACATAGTATCCATAGACACAGTCGGAGCATTTACCAAAACAACAAATGGTAATTGGTACGCGACAAGAATGTAATGTGATTTAAGGGGGGAAGTACATGAAGAGGCCGAAAAAAAAGAACTTTTTTGGGATTTATTTTTGGGAAAATGAAAAAGGTCCACATGAAATCGATATTATATGTATTTAGGGCAATTTTTAAGAAGAGAAAAAACATTTTTTACATTTTGAAAAATAAAAAATTAATCAACTTTTGGTGGGTTTCGTAACTCGTGTCGCGGCTGACATCGAAATCGGCGTAAATTCTCCTGGCCGCAATTTTCATCTGCAATCAAAAAACCAAACATTATTATACTCGAGGGGGTTGTTTATTCTAGATAGACTACGATCTTTTTGAAATTCGAACATTAACTATGAAAATCGGGCATGAAAAAAAAGTTGGCATTTTTTGCAAAAATTTTGATTATTTTCGCGTCAAAAATGGTCTTAAAATGATTTTTTTGCTATGTCCGTAGTCTATCTAGAATAGTTTTTTATGCCCTTTAAAATGAGTGGTAGATGAAGAAAATCGGTTCACTAGTTTTTTTGTAATCTTTTACGCCAATTTGAAAAACATGGTTTTGAGAAAACGCCGTTTAAAGTTTGTCCCGAAAAACTGACGAAAAAGATGCAAATAAGGAGAAGGTAAGAGGGGACGGGTATTCTCAGAAAAATCGGTATTTGGACTGAAAACGTCGAGAACGCTCTTTAACAAAGTCGTATTCATCACTCTAAATTCCAGAGCAGAAAAAAAAAATCCGGTAAGCGGAATCACGCGCGCAGCAGAGATCCTCGATCCCAGGCGCGCTGGGCCGGATCAGCGCCGACCACTTTCAAGTGGCATATCTTTCACAATTTTGGAGATAGGCTTTTGGAATTTTGGAATTATATTCTTAGAGCATATACTTATCGATTAAGACAATAAAAAAAAATCGATTTTTGAAAACGTCTTCATGTACTTCCCCCCTTAAGTAAATATATCATAACAGTTCCCACGAAATATAAAAAAGAAAATACAATTGCTCAAGCAATAATTAACGGATTTGTATTAACTTATAGCCCAATGAACAAAATCAAAACTGATCCAGCTACAGAGTACAAAAACCAAGTTTTTCCAAATATGTGATATCTACAAAATTAAACAACTCTTTGCAACGGCCGCGCACACAAAAACAATAAAGGCCTTGGAGAGAAATCATAAATGACTTAATGAAAACATAAGGTGTTTCGTAAATCACACTAAAGATAATTGGGATACGTGCATGCATTTCTAGCTTACCATGCATGTATTGTATACTGACTGTGAGAATACTCTTTAACGCGCCATCTACATTTTCTTTTGTTATGTTATGTTCATCTGTTCTAAGCAACAAACAAGCAAAAAAGGCGTACGCGGGCTTTCAAAAATCAAAAATTTACACTTAACATTGCTTTGCCACTCTAAATGATAGATGATTTTAAAGCTGAGATGACACTTTCAGTTGAAAAAATATGATCAAGTATTGTGTAAAAAACCAACAAATATTTTTCAAAGTCAAAATTTTTTTTTAAAATTTTTTTTGTTGGAAAATTATATTTTTATTCGAAACGGCATGTAACGACCTTTACAAATCACTAAAGATCACTGTTCTACTGCAATGGTGGCGATAGTTATGATTTTTCAAAAAAGATATGATCACGAGAAAAAGTGCAAAACTGCAAAAGTTTACAACCCTATAACTTTTGCACAAAAATTTTGTTTAAATCCTTTAGCACCATAATTACTTATACCAGTAACAATATTTTGGTGAAGTTTGAACAAAATCGGAGACATCGAATTTCTTCACCTGGTACACTTGAGGAACTTTGCCCCATATAAGTTATCCCATTTAAAATACTCTATAAGAAATGTGAGGCATTTTTTGCAAATTACAGCTAAACCAAGGACTTTAGGAAAAAAAATGCTACAGACATAAATTGTTTAAAATCAAAAGATCTTTCACATAAAGTTGGTTAATAATTTTAAATTTTTTTATTTTTTTGGAAAATTCAGAAAAACCACAAATTTTGACTAAAATCGGGCCATATCTCGAAAACGACAAATTTTTGAGCCTGGTAACCTCGAAAAATCGATTCTCCGTGCCGAAAAACATAAATATATGACAAGTTACCGCGGGGACCCCAAATTGCATACATGACCCCCCCATTGCGCCCGGACTAATAATGGGCGCTACATAGTTGAAGAAATTGACGAAGTAAATTGTAACATAAAAGTTATAAATGGACAAATAAGTAAATTATATAAAAATAGATTAAGGAAAATGCAGTACTAAGGTACAGTATGTAGATCTAAATAAGGCAATTGATAATGAAAATAACACTGCAGTTACATTAAATATAGTTATACGATGTAAGAAATACTATTAAATACATTATTGATTGTTAATTAGATACAGATTTATACCATCTATATATATAAATGTAATTTATAGCTAAGAACATATAATTGTAATTTATAGGACAAAACTCAAAATTTTAATAATGTACATAACCATTCAAAAACAAAAATTAAGAACATGAATCTCACGTTCATTTAATTTCTTTTTCCAAAGGAGGGAGGCAACACGTTCAATCAGGCGAACCCAACCACATCACAAGTACAATCCTGACCACATAAACACAACAACATTGGATGACCTTCACATCGAGTCACTTGCTCATTTTAACACTTCGCTAATTAATCGGAGGCAATTAATGTTTACCGGCAAAAAGCACAAAACTAAACAAACAACGGGCTAGTAACAAGCGCAAGTTATAATGAGCTCCCATTACACGTGACGTACGAATTATTCCGTAAAATAATTACATGAAATGGTTGCAACATGAAACCGCGGCACCTGAGTGTACAAAATAAAAAATATTGGGAATAAAAGCAAGTATAAGTTTTTAAAATACAAATTTATTTCACATAGCCTTAACAAAAAAATAATTATGACATTTCAGAAAGCAAACAAAATTCCGGGTAAATTGTGTTAAAATTTACGCGTAAAAAAGAGACTTTCGTGAAAATAGTGCCGCCTAAATTTAGGGACAGGTGTACACGTTTCCTACGCCCCTCTAGGGTTGGGAGGTGAGGGAGGTCAAATTTGAGCGAAAAATTACCTGTTAAACGGTCTAATAAGCTTCTTCGTACAAAAGCTCTCTTTCGAATCTTTTGTAAGAAGAAAATTATAGTTTTTTTTACCTCCAGGCCGCTTCCCCTACCTCCCGACCCACCATGATGTGTGTGCTGACCCCCCTCCCCACCTAAAAGATTTTGGGATGCAATATCCATTACAGCTACAAAAACCATTTTGGTCTCTGGGTGGGGGAGTGAGATCGTAGCTGACTATTACCACAGTAAAAGTGTTGTATCTAGAGTGACGGTATGGAAATTGGATGCCGACTGATTTCTCGACGACTAGCATGATCTGGATTATTCTGTTTTCGTACTATCTTCTGCAACTGTTCACAAGGGCAGCATTTTTCGAGTAGTATATTTTAAGACACTGAAAAGTAATAAAATAGTTTTTAAAAAAATTTGAACCGACTTCACAAAAAGCGCTAAAAAGCATGAAATAATTTTTAATTATATCTATTACGACATTCTGAAGTCGGTGCAACAACTACAACAAAAGTATTTAACCATCCATTCTTATGAGCCCGTGAACTGAAACGTTCAGGTAATATTATGTATTATCTTCAATTGTGGTTCCGTAGTTGTTTTATTTGTTTAATTTGTACCGACTTCAAAATGTCGTAATAGATATAAAATTAAAAATTATTTTATGCTTTTTAGCGCTTTTTGTGAAGTCGGTTAAAATTTTTTTAAACACTATTTTATTTTTCACTTTTTACTGCCTTCAAGGAGGAGAGGAAAAAGAATCATCCAAATCGTTCGAGGCGTTAAGAAGTTAGGTTCAACCCCGTACCCCACCTCCATTCCACTTAAATTTTGTTTCGCATAGTATCAATCAAGGAACATACTCTCCCAACAAAAAAAGAATCATCACGTGTTACGCAGTTAGACTGCCCCTCCCCCACCCCCACCCACAGCATAGCACCAAATTATTCTCCTATTAGCAATGGGGATCACACTCTATACAACAGTAAAAGAACCATCCCAATCGGTCCACGCGTTATAAAGTTAGGTTACAGCCCCCCCCCCCCCCCCCCCCAACATTTTTTTTTCCGTATTAAGCAGGGGACATACTCTACCCAACTGAAAAGAATTATCCAAATCGGCCCCCCCTCCACCCTACCAACACATTTTTGTACATGGTGCTAATCGGGGAACATACTCAACAAAAAAAAATCATCAAAATCGGTCAACGCGTTACGAAGTTATGCCCGGTCAGACGTAAAAAACATAAAAAATAAATAAAAATAAAATACACGTCGAACTTAGAACCTCTTTGTTGCAAGTGATTGACAAAACTGGAAACTTCAAATTTTTGGTTCACTTACCTGCAATCATTATGCACGTGTAAAATTCTATTTACTCATCTCCTTCTCCCTGTTGCCAAAGAATCATCATTTTAATATCTTTTATTTTTATTACATACATATATTGTTTTTGACAGCCCACACAAAACTCTAACATCATTGTTACTGCTCAAATATATGGAACGATTTATAAAATCGTTTAAATATTCTAACAAATATGTCGGAAAATATTTGAAATTCTAAATTTGTGCGAATGCCTCATATTTAAAGAATGGGTCGGAAATAACATATGAGCCTTTATAAATAAGCGGTAGATAATAATGCTGTAGAATCCATGAGTCAAGAGCAGTCCTCGCACCAACACAAGAATAACCAAGCATCTATTCAGCTCTGCAATTTTTCAGGCATATTTGACCTAGTGACCCGGTATAAACATGCGATGACGAAGACTTTGGCCTTCACTGAGTTTGTATGTGTAAAATATTGAGTGCAACTATAGACAGTTCCCGGTGTCCTTCAACTGCAAAGTTTACGTTGTTGTTTAACCGGTCATGTAAGTGTCCACGTGCTAAATATTTCCTAGCAAAAGGATGTTCCTTAAATTTATCTGCACTACTATGCGTGTTTGTTCTAAATCTTTTTGCGTTTCATCACACCATCTATATCAAATCCCAAAGTAATCAAATCTCACGAAGAAGTGCAGATGACATTCATGCACCCAACCCTTTAGCTTCATTGAAGGACTTTGGGTTGGTAAGATTCTCCTTTTTGTATTGCGCTAGTTTGTGGGGATGCAGATTGCTTGTGTAGCCGTCAAAAACGGTTATCTACGTCATCGCTCTGGGTCATGGACCTTTATTGACCTCCTTTCATTCTCAATGAGTGAGTGGATCTCCATGTAGGGAATAAACTTCTCGTTGAAAGATATAATCTCCTAAAGCTTTCCGTACTATTAATACACGTAGGAACGTACTCTTTTGCACCTTTGAAGGTGATAAAAGCATCCTTTTTGTCAGTCTGTGATAATAATCAATAATATTTTTGCCTCTTTCTCTCTAGTGATTTGTTTTGAATACTGTTTTCCTGAAAATCTGGCACAAGTAAGTCTTAGCACTAATTTACGTTTGAAATTTTCGGCTTTCAACATATAATGTTCCGGGAATGTGCATATTTGCGTAATAGGTAACAGAGCATTATGTGTCAAGGAGAAGTTTTAAGTTCCGCAACTTATCCCTGAAATAGTATATTGGTTTCAGATTAAAACTTCTTCTTCCAAAATGTTGATTACATTAAGGGGCAGATCAATACTATTTCTGTTTCGGGTTTTTGGTTTGATTTTGGGGTACTACTCATTTTTAACCGACTTCCCGGAAACACAGAAGGCCTCCTACTCTTATATATATATATATATATATATATATATATATATATATATATATATATATATATATATATATATATATTATAGATGACCGGCATAACTTCGAAATAACCCCTTTGTATGGCAAAAAATTATGGTGGTATGAAGGTGGTGGTGGAGGATGACTATATTTTTGTTATATAGAATTGTCGAATGTGATGCCACGGTAGTATGATGCCCCGGAACTCCTGACTGACGGTGGGGTGGGGCTGAATGTAATCTAACTTCATAATGCGTGAACCGATTTGAAGGGTGGAGTTGGGTTGGGGGAGGGATGGATGTCAACTTCTTTCTTGCCCCATTGGTACCACGACAAAAATTTATCAGATAGGGTGGGGTGAGAAGGGGTCGTTATCCAACATCTTAATGCATAGGACCATTGTTGACCAACGGTTGTGGTGGGGTAGTGTAATTTTGTAACGAGTAAGCTGATTTAGATGATTTTGAATGCGTAGAGTATCTATTTGTATTTGGGGAGGCGTTGGGGCTTAGCACGATGGCACACCAACACAGGTATGTGGACGTGCGACCAAGAGCACTCCACACATGGGAATAGGCCCCAGTGTGTGTGTGTGACGAGTGTGGTACGAAGCGACATTCGCCAATGGATTTTGGCATTAAAACCGAGCCCAGTAAGGTCTTATTTTCGGTATACTGGACGACGTTTTTGGAATGGATTGCCACGGGCTGACGATTGCAGTATTCTGTTACCTGAGTATGCAGGAGTGAAATCCTGTAGAAATAGCTCTCAGGCAAATGCTGCAATCACCTCCGTCCCGTTATAACATTGGAAGGTCTCAGGGAACGCTGTCGATTCGGTACCATTGAGTTAGTGGTGTAGGTTCAGTTGAAGGACTCCTGATAAACACCGATCCGGCTCTGAACACAAGCTCCCATAAGGACTTGTGTCAACCCTAGTATGGCCTACCTGCTTGCATAGACAACCATAGGATCTCAAGGTGACATACGACCGAACCAAGATAACGCCCCTAAGTGGGGACCCTTAAAATATGAAAAAGATAAGCAAAAAACAACAACAGGAAAAAACTCCAGAGAAACGCCAGGAAGAAGTTGAACTGGAAACAGCGGACGGAGCGGGCGAAGCTGCGAAGCCGTTTAGGAGGAGTTCTGCGCTGAGGAGAACACCACCACCAGCCATCACAAGCGCGCAGAAGGATACGGGAGGACCCTTGGAACCTTCTTCTAAACCTAGCACCCTAGGGACAGGCTTTTCAGCGGCAGCTACCACCCCAATCACCTCATCTAATAATGAGGATGGTGGAAAGCCAGACAACGACGAGGAGGGCATGCTGAGAAAATGCAAGGCCATAATTAAAGATATGAAGGCCTAGCAGCGGGGCATAGCCAGGGGGGTTAAAAATGGTTTAGCTGAACTGGAAGATCTGATCGATGCGATTAGCTATAACAGGAAGAAAGGACGGAGGGCCGAGCAGGTGCGGCCTACCCGCAAGGAGGTCTCTGCCTTGGTGACCAGGACATTAAAGGAGATCCCTAGTCCCACCGAGAAGCGAACCCTCGGGTATGGGCAAGTGGCCAGAGACGGCAAAGGACCGGACAGGAGCGCTCTGTGCTACAGGTGTGGAACAGCAGGTCACAAGGCGAAAACATGTACCGCTTCCCAACGCTGCGTACTATGCGCAGACAGAGGACTGAAGAAAGACCGCCTGACACATTTTCCGGGCTCAGGGCGATGTTGCATCTTCCAAGATGAACTGGTCAAAGCCAAAGCACTCATCAAATGAAGCACATACTACAGGGAAATTTAAATTGGGGCAGGACGGCCAACGACTTTCTACACCAGCTGGTATCCGAGAGGCAAGCTGACATTCTGCTGCTGAATGAGCAGTATCGGGATAGGGACTCCCCTTCTTGGTACTACGACCTCCTCGGAACCGCAGCTATCTAGGTCTTAGACGCGGGGAAGACCCTGGGCGCCAATCATGGAAGGGGCAGGAGATTTGTATGGGTCAAATGCGAGAATGTGACCTATTGACGGCCTGGAAGACGAAAATCATGAGGACGGCGGGACAAATTATAGTGGACGGAGACTTTAGTGCGAGACCGCTCGAGTGGGCTATGCCACATCCTGATTCCCGAGGGAAATATATAATGGAAATGGCCGCCAGAATAGGGTGTATAGTGCTAAACGTCGGCGCAGTAACCACCTTCCGGCGCCCTGGGTATGGAGAAACGATCCCCGACGTTTCCTTCGGCACCGAAAGCCTAACGCCGCATATACAGAGCTGGAGAGTCCTACTGGGAGCGACCACCAGCACATCGAGTTCGATTAAGTGGAACGTTGAGAGGATGGACGCCGAGAGGTTCGGAAAAAAATGGCAAGAGGCGATCGGGCACGAAAAACATTGTAACCTCAACCATGGAGCTCATAGTGAAAGCGTGCGATGCCTCTATGCCAAGGAGAAAACCATGCCACGAAAAACAGCCGGTGTACTGGTTGATTAAGGAGATCGCCGGCCCACACAGAGTGCCTCAGATTTCGGCGCGTTGCACAGAGGGCAAGAAATCAGAACGAGGCAAACCTGCGATACGCAGAGTATAAATCGGCGAAGAAGGAGCTTCGGCGGGCAATAAACCGAAGGAAAGCCCGATGCTGGCGAGACTTGGTGGATGACGTAAACAGGGATCCATGGGGGCTCGGATCACGTGTGTGATGGAAGATGCCACCATGGAACACATCCGGTGAGAGCAGACACTGACCTGGGATCAGTTGGGGTCTTCCCGATGTCCACAGCGGAAGAGTTCGAGAGAGCCGTATTCACAATGAAGAACAAGAAGGCACCAAGCCCGGACGGTCTACCAACTGAAGTCTTGAAGATGGTGTAATGCCAAAACCCGAAACTGCTGCTGCGCATGTACAACGCATGCTTGGAATCGAGGATCTTTTCCTCACGCTGGAAGATAGCGCGCTTAGTTTTAATAAGCAAAGGTAAGGAAGATCCTGGACAGCCGGCCGCCTACCGCCCCTTGGACATGTTGGACACTGCTGAAAAGATCTTCGAAAAGCTCATCAGGGCGAGACTGTCCACGGCGGATGCAATTCTGGAGGTTATTGAGGCGGTCAGGAAAGCCGAAGACAATAGCCGCTACTCGCGTAGAGTGGTACTTTTGGTAACACTTGACATCAAGAACACCTTCAACTCCGCGCGATGGGTGGACATGCATGCATGGAAGCGCTAGAGGGTTTATTCCAAGTGCCGAAATACCTTTTGCGGAT
Source organism: Leptarthrus brevirostris (assembly GCA_964036015.1). NCBI lineage: Eukaryota > Metazoa > Arthropoda > Insecta > Diptera > Asilidae > Leptarthrus > Leptarthrus brevirostris. Next base: position 74,627,505 of record OZ038373.1, read on the forward strand.
AGTGGGCGACTATCTGAAAGACCGATACTTGATGTACGAGACAAAGGAAGGACACAGCGCAGCGTGCAGCGTCGGGTGCAGCGCAGGTATCGATACTAGGACCGGATCTCTGGAACGCCACCTACGAAAGTCTCCTACGAATCGAACTGCCCGAAGAGAAGTCCCTGGTTGGGTATGCGTCGATGCTGCTGCACTGATATCAGCACCCGACGTGCAACAAGCGCAGCTTAAGCTGAACCAGGTGATACGAACCGTAAACAGCTGGATGACGGAGCACGGACTGTCGCTGGTCCTTAATAAGACGGAGGTCGTTGTTCTGACCAAAAAGGGAATCCCGACCATTCTTCCAGTGCGAGTCGGAGAAGAGACCATACAAACGAGCCCATCGGTGAGGTCTATTGGCGTTACAATTGACACCAAGATGAGTTTCTTCCAGCAGATAAAGGAAACTGCAGATAAAGCAACAAGGGGAGTGATTTCGCTGAGCAAGCTGATGGCAAACGTGGAAGGTCCAAGTGCCAAAAAACTTCGCCTCCTGATGATAGCAGTATGGTGCGGAGGTATGGGCGGAAGTTCTAAGTAAGGAGCAATATCGGAAGCGATTTGGCCAGGTACAAAGGCGCGCAGCCCAGGCCATACTGGTGATTAGAGGGGTCATTCTCATCGACCTACTAGCCAGGGAGCGAAGGGCGATATATCTCAGGAAGGCAGAAATAGACAAGGCAACGGCGCGTAGAGAGGAAAGCTAATACACCATGGAAAGGTGGAAACAAAGATGGAGAGAGGAGAACAGGAGATGATGGACAGCGAGGCTCATCAGCGACCTGGGCCTCTGGATCGACAGAGGGTATGGAAAGGTAGGTTAATACCTAACCAAGGTTTTCCCCGGACACTGTAGTCCAAAGCACGATCGCCCATGAAAAAACCTGGAATTGCATAGTCAGGTACGCGAAGGATATCCTGCGGATGAAAAAGAAAGACCTAGACGAGCAGGCTGCCGCAGACGAGAGTCTGAGCGACAACTTAAGGTGTTTCTCAACAATGTATTAAATAAAATAGATGAAAATATTAAATTTACATTGGAATATGGGGGCAATAAATTAAATTTTCTAGATATTACAATTTCCATTATAAACAATAAATTTGAACTCGATATTTACCGCAAGCCTACTTTTACGGATACTGTAATCCCATATTCTTCTAACCATCCCATTAATATTAAGTTGTCTGCTTTTCACTCGATGGTTGATAGACTTACTAAGATTCCCCTGAGTAAAGAAAATTTTAAAAAAGAATTAAATACTATTTGTACGATAGCGTGCAAAAATGGTTTTTCTAAGAATTTAATCTATAAGCTGTTAAAAAAGAAAAATAAACAATCGGTCAATAAATTAATTTTCCCAATAAAACAAAATGAGTATATAAAAAAATGGAGAAAAATTCCTATGTACAAACCGTTGCTAAAAAATTACAAGGTGCCCTATCGAAACGCAATATACAACCTGCGTTCTTTAATAACAAAACTCTGGGTAAAATGCTTTTAAATAATAAATTTAAACCTGATGTGGATGATTTGAATAAAAGTGGCATATATAAAATAAAATGCAATAATTGTGAAGGTATTTATATAGGAAAAACGAAGAGAACGTTAAAAACTCGGTTTTCGGAACATATATCGGCTGCAAAACACAACCGTCCGACTTCTGGTTTGTGTAAGCACCTAATTGAATCAGAACATACCACATCAATTGACCAAGTCAAATTAATACATCATTTAAACGGGGGTAAAATCTTAGATAGGTATAAAATACTGGAGATAAAACGCGAAAAAGAAAAAGGTTCATTTTTGTTAAACGACCAAATAGATTTTTATAATCACAGCCCTCTAATTACATTAGATTTCTCAAATTAATAATAAAGGAAAGGAAAGAAAGAATTCCGTTAATTTATATACGTAAATACTTAATATATTGGCTATGAGAGTTAGTCACAGATTAGTCGTAGTAGCTTGAAGATGCCTAAGTAGGGCGAAACGCGTCGCTACACTTTTTATAAATAAATTAAAAATTTTTTGTAGAATTAACAAGTGTTTTCATTATACACCCCTATTTGTGTATTGCTTCAAAAAAAAATCTACACATAAGCAATTTTTCAGTAACAAAAGCCTCAAAGTTAAAGACAAAACTCCCTAGTTAAGTTAGCTTAAATCATTATGATTAGAGAAAATTTTTTTTAAATAAATCCTAACCTCCAAGTGCATCAGAAACTTGAATAATTTTTTTCCGACGCTTCAATATAGAAAACCCTGATAATTTTTTTTTATTATCTATTAGTTAAAAAGAATAAATCTTTTCTACATTAAACTGAAAAACCCCGCTAATATTTCTGCTTAAATATTTACAGATTAGAGAGCGTTTTTTAAAAATCCAACCTTCCAATTCCATGAGAAACCTTCCCTTTGGTGCAACAATCGAATCACGCGATTTACACGATTTTAGATGGAAATGTTTTTTTAAGAAAGCAAGTTTTTAAGAAATTTATTTTGTACATCTTTTTAATTTGAATTAAAATTTAGAAAATTCAAGTTTTATTGTTGGGGTAGGGTATTTTCCGACAGACTTGAGTGGTTGGTTTGCTTTTTGAAAAATATCGTGTATATAGAAGTTGTTTTAAACTAAAATTAGCGGGTTTTTTATATTATGGTGTACAGAAAAATTAAGAAGAGAGCTTAGGAACAAGAATTATGTGATTTTTTCTATCGAATGTCTTTCTAAATTAGTAAAAATTCAGTCAACCTGTTTACTACACTTAAAATCACTTATACAGAAATTGCAGAATTCAAATAAATTGGCTGTGGTTGATTTGCCTATTAAGAAGCCATGCCAGAAAAACTGTAAGAACGGTTGCAAAGCAAATAAAGGACGTCATAAGCCAACGCCTCCGAAAACTTACAGACATAGCAAAGATTGCGATTGGTCTCTATGTAATTTGTTATATCGCACTTGTCGCCTGTTTTGATCAAAAACCATAAAACAGGAACAAGAGATGAACTGTATTTTTTTACAAAAGAGGCTTGAATACAATCAGGGCCAACTGAATAGTTATCAACCAAGGCAGAAGTCTGCTTTAGAATCATGGCCTCGTCAAATAAAAGGTCGTTTGATTCGAGAGAAGTCGGCGGCTGCTTCGTCAAGTGGGTAAAATTAATAATGCTCCAATCACAGTTGTCATCCAAAAATTCAATCTTAAACAAAATTTACTCTCGTAATACTAAAAAGACAAGGAAGATGGGTAACCATCAGAGTTACGCTTGCAATTCTCAAATCGCCAGAAACGGTTCGGATCAGTATACAGGCTTGCCATTAATGGCACTTAAGCAAATAGGGAACTTTGTACATTTATAAAAACTCTCAGCAATTTCTTTCCACTGTTCTTCTGTTAGCTCTTTTGAACTTTTAACGTTTCTGAAATAACTCTAAAAACTTTTCTCAAGATTTTGCTAATTGTTAAGTGTTCAATTCTCTATGTAAGGTGCAAGTCAAACTGATACCATCCACTACTATATACAGGTATAGAGTGACTCAAATAGCAGAAACATGGCAATCCTGGGTAAAGTACGTAAGACAAGTGATTTAACTAGATGGCTGCGTTACCTCAGAGAGAGTATGCTGGCCGATAACCGAAGACGACACAAAGCTATACTATATTAGATAAGCTTTAGTAAATATGGTCCCGGCATTTCATCTCAAAATTCAGAACGACGCCCAAATTACGAACTTTAGCTTCATAGGAAATAACAACGTCGTCCATTTTGATGAGTGGTAAGTTTAAGTTTGTTCTCTATTTACCACTACAGGTCGCAGTTAACGCGGTCCACAGAATGCTAATTGAGTCCACTGGGACAATAATTTTGGACATCCTCAGCGTACATCCCTGAGGAACCCCATCGGTAAACATACACGTCTGCAGGTCACGGAGTGTCTCCCAAATCCGATATTTTCGACCAAAATTTAACGGTATATTTGCTAGATATTTAAATTTCCAAATATACAAATTGAAATTTCTACATCGCAATGACTCTAAGGCCTGGTACACATATCAGCATTTTGGAAGTGTACGTATTCTGTTGTCATTAGAGATAGATGTAGTATATAGCAGAAAAAGAGTGATTTTTGCTTACCTTGTATACAAAAAAATATATATTTTAAAAAGTAAAGGGCAGTATTGGATGCATTCATTTACTGACTGAAGCTTCACAAGAAGATTGGTTACATCTTTCAGTAAAAAATTAGATAAATTTATGTTAGCTATTTGAGAATGAACGTTCAGTCATTTGACGAACTTGCGAGATTAAGTCTCAAGACACATAGATGAGACTCACTCTACCTCCAGGGGAAATGGTAGTTGTAACACAAAGGTAACTGAATCTTATAAAATTTTTATTCAAAATTTCAGAATTAGGAACTTGAAATTCTATGCTCAACAAGCAACTTAAAATTTTAAAATTAGAAAACTTTTCCGCTAGCATCAAAGCATTTATTAAAATAAAGAACCACAAAGAAAATATAAATTTTATAAAAATGGACAGATATAGATGCAGGTTGAAGCTTCAGATGAGTGCTGAGTGCTTGGGACAATGGTGTCGAATGAGGACGTGTTCGAAGTTTAGTTATTCGTGTAGAAGATGGAGTTTGAGGTAAATGTTTTAAACAATTAAATTTTGCAAAATTGGGTACATTTGTATCTGGGGTACATCTATCAGACAGGACTCCATTTCACATTCCAATTGTTGTCATAGAGAGGAGGCTGATTGGACGCTGATGTTTCCTCTGGCATGGAATTATAATCCGAGTGCCTGCTCCGGCACTTGCTTGTTTTAGGAATGATAATTTCTGAGCATAAGCGCAATGTCTTCCAGAGTCAGCAGCCTGTCCAAATTGCGCTTTGTTCTCAAAATTTTCATGAAATTGTCGTGATAATTTTATTGCATCAAAGGCCAAGCAATCATTTACACATACATATATGTTTCCTATATATCTCGGCTAGATGTGCTATACATGAACATTAGAGTGTCCCTTATTTCCCGAATTGGAGTTAGGTACACGTGGAATCTATAGTCCAAACTATGATGATTCCATTTGAAAAAATTGTTTAGTCATCATTACCCGGACGCGTGCGCCCGAGGAATTCTCTGTTTAAATAACATGGGATTATCCAGTATTTTGCTATTTACCTTCTAAATAACGTTAACCGAAACAAATTACGTCTCGCCTGAAAAAAATGTCGCCTCCGGAGTTCCTTTAAAGCCACAATTCTGCAAGTGATTGTGTAGAGCAACAAAATGCATCTTTTGATTAAAACATTTTTTTAGAAACATCTTGTTAACTTCCCACATATGTATATTAACTTCGCACATATTTTATTAATTTTAATGGGCCCGATTTTAAAAATTTTTAGTTTTACAATTTTTTTATATTTCAAAGTCGCCATAGTGTTTTACGCATGTTTTTGGACACATGTATGTGTGTGTGTGTGTGTGTGTGTGCGTGTGTGTGTTTTTTTTTTGGTGCGACCAGGAGGTGAGGAATCTTCCAAAGATACCAGTAGCCCGTGCTAGTGGCATGCACGATTCACCGCCAATGTGGTGCCTACGTGCTAAACCTCACCCCCCATCCTCTTCAACCACTCTCCCCGCGGGACTGCCGTTAGGTATTACTTCGCGGTGCTGGTTAGCCACCATACTATCAACCTGAAGTGTTAATCTGGTGTCTAAGACATTCCAGTCTTCTGAGTTCCTTCTGGACGTTTATTATAAACTCAGTCACTTCGCTCCAATTTTCGTCCCTTTGTTGCATTTTTCAATTACTACCGATGGATTCAGTATATTTACACGCCGTGCTTGGAAGCGTGGACAATGAAATACTGCGTGTTCAGCATCTTCCTCCTGATCTAAGCAGTTCGTGCACATCGGGGAGCTGTCATGTCCAAATCTGTGCAGGTACTTCCGATATCCACCATGACCAGTCAGGAATTGCGTCAAGTGGTAGTTGTTTTCTCCAAGCTTGCGGTTGGCCCAAGTTTCAATGCATGGAATCAGTTGGTGCGTCCACCTTCCTTTCGTAGTGTTGTCCCATCGCGTTTGCCACATTAACATCGAGATCTGCCTCTCTTCCTTTTTAATCTTCTTTTTTCTGCGGTTTCCCTGGCTCGTTGCGATTCTTGTGTAAATGCGTCCCATCTCGTCCGCGAGGATGTCGATCGGGATCATACTAGCGATGACACAAGCTGCTTCGTCCGATACCGTTCTATAGACACTTATAGCTCTTAAAGCACACAGTCTGTAGACTGATGAGAGTTTTCTTCTTGACTCCTGCACCGCTAATGCCTTTGCCCAGATTGGGGAGGCATATAGAAGCACAGAGCTCACCACTCTCAATAGCAGGGTTCTTCTATCTGGTTTGGGGCCACCAACATTTGGGAGCATCCTGGAAAGAGCCGCTTGTATGTTCGAAGCTTTTTTGCTTTCATATTCCAGGTGCGATTTGAAATTTAGCCTATTGTCCAGCATTACTCCTAGGTATTTCAGTGATTGTTTAGACCTTATTGTTTGATTGCCCACCTTGACATTGATGTATTCCACCATTTTCGGGCTTGTGATTAAGATCGCCTCCGCCCTTTGTTCTGCTAGTTCAAGGCCTGCAGACTCAAGCCAATTCTTAATCTTGGCGATAGCTTCATTTGTTGCCGCCTCTATTTGGTGGGTATGTTTCGCTGTTGTAACGATCGCAATGTCGTCTGCGAACCCTATTATTTTCGTCTCTTGGGGGATCTGTAGCCTAAGAACTTCATCATACATAACGTTCCAAAGAAGGGGACCTAGGACGGATCCTTGTGGTACCCCTGCGGAGACGTTATGGTATTCCATTTCTGCATCACTATTATATCTAAGATTCCTGTTCATTAAGTAACTTGATATGATCTTCAAGATGTATGCCGGGGCTTCCATTCTAATGAGGGAATTCTTTATGAATTCCCATTTGGCCGAGTTAAAGGCGTTTTTGACGTCTAGTGTAACCACTGCACAGTATTCCTTGGTTCCCCATCTCCACCTTTCACCTTCTATGGCAGAAGCGGCGATGTCCACTACCATTTTGATTGCATCTACGGTGGAGCGCGCTTTTCGAAATCCAAATTGGTACTCTGATAAAGCACCTTTTTCCTCAGCTATCGGGAGTAACCTGTTGTAAATTATTCGCTCCAATATTTTCCCCATTGTGTCAAGGAGGCAAATTGGTCGGTAGGATGAAGGTTCTCCAGATGGTTTATCTCCTTTTGGTAGCAGTACCAGGTGTTGCAGCTTCCATTGTTCTGGGAACACGCCTTCTATTAGACATCTTTTAAAAACTTCTATGAAAATGTCCGGTCTTTTGAGAATCGCCGTTTTCAGGACTTTGTTTGGGATTCCGTCCGGTCCCGGCGCTTTGTTGTCTCCTATTTTATTGAGCACCGACTGAAGTTCTTCCGCCGTAACTGTCGGGATTTCCTCTACATTAAATCGATCATTAATCTTCTACGACAGTATGAGCAGTCGTTGGACGCTGTGGGAAAAGCGTTGTTATTATCTCTCTCAGTATTATTGGGCATGTAATCTGGGGAGATTCTTGTCCTTTTAATTTTGACATAACGACTCTGTAGGCGGTTCCCCATGGGTTAATGTTAGCCTCTTCGCACAGGCGTTTGAAGTTTTCTCTTTTACTGTCCTTAATCGCATTCTTCAGAACATTTCTTTCCTCTTTAAAGGCACTGAGCAGCGGGTTGTATTCCGGTCTACCCCTCGACCTTTGAAGTTTTCGCCTGGTTTTCAGGCATTTCGCCCTAAGTGACTGAATCTTTTCATTCCACCAATAGCATGGCGAGCCTCTCTTATTGGGCTTCCTGCGTGGCATTGCTGCATAGCATGCTCTATTCATCAGTTCAGTCAGTTGTTTAGTACCGTTTTCTGCGGATCCCAATTCCATTTGGTACGCCCTCATTACTTCTTCGAAGGTCTCCTTGTCGAACAACGAATCATTCCATTTTGGGCCTGTTACTTTAGGGCGTCTTTGGCTGCAATTCGATTCCTCTTTTATTTCGAACATAACATATTGGTGGTCGCTATGTGTGTAGTCCTCACTGCCCCACCATATTGTATTCCGGAATAAGGAGCTGCTTACAAAGGTTAGGTCTATGATCGACCCCCTTCCGGCCATTTGGAAGGTGTTTTTCTTTCCATCATTAGCTATCTCCACATCGAGCACAGAAAGCGATTCTATGAGACTGCGCCCCCTTGCATTCGTAACTCTACTACCCCACTCTACAGCCCACACGTTAAAGTCACCAGCAATGAGCGTGTGTGTGTGTGTGTTCGTACGTACGTACGTTCGGACCCACTTTTTCGACAACGAAATCTCGCGAACAAAAAATGATAATGACGCTATGGTGTCATTCGAAGCGTATTATTGTCAATAAGAGCTGAAAGAAATTTAATCAATTTCGGTTCAGCCGTTTTTTTGTTTAAACAAAAAAACTGAAAAAAAAAGTTGATTTTAGACTTTTTTGAAAAGGATTTCTTCGATATAATTTGTTCTGATGACGATCGGGACATCGAAAAGTCGGATAATAACAATTCATTATGAACAGAAATTGTTTATAATGATGAAAAATTAATTATTAATAACAAATGAATTCCAAACAGAGTGCATTTATTTGGTTTTCATTAAAAAATATAATATAATATAAATTTTTTGCATCTGATTACAACGAAATTATCATGATAAATTAAATTCATTAATTTATTTATTTATAAATTTAAAATATCAATTTTTTAAGTATTTTTAAACGACATAAAAGTGGGGGAAAGTTTTTTTTTTGAAAAGGATCATCTGATCTAATTGGTTCTGATACAACTCGATACTTCAAAACAAAAAACAAAAAAAAAACATGTTTTGTAACATTTAAAAAATGGTAAAAAAATCCATAAATAGTTGATATTAATGATAAATAAAACGATAAATCGAATAGTATGAATTTTATTGAGTTTTCACCTACTCGTTTGTACTATGATCATGAAATTTATCGCCATTAACAATTAAATATTGTTAGTAATAATTTAATATTGTTAATAACAATTGAAAACTGTTATTAACTGGGAATTTGTTCGTGTGGACCTCAAGCGTCGCACAAATGATGCGACACCCAGAATCTGGACCCACCCCACTAGTTTGTCAATGTATTTTCAAATGCAACTTTCAATGGCATCGGATGAAAATCGGAAATTACTTTCCTTTATTCTTCCCTTTACTACCAAAATGAAATGGGTTTAAGAACAAGAACCGCAATTGAATTGCAGCTGGGCAATATTATTGCTTTCTCCAATACACACAAAATTGAGCTCTTAGCTCTTAAGCTCTCTCTTGTAGAGATGAACGCTGTTATCATATTCCTCGAAATTTGACAAACTATGTTGACAGAGACGATCGAAGTGTTTCGACGTTTTTATTCTTATCTTAAATTATATTAATAATATGAAGAACCCAGAGAATGAAATCATTCTTCTTGGTGACTTTCATTTATCCAGCGTTCAATGGGTATTCAACGCTAATGACAATGACTGCCATCCCTTAAATTGCCTTACTTCTTAAGACTCCCATTTTCTTGACGCCACCTCCTTCTCTGGTTTACACCAAATGAGTGATCAGAACTCTATGGAAGGACAGTTAGATATTATCTTTTGTTCAGATTCCAGTAACGTCGTTGCAAAGTCGTTTGCTTTCTTCATTGATCCAAGGAACTTCCTAGCCCTCACCTAAGACTACTCTTATATACGTCCCTGCTGAGACCATTGCTGGAGTATGCTAGTAAGGTTTGGTCTTTGTTTCAGGGACCTCACATTAAACTTATTGATTCCTTCCAGCTGACATTTGAGGGATCGACCCGACGTGCTCTGTCTTTGAGTGACCCTCTTATTCTGCCTTCTTATGATAAGCGCAAATTGATTACAATAGAGACGCGATATAATATTTGTATAACAACTTCTGTAGGAAAAGCTAGACAACGCGGAACTAGCTTTCGAAATATTGCCTAAAGAAATGTCCTATTGCTTACGTAATCGTTCCTCATTATAGATTGCTTTTTCGCGCACTAATGACTGCATGTTTGAGCATATTAACCGCATGTGTAGATATGCTAATGATATTGAAGCTGTACTATTAATGTGGAGAAAAGTAACACTTAAAAGGAGCATCTACAACTTGTACTCATCCTATTGTACTCACTTGTTTTTTGAGCCTCATTCCAACACTTCGTTCTCGGAAATAAAAAAATAAACAATTCGTTGGCGTCAGTTCAGAAGTGCGCCTTCTGTCTTAGAAAGGAAACTCAGATTATATCTCGGGTGCTTTAGTCTTGTGAAGGAAGAGTAATGAGGCAGGTACCGGAGCAAACGACGTAACTGAAAAAGCGTTTTTCTCGGAATTTTCTATTATCTATTACAGTAAAGAACCAGATTCTCAATTCTAAAATTTTGTATTTTTAACCCCAACAACCCACGAAAAATGAGTGAAAATGGCAGCCATTTCCTCACTTTTCGTTAAAAAGTTTTCATTCTAATTTTTTTCAATTACTACTTTCGAACTGATTAATAACCCGTTGGGCTTTATTTTGTCAGTTCAATAAGAAATAAGTTTTGCCGCCGTCGAGAAATTACTTCGTGGATTCAACAATTTCAGCGCCACTTAAATTACTTTTATTAAAAAAAGTTACCCCATTTTTTATAATTAAGAAAATTTGTAATAACTTCCAAATAAAATAAGATGTGCATCTTTGATAATTTCTTTTTAACAAAATAGTTTTTCAAAAAAAAGTTGAACCGACTTCACAAAAAGCGCTAAAAAGCATTAAATAATTTGTAATTTTATATCTATTACGACATTTTGAAGTCATTGCAAATCAAACAAACCAAGCAACTGCAGCAAAAGTATTTAATCCAACAATCTACATTGTATGAGGTTTCCACGCACTCTTCATCGGTTCGATAATTATTGTACTCCAAAGATTACGAAAGCTGCAAATATTTAAAAAAATATCAACCAACTTTATTATTATTCATCCGTATTGTGATTGTCGTGTCGATTCTCCTTTTGTATTGCCTAATGCGATCGAATCGACATAAAAGCATTACCACACAGAATTGCATTAAATGTTCTGTCAATGTGAATATTTACGTTAATTGCACGTTTGGGAATGAGACATCTTGCTTTCGAGCTATCAAAGTGACATTTCAGTCTTAAATAGGAGAAAAAAATTTTGAAAAAATTAACTCTCTTGATTTATTTTTTGATTATAGTGAAAGTTATGAAAAAGAAACGATTCTTAGAATTACGCGATCATCAAACCCTTTACAAATGGACAGTGCAAACAGTGTCTGAGTACAATTTGTATATTATTGCTTCTTATCAGTTTCAAACGTTTCTTTCGACTTTTTAAAGATGCTTTTATTAAACTATTAAAGTTCCTTTAGCCAAAACTTAAGCACCAAAAAAGAACATTTGAAGTACCCAACATAATAAAGGTAGCTGCTGTGCTGCGATTTTTCGCTAAAGGTTGGTGTCAACGTAGCACAGCAAATGGCTTCAACCTTGGGTAAGCGCAGCCAAATTTTTCTCTGCTTTTCCAACAGCTCATTAAGGTTATGGAAACAAATCTTTGTCCGAAATGGATTTCCTCCACATATTCAACCGAAGAAATGAAGACTGCAAAACTTTTCTTTTTTGAGAAATGCAGGATACCAGGAGTAATTGGAAGTATCGCTGGAACACATGTAAAAATTATAAAGTCTAACGAAGATATACAGAACCTTTCTTATAACAGAAAGGGATTCCGCAGTATTAATGTTATTATGTTAAGCGTAGAAAGAATATTTATATACATATATATAGGTATATATAAATATAAATATATATGTGACTAAACTAATTGTAATTATTTTTTTCCATAGGTGTGTGTGTGTCAAATGAAAATTCGTTACGTCAATGCCAAATACCCAGGATCGTCACACGACTCAATGGTTTCAAATTTTTCAGGAATTAAACATATTTTGAAGACAAAGTACGACAATGGCGATAGGAATTTATATTTTATAATATTTTGAAGAAAAAAAACATTTTATAAATTTAGGTGTTATTTAAATGGTGATGAATATCATCGAAAGAACAATTGGAGTGCTTCAAAATAGATTGCTTGCCAGGAGCAAGACAGTTGCATTACTTTCCCAAGAAGGCGACGCAAATTTGTAACATGTGTGCAGCCTTACACAATATTTGCGTTGAGTACAACGTGGAATTTACGGATGAACTGGAGACAGATTTTAGTACATCCAATAACACCCAAGATGAATACAGAACAAACGTGAACAGTAGTGAAGCTGTTGCGATTCGGGATAGAATCGCCAGTGAAATGTAAAAAAAACTAACACAAAAACTCTTTAATTTACTAAACTTTATACATTTAAAATTCTTCATTATCAAATTTCATACATATAGCATTTAAAAAAACATTTCATTTCTAATAACGCATATATAAAGGTTTGACTTCTCTTTGTCATAATAACATATAAAAACATAAATGTACGTAGAACATTCCAGTATCAAAATTAATAGTATAAGGTCTTTTTATTTATTGCGTTTTTTTAATAGGAATTCGAAAGAGTGCTGGATCTGTATTTGCTTTTTCTGCAACTCTAATATTTGTGCCTTTAACTTTCATTTTTCTATAACGCTGGTTATCTTTCAAACTTTGTTTACGAGGCTTAGAGTTTCTTTTTTGAGCTCTAAGTTCTCCTTCGCTAGCTTCACTTAATATTTTTTCTTTTTTACTTTAAGTTTTAAATCACTCCAATTTACGACGTATTACAATAATAAATTTTATTGTATTTAAAAACTTTTATCCATCCATCAGGCTCACGGGTAGGAGGTCCTAAGCTATTTACCTCCTCAGCAATTCTTGCCCACCGACTTTTTAAATCAATGTTAAAATCTTTTCCAGATTTAATGAAGCCTCGGGCAATGTCCACATTTTGCTCTTCTATTTGTTATTTTCACCCTATAAGAATTTTATTTATTTAAAAATTATACATAAACAACCCGAATCTAGAATACTTACATTTTTTAACTAAAGGTTTCAGATAGTTTCAGCTGTCGTCAGGAAATTAAACATCGGACAAGAATCGTCAATTTAATCGACAGATGCTACTCTATATCGACATCCACAATGCAATGTTAGTTAATAGGGCTGATTATTTCTTAGGGCTTCTTTAAGGCATTGTAGGCTCCACACTTATCACTTCGACCAGTGAGATCTTTTGTGATCTAACCCTGCACTATCGAAACCAGTAGATCGACCAACTTTGAAAATGAGCATAAAATAATATTTAAATAATCATCCTACTATTACGAATAAACCAAAAGCATCACTAAATGTAGCATTATCAACAACAACAAAATTCTGATAGGTTTTGTCTCCGTAAGCCAGCATAAGTCATGGACCAAAACTGTTAACTCAGAAGAGAAGCTAATAGTGTACATACACTAGGATATTTCAAAGTCGGTGCCAAATTTATAAAAGATAAAATAGTTTTTAAAAAAAAAGTTGAACCGACTTCACAAAAAGCGCTAAAAAGCATAAAATAATTTTTAATTTTATATCTATTACGACATTTTGAAGTCGGTGCAAATCAAACAAACCAAACAACTACAACAAAAGTATTTAATCGTCATTTCTTATGATCCCGTAAACTGAAATGCTCAGGTAGTATTAGGTATTATTTTCAATTGTGGTACTGTAGTTGTTTTATTTGTTTAATTTGCACCGACTTCAAAATGTCGTAATAGATATAAAATTAAAAATTATTTTATGCTTTTTAGCGCTTTTTGTGAAGTCGGTTCAACTTTTTTTTTTAAAAACTATTTTATTTTTCACTTTTTAGTGTCTTATTCTCTATAAAACGAAGAAAGAACCATCCAAATCGGTCCACGCGTTGAAAGTTAGTTTTAACCCCCTACCTCACCACCATTCCACTAAACTTTTTTTCTCATGGTATCAATCAAGGAACATACTCTACCGAACATAAAAGGAATCATCGAAATCGGTCCACGCGTTACGAAGTTACTACCTCTCCCCCTCTCCCACCTCCACCCTAGGACCAAATTATTCTCCTATTAGCAATGGGGGATCACACTCTATACAACAGCAAAAGAACCGTACAAATCAATCCACGCGTTACAAAGTAAGGTTCCACCCCCCTTCTCCCACCCCCACCCCAGCAACATTTGTTTTCTCGTAGTATCAACCAAGGATCATATTCCATCCAATAGAAGAAGAATTATCCAAATCGGTCCACGCGTTACGAAGTTAGACTACCCCTCCCCCCCCCACCCACACCTTTCACCATAGGACCAAATTATTCTCCTATTAGCAATGGGGGATCATACTCTATATAACAGAAAAAGAACCATCGAAATCGGACCAGGCGTTACAAAGTTAGGTTCTACCCCCACCCCCCACCCCCATTCCCCCACAATTTTTTTCACCTGGTATCAACCACGGAACATACTCTACCCAACAGAGAAAGAATTATTCAAATCAGTTCACGCGTTACAAAGTTAGACTACCCTTCCCCCCCTCCCCCCACCCTAGGCCAAATTTTTTTCTCCTATTAGTAATGGGGGATCATACTCTGTACAACAAAAAAAGAACCATCCAAATCGGACCACGCGTTACAAAGTTAGGTTTGACCCCCACCCCCCACCCCCACCCTACCAAAAATTTTTTTGACATGGTACCAATCGGTGAACATACTCTACCCAACAAAAAAAGAATCATCAAAATCGGTCGACGCGTTACAAAGTTATGCCCGGTCAGACATAAAAAAAAAAATAAAAAAAAAATAAAAATATGCGTCGAACTTAGAACCTCTTTGTTTTTGGGAAGTCGGTTAAAAACAATTACTTACCATCCATGATAGATGTTTTATTTACGCAAATTTATATAAATTCTCTTTGCTTATGACTATGATATTTTTTTAACTTGGCAACAACTTCAAAATATTATTGTTTTTAGGGTTTTTTTTTTAAAAAAATTAATAAAAATAGAAAAAAGGTAAAAAATTAAGGATCAGTATCGATTGCTCAATTTATTTCCTTTACAATATTATTATTAAGTATTGTTTTACTAAATATGAGTGTGCAACGAATATTTATTATCGCGAATGTTACTAGAATTTTAGTTAAACAGGTTCTTCCCGGCAACATGAAGAGTACGTGACCACTTAAGCCACAGAACATTAAACATAGTAATCAATACCCTAAATCTAACTTTATCTGACTTTATGTGACCGTATAATAGTTTATTTAAATAAAATCAACAATAATTATATAAAAGTAAGCAAGAAAATAAATATACATTTATATAAATATTTTTCAACACAGCCACAACATTTTCGGAAACAAATATCTTTTATTTCTTGTTTGGATAATCGCAGTTCGCCTTAAATAAGTAGCATTGCATCCAGCGAGTGTCAGATAAACCAGTAAAAGTAACAGGGAAATTATAGATTAAAGAAAAATTTTCGTCATTTTTGTCTAGAAATCTATGGCCATTTTTTTTACACTCGCCAACAAAAAAGTGGGCAAAATATTGCGATGTTGTTATAGCACTTTCGGAATGAGAAATGTTGTTTTCATCCATCAGCTCATAAGCATTCTTCTCAGGATGAAACTGAACCCCATAAAATGGATATCTGGAATTTATGTGTATTATAACGAAGCAATAATGAGGTCAGAAAATCATATTAACTTTATATGCTCTATAGTGGATATAAACTCAAGGCCGTTTTTGTCCTTATTTGTAGACATCACACGCCAGTCACAATCTAATTCGAACGTTTTCAAATCCTGCAAAAATATATCCGTTAAAAAGGTATGCGCTACTTTAAAACAAACATACATCTTCGGTTATGCAATATCTGTGAAAGTTATAGGTAACTTGTTCCTTCTGAAGAATATTCTCAATTTCGGATGGTAAATTTTCAAACATTCTACCTTCCCTGAAATCTAAAGGAATAATGATAATTTGATCAGAAAAATCTAAAATCCTCACTCTCTTTAAATCTTAGAGACAGAGAATTATTCATTGCATCACAGTCTTGCCTTGGATCTTTGCCGTTCAGTGATGCGTAAAGAAGAAGTTCGTATCCAAGACAAACGCCCCATAAAGGAAAGGAATCCCCGCTTTCATTCATTTCAGTAGCAATTTCATAGATGTGCTTTCCTGCATCTGCAAATCCATCTCGTTCATGAAGCCATACCGCTCCACCTGGTAACAAAATGCTGCAACAGGAATGTTAAATTATTTTCATAAATGTACACTAATGAGCTCACCCGTTAATCTTCTTGAGAATATTCTCATAATAGTCCCTGGACTTTCCGATCCTGAAAAAGAAAAAACATGATTTCAATTTTAATACTGCAAAACAGATATTATGGGCAGAAGAAAACGGTCACGAGTTGTCGTCGTACGGGATTCAAAGCTCACGTATAGGCCAGCACATCCCTTATCCCTTCCTCTACTAATGACTTCATTTATTGACATAATTAATACAAATAAATAAAATTAAATTATCTAGCTGTCCCTTTATTTATATGACACCTAAGAAAAAATTATTAATTCTTCGGTTCTGTAACAGCAATAGAAACAATTATAGGCTCAGTCTGTCAGTCCTACTATCCTCTTATTTATATAATTTAATATACGGACCTAGATTGAAGACCAGATACGAGATTTTTAGCAAAGAATGCTGCTGATGTTTTAATCATCGAAATAGCGATTGAACAGTCATATTCCAGAACGAGCGTGATTGTTGGGGGAGGACACACATTTGTTAGTAATACTGATAGGATGAGTTCCTGAACACAAAATATATTTTCCAAAACCCAGAAGAGGAAAAGAAAATATCGAAACGAAGATCTATTTATCACAAAGTTTAGCATCTTATTCCAAATGTCAAGCCTATATATGTATTAGTTTTGGACGCAAAAGACCTGTTCATTGAACAAGGAAAAACCAAGTGCATGTAGTACTAGAGATCTAATACTATACACTGCGACATTTTTTTATGGTCAGGTCTACTAATTTAACATCTTATAGGTACATTAACTTTGAGGTATTATATACCTTAATTTGAACTAGAACACTTCTTCCACTCACCGATTCAATAGTAGTCGCGGGTGAGGTTTTATTATGGATTTCGTTGAAGAGGTTGACATTGCTCGATAGCTTGTAGCCACTGTCATGGTCAGGCTGGTTTCGAAAACGGTGAAGAGCAAATGAACGATGATATCGATCCATTATTTTTGAACAAATTTTAGACACTGAAGAGTCAAATTCGAAAGACGATGTAGATTTGTTGGTTCTAGAATATGAGAGTTTAGGATCTTTAGAGCGCTCTATCTTACGAAAAATCACTCTTAGGAAAAAGTACCGATGAAATTTGTTTGAGAAGTATTTTTGAGTTTGAAATTAAATAAATAATTACTGTGCACTGAGAGTTAAATTTGGTTCTGAATGAAAGTAGATAAATGTTTACTGTGAAATTAATTTATCTTGACGGGAGAGATAAATAAAATGTATGATTAGATTCCAATTACATAGTAATTAGATTTCCTCACATCCTTCTCGACCTTGACTATCGTGGCTGTTGACAAGGTCGCCAGACTTTACACAGACAGTATCGCCAACTGGACACTAAAAAGTCGACAAAATCGCAAATCTATTACTTTTTTGTAGCCAATGATTATACCTAGTCAAAATAACAAAGTGGAAATCAAGATGGCGAATACGTGTAAACACGTAAGTACACGTAAGTGCAAATAGTCATTTCTTTAGCTTATCGCGATATTACAAGAATTTTTTTTATTAGGTATGCAATATACTGTGTTACAGTGCGAGTAATATCTCTAATTACATACCTCAAGTTCCGTTTGTTTTAAGTAAAGAAATCGTTACCAGAATGTTGGTTAAGCCACTAATAACGACTTTTGCTAGAACAGTTATATTTTTGAACTCCTTTTTACAAGCTTTCACCCCACTCGATGACATTAAAAACAATTGCTTTGATTCCCATTTCACCACAATAAAAATTAGAAGCAAAGATCAAAATTTAACTACACGGCCGTTATCCTGCCACCAATTCCTATCTTCGTGCCAAATATCATATCCCTTTATCAAATAGTTTCGGAAAAAAACACGAAACACTTAAAGACTTCCAATTAAATGTTTTTAAGTGTCTACTTAAAGTTAAAGTGATTTGCAATTGTAGATACTAACGCTGTTTTCATAAGTGAATCCAACGCTCGTTGTACCATATTATCAAGTTCAATTGTGGAGACGGAGTTGGATCAATTCGTTGAGCCGCACGACCACCATGCCAGGGGTCCCGGGTTCGAGACCAGGTCTCCGCGTGATCTTTTGCTAGGAAATTAAAATAATCCACTCCGTCTCTGGGCTGTTGTCTAGCTCGCAGCAATACAAAAACAAGACATTCAAGTTCCCTCACTTCCCTTACCCTAATTCCCTTCCGGCCAAAACCATGCTAAGGCATCAAAGAATTTGGCCACATCGTATAAAAAAAATAAAAATTATGTTTTCCAAGTTCAAAATCGGATTTTGACTGCGTTATAGATGACTTATTGAAGATGCTTAGAATTTTCTTCTGCAACTTGATCTCTGGATCAGGGTCAACAATTATCTGTTGAAGAGCTGGAAGGTCAGCTGCGTCGCCTAACTTAGCGTTTAACTGTAACTTACGCCTTTCTTGTAAATATAAGTTAACACTCTGTTACTTTAATTTAATAAAAAAAACAAATTTTAATTTTCGACAAAGTCGAATTAGATAAATCTTTATTATGAATCTATTTCCGTACACGGTTTGGCTAAAACTAAACTTGAACTGAAAGCTTAAGATCTATCTGAACTTGTACTTGAAATTCATGAGGAAGAAAATGCAGAGTTGCAGTTCCCATGAATTGTAGTTCCCATGGCTTATGCATCTCTGATGTAATTGTTGGTAGATGTTGTTTGAACGTGCCGTTGTATCATGTTTCTAGATCGTCTGTTAAGTCTTCCCCTCTTAAGTACGGATGCCCTCATTCGTTAAATTTCGTAGAACCTTGGCTTTTTAATATTGTGATATTGTGCTAGGTCAAAAATTGCGATTTCTTGTGTTGGTTGTTGGTTGAATGTTTTGATTTTTTCTTCTTTACTTATTTCTGGAGTAATGATCCTTTGGGCTATTTCTTCTCTTTTTTGATTGATGTTTATCTGTGTCTTTTTATTTTTCCAGATAAATATAATTACTATTGCTAACATGATCCCCATTACGGTGAGGAATCCATAATTTGTCCACTGATATGAGTTTTTCTCGGCTTGCAGAAGTTCTATCTTGTCTGTATTATTTATGTGGAGTTCCTTTAGCATTTCCAATGATAATAATTCTCTATATTGTTCTTCCTTCGGATTTAATTGTAGAATAGCAGGTAATGCGTGAAAGGTTGATTCTTCTTTTGATATGAAAGTTCTGTCATTGATGCTGATCGTTGTGTTATGAAATTTTACAATGAAGGTTCCATCAAGGTCGTGCGATGTGTCTTCAATTTTCATTGACCCGTTGAATTGGTTTAGCAGTAACATACCTTCGGATATTTCATCTATTGCAGGTACGTGTTGATTGTTGACTTTGTTGCAGGTTGCGTCGAGGCTCTTAAGAAGTGGCGGGATGCAAGTTGTTTTACTTATGTCTATAATGTCTCTTTGATTACAAATAGATAAATAGCCTAAAGTTTTACAATTACTGATTATACCGAAAATACTATCTCTATTTTTTAAAATATTATCGTAAGGTATTTCGTTGATTACATTTTTTCTTTTAATAGGCTTAACTAATAATTTTTGGAATGTAACATTGGTTGTTAAAGGTATATTTATAACATAAAGTAAAGAAATGGAATTTGTTATAACTTTAACATTAGCAAAATCTAATGCCTCTTCTGGTGTTGAGTATGGCAAATTTTCAATATCTAATATCTCTGTTGCTTTTTGAATTTCTTTTCTTGACAGCATTATTGAGTTAATAACACCTAGTTTAGCCCAGTGAATCGCATATCCAATATTTGTCAATTCTTCTTTAATTAATTTTAACTTGTATTGAATGCTTATGAGCAAATTGTCATTAGATCCGCTGTCTTGTTTTATTATTTTTAATATTGTGTTAGTTATATTTGTTATATTATTGATTCTTTCATTATAAAGTTCATTGATGATGACCTGTTTATTATTGTTCTGTAAGACGTTATTTATTTTTTCTTGTATCATTACGAAATCTTCATGGTCAGGATTCCCCGCAATCCATTTCCATGCACTACCGATGAAATCCAAAGATCTCTTAACCTTGTGTGGTTTTAAATTGTGGAGCAAGTCTTGGATTTGAATTAATTCACGGTTAAGGTAAGGAAATAAAAAATGACTTTTTGGTGTTTGTTTCTCCAGGAATGAAGTAATTTCGGATATGAACGATTCATATTGGTTAAGGTCGATAACATGAATCAGCTTAAAATTACCATCTTGTATCTTTGCGGTGCCAGTGTTCAGAGCTATTACCTGTGAATTTGAGTAATCCAAAATCTGGACTTCGCCTTTTGTTTGGAAGACGGTGCATCTGAAACGAGAAATATTCAATTTCTAATATTACTTTTGTGAACGGTTGTGTTATGGTTTTCTTTCACTATTTCTTGGGTATATCTAGCTGTTAATGTTGTACCTACTCTTTTGTTATGTTTGACATATATTGTTTCCCCGATTTGATAATTTTTTATGGGTTTCCTTTTCTTATTATGATATTGAACGGCCTGTTGTTGTTTCTGTTTTAGTTTGTCTATATTATTCGCGCGAGTTTGCTCGAATTGCTCAGGACTAATTCTGGGGTCTCGACCATAAAAGAGTTCGACTGGTTTTTTTCCGGTGGTGGAATGAATCGTAAAATTGTATTCATTTATGGACCGCTCTAACAGTTCTTGAAATGAGCGTTCAGTACCATCTCTTTTTATGCATCGCATAATTTCGGATAAGGTAGAGTGGAAACGTTCAAATTGTCCGTTTACCTCACTCTTGTATGACGGTGTTCTGTGAATGCCTATGTTGAGTTCATCCTCCATCATTGAGGTGATCGAGGCTGAATTTAACGACTTCTCATTATCGATTACCACATTTTCGGGAATACAAAAGGAAAATAATATATCTCGCAGTGGGCGTCTTATGTCTTCTATAGACCTCGATTTGATAATTTTGGCTTGCGCAAATTTAGTAAACTTATCGAGAGCTGTGAGGACCAAATGCCCTGCCGTGGAGTAGATATCTATGTGAAGTGTATGACCAGGATAATTAGGAATGGGGGTTGGCATTAATTGTTGGTTATTAGGGTGTCTGTCATATTTGTTCTCCTTACATATCCTACATCGTTTTACTGCCGTTTTTATCTTTGAACTCATTCGTGGGAAGTAGTATTTTTCTAATAATTGATGCCTATTTTCTTCCGCATTACGGTGGGCTCTTCGGTGAATATTTAGAATTGCCTCTTCTTGTTCGGTCTCGTTTGTTAGGTCTTCAACTATTGTTTGTGTGTATCTAATCTTATAATCTTTGAAATGTAAGGGGTATATTTCTTGTATTTGGCCCATTATATCTTCTTCTGTTTTTAATCCGTTAATGATGTGAGGGTTGAGGTATCTTTTGAATAAATTAATGATATCTGTTTCTGTAAATTGAGGTTGTATTATAATATGTCTGCGGTAACTAGGAAAAGGGGTTTTTAGCTGATAGCTTGTCTCTTCGCCTATTTGGAATATTATTTGGTTGCGGAAGACGTTAATGGGGACTTCTACTGTTGGTATTAAATTATGAGATGAGCTCTCATCGCTATGTTGTGTACTGGTCAGTGGATTGGCGTGTGTTACGAAGGGAAGTCTTGATAGTGCGTCGGCTACGACGTTTGTTTTTCCGGGTTTGTGTTTGAGTTCGTAATTGTACTCTTCTAAAATTGCTTTCCAGCGTTTCATTTTGCAATTTGTGTTTTTGTTACTGAGTGCGTGCGTTAGAGGCTGGTGATCTGTAAAAATTTTTACTTTCCTGGATCCGTAGACATAGTTTCTTAGAGCATTCAGAGACCAAATAATCGCCAGCATTTCTTTCTCATTGGTGGCGTAGTTCTCCTCGGTTTTGTTTAATGTCCTCGACAAAAATGTTATTGGTCTATTGTTCTGAGACAGTACGGCTCCTATAGCGTAATCAGATGCGTCAGTTGTGAGTTCGAACTCTTTTCCGAAGTCTGGATGATTGAGAATGACTTCTTTTGATATGAGCGAACTTTTTATATTCTGGAAAGCTTCCATGGCTTCCTTGTTGAGATTAATTATCTTATTTTTAGAGAGATTTTTGGGTATATGCCCATCTTCCTCTCTTAAAAGGGATGTCAGGGGTTTCGCTAGCTTTGCGTAATCTCTTATGAAGCGACGATAGTAACCTGACATGCCAAGAAATGATCTGAGGTCTTTGAGTGTCTTAGGGGGAGGCAGCTTAACGATTGCTTCTACTTTCTTCGGGTTGGTTTTAATTCCGTCCCTGGATACTATAAATCCAAGAAATTCGACTTCCTTTTGAAGGAATTCGCACTTATCCAACTGGATTTTCATGTTGGCATTTTCCAGAGTTTTGAACACTACTTCTAGATTTTCAAAATGTTCTTTTTCATCCTTCCCAAATATTATTATATCGTCTATGTAGACGTAGCATCTCTTCCCTATGTGTTCCCGTAAGATGTCGTCTAGCGTCCTTTGAAAAATGGCAGGGGCATTTTTTAGCCCGAAAGGTAGGCGAGTAAACTCGTACTTCCCATTGTTGATGGAAAAGGCAGTTTTTTCGATATCATAATCCTTTAATGGTATCTGGTGAAAACCGCTCTTTAGATCCACAATAGTGAACCAATTATTTTTTCCTAGGTTTGCCAACATTTCGTTGATTTCCGGGATGGGATATTTATCGGGTATTGTAATTGTGTTCAACTTCCGATAATCAATAACCATCCTATATTTCTTTTCGCCAGACGCGTCCAACTTTTTTGGGACGACCCAAACTGGGGAGTTATAGGGTGATCTTGATGGTCTTATAATGCCATCTTCAAGTAGTTTTTTTACTTCATTTTCTACTTCATTTTTTAAAGACATTGGATAAGGATATGATTTCGAATACACTGGATCGTTTGTAATAGTACGAATCTCTCCTTTAACAATAGTTGTGTAGGTTAGCTTTTCATTTGGTTCTGAAAATAGGTTTGAGCAATCTTCTATGATAAGATTGAGTTTAGCTATTTGTTCTTTGTTCATGTGGGAACTTCTAATGTCAATGGAGTTTAAGGAATCCGATGTATGCTGTTTTAGACGTATTTTAATATTTGGATTAATGACCATATAATTCTCGTCTGTATGAATGACAGCTTTTAGTTCTTTGAGGCTATCATTGCCGATTATTCCATCAAATGAAATTAGGCTGGGCAGTAAAAAAATTTTTAAGCTTTCTGTTTGTGGTCCGAATAGATTTATTATTGTATGGTGGGTTATCTCAATATTTCCGCCTACCGAAGTGGCGAAAAACCTTTTCCTGTTGGGAATTGGATAACGGACATGTCGTGGTTGAATATAATTTTTATTGGAGCCAGTGTCCACTAGAAATTTTAATGTTTTTCCGCCCTCCGCTGCATATTCGAAATAGGGAAGCGAAGAGCGTTTTGACCTAAAAAATGAATATCATCTAGTTCATCGGGTGGATCTAAGACGGAATTATCGCTACAGTTTATGTAATCGATGAGATTTTGATCATAGTTTAAATCCTCTGTTTTAATGTCTTGTTCGTATTCATTCTCATCATAGCATTGAGAAGTTTCTTGGGATTTGAAGCTGTCGTGTTCTTCAAGTTGATTTTGTTCGACATGATGTACCCTTTGGTGTTTATTATCATGATGCACTCTTTGAGATATTGGTCGTTTATTGATAAATGGTCGTAGGTGATTTCGATTCGGGTAATTTTGATAATTTGCTACGCGGGAATGGATTGAGTGATCTACTTCCATGGGCTCCGGCCTAGGCATTGGCTTGGGAGGTAGTCTTATCGGTTGCCCTTGCGGTTGATAGCTTTGAGGATTTTGTTGCCAGAGAAATTGCGGTCTTGGTGATCTCTGAGGATAATGAGCTAACTCTGGGTAAAATTGTGTTCGGGGGAATGGAGTTGGATTGATTTGTTGCCGATGGCTATTATTTCTTTTTATGGGAATAGGAGGCATTGATGGTCGTTGCGTTCTATGGATGGTATGTTTTGCATGTTGAACTCTGTAGTCTATATTTTCAAGCTTGAGGCATAAATGTAATGCCTGAGGCAGATCTACTGGTTCCTTCATGCTGAGAAGTCTAGGAAGGTCTCCCTTTAGACCTCTGACGAAGGTGTCTAGAGCTTTGTCTCGATAAGCTTGTGTCATATTTGTTAATGATTCTTTGCTCATTTCTATGCTGCTGAGTTTATTAAGGATCAATGACAAATGATGATACACTGTTTGATAAAATTCTGGCATCGATTGGTAACCTTGTATCAACGTAGTCATTTGATATTCTAGGGTTCCCAGATCTCTTTTGTCAGCGTAGTGTAGGGTTAGGCACTTTGAGATTTTCTCCCAATTCAAAGGGGTGTTGTAAGATTCTAGGGCGATATCTGCATGACCCGTAATCTTATTCCTAATGACGTTCAGTATTCCGTAATACTTTGGTGAACCCTTTAAGTGTTCGTAGATTTTAAGAATTCTATCTACACTTTTTTTCCATGAAGAGAATTCTCCTACTTGTCCTGAAAATTCCCTGAGACTTTTAACAACGTCAGGTATTTTATCCATGTCGGATAAGTTTCCTTCCTGACCAGCGTCGATACGTTGATCGACATCATTATTAATATCCGCTCCAGGATTAAGCATAGCTTGAAGGATTGTTTTGCCCTCCCGTCTTAGAGCGTCTATGACTAGTCTGTTTATTGTTTCAGCTAGTTCGGTTTCGTTTCTATCGTTTAGATTTTGGTTAGGAGGAGGAGGCGGGCTATTGTTTGGACCGCCCTGATTAAGGGGTAAAGGGCCTAAGACAGCTGGCCTTATAATATTATTATTTGCCATTTTGTTACGAAAAATAGCAAATGAAGAAAAAAATATATTTCGGATTCGGAATAATTTTTCCTGGTGTATTTTAGTTTGGTACACCGAAATTTTTTGTCACGTCAATGAACTTTATTTTAATTTGTTTCTTTCACTAAAAATATTTTTGAAACTTATTTAAACTCGATTCAATTTGGAAAATTTTGTTTCCTTAAGACCACTTCAATTTTTATTACACCAAATTTAAATCACTTTTCTTTATATAAAAATTCGTAAAATTAATTCGATATTGTAATAAACGTTACTGTCAGATGGATAATTGAAAATTTCCCTTTACTCACCAGAAATTCTGTTGTCTCAATAAAACATTTATTTCTTAAATTAAAAATAATTCGATTGCTTTTCTAAAAATGCTTTTCTAAATATTTATTCGAAAATCCAAAAAAAAATTGTAAATAATTAGCTTATTAATCACTTAACTCGTTTCAAATATTTCTCTTTTTCAAATTCTCTTTTTTCAAATATTTTTAAAGAATATAAAGATATTATGAACACTTTCCTTAAATTCTAACTTACATAAAAATTATAAGACACGGGGTTCGCATCCTTTTTGGGTTTCCGGTGCTGCGTGTGATCGGTGAGGTCGAAGTAGTTCAGGCGTGGTTATCCTGCGTCGAGTTTCCTTGAGGTATGGTTATCCTTGGAATCACTCTTAACTAAGGGCTTGGTTGTCCCTCTGGTTTTCACAATTACTTCGAGTTTTCTTTAGGTATGGTTATCCTTCGGATCACTCTTAACTAAGGGCTTGGTTGTCCCTCTGATTTTCACTTTCACTTCAGGTTTGGTTACCCTGATGATTTTCAGTAGTTAAGAACTTTCACACTTTCACTTTTTGCACCGGTCCCTGCTCGGGCGCCAGTTAACACTCTGTTACTTTAATTTAATAAAAAAAACAAATTTTAATTTTCGACAAAGTCGAATTAGATAAATCTTTATTATGAATCTATTTCCGTACACGGTTTGGCTAAAACTAAACTTGAACTGAAAGCTTAAGATCTATCTGAACTTGTACTTGAAATTCATGAGGAAGAAAATGCAGAGTTGCAGTTCCCATGAATTGTAGTTCCCATGGCTTATGCATCTCTGATGTAATTGTTGGTAGATGTTGTTTGAACGTGCCGTTGTATCATGTTTCTAGATCGTCTGTTAAGTTATATAACAATCCTGAGACCTGGTCTCAAACCCGGGAACAATGGCATGGGGGTCGTGCCGCTCTACCAATTGATCCAACTTCGTCTCCAATTGGTCCAATTTACGTGATTTTTGTTTTTGTGTGAGGTGAGGTTTTTCTCTGGGATAATTTTTTTATAAAAGAAGTCCTACAAAATCTTTTTTTCAAACCTCGTCGAATTTAAAACCTGATTAGTTTATTTTCTCTAAGGATGAATAACTTCTCGTCACTTTTCCGCTATTTGTGACGTCGTTAACTTCCGATCCTCCTTAACAATCTTTTTTAACGATCTGCTCTCTCTTGGTGTTGTAGTACAAATTCGGCCGTTTTATTTTACTGGAACCACGTTACCTGTTACTACTTCTTTATTAATGATGTCTTTTATTTTAGAACGCGGTAATTCCAATTTTTCGGTTAAACTTTCTATTTCTCGATTTTTCCACGCGGTTTACAACTGCATGTTTTTAATTAGATAAATTAATAAATAAGTTATTTTGAATCAAGAAATTAAGTGAATTTCGAGAAAGTTAAGACAAAAGTATTAATTGTTTATGAATCGCTCTGTTGTATAGTATTAAAATAACAAAAAAACAACGGATATTTAATAAAAGCTTTTTACTCTTCCCGCAAGAGATTTCAAAGAAGACGAAGGTGAGCGAACTATGTATTTTGAATCAAAGTAGTATAAATGATGATGATCGAAGTTCGAGAAGCATAAATTGGTACATTTTGCATTTGAGAAGCATAAATTGGTACATTTTCTTCTGATGCAATTAATGTATAGCAAGACGGGACGTTTAAGAAGGCCCTGGAAATGATTCGAAAAGTCCCAAAATGATCCGTGTCCTCCAGGGAAATATGCATAGAAGCAGGATAGCTGACGACCTCCTGTACCAACTGTGCCAAGAGAAACAGGTCGATCTGCTACATCAGCGAGCAGTACAAGGACAAGGACCCATCCTACTGGTATCCTGACCTGACAGGCACAGCAGCCATCTGGACGCCAGACCCCAGAAGAACCCAGGTGGACGCCCATGGCAAAGGCAGAGGTTTTGTGTGGGTGAAACATGCAGAAGTGACGTACTTCAGTTGCTACTTTACCCCGAACGAACCCATTCATGATTTCCGGGAAAAACTGGACTGCTTGGAGGATGAGGTCGTAAGCACCACGGGTTATATGGTAGTGGCGGGAGACTTTAACGCAAAAGCGCTGGAGTGGGGAATGCCGCAGCCGGACACACGAGGCCGGCTCATCTTGGAAATGGCCGCCAGAACAGGACTCCTGGTTCCAAACATCGGCAGCGTGACAACCTTTCGACGCCCTGGGTACTCCGAAACCAACCGGATGTTTCCTTTGCCTCCGAAACACTGGTGCCGCTGATACGGGAGTGGAGAGTGCTGAAGGACTACTCGGGAAGCGACCACCAGTATATAAGTTTCGAGGTCCACAAACGGGCGCAACAGCAACAACACCAATACCAAGGGGTAGGCGCAACAAAATGGATTCATTGCTATCAATGGGGCATGCTATCAATGGGGCATGCTATCAATGGTCCACGCATTACCAAGTTAGGTTTCACCCCGACACCACCCCAACCAAAATTTTAGCTTAAGAACATCCGTACTTATCAATTTTTTTTTTCAACTATGATCGATACTGACTGACCCTCTTTTATCGCAAAATTTCCATCAGGTATGAGTCACAGATCGCCGGGATACTAGGGTGTGCGCTTTGGCTAACACAAAGTAATATCGACAATAAAACGTAATTACACTAACATTTTCATAACTCTTTTGAAGCAATAATTAAAACTTATTACCTGTTAATCCTAGGCAAACATTTTTGACCCTTTGTCTTAAAAATTTTGTTTATTTAAAGAATTTCCTGCCTAAAGTCTAATAAAATAATTAGGTCGTCAGGGATTTTGAAAGATATGGTTTTTCTAATTCTTCCTCTACACTGCCATGTTGTACCTTCTTGGAAAGGTAATAAATATAGAAAAGACGTTATTAGTTACATGAATTTCGGAGAAAATTTGAGAAAATGGCGACTTTTTGGTAATTTTAAAACATATTTTATCTTTCGGAAGTGATTGTCCCTGAAATGGTCCGATCAACATTGTTGAGAATTTTGGAAGGGGGATTGATAGATTTTTGGCGTTCGTTTTATGCCGCTACGTTGGGTTGCTCAAAAAATAAAAGGCGGATGTGTGTAACGTCAAAAACTGTTAAGTATAAATCAATTTGAAATTCCCAAACGGTTGAGTTTGCTTCCCCTCCTGCCATACAATTTTTGTTTTTCTAGGTGAGATCTATTACCTCACTTATTTTGGCACGTCAGATCTGAAACACCCAATTAATTACTCATAACAATTAATTTACTCATATACAATACAGCACTTGTGTTTATATCAAGAAAAAATTCAGAACCAGGTTGTTCGAATTATATTTAAATAATTATTAAAATAAATAATAATAAATATACTTATAAATTCCTCTAGCTTTTAAACAATACTTAACTGCTAGATTAAGGAATGAAGTGAAATACAATAAGTGCAAGTGTTAAAGATAGACTTGTGAATAAAACGTAATCTTATCAGCAATAAATCTTTTCTTTTCGCAGTCCAGCATTCCTTTTCATAAATATGCCGCGTTTTCAGAAAGCGCATTCATCTTTATGCTTTTAAGCACTTTGAACGCTTCTCATTAATTCACGATGTTACCATGAACTGGAATGTGCTTATGAAGGAAATTGCTAGGTACAGATCTAATGGATGGTCGTACTAAGTAGAAACGGTGTGGCATAACATCCCCCACCCGACCTTAGGCGTAATATTTTTATCATAGTACCAATTTGGCAACGTAATCTATAAAACGAAAAAAGGATCAACGAAATTGGTCCACGGGTTATAAATTTACGTATCGCCCCCTTCTCCACCTCAACAGAATTTAGGCGTACTTCCGATATGGAGGTGTTATGAAAACTACTATGGTATACGTAATCGGGCGTAAAGTTCCTCCTTTACTTTCCTCGCTTGATAAGATTTAATTGAATTGACTATAATTAAATTGCCTACGCTTGAACATGAAAAAGTTTCACTTTAATTTACTTCACGTCTTTGCGATAATATTTAAAGTCAACTACCTCTCAAACAATATTGGGAATGAATAAATCTTGAGTGCTTAGTTCAGTGATGCCCCAAGCATTATTTTCTAACAAATTGAACAATTAAACATTTTTCTCAAATTAGTTCACTACATTTAAAACTTGTACTTTAACTTTAAATATTGTTAATAAGAAAAGGCATAATTTTGGAAATAAATTAACTGTATCTCCCGAAAGCTTTTTTCTGCAATATAACAGTGACGTTGAAATCAGCTGATCAGACATACACAAAAGCTCAGTCCGTGAGAATGGAGACTGAAATAAAACAAGCAAACAAGAAGCCAAAAATAGCACGCGTTCCTTACTACGGCGCAAGTTCTGTAAATGTCAATTCTGTAGATATGCACCAAATCAAATTAATTAAAAATCACTTTTGCAGTCAGCCGATGTTTTAATTATGTTAACAATTTCAGTCAATCGTGTTGTCAATTAATTGTTTTTTTTTAATTACTCGCCTTTTACCGGAAGTACCTACTTACCAAATCGGAACCACCTTGGCGCCAGCACTCTCTAGAAATTTCACGTACGATGCGGCAATGTAACTCTTGAACTCGCTGCCGTAAATCTGCTTTAATTTATTTGCAATGTCAACACACAAAATACCAATGATAGGCGTTTTTGGCACTTTGTCACGAATTTGTTTATTTGAATTCTTTTCGTCAGCCATTGCTACATCTTTGATAGTATAGGATTTAGTATAAATCAACTAACAACTGTCTGCAAAAACTTTTACCTGAGAATTGACTTCTCTCACCAAAGCAAAGAAAAAGACTTGGGTGTGAACCTGAGATACTTTATTTATTTCGATTCCCTCATGTTTGATTTCAAACTAAGGAAACAATACGCGCTAGTTTAAAAATAAACTATTCTAAAATCGGTGAATTGAATAATCACCTGACAGATATTGCGTCAACTATTAATTTTTAGTTGGTAATTAAAACAAGTTGCACTTAAATTCTAATACCTGAAGGCAAACATAACACATTTTAATTTATAGCACTTTTTTTTACCTTACGAGTATATTAGATCACAAAACCTTGCACTCTCTCTTATAATGTGCATAAGTAAGTATCCGAAGATAATTTCATTGAATTCATTTCAAAGTGCAACGAGAAATTAGAAAAGCAACCTTTGTCTCCATTCCTTTATATTTTTTGCTGACGCTGTGTCGGTGTATCTAATACATTTGAAAAATTGAAATCATGAAAGCAAAGTAATCTATTTTGGCCATACATATTGTCTAGTGAGAACGAATGTAGAGAGGAAAAACCGCATTACCCTGTAAAAGGTTAAATAATTCCATTTTTTACATATATATTGTAAACAGGGTGTTTCGCATAACGTGTGCCGAAATAAGTGGGGTGTAAAATCTCATTTAGCCAAAGGAAAAATTGTATTATTAAAATTTATGTTACGTTACAAAATCTAGTCGAAATGTCCTCCGCCACTTTAGAGCATGACAATAACCTCTTTCTAATTCCCTGTTTGAAGTTAACAGGCCTTGAATAAATTTCATCTTTTATCATTTCCAATAAGAAAAATCCAATGGAGTATACGCTGTCGGGATCTAGCAGGCCAAGAAATCGGTGCAGCTCGTCCAATCCAGCGGCCAGGAAATCTTTCATTAAGTATTGCCTATTGTTAGCAGTATGGGCTAGTGCTCCTTCGTGTTGATAAAACGTTGCCCTTCAATTATCCGCATTATTCCCTTGTCCTATGTGGGTTAGTATGCGACCATGTATGAAGGCTGTGGGAATTTGTGCTAATATCCCCGGTTAATTGCGATGCATCCGTCCACAGAATTTGGTCAAGAAACGCACTGTTTTTTATTGAGCATTCCAGAAACCAATTGCGATATTTCAATCTTCTCTCGTTACCTCCTTCCAACAGTCCATAGGATCGGATATTGTGAAATGGAAGTAATTCTTCTCAATGAATTACCCCTCAAGCTATAACTGAAATCACTACTAACCGTCTGGCGACTCGTCTCGTACTCGCTTCAGGGTTTTGCCTGACGAAGGTGATTATTTGCTGCTCGATATCGGCAGAAGCTTCCGATGTTTCAGATCGCGATTCCTTGCTGTCTGAATTTCCGGTTTCTCCTAACCTCCGGAAAGTCCCCGAATATATCCCTATTTCGGGTTCACGTCTTTTAGGGAGTTCCTTTGATATTTCAGTACTGCCGCCCTGTCGTTTCCGTCTACGATACAATAAATGTAAATTATATCGCGGATTCCTCAAAAGCAAATTTTTCTAGTTTTTATAATTTTGGCTTAAGAACACCTCTAGTTGTTTGTTTTACAACTATAATCGAAATTTTCGCTGACGGTCCTTTATTTATAGCAAAATTTCAGTCAGGGATTTCTAAGGAAGCGGTTTTACGAAAACTCTCTGCATCTGGATGGGCATTTTGTCCCTTTTTGTAAAGGTACAAATTACATGCGTTTCGGAGAAAAATTGGGAAACGCCCACCCCAATGTAATTGTATTACCCGAACGGCTGAGATTACCCCACCTCCCCTCTCCAAGAAAATGTTTTCTTTGCCTAAATGAACCTTAGATTTAATCTCTTTTGTTTATTTGCTTTTTAATTTATTTTAATTGTTTATATTCTATAAAAATAAAAAGTTAATTGAAATTACAAAATAATAAAAAAACAAAAGTTCAATTTAAGACTAATCATTTAGGATCTTCGTAAATTTTCCCAAAATATCATTCCTAATTTTATGTTTGCTTTCAAGGACCCATTTTGTACGTACACTGAGCATAAAGAGACCGTTTAATATGTTTTCAGTCATTGTAGATCTCAGCCACATTTTGACTCGCCGCAATGTAGATAAAGACCTTTCGATGTTTGTGGTACATTGCTGTGCTTTTTTAAGTTCCGCTACTATTCATGACTTCAACTCGGCCGTAGACAATTTCTGTTTTTCAATTGCCGCTTTCAATTTACTTACGGACCCTTCCATCGTCAATTTAAACTCGGCTGATGAAGTCTTCTGTTCTTCCATTGCCGCTTTCAATTCGCTTACGGACCCTTCCATCGATGATTTCAACTCTGCTGTTGATGATTTCTGTTCGTCCATCGATGCTTTTAACTCATTTACGGAACCTTCCAGTGACGATTTCAAATCGGCTGATGACGTTTTCTTTTCTTCCATTGATGAGTTAAGTTTCAACAGAGCATTGAAAAGATCTGTCATGCTTGGAGTATTAGCTTCTTCTTCTTCCTCTGGCCTGTCTTCAAAAACAAAAGCCTCTGGATCCTTTCCTTCCTTTTCCATACCTTCCTGTAGTATTGATACCAGGGCACATTTATTTCCAATTGTAGGAAGGGAACGTTTACTTAATTCCCCAAGTTTTGAACACGTAAGTCCTTTAATTTGCGACCCATATTTAGATTATTCTCTGCACGATTTCACTTTAATTTCACAGTCACTTTTTCTTCTTCTTTTTTTTCCAAGTCCACTTTTTAGTCTTTCTTAATTAATCCCACTTCTGACACCAATTGTAACGTAAATGGGGCTCTTCAGGCTCGACGGGTTAATTTAGACAGTTATTTCTACTCACAAATGTTCACAAGTTTATTCACTCGATTAATTAGTTCGTTTAACAATTTCCTTGACAATATTTCTTCACAATATTACGTTTCACTTTAACAATTAAATCTTATCGCTTCACTGGTTAAAATACAACTGACTATTATCACATGTAAACGCTTCGCAGTCTAAATCACGACTAAAACTACCTTGGCTACTGCTCAGCCCTATTTATACTACTAAGCTTAATTCTAGAAAGTTCAGTCACTTAGTTCTAGATATTTCCGTTAGGCATTTTCACCTCACATATTTACCATGAATCCGAGTCGTCCTTGACTTTCCCCGTTTGACATTTCCTTTTCTTGATTTCTGGCCACATGGGACATGCGCATTACACGGTTGACTATTTCACTTTTCGTGGCGTACCTCGTGCACGTTACAATATAATCAGGTGTAGTATCCTTAAGGTATACATAAAGGATGAGGAGGAAGCAAAGAAGGAATCTTCGGATAACGTCACAACTTCGACAGAGGCGGTGACTAAAGAGATTCCTCCCATACACAAAAATCCGCCTGTACGAGCTCTAGAAAAGGACGCCATGTCTGAGACGAAGCTTTCACGCAGGCTACTAAGGGCCTCTCTGGATGAGGGACAGCTACTCGCTTCTGAACCAGAGGAGCTAGATAACAAAGCGGTGGAAGTTAGGAGTGATTGCGCTTCTGATGCTGCGGCTGCTTCAAATTAACCTCCACCACTTTAAAGCAGCATCTGCTGCCCTTCTTCTTCGTCTGACAAAGGACGAAGAAGATATTGTTTTAGTCCAAGAACTATGGGTGCAGGAGGACTGGTTCGCGGACTATCCATACCGGGTTATACGACCCTCTACAAAAGGAATGTGGGTAATCCTAGATCTTGTATTATGGCGAAGAAGAAGCTAAATGTTTTTCTTCTCTCCCACTATAGTGATGAGGATACAGTAGCCGTCAACCTGGAAATCGGATCGAGGTGTTACTGGCTGACATCCTCTTATCTGGCACACGACTTCGTGGGGCCTCCGCCGTCCAATTCTGTGAAGAACCTTGTTGCTGAGGCTGAACGACGCAGGGTTGGGCTCATACTGGGATGCGACGCTAATGCACATCATACGGTGTGGGGCAGCTCCGATATCAACGAGCGATGTGAGTCTCTTTATGATTATCTTTTAAATACTAACTTGCTCTTATGTAATGTGGGGATAGAACCCACTTTTATCACAAGGAATAGGCAAGAGGTTTTAGACCTGACTCTGGCCTCAGATAATGTCAGATCTCTCATTAAGAATTGGAGGGTCTCCAAGGAACACTCCTTCTCTGACCATAGGTACATTCAGTTCGATCTGGATGACCGGCCTTCGAAACCACCAGTCTTCAGAAATTACAGAAAGACTGATTGGAACTTATACAGGGACATTGTGGAGGCGTCACTATCTTCTGACCCACCTATTCCTCCAAATAACAGAGAGGAACTGGACGGGCTAGTTGATAAGCTCACTAAAGTTCTAAATGGAGCTATGGCTCAATCCTGTCCCCTTAAGATACCCAGAGGCAAACAGAGGCCTCCGTGGTGGAATGCACACCTAGGGTCTCTTAGGAAGGAATGCAGAAAGACCTTTAATCTGGCAAAAGCCAATAGGGAAACGCACTCGTGGGACTGCTATAAAGACAAACTGAAAATTTATAAAAAGGAACTCAGGAAGGCTCAGAGAAAATCGTGGAGAATTTACTGCGATAAAATAACGAAAACCTCTGAGGCCTCCAGACTGAGAAAAATCCTAGCTACCAATCCAAGTATTCCTAGCTATCTACTTAAGGCGGATGGTACTTGGACCTCATCAAGCGTAGAGTCTCTAGAGATTCTCTTTGAAACTTATTTTCCTGGAAGTACCGGGGGGTTGTGATACCTCCCTTATGTAACCTTCCTCGCTCTCTGGAGCTGGCGGATGTGATTTCGGAATCCAAAATCCGGTGGGCTATACACAGCTTCATGCCTTTTAAATCTTCGGGTCCTGATGGCATTGTTCCTGTAGACCTCCAGCGCGGCTCCGATCTCATACTAAATTGGCTGATGGCATTATGTGAGGCTTGCCTTGACTTGACGTACATCCCGGCTCTGTGGAAACGAGTTAAGGTAGTGTTTATTCCCAAAGCGGGCAAAAGCTCGCATGCCACTCCTAAGGACTTTAGACCTATAAGTCTATCATCTTTTCTTCTCAAAACCTTTGAGAGATTAGTCGATATTCATCTACGCGGTAGTATTCCTCAGTACCTACTATCGGCGTCCCAGCACGCGTACTGTAAAGCGAAGTCTGCGGAGTCTGCTCTCCATTCTCTCGTGCGCACTATAGAAAAATCCCTTGATTGCAAGGAGTTCACTCTAGTGGCCTTTATTGACATTGAGGAAGCTTTTTACAACGTCAGTCCGGGGGCAATCATGGATGCACTCGCTTCTCTGGGTGTGAATGCCGATCTTATGTCGCTGATCGGTCAGATGCTTCATGGCAGGACTATCAGCTCAAAGCTGGGAGAGCCTCATACTATCAGAACTGTGAGCACGGGCACACCGCAAGGTGGGGTCCTATCTCCTCTTCTTTGGAATCTGGTGGTGAACAAACTGCTTCTAATCCTGGAAGAGGAGGGCTATGGAGTGGTTGCCTATGCGGACGACATCGCTATAGCTATCTCGGGCAAATTCCTGCCTGTCATAAGGGATCTTATGCAGAATGCCCTCACCAAGCTTAACAGGTGGGCGATGAGGCGTGGGCTTTGTATTAACCCTAACAAGACCGAGGTGGTTATCTTTACTAGGAAACATAAAATTCCTCCCGTTGACCCTTTGTATCTGAATGGCACCCGCCTAGACTTTGCCGAGGAAGCTAAATATTTGGGTATCATCCTGGATAGAAAGCTCAGCTGGAAGTCTAATATTCAGGAGAATGGGAAACCATTTTACACTTCCTCTGCCAGTGCCCTGCACTGGCACGCAGGCGAAAGTCCTTAGGAAACTATTTCTTTAATAGTCTCTGCGATCTGGCGGCGATTGACGTTGCAGATCTTTGGCGCTTCATCGGCAGCTCCGGATGGTTCCAATGAGGAGGTGGAGGGAATCCTTGGATTCCCGTGGCATCACAATGGGTCTTTTGAGGTCTAAGTGCGCCCTTTAAGGCAGCCACACGAACCTAACCTAACCTGACCTATGACAGATAATTGATGGAAAGAGCACTAGGTAAAGGCCACAGGTGGGCGAAGAACTGTGGTCCATCGGTCAATCCTCAGAAGACGGAGGCAATCCGATTCACAAAGAGGAGGGTGATCGAAGCCTTCGAACCACCCAAACTAGCGGGCAATACCCAAGCAGTAAAGACCCACACTAGGTATCTAGGGGTCATACTCGACTCCAAACTAAGCTGGGACATGAACAAAGATGATCGCGTGAAGAAAGCGTCGATAGCATTATACGCCTGCAAGAGGATGTTTGGCAAGGAATAGAGTATAAGCCCTCGTATTGTCCACTGGATGTATACCTCCATAATAAGACCTATTCTTACCTATGGCATAATAGTCTGGTGGACTGCTCTAGGGAAGCAGAGCAAACTAAAGAAAGCAAACAAAATTCAAAGAGCTGCCTGCTTGGGAATCTCCGGAGCTATAAGCATAACGCCAACGGCTGCATTGGAGACTATGCTCCATCTCCTACCGCTCGACGTCCACGGCAAAAGTATAGCTGCACGCAGTGCCGTAAGACTGAAAGAGTCAAATTGCCGGAATAGCTCTGACAACGGCCTATCCGGGAGGCTATCTGCAGGTGAACACCGACTACACCACCCTACTACTTAGTTTTGGGAAGGCCTTTTCCACAAGAATCCCAACTAGAGAAGAGTGGGAGATGACACCGGTGCAGAAATATCGGTCTTCACGGATGGGTCTAAGGTGGAGGACGGGGTGGGAGCGGGGGTATTCTCGGATTCCCTAAGCATACGCAGCAGGCACCGACTACGGGACCACTGCAGTGTATTCCAAGCGGAGATCTTGGCCATAGAAATGGCGGTAGCACTAATACACGGGCGCCCAAACCTACCAATGGGTAGCGAGATATGTTTGCACATCGACAGCCAAGTAGCTATCTAGGCACTGAACTCAAATTAAGTCAGGTCGCGGCTGGTCGGCAGGTGTCTGACTGATCTCCGGACGTTAGGGGCGATACACAAGGTAACTCTCTGCTGAGTCCCTGGTCACAGTGGTGTTCAAGGGAATGCGGCAGCAAATGAGCTGGCAAAGGAGGGATCACAATTGGATGATTCCTCTATTGACAGATCGATCGATTGACCGCTGGAATCAGTGAAGAGATAAATTGACCTTAAGGCTATTTAGCGTTAGTCTGAAACAAAAAAAAAGTATGTTAAATTATACCGTTGAATGTAGTGAATGAACCTGTATAAGCCAGAAAAAAAATGTTGTAAAATGACATCATTTTTGGGCCAAAATAGGTCAGTAAAAGCTCAAGAAAGTTTTAAAAAAGTTCATTGAGGTCCATTCCCTGAAGAATTGCATAAGAAATAGATTTTTAAAAAAAAAAGGAAATCGGACGAGTAGTTTTTTTATAATCGTGCAGGCCTTTTTGAAAAAGTATATTTCGAGATAAATGTGATTTTTTGTTCTCTTTCTAGGGAACATTGAACATTAACTTAAGTTTATATTTACTAATACATATACACACATTCATATCCATGCATAAAATATATTCATGGAAGTAGTATAACATACATTACATATTCGTAACAAGGCGTAACAAGCGCGCGTTAAACAGCTGCTGAAATTTCATCAATTTTGATATTCTGGCGCTCCGGATTTCAGGCGCTGTTAAATCATTAATAATGCTTGGATTCATTTGAAATTTTTTTTACATATTTTTGAGTACTTGTACAACAATAATCAATAATAAAATAAAATCTACTTTCTGGAGAAAAATCTACCTTAAAGAATTCCCTACCTAAGTGCAATAAAATAATTAGGTAGTCAGGGATTTCTAATTATGCGGTTTTTCTAATCCTTCGTCCATGTTGCCATGTTGCACCTTTTTGGAAAGGTAATAAGATGGGCAATCCAATTAAAATAAAAGAAAGGTGTACTAATTACATGAATTTTGGAGAAAACTTGGGAAAATGCTAAATTTTAGGTAATCGTAAACCATTTTTTTCGCTTTTGGATGTGACTGTACGTGCAATGGTAGGAGTTAGATCAGTAGTGTTAACATTTTTGGAAAGGTCATTAGGACAGAAAGATCAAAAGATAAAGATAAAAGAGTAATGTACATACCATGAAAACTGAAATTTATGAATCACCCTGTAACTCCCAAACGGTTAAGATTGCCCGTCCCCCCCAAACATACAATTTTTTGCTTGTCTATTTGAGATCTATCAAGTCAAGTAGTATACTGATTATATTGGTAAATAGACAATTTAATGAAAAAATGTGAGAAGTTTCTTCTCCTTTTCGCAAGGAACCAATACAAAGTAAGCCGATACAATAATTTCTTCGTTCACTGAACGACTGTACAATAATGTTTAAACAAGAAAGTTCCGTTTTTATTAATTTGGTACTGAACTAGATTTTTGTCAGCTGCTTGAATTTAATAGTCACGTTTTCAAAGTGCACATATCATTACCAATGAAAACAGGAAACCTGAACTAAGTAAACATTTATTCTCATCGGCAGCCTGTTCGCAAACATAGCTTTAATCTAAAATGCAAATTTATTGGAAGTCGAAACGATGTGACGTCAAAACCATAAATTAATTTTCAACGTAAATGTCGCATTTTCGATAATGCTTAAAGGATAAATTTTATGGAGCAGCCATTAGCATAGCATGTTAATACCCTCATCGCGTAATAAAGTTTATTTTTATTTTAATCCTTTTAATGTGCTCTTTAAAAATATCTCGGTATGACACCCTAAAAACTACCGAAAATACCTGTCATACTACCACATCTCATTTCTTGTTGACATTTAATATTGTACGAGGAAAATTAAAGTCAAAAAAGTTATAGGAATATTTTTGCTTTATTTTAATAAATTTTAATTTACAGTTACATGTATTACTAATCATCAGAATCAATATCAATATCATAATGATTTCCATTCTCTGATTCTTCATTTCATGATGTTTATTGTTTTAAATTGCATATAACTCAATATATTATTCAATATATGTATGAATTATTAAATCTGATTTATTATTGTTAGTCTAGCTGGTACATGCATTACAAATCTTATCTTTTTTAGCCATTATTGTTTTTTAATCTAAAAAAATAAAAAGTTTCTCGAAAATAAATATATAAAGAATAAATAATGTTGAAATGTGTAAAATTCTACCGAAATACAGGGGCTCCGCTACCTGGGTCAGCATTGTAACGCCTCCCTGTTCAGCAAATTCCCATGTGATAAATATTTGAAAATGTATGAAAAAATGCACTAGTTGCTGAAAATAATTTAAAGTAGACATTTTCGTAAACTAGTACATGCATTATTACTGTATTTTATACTTTTTAACGTTGTTATAATATATAATTATTTACTTACAGTTTGCTCCAACCTGTTAAATTCTTCTACATATATATTAAGATGGTATTGGCATACTCATCACAAATGAAACACTCCATTTTGTAATTTTAATAAAAAAAAGTGAAAAGATTTGACACAGTTTTTAAAATACTCCACTATAAAATACAGTTTACTGAACTGGTCGTCAAGACGTAACATAAAAGAAACAACACTAGTTTTCTATATCAAAGAATATTACTATATAGCACGTTTTCTGAATTATAGAAAAAAAACAAATTCTCATTAAATTATTGGACGTTTATTATTTTCTTATAACAATAAATATTTTCGTAGTACTAATACGCAGAAAACTGATCGAACTGATGAAACATTGAACAGTGGTCAAGACAACGGACTGAGGGGACACGTAGCCTAGACCCTCAAAAATACAAATTATGCCGAAAAAAATTAGTAATTTCCACAAAAATTTTAATTTTACAATTAATTATTACTTTTGCTACGTTATTATTGTAATATTACACACATTTTACAAATATTACGTAAAAATACAACAGAGTAGGAAAATTGAATGGATAATCGTAGCAAATTTTACTTGTAATTTGACTCATACAGACAAATATGGCCAGACAATAAAATAGTTTTTTAAAAAAAAAGTTGAACCGACTTCACAAAAAGCGCTACAAAGCATAAAATAACTTTTAATTTTATATCTATTACGACATTTTGAAGTCGGTGCAAATCAAACAAACCAAACAACTACAGCAAAAGTATTTAATCGTCATTTCTTATGATCCCGTAAGCTGAAACGTTCAGGTAGTATTATGTATTATTTTCAATTGTGCTACTGTAGTTGTTTTATTTGTTTAATTTGCACCGACTTCAAAATGTCGTAATAGATATAAAATTAAAAGTTATTTTATGCTTTTTAGCGCTTTTTGTGAAGTCGGTTCAACTTTTTTTTTGAAAACTATTTTATTTTTCACTTTTTAGTGTCTTCTTCTCTATACAACGAAGAAAGAACCATCCAAATCGGTCCACGCGTTAAAAGTTATTTTTAACCCCCTACCTCACCACCATTCCACTAAACTTTTTTTCTCATGGTATTAATCAAGGAACATACTCTACCGAACATAAAAGGAATCATCGAAATCGGTCCACGCGTTACGAAGTTACTACCCCTCCCCCTCCCCCACCACCACCATAGGACCAAATTATTCTCCTATTAGCAATGGGGGATCACACTCTATACAACAGCAAAAGAACCGTACAAATCAATCCACGCGTTACAAAGTTAGGTTCCACCCCCCTTCTCCCACCATCACCCCAGCAACATTTTTTTTCTCGTAGTATCAACAAGGATCATATTCTATCCAATAGAAGAAGAATTATCCATATCGGTCCACGCGTTACGAAGTTAGACTACCCCCCCCCCCCCCACCCCCACCAACCACACCTTTCACCATAGGACCAAATTATTCTCCTATTAGGAAAGGGGGATCATACTCTATACAACAGTAAAAGAACCATCGAAATCGGACCACGCGTTACAAAGTTAGGTTCCACCCCCACCCCCCATCCCCATCCCCTCAACATTTTTTTCACCTGGTATCAACCACGGAACATACTCTACCCAACAGAAAAAGAATTATCCAAATCGGTTCACGCGTTACAAAGTTAGAATACCCCTCCCCCCACCCTAGGCCAAATTTTTTTTCTCGTTTTAGTAATGGGGGATCATACTCAGTACAACAAAAAAAGAACCATCCAAATCGGACCACGCGTTACAAAGTTAGGTTTCACCCCCACCCCCCACCCCCACCCTACCAAAAATTTTTTTGACATGGTACCAATCGGTGAACATACTCTACCCAACAAAAAAAGAATCATCAAAATCGGTCGACGCGTTACGAAGTTATGCCCGGTCAGACATAAAAAAAAAAAAAAAAAATACGCGTCGAACTTAGAACCTCTTTGTTTTTGGGAAGTCGGTTAAAAAATAAGAGAGCAATAATGAAAATGACTGACACTAATGATTGCCCTCTTAATTGCTCTCAAAATATGGTAAAGAGTTATTGCACTGATAACGGTACTTTTGTTGTAAAAATTCAAAATGTTATAGAAGTGCGTAAAACACGCGTTTCATTGTTATAGCCGCAGTCGTTGAGGTAAGTGAAATTGCATTTTGAAAGTCTACCAGCTAGCCCATTCAAGAATATGGATTTTTACGTCGATGATGTCATGTCTAGAGCTGAAAATATTAACGAAGCACTGAAAATTCAAAAACAATTATCAGATATGTTAATGGCAGGTGGTTTTGAACTTCGCAAGTGGGACGGTAACAATGCCAAATTAATGGAGTCGATCCGCAAGAAGAAACGGGAGATTAAAATACCCTTGGACTCAAATAAAAACAATAGTGTTAATACGCTAGGCTTATATTGGTGGCCGTCCAGCGACGTCTTTACTATCAAGGCTCACATCAATTCAAATCCGTCCTACTAAAAGAATACTTCTATCTGAGATTGCAAGTTTGTTTGATCCCTCCAGCTGGTTTGCACCTACTATAGTAGACGCAAAAATTATAATGCAGGCATGTGGCTTCAGGGCATCTGTTTGGATGATCCGGTGCCAAGCGATATTGCGCAGCGATGGAATAAAATTAAACAATTTACAATTACATCTGCTTGAGAGGGTGAAAATCCCTAGATGGATAGGAACATCACAACCTTCATCTAGTCTGCAACTTCACGGCTTTTGTGATGCGTCTACTGCAGAATACTGCGCCGTCGTGTACGTTCGCGTTCAGGACAACAACGGCAACGTAAAAGTGAGTCTTCTGACGGCAAATTCAAAGGTAGGTCCCGTCAAACCTGTAACTCTACCTAGATTAGAACTTTGCGCGCCGTTATTAGTAGCAAAACTACTACACCACACTTAAATGTCAATGAATATACACTACACATATGCATGGTCAGATTCCAAAATTGCGTTATGTTAGTACAAAAGAAAACCCAGCAGATTATGGGTCTAGAGGCCTCCTACAAAACATTGGCCTAACAACACCACAGAAACGCAAACCCCTGCGATATGTGAAGTTCGAAATGTCAAGGTTCACTGCATACAATTACCATATCAGTCGGAGCTGCTTGCAAAATTTTGTCACTGCATAAGTTATTGCGCGTTACTGCCTTCTGCTTTAGATTTGTAAGAAATTGTAAGAGCACAAGAATGAACCGCAAATTTGGCTATCTTTCTTCAGATGAACTCCATCATGCTCGAACTTATTAGATAAAGGCAGTGCAATGGGCAGAGTTTCAACAAGATATAACAGATATAAAAAATCATCACCCTTTATCTTCAAAGGAACGATTACTCTGCCTGAATCCATTTATCGGGAACGATGGCCTGTTACGAGGTCGTAACAAATGATACTCTTACTTTCAACGAAAAGCATCCCATCATTTTACCAAGTAAACACCACTTAACGACATTGATAATCACAGCTGCTCATCATGCCACTCTACATGGAGGCCCACAGCTAATCGCTTCTTATTTAAGGAAGTAGAGGAAGTACAATACGTTACGTAGTACATCGATGCCTAACTTGCTTTAAATATCGGGCGAAAACGCAGC
This sequence comes from Leptarthrus brevirostris, assembly GCA_964036015.1. Taxonomy (NCBI): domain Eukaryota; kingdom Metazoa; phylum Arthropoda; class Insecta; order Diptera; family Asilidae; genus Leptarthrus; species Leptarthrus brevirostris. Next base: position 74,670,994 of record OZ038373.1, read on the forward strand.
AGCAATTAATTCTCGGCCGTTACGTCACACTGGTGTTGACTATGCTGGTCAAATCTCCATCCGATTTTCAAAAGACCGCGGTATCAGATCATATAAAGGCTACATTCGAATTTTCATTTACCTCTGTAAAAAGGCATTTCGGTGTTTGTCGCAGCATTCCGGCGATATGTTTCAAGAAGGGACCTATGCTCAGATATGTACTCAGACCTACGATGAAGTAACTAAAGGAGAAGCCCAAACGCTAAGAAGCGCGTGGCAATTTTAAAGATGTGTGAGAATTTTTCGTACACTTCAAAAAAATTCATTGCGGGAAGGGGCTTGTAAAAAATCCTGTAAAATTGCACCTGTTGCTATTTAATTTTGCCTGACTTGAATGAGTTGAATCCTAGACAATATTCTTTGCGAATAACCTCCAATTCGGTAAAATGCTCCAATTCGGGAAAATCTTTTGTAACATTGAATTCAGGTCGCCACTATCTAGAAATTTACACACAACAATCCACTTCAAACAAAATTTATTTCTTTAACCTATCCACTCTGATGCCAATATAAACGTGAAGAGAGCCTACCAAGTTCACTTCACTCCTATTTTAACTATGAAACTTCCATGATCTCTGCTAGAAAGTTGCAAATTTTCAAAATTTTGAATCTTTCGTTAAGCTTTTGAGAGAGAACGCAAGCCACAGATTCTCTATCGGGGTGAAAACTTTAAAACGAAGGGCTGAATGATGCCTTGACTTGAGAAATGTCAAGTTTTGACATGTTTTGCAGTGTAAAAGTGACGTGAGAACATGAAGTGAACTTGGTAAGTAAACAATGGAGTTTTTATGTTTACTAACAATTAAAATGATTAATAAAAAAGATATAATGATAGTTATTTAATTACGTTAGTTCGAAATTCATTTGTGTTAGTTGATGATTAATCCTTGTTCTGGTTTTACAGATGTTTGACCGCGACGTCTCTGTGGGATCCTGAGGAAGACTGCGTTCACAGGCAAACAAATTGGTTTGGACAGGACATCGGGGGACTCTAAGCCAGGTATTAACATATAATGGGTTACCATTTGCGCGATTAATTTTCTTTTTAGGTTCAGGACAGCCGAAGTCAACAACATTCTGGCCCACCAAGGGCGACAGTCCTTAACATTGTAGAATGTAGATCCAATTGTAGTCACCAGTAGACCTCTTCGAGTCATTATGAATGGTTAATACCTAATTCAAAAAGATAAAAGATTAGAGGTGTAACGTTAAGGTCGGATTAAGATGTATTTAGCTGTAAGGTTTGTCCAATTCTCAATATATGTGTTGTTGTAGCACTAGTGAGCATTTCCTCAACACTATTATTTAGGTTTAAGCGCCTATACTCGCTGAAGGGAACCTAGGAATTGGATGGGAGGAGTTTATAGTGTGTTTCATTCATTGGTTTCTTTATACTTTCTATATATTGCCGTTGCTTCTCTGCTTCCGTACATGGAAGCAGGCACAATTTATTTATCGGTCTCTTCAATATTTTCTTGTTGCATTGAAGTGTTACGACACGCACTAATCCGTCATCCCCTGGATGTGTCTCTATAACACGACTCAGTTTCCATTTGGCCGGGGGGATATGATCATCTTTCATTATTACCAGATCGCCTGTCTTTAAGTTTTCTTGTTTCGCAATCCATTTGGGACGCTGCTGCAGTCTTGTTAAATATTCAGTAGACCATCGACGCCAAAAATGATGAAATATTCTCTGTATTCTTTGCCATCGAGTTATTAAGTTAACATTTTCATCTAACAGGCTTTTTTCGGGTAAAGAGATCAAACTTTCTCCTATTAAGAAATGACCGGGTGTTAGTGCCCTGCAATCCTCGGGCTGATTAGTCAGTGGGCATATTGGTCTTGAGTTAAGTACGGCTTCTACTTGCGTGAGTAACGTCGTAAATTCTTCGTACGATAGAATAGTTTCTCCAATTGTTCTACGAAGGTGATACTTAGTAGACTTGACGCCTGCCTCCCACAACCCGCCAAAATGAGGTGAGAACGGAGGAATATTATGCCAAGTTGTTCCATCGTTAGCAAGTAGGTCAGCGACGTCCTTGGGAAGTGAATTTATGGCTTGATTGTGCATGTTCTTTAAATCTTTAGCTGCTCCTATAAAGTTCGTACCACAGTCACTGTACAAGTCCGTGCAGCGACCTCTTCGAGCTATGAATCTTCGGTAGGCAGCAATAAAAGCCTGTGATGTGTAGTCACCGACAAGCTCCAAGTGGATTGCTTTTGTAACTAGACAGATAAAAAGACATATATATCCTTTATATGTCGCGCGACCACGGCCCTTCGATGCTCGTGTTAGTACTGGACCAGCAAAATCTACTCCGCTGTGCAGAAACGGTCGACTTGGGGAGATCCTCACTGCTGGAAGATTACCCATCAGTTGGCGTCGTGTTATTCCATTATACCGTATGCACGTGATGCACTCGTGTACATGGCGTCTTACTAAGTTACGAGACTCTATTATCCAGTAATCTCGTCGCAAATGACTTAACAATAACTGCAAGCTTCCATGCAAAGTCAGAATATGCGCATTTGCTACCAGTAATTTTGATAAGTTGCATTTTCCAGAAAGAATAATTTGATGTTTCGTTTCTGATGGTATATTAGCGAAGTGAAGTCGCCCCCCAACTCTAAGTATTCCTTTTTGATCGACAAAAGGGTAGAGATTCTGAATTTTTGATGATTTCCCTATCGGGCGGTTTCCTCTTAGACATTTCAACTCTTCAGCGAAGTGGGTGGATTGTGATTGCTTGCATAGAGTTAGAAGTGCATTCTGCAGTTCATCTGCAGATAGGGAGTCCTTCTTTCGCAATTCACGACTTGTTTTCAAATTATTTTTAAAACGTAGACAGTATGCAGTTATTCGTGTCAGTTTAGATAGAGACGAGTATTGGTTTATTAAATCATATTCTTCACAATTAATAAAACAAATTATAGGTTTAACTCTTCTTTCCTCTAGAACTGTGTCAAGGCTATCTATTAAAGTTGATGATGGCCACGTTTCCTTGGATTTTGTGAGCCATGGCGGTCCAGTCCACCACAAGTCATGAGATATTAATTCGATGGGGTTTAGGCCTCTTGAGGCACAATCAGCCGGATTTTGGTTCGAAGATATATAATGCCATTGAGTTGTGTTTAATGCTTCCTGTATCTGGCTGACTCGGTTCGCAACAAAAGGTTTCCATCTGATTGGATGTCCCTTAAGCCATGACAACACTATCGTCGAGTCCGTCCACGCATACACATTGGAGATCGGAATTTGTAAATTGGTACAAACTTGCCCAACTAACTTAGCAAGCAGGGCTGCAGCGCATAGTTCAAGGCGTGGTAGGGTCACCTGTTTCACTGGTGCAACACGCGTCTTTGATATGAGTAGTGTTGTGGTGAAGCTTCCGCTCTCGTCTGTAGCCCTAGCATATAAAACTGCAGCATAGGCCTTCATTGAAGCATCCGCGAACCCATGCAACTCGAATGTATTGTTTGATGGCCTCCATTTAATCCAGCGGTTAAGAGTTATCTTACTTAAGTGCTTTAAATCTTCCCTAAACGACAACCATTGGCATTTCAATGAAGTGGGCAGCTCTTCATCCCAGTTGAGACCTGCTAACCATAAATTTTGATACATAATCTTAGCAATGACTATACACGGCGACAGCCATCCGAGAGGATCGAAGAGCCTGGCGGTGTCGCTCAGCAAACTTCGCTTTGTAGGAGGTTTAACTTGAGGAGGAAGATTAATTTTATAACCGAAAACATCAGAATAAGGATTCCAAAAAATTCCCAGAGTTTTTATGGGCTCGTTTTCTCCGACTTGAAGGGGCAGTTTACATTCTCGATCTTTTAGTGGTATGTGAGTCAATAGTGAACTTCGATTTGCGGCCCACTTACGCAGTTCGAAACCACCCTTTTTGAGAATGGTTAATAGGTCAGTTTGGAGTCTTAAAACTGATTCTTCGTCGTCGCCACCAAACATCACGTCATCAACGTAAAAATTATTTCTTATTAACTTTGCTGCTTCAGGATATTGCAAGGCATAATCGCTTGCTAGTTGTTGCAGTGTCCTTATAGCCAGATATGGAGCACATGATGTACCATAAGTAACGGTGAGCATATTATAATCTTGAAGAATACTTCGAAGATCGTCACGCCAGACAATACGTTGATAGTGGACGTCCTTGGGTGAAACTAAAATTTGGCGGTACATTTTCGAAATATCTGCAACTAACACGATTTTATGCATTCTCCATTTGAGAAGTACGGACCATAAATCAGTTTGGAGTGTTGGACCGGGGCTAAGGGTATCGTTCAATGACTCCCCGGATGCAGTCTTACTCGAAGCATCAAAAACAACTCTGAGTTTTGTTGAAGTGCTGCTCTCCTTAATGACAGCATGGTGTGGCATATAATAAGCTGGTGACGGTGTTTCATGGGTTTTTACTTGCTCCATATGACCGAGGTCCAAATATTCCTTCATAAAGGAGCGGTATTCCTTATGTAGGTTAGGGTCTGCTTGCAATTTCTTCTCTAGGTACTGTAATCTTCTTGTAGCAACATCCTTTGAGTTACCTAGACTTGGAGGGGGCAGACCATGAAGAACTGTACGGAACGGAAGACACACAATATATCTTCCGTCAGGGTTCCTTGTGACCGTGGACTGGTAATGTTCTTCACAAAGAATTTCTTCTTGGCTAAGCATCGATGTCTGGGGTATTTCCTCCAGTTCCCAAAATTTTCTCAATAGACAATCGATGTTATCGAGATCAGAAGTCTCTGCTGTTGTGAAATGGATTCTAACTTGCGTTGGGTGTTGATCATCCGTGTACGATCCCGACAGAATCCACCCAAAAATTGTTTGTTGGGCTACTGGAAGCTGGGGTCTTTTGATTACTCCTTCCAGCAGAACTTGGGCGTATACATCGGCACCTAATATGAGGTCGATAGGTCCGGGTTCAAAGCAGCGTGGATCAGCAAGAGGCAAGTCAAAAAAGGATGACCGTACTTTAGGTGATATTTCTTTTGAGGGTAATAGGCCAGTAAGAGTCGGTAAAACTATGGCATTCAAGACTACTGTGGGTCCGACTAACTCTCGAGGACGAATTCGTAGCGAGATAACATAACGACTGGCTTCAAGTTTTGTAGCACCTACTCCACGTACAGCAACATTCGTTCGGTGCCTGGGCAACTTTAACAATTGGGCGGCCGATTCGGAAATGAGGGATCCTTCCGACCCCTGGTCCAGTAGGGCTCTCAGAAGATAACTTCCGCTTGGTGTATCTACACTGACGATAGCAGTAGCTAGAAGTATTCTCTGGGATTGGGTAATTGTACGACTAACATGGGCTCTTAAGATACCACTAGCATCTTCAACTGTGACATTCCTCATTTGATTTGACGTACCGGGTGAATCACTGATAAACGTTACATTCGCATTGCTCTGATTACGTACTGGCGGGACATCGGAGTGAAGCAGGGTATGATGGCGATGATGACACTTGTGGCATTTAGTTTTTTGTTTGCACTGGGCGGAAAAATGTCCTAGTACTAAACAGTTTAAGCATAAAAATTTGCTGCGAACGAATTCCCTTCGTCTGTTTACACTCCAATTCTTAAACTGATCGCATTTGTATAAAAAGTGTTGTCCATTACAGACAGGACATGGTGGGTCAGAAATAACATGGAAGGTTCTCATGGATTGAACAGGCTTTTTGTGACTTAGGTTTGTGCTGTTGGTGTGCACCTTGGGTCTTTGAGTGCCAAGACTTTCTAAGACTCTGAAACGGTTTTCAAGGAAAGCTTTAAGTTCCTTAAAAGTAGAAAGTTCGGTACTCCCTTTTAGCGATTGCTCCCATTGTTTTCGGCTTTCAGAATCCAGTTTTTGAACTGTTAGAAACACTATGATTACATCCCATGACGTTATATCTACATCCAGATTCTGCAAGGAATGAAGGGATTCTGTAGTAGTGTCTAATAATTTCCTAATACTGTCTGCAGATTCTGAACCCAAGTTGGGTTGAGAAATGAGCGTTGTGAGATGGGAGTTTACAATAGCACGCTTGTTTTCGAAACGTTCCACTAGACTTGTCCATGCTTGATCATAATTCGCATCGGTTATTTGAATTGGTCTCAATAATTGAGCGGCGTCACCACCTAAATTGGTTTTCAGGTAATGTAACTTTTGGACATTTGACAGGCCTTTATTTGAGTGGATTAGGGATATGAACAAGTCTCTGAATGGTATCCATTCTTGGTACATACCATTGAACCGAGGGATTTCAATACGTGGTAGTTTTAATAAGTTTTTCTCTTCTATTTGGGCGGATGATTTATTCTTAATATCCTTCTTTTCAGTTGTTGTGTGTGCCGACTTTAGAGTGGATAAACGGTCAAGTAACTCACATTTAATCTCTAGAAACAACTCTTCGAACTGAGAATATTTGTTCGTTGTGAAGTAAGGTGTATCTTTCAATGTATCATCACTTGCTTTAGCCTGAACAATTTTGGAATGATTTGTGCTGAAAGATGTCCAATATGAATCAAGGAGTTCCAAACGACCCTGGTAATATCCCAATGTTCTACGTTCCTTTGGAGTCTTCCTAATATTCGTCTGGAAGTTTTGCAACTGTGAAAACGTGTCATCTTGTTCTACTAAGCGTGCTTCCATATTGGTATTGGCTGAGATACTATATAGTAAAGGTAGCTGAGCAACACGATTAATACAAGACGAGGTACCAACAGCGAACTACCTGAAGAACGAAGTTGCGTAAGTGTTCATGAAAGCTATAACTAAAACTGTAAGTCTTGTAACTACCGGCGAGACAAATAACTCAACATGAATGAAGAATTAGGTTATTCACACTTGTTAGGTTTTTTTTTTGTTTTAAAGAAATCTGCAGCGGTCATATATGGTTGGAAACGTATTAATTGCAAATTTTCTGAATACGCTAATAGCGGGTCTAAATTATTTTGATAAGACACGCCTATAACTCGAAAGAACAAAATTGTCAATTTAGATAGGCTTACAATACTATAAATAATAAGTGGTTTCAGATCGCACTTCAATTCGGCCTTAACTTATCCATCACTAAAACACTATTTAAAAAATCCAGCAGCTTGAATATATCGTTGTCTCTAAAATTTCAATTTATACATTTAAATATACCAAATGTTCAATTTAATTTATCAGAAAAATTTCAATGTGCTGTATCCGGTAAAAATAAGGTTCAAATATTTTTCATTCAATTAATCATTGTTTATAGTAATTATGTACAATATATTTCAATAAATTCAATAAACTGTTCACTCTTGATTTTTCTTTATGACTAACTTTATATTGCTCATCCTTAAACAGTTATGTATTTACCGATTTAACAGCACTCGTATACCGCCTCACTACTGTTTAATAATATACAGTTTTAAGCAACCAATAAATTACTATATTATGAAATAACACCGTTTCATATTTTATAAAATGTACCTTAAATTCCATATTCGCTCGTTAATTAATATTACCACATCCGGATCTTGAAGGACCATGTAAAAAATCCTGTAAAATTGCACCTGTTGCTATTTAATTTTGCCTGACTTGAATGAGTTGAATCCTAGACAATATTCTTTGCGAATAACCTCCAATTCGGTAAAATGCTCCAATTCGGGAAAATCTTTTGTAACATTGAATTCAGGTCGCCACTATCTAGAAATTTACACACAACAATCCACTTCAAACAAAATTTATTTCTTTAACCTATCCACTCTGATGCCAATATAAACGTGAAGAGAGCCTACCAAGTTCACTTCACTCCTATTTTAACTATGAAACTTCCATGATCTCTGCTAGAAAGTTGCAAATTTCCAAAATTTTGAATCTTTCGTTAAGCTTTTGAGAGAGAACGCAAGCCACAGATTCTCTATCGGGGTGAAAACTTTAAAACGAAGGGCTGAATGATGCCTTGACTTGAGAAATGTCAAGTTTTGACATGTTTTGCAGTGTAAAAGTGACGTGAGAACATGAAGTGAACTTGGTAAGTAAACAAAGGAGTTTTTATGTTTACTAACAATTAAAATGATTAATAAAAAAGATATAATGATAGTTATTTAATTACGTTAGTTCGAAATTCATTTGTGTTAGTTGATGATTAATCCTTGTTCTGGTTTTACAGATGCTTGACCGCGACGTCTCTGTGGGATCCTGAGGAAGACTGCGTTCACAGGCAAACAAATTGGTTTGGACAGGACATCGGGGGACTCTAAGCCAGGTATTAACATATAATGGGTTACCATTTGCGCGATTAATTTTCTTTTTAGGTTCAGGACAGCCGAAGTCAACAACAGGCTTTGGCGGTCTTTTTAAAATTATAATTTATAAATTAATTTTCCTCAAAACAATCATACACTGAAATTGTATTATAATAAATGAGTGCAAGTATGAATAGTCAATACATTTTTTAATAATAACAATACTAAGAACTATAATAATCCTTAATTTATTAACTTTGCAAAAATTAAGCTGGTATTAACACGATGCATTTTTCCACACCACCTTAAGATATATTTACATTAGTAACATGTATTTCCTTTCATTAAATATTTATAATTAAAACTGAGAAATCAATACATGTTGAAACCGTGAAAACAACTTTTAAGCGCGTTGCCGTTTATTTAAATGGCCGGTTCCCAATTAGGCCTAAAACCATCTTTTAAAATTTTATTAAATTAATATGAATTCAGTTCTTTCAGTACTTTAGACGCTATATTTATTCTATGTGCTAGCTATTGTCATAAATAAAACACTTAACAAATTACTTATATTAAATTATTCCTTCAACCTACATGCCCTTAAATAATGCAATCTTATTATACTTCTGCCGGATAGATGTTTTGTCATTTTCCGACTTTGCAATAAACTGAAACCTAATCTTTAGATATTTTTCAGTTATTACTTTTAGGAGTAGTGCATAATGTTCACTATGTATTAGATGCTGGCTTTCATCAGCGAATAATTCTTTTCCAATCTATGTTTTTTGTGCTCTTATTAACAATTTTTTTTTTCATTAGCATTTAATATATTATACTGATTGCTCCATAATTTCAATGTGCAACCGATTTCTTTTTCCACTTCTTCGCAGATTTTCTTCACACTTTAATGGAATTTTTAGAAAACCTTTGGTTTTGTAGGCAATCAATGAAGCAGATGAAAAGGTACCTTGAACAGCTGATAAACAGACTATGTAGCCAGCAATATATTCTACAACATACTTTGTATACGTTGTTATTTCTCGTGGATCCTGAGCGTACGAATGTTCTCTTAAAAATTGTAAATTTCTTTCAGAGTCTGTTGTGCTTTCCTCATTAATTATTTGTTGTAGCATTGTTGATTTTGTGAGACTATTGTTAATTGTGTCCAATGGGTGACTTGAACTAGCACTTAATAGACTAATCTCCTCCAATATTAAGCAATTTCCAACACCATTTTGTCTAATCTGACATCGGAAAAGCAACTTCTTACATCTTGAAATAAATTGCTTCACGGAGGGATTGTTGTTGCTGCCAAGACCCATTCGAATAGACAAAAAAATAACTCAATGTGGTCCTGACTAATTTTATGTAGTGGAAAAAAAGATTAAGACCCACTTGCTATAAACCTGTCGTAAATAATCTCAATATTTGTTAAACAACGTATTAAACCGAGAAAACCAACACTTTAAGGACTTAGGATTAATAGCTCTGCTGAAGGCGATTTTAATTCCGAAATATACTTTATTGCAGAAGGTATAAATGCCGCTATTTGTGGATAGTTGTTCTCACAAAGGGCTTTCTTCAGATATTCATATTCTGATATATTTCTGCTGTTTAAAATGTCGAAAGTGTCATTGAATATCCGTAGGAAGTATGCCTTGCTATTAGCAAATTCTGGGAGAGCCAAAACTTCTCTACAAAAGTCAAGTGCTCAAAACTTGAACCGCTAGCTTTACTTTCATTTTTTGCTGATGGAAGTAAACGTGCGCTCGCCGTATCTTGTTTCCTAAATGAAGTCCTTATTTTTCTTGAAGATTTCCAAGCTTTAAGAAGTAGTCCCATCTTATTTCGTTTCCATCTTTATCATACATAAGACCCAAACGTGATAAGGCGTTGCGAACTAGCTTCAACATGTGGGACGGGTCAGGGTTCAAAATATATTTATCATCCCTATCATCTATTGAAAAAAAGGTAGCGATTTTAGTTCTCTAATATCACTGCCGAGAAGTTTTGCAGTGGTTAGGTTAGTTGCCATACCATCAAAGGTTAGTCCAACTACTTCCGAGCCAGTCTCTATTAAATTTTGTATGCACAGCATGGTAATATTTTTCTTTTGCTCTGCATTCAATGAAACAATTGGAAAGAAACCTAATGGTATCTTCCAAGGCTTGTTTATACACACCGCTAAGAAGACTAACATCTTAGTTGCAACTGTATTATTACCAAGTCCGTCACCAAAGTCGACAAAGCCTGTGCAATTCTCACCATCCCATTCAATATGTTGATGAATATGCATTTCGTCGAACATTAAATGCAAAAAAATTTTCTCTCCATTTTGTGCAACATTTTGCACAACTTTTTTTAATACGTCAAAAGATTCTTTTGTGAATCCTGGAGCGCAACCAACGCTTTCGTACCACTTAGTAATGGTTCTTGGATGAGGTAAATAACAATCAAAAGAATCTCGAACATATTCATATGCCTTCGGTGATAAAAAATTTAGTGAAAGTGGAAAAGAGCGAATTTGTGGGCTGTATGTCTTAGGTAGATTTTGGCTGCCAGCCTGAAATAACTGCCTTTCCAGTAGTATTTTGCTCCGTCCAGTTTTTGGCAAAAATTTCATGAATTCCTTCATTAATTAAATTCTTATTTTTTAAAATTTGCATTGCGCTACTTAAATTTACAATTTTTTTTTTACGGTGAATAACTTCTCGTAAATTCTTCAAATTATTATTTTTCTTTTGGATTACCCTGTTTTTTCTTACGATAGTCTTCTTTAAGGAATTAATTATTTTTTTTTTTGCAGTGTGGTTTTGTACATACAGTGCAACCTCGATATAACAAAACTGAAGGGAATTAGAAAATATTCGTTATACCAAGTAATTTGTTACAACGAGGTTTCTTAACAAGATAAAAAAACTTGTTTTAACAAGGTAAAAAAACTTGTTTATTAACCTCAACATTACGTAGGTACTCATCTGTTATAGCGAACGATTTCCACTAATAAATGAAAACACATTTTAATGAAAACGCTGTATTTTCTATTTAAAAGCAGCTTTACAGTTTTGTGTCACAAATTAATCAAAATAAAATGCAATGAAATCCGTAAAAAGTAGGTAGGTAGTTCAATTTCGATGAATAATATTCGCATAAACATAAAAAATCAACAATGTGGTTATGGTAGCTTAGTCTTCATTTTGTTTGTCTTGATTAGAGAAAAAATCATAAATTGTGGTCTGGTTACCACCAGTGTTAGTTATCATATCCAAAGCGCAATCCAATTCCATGATGGATTTGACTACACCGTCACTCAAACCACCCTTTTTGAGAAATATACATTTTATTACATCTAAAGCGTTACGAGCATCATTAATTGTAAAATCACGTTGGTTAATTTCACTCCCTTCTTCCTCGCCTTCTTCCGCTTCTTCATTAGGAACTGGCAATACAGATGTGACAATTTCAGCATCAGTGAGTTCTCCACTGACGGCTAAATCATCATCAAAGGTAACAAACTCTTCGAAATCAGCCTCCTGAAGGTTAAATTCTTCATGAACTCTTTGCTAGGTCCTAGTAAGTTCTGCGAGTGGCAAGTCATCCTCCTCATCATCACATGGAACCTTAAACCCACTCTTCTTGAAGCAGTTTGTGATGGTTTTTTCACTGACTCACTCCAAGCTTTGGAAATCATCCACATGGCTTGTAACACGTCAATTGTGGTTGGCGATTGGTGTTCAATATCAACAAGAAACTGCCTGACAACTTCCTTCCTATAGTGCATTTTGAAGCTTTGAATGTGCCTTGGTCTAGTGGTTGAAGTTTGGAAGTGGTGTTTGCAGGCAAATACTTTATTTTTATGTTTGTCAGATTAGGAATGTCTCCATGTTCAGTACAATTATCAATGAACATAAGAATGTTCTTCTTTTTTTTCTTCATCTCATTTTCTTTCTTCATCGCTTTGTCAAGACTTTTAAGCCAATTGTTAAAAGCATCACAGGTCATCCAAGCCTTAATGTTTGACGTGTACTCTGTTGGCAAATTATTGGCATTTTTAAAACATCGTGGTCTTTCATATTTATTATGGAATTGAGTATGATAGGATACGTTATGTAAAGGTTGTAAGTTGACAAAATTAGTTAAATAGAGGTAAATAACACTTTCTATTTATATTCTGCAATAGATGAAAATTCGTTATAAAGAGGTTTTTGACAAATGTATTCGTAATGGAAAGGTATATTTCGCATTATCTCTTACGGGCAGTTCTAGGGGATTTCGAAGAATTTGTTAAATCGAGGAAATCGTTATATTGAGGCTCGATATGTTAAGGTTACACTGTATATCCTAAGAAATTTAATTTGTAAAAAATAACTTCAAAAGAATACATTAACAACTCAAAGATGTACCCAAATAAAAGAAGGATGAAAAAATGAAAAGAAATAAAACCAGCAATTAAACTTAAATTACAAGCTTTATTTGCTTTCGCTTAGAAAACCTTATTTTACTTATTACCGAATTAAATATAATAATACAATTTACTGCGCGAAGTATATAGCTAATTAATATTAAAATATTATTATCTTATAATTTAAGTATAGGTACAGTTGTTAAAGTAGTAAATCTAATTAAATATAATTACTTCAAATCCAATTCTTTGTTGATGACCCTCAGAATTTGGATTCTTAAAAGAAAGATAAGAAATTTAAGCAACAAATATTAGATTATAAATACATATTTTTCCAATAAATTTATCTAGCGTGAACGTAACTGCTTTCTTTAGCCTTACTTATAAGAATAAAAAAATTAATACTTGTTAAAATTCATACAAAAACTTACCACTTCCATATTTTCCATGCTTTCAGATGTGGCATGTGACTGCAAAATTGGTGAAAAGTCTAGAAACTGAAATAAAAATCTTGAAACTAACATCCATCAATTTTATAAATCTTTCATAGTTCAATCAACTGCTCAGCACAACTTTCTTGGATAAGTTCCTCAGACGAACCTTCTTGGATAAATTCCTTAGTAAAAAAAAAGTTATTAAAAAAAATTTTTACAATTATTGAAATATTCACCTCAAACAACATTTCCGTAGTTGAGTACAATTTAATTTGTGGGATGGCGTCATTGCCCAGTTTAATTCCTCTGCCTGTTGAAAATAAGTCCTAGAATAAGAAATGTTCTGAGCAAACGACGCTCGTGTTGCTGATTTGGGATTCCATCTTCCCAATAGCTTGCAGCCATCTTCCCCGCAAGACGATATTTTTTCGAAATCTAATGAATAAGAATAATATTTATGCAATTATATTGTAAAATAATTTAATGCTGGCAAAAGGAGCAATGCTATCAAGCCGCCAGATCCACACAAAACCGGGCAACCACGAGAGAGTCAAATCCGTAGACAGAGGAACATCCCAAGGGGGCGTATTGTCACCATTATTGTGGCTCCTAGTGGTCAACGATATCCTGATCTCACTTGAAAGAGATGGGATAAAGGTGGTGGCTTATGCAGACGACCTGGCCTTACTGGTATCAGGAAAGTTCCTAAGCACCATGAGCGAGTTAATGGAAAGAGCACTAGGTAAACTCCACAGGTGGACGAAGAACTGTGGTTTATCGGTCAATCCTCAGAAGACGGAGACAATCCTATTCACAAAGAGGAGAGTGATCGAAGCCTTCGAACCACCTAAACTAGCGGGCAGCACCCTATCAATAAAGACCCACACTAGGTATCTAGGGGTCATACTCGACTCCAAACTAAGCTGGGGCATGAACATAGATGAACGCGTGAAGAAAGCGTCAATAGCGTTCTACGCCTGCAAGAGGATATTTGGCAAGAAATGGGGTATAAGCCCTCGCATTGTCCACTGGATGTATACCTCCATAGTTAGACCTATTCTTACCTATGGCATAATAGTCTGGTGGACCGCTCTAGAGAAGGAGAGCAATCTTAAGAAAACAAACAAGATTCAAAGAGCTGCCTGCTTGGGCATCTCCGGAGCTACAAGCACAACGCCTACGGATGCAATGGAGACCATGCTCCATCTCCTACCGCTCGACGTCCACGGCAAAAGTATAGCTGGACGCAGTGCCGTAAGACTGAAAGAGTCCAATTGCTGGAAGAGCTCTGATAACGGCCATAGCAGTATACTAAGGACTTATCCGGGAGTCTATCTGCAGGCGAACACCGACTACACCATCCCACTACTTAGTTTTGGGAAGGCCTTCTCCACAAAAATCCCAACTAGAGAAGAATGGGAAGAGTGGGGGGTTGCCACCGGTGCAGAAATATCAGTCTTCACGGATGGGTCTAAGGCGGATAACGGAGTGGGAGCGGGGGTCTTCTCGGACTGCCTAGGCATATGCAGTAGGTACCGGCTACCGGACTATTGCAGTGTATTCCAAGCAGAGATCTTGGCCATAGAAAGGGCGGCAGAAATAATACACGGACGCCCAAACCTACCAATGGGTAGCGAGATATGCTTGTACATCGATAGCCAAGCAGCTATCAAGGCGCTAGACTCAAACTTAGTCAGGTCACGGCTGGTCGGCAGGTGTCTGGCTGGTCTCCGGACTTTAGGGGCAAGGCATAAGGTAACTCTATGCTGGATCCCTGTTCACAGTGGTGTTCAAGGGAATGAGGCAGCTGATGAGCTGGCAAAGGAGGGATCACATTTGGATGATTCCTCTATTGACAGATCGATCGGCTGGCCGCTAGAATCAGTAAAGAGAGAAATTGACCTTAAGGCTGTTCAGCTCGCTAAGCAGAGATGGAGTAATCTAACCACATGCAGCCTATCAAGGCAGCTGTGGCCTAAATGGGATTTGAGGAAAACCGCGTTCCTATTAAACGGAAGCCGGATAAACCTCCGAAACATTGTGGCAGTTATCACTGGCCACTGTCTTTTCGGTAGACACGCAGAACGTCTGCGCGTTCCCACGAATGACTTCTGCCGGAGCTGTATGGACGAGGAAGAGGTGGAAAGCATTCAGCACTTACTCTGCGAATGCCCGGGCCTAGCAAAAAGAAGGTACAATGCAATGGGCACGTACTTCTTAGGTGGCATGGGCGATATAGCCGGCATCGGGCTGAAGCAGCTCCTAAGGTTTATTAACAGCTGCGGCTGGTTTTAGTTAAACCCGGCAATCAGACAAGGTTCCACGGATGTGGTATCACAACGGACCATTTATAGGTCTATGTGAGGCTGATCGGCTGTAGGGCTGATAGCCGCCACCCTAACCTAACCTAACCTAGTCATGTAAAAAGTGGAAATTTCGCTACAAATCCCCTTAATTTGATTAACTTTGAATGAGGCAATTTAAAATAGTTATCTTACTTGTGGAAAGATATTCCAGTAGGGCGCCGGTGGCTATTATTCCCACGAGATTGTACAGTGCACTTCATTTTACCTAATGAATAAAATTACACAGTTTTCAAAACACAGTTTCATTAAATAAATCAGTTCACGTCTTTCACTTTATCACTGCTAAAGTTTTAAATTATGTTATTACGTAATTCAAGTGTAATCCTAATTTTTCACTTGCGAAGTCAAATTAACTATTGTAATGTCAATACAAAGTGACAGCTAAGACCCAGGGACTCAGATAAAAAGAAAAAAAATGTGACAGCTAAGACCCAGCCGCAGAACAAAAACTTGCCATGCTCGCACAGACGACATATACACGATAGCGCTTCTCCTTTAGTTACTTCCTCGTATACTCAGACTGTGGCACAACTTTGTCGGGGCTAGTAAAATTCTACAGAATGAACATCAGCAAGCCATTCATGCGGAGACGAAGATAACAGCAGAAATTTATGCGATACAAGGAATAAATTGGCACTTAATACCACCAGCAACTCCTCACTTTGGAGGGTTGTGGGAGGCTGGGGTAAAGTCGATGAAGCACCATTTAAGACGCATATTAGAAGAAACAACGTTGCCATATGAAGAGCTATCGACCGTTTTATGTCAAATAGAGGCGTGTCTAAATTCTAGACCTTTGTGTCCCATTTCAAGCGATGCAGAAGATCTAGCTGTTCTAACTCCCGGACATTTTCTAATGGGGACAGCTCCCCTCACTCCGCCAGAACCAAATATCTTGAATTTAAACATGAATTTTTTATCCCGATGGCAACTACTTCAGCAACTCTACCAGCAGTTTTGAAAGCTTTGGATTTCAGAATATTTGCAGAGATTACAGAAGAAACCTAAATGGACCAGTCAGAGGAGGAAGATAGAAAAATGAGACTGATCACTAAACTTTGTTTGTTACCGATTGTCGATAATCACGTTACATCAGCATAAACATCAAATTGTCTACAGAATGAAATAATAACTAAACTTTAATTGAATTTTTAACTAATTTATGAAATAAATTTAATAAAAAGCCAATTAATAATAATAATGAAATAACATATAGCCTAAAGTGAGTTTGCAATCCTTATCCATTAGTGTGAACTCGTGAACTATATACTAAAATCGTTAGTGAAAAGGAAGGTTAACATTTAAACAAGAAACTGTTGAGAAAAAAACGCGATTCGCGAATTTCAGCTCGGTGAACCTGGTTAATTGGTATCATTCGTCGTCAAGTACAACAGAAGATTCCAGAGATTTAGTTGTGAGACTAAAAGAAGAAAGTTATTGAATTTATGATGGAAAATAATTTTATGCGTAAGAAATATCACTTTAGAAATCAGTTCTGTACAATACTTAGTGGTTGATACTTTGAATGTGGCTTGCTTGTGGTTGGTACTTTGAATGTGGCATTCCTCGGTATCAAATGATTGGTACTAGCGGCTTTGGATGTGTTTCGGTCCTTAGAGTGCGCTTAATTGTTTGCTTGACCTTGCAATTGATGGCCTTCCATCCATTAATGTCAGATCAGTGACTTTGTCACCAAATCTTTGAAAATTATGTTTTATTCCAGTTTTAATGACATTTTTAGTAGCAACAAAAGCCAAAAATAACCTTTGTGTGTATTTCAATAAATTAAGTAGCATAATAAATCATCTTTGAAGGTTCACTCACAATCTATTGTTACTCAAATGAGAGCATTTCAATATTATCTCATGCTGATACAACAGAAGAAAAGCAAGCAATTGTGACAAGATTGTACCTCAGAAAGATTTAGGTGTCAACCACCTCAATAAAGGACTCAATCGCTCCATAGATAAGGGCATGGTATCTCTGCAGTGGTTTTTGTGGATCGAATTAAACACCAGTAATCTTCTTAATAGACGTGGATTACTAAAAGCAGAGGGAATGTGGCAATTCATTAATCACTTCACACTATTCCGTGGCAGTGTTTGCTAATTTACACAAGCTTTCTCCGAGCTTTGATTAGAACGGGGGAATCATCACATCCGTCACATAAAATCTCATTAAACAGAAATGTTTACAGCCCGTAATCATTGTAGCCCGAACTGGACAAACAATTTCAAACGTTAGACGGTTCAGTGATCTCTTGTGTTTATCTTCTTAACTGTGAATCCGTGAATCCGTCTTTCGTTTGATTCGATTGTTACAAATACTAACAGCGAGACGTTATCAGTATTGACATGATTGAAGCTTAAGAAAAAGTTATTCATCCCAGCAATTTCTAAAACAATTTTGCTTCGAAACAAGGAAAAGCGCAAAACGATGTGATTAGCTGATTTGTCATAGGACACATAATTGGGAGATTGGATGTGCTAACGGTGTTCACTTCTGGCGTTTTAGCAAGTGGCTTTGCATAACCTTTCCTTGGCAAACAATGCTCGAACGAAAGTAACACATTGAATGGATCTAATGAAATCTTGAGTACCTACCCAGAAATATCCGATATCCAAGTTGAATGCCCTTAGAAATAGCTGGCCATGGCAGTAAGTGGGAGAAATTAATCAAATTTACGAGTACTTGATTTGCTGAATCTGATCGGAGAAAAATCCTGAAGAAAATTTTGCAGAATATTTACTTCCTTTCTCCATCTTGCGAGTTTTATTTATTTATGTTTCGGCAGGTTGAGAGCAAAGGATGGTACTTTGCAAACAAACTTATGCTTTTGACATACAAATTTATATCCGAGCCACAGTATTAACAAGTTCATTGCCTTTAATATCAGAGCAGAGATTCGTGTTTTTATGCCCAAATAAACATGTAGCGTAGTTTCAGCCAGAAGAAGATTTCAGAGAAAAATCTTCTTATAAAATAATCACATCAATGGATGTTCACAAAAGGCTGGGCCCTAAATGCCCTAAGGGGGTTTTTTTTATAAAACTTGAACTTGAATAGAAGTGAAACATCTCAAGGAAGATGAAATGAAATTATTTGAACTAGTGAGAATTAGTGGAAGCAGTGGCGTACAAACTTGAATCCCCCATTGAGTTGCTATATAGTAAGGTGTAAATTTTACTTTCTCAGGTGTTGTGTTGTAACACGCGACTTTATGAACTCTTTTAATTCTTTAACATGTAATTAAATTTCATAGCATATAGTAATTAAATTTCATAGCATAATCGTTTCACAAATTGACCTTAAAAGAAAAAGCATTGTGATGAGTTTGTCGATGCAATCTGATTGAAAAACGCTTGTGCCCATGATGATTTTAAACACGAATGATAACAGATATTTCTGTACCCAGATGTGGATGATATCGCACCAAACTGGACCAGCACTAGTACTTTACTGAAAGTTTGATCTCTTAAAATGACGAGTCGATGCCAACAGCTATTAATGTTTATTACCTTTCAGGAAACCTTGTGTTGCATACTGGAATACTAAATTTCGCAAGTAAATTAAATTACATAAGATAACTTATTGTGTTTTCTTTTCTTTTTTGATGTGATGCTAGCCCAACATCCTCGGCCATCTTGATATAACTGAGTTATATCAATGTTTGAACTTCTTTGAGAATAAACATGATAGTATCACCGTAGCTTGATTGTTGATACGGTTTGATGCTTAACCCAGGCTATGGGAAAAGTTTATGGTGTGTGTGGCCCTGATAGTGTACGAGTATTAGATTTAGTTTAGTTTTATGTTTTTATTCACCTACAAGGCAATTTTATAAACAAGATAATGTTTGAAAAAAATCCAAAACAAACCGTTCAAAACTCGAGCGGTAAAATATTTTTTTAAATGTACAAATAATGTAAAGGTTGATATGACAGTGTTAGTGATCTTGTGATACTGCTGGCTAGTTCGGCGTTTGATTTAGTTGGATTAACATCCAGTTTTCGGTTGATTTCGAAGACGTCCAGCGGCTAAGGTAAATCTAACCCTTTTGTGCTGCTGTTGATGAAGAGTCAAAGGAATTTAGATTTCCTTTATTAGATACGCCGCTCCTTCCAAATTTTTTTTGAATATTTCTTGCTCCGCTCGAGTTTTGAACGGTTTCGAGTCGAGTGATTTTCTGTACATTATTTGTACATTTTATAAAATAATGTTTGTTTTGTACCTTTTTTTTCATCTAAATACAATAATTTTAGTTCAATTATTATTTCACTTGAATAACACATATTGTCCTTTAAGGCAGTATTCTACTTTGGGCGCTCGGAAAAAAGGCTTTTTTTATGAATTTTTTATGAGATGGACATTTCGGGATTAAGCCAACGGTACACTCTAAGAAATCTATGTAATATTACACATTTTTCTTACAACATGTATGTAGTGAAATTACAATTTTTGAGTAAAAGTACAAATTATGCCGAAAAAAATTAGTAATTTCCCCAAAAATTGTAATCTTGCAATTAATTATTACTTTTGCTTCGTTATTATTGTAATATTACATACATTTTACAAATATTACGTAAAAATACAACTGAGTACGAAAATTAAATGGATAATCGTAGTAAATTTTACTTGTAATTTGACTCATACAGACAAATGTGGCCAGACAAAAACTATCAGTTATATATAGTACATTACAAAGAGTAAAGTTTCCTCGATTTAGGAAGTAAAATTTTGTCATATTACTACGTTTATCGTGTAATTCCGAATTTCAAGGGAATTTTACTCTTAAGCAAATTGTATTATACTGCAAATGTACTTCGCAGAGAGCAATTTGTACTCCGTTTAATGAGGTAAAATTGATAATAGTTAGTCACTTTACTAAGGCTTTCGTGTAAAATGACAACGGAAAATTTGTGCGGCGTCACTTCAGAAGAGTTGTTTGAAGTAGTCACAAGTGCGTTGCGTCGTGAATTTATATATATATATATATTATAAAGAATTTTAAGAATTTAAATTAATTCATATTGGTATCATTTCAGTTCAATACATATTTATAGGTCCAACTAAAATTAAAGACTATCTACTGAATTGATTGATTGATTGAAATTCTTGAAATTTCTTTATAATACGTATAAAAATGCTTTTTATGCTGAATCAGAATTCGTTATACACTTCCCCTCCCGTTTACTATATGAAAGTGTTATTTAACTCGTAGGAATTGAAATTTTACCATTCACAGGACTTATTTCACACTGCGAAGAATCAAATTTACATTCATGGATATTAGTAATACTATGCATGTGGGCATTTTTACCATGCTGCGTTGCAATTTTACTCTCTGTCGGTTTACACTACACAACCCTATAGTATTTTTACAAACGATTTATGTAAACCTCATGTGAATATTTCCATACTTGAATAGTATTTTTACATTTAGCTATAGCGATATTACATGACGTTGTAAAATTGCTACGTTTAACATTGGCAAATTTTGTGCCATCGTTTATCGTTGTAAAATTACTTGATTTTTTTTTAGAGTGTAGACATCCAAAAGGTTACTATATCTGACTAGGCTCAATAATCGCGCAGCGTTCACCGAGTTGAATTCAACTCAAGAATGATGATCGATTGAAGAATCCAGTGTGCAGAAGAAGTCATCCCCAAGGATAAACTCGCCACCGAAGTTCGTAATATGCGGCAGGATTGAGTCCAACACCTGTCTTGCAGTATCATGGTTATTAGAATTTTGACCCCCAAGAAGAAATCTGAGGAAGACGCGAAATCTTAGCAGATGTCTGTATATACAGGAGACATCAGTAAAGCTTGGCACACCGGAACCGCTGCGGGGCGTTTCTGTAGCCCTGTATGTTGGAATTTTGTTCTACATGTATAAAAGTCTTGGGTAAAATTCGTCTGCCGTATAAGTGCAATGTCCGTGTTCCAGTGTCTCAGGTCTTCAAAAATATTGTGTAGTCTAGTGGATCCACTTAAGCCCCCTGCATTTATCGATGTTATCCTACACATTCAGGAAATCGCACGAACTCAGACAATGACTGTACGACTCTAGTGACGAAGATTTCTGTTCAGTTGGAGGTCCTCAAAGATTGCCAAAACCTTGTTGAAGAGGCGCTCGCACCTCGACACCTCATTATACTTGGCCTTCTTTTTGGCCTCTGCCATGAGGAGCTTCGGTTGGGGCAAGATCCTGGCTGAATCTCCAAGCTCACGCCTGAGAATGGTAAGGATCCTTTCCGAACTCTTCTTATAGGAAAGGCTGTCGAGGAGGGAGCGCAGCAGCTCTCTCGGGACCGCCACCAAAGCAGGATCCACTTCAAAACGGCTACCAATCGATATGGTAAGGCTAAGGTCAAAAAAAGGGTACACATTCACGGCTCCACACATGACATTTATGGGCTCATGCAGTCTCCTAAAGCTATACGGGATATGTCTATAAGAAACCTTACCTGCGAGGGTGTCTGGCCGACAAATTAACACTGTCCTAAAAAGAAATAAAATTAAAATTTTTAAATAAATTAATATACTTACATACTGCCCGACTAGTTTCACGTCACTTACGGTAAAAAACCCATCATTTTTTTTTTCGGCATAAACTTCCTAAAAATATGAAATTTTATTTACAATTTAAAGTGCCAGAGCCCTTATTAGCCAGTTATATGACTGTTGCCCAACTTACGCCGCGGGGAGGCTAAGGGTTGGTCTTTTGCAAGTTAAAATTATATCTTTACTTACCTCAAAATTTTAATTGCACTAAAGCAAATGCAATAATTTCAAAGTTCACTTTCACTTCCCCACAAAACTTTAATTCACTTTCAACACAAATTGAAAGTAATTAATGTTTATACACGCACCCTTTATATTTTACATGAAACTACAAGCACGCAAAAAACGATTATACACTTTATCACGATTTAATAGACACAAAATAACATTAAACACGACAAGTTACAAAATAAACACTCGCTAAACGAATAAAAACAAAACATGAAATGTCAAAGACTTTCCGATAACGAATAAAACGAATAAAAAATCGTAATAGTCAGAGTTCTATTCTAAGATTTTTTGATAACTAAGTAATTTAGTACTACCGCACGCAGCATTTACATGTTATAAGCCGCAACAGTACCACATCTCACTACATTGCACTGCTTGCAATCGACGAGAGCAAGTCGGCTGGCTTGAAGCTGATCTCTTCGCTCTAATTTCAGTAGTAATGAAACTGAAAACTAGACGGCGCACATATGATTTTACTTAAAAACTATTCCATCAATTTTAAAATGTTATAGTACCTAATTTAAAGGTTAATATTTTTCAATTGTGTTGTACCAACACAATTACATATTTATATAATTTCGTGTAAACGAAATAATATAAATAGAGCGTTCTGAGCTCACAAAATCATTGTGGTTTGAACAATCGTTAAGTTAACATCAGCGGTCTTGAAGCTGAAACAATAGCAATAATTATTTGGTGGATTTTTTGAAGCCAAAACTATATTAACAAAAGAATTGTGTCGTGAACAATTCTGAACACATCAGCTGTTTTTTGAAGCTGATAATTACAGCGTACAAAAAAAACGTACACACCTATTTGCAACTAGTCTAGCGAACATAGCTAGTTGTCTTAACTCCTTTCGGTGGATTTTTTGAAACCGGCAAACTCCGTCTTTACGACAAATACTCCGCTCGGTACGTATAAATAAACGTATACGAGCCTACCTTTGGCATTGCGTTCTGAGCAATCGAGCCGAAAACATCAGCGCGATACTTGCGGTATTGAAGCAAGTTTTCACTAAATATAAATTTCTCTTACAGTTGAGGAGTTTTTTGAACCTCAACTTATTGATACCAGCGAAGTGAGCTGGAAGCACAAATATTTCCTTTTCGTATCAGAAAACTAATTCGTTCTTTTTCTTTCACAGGAACTAATCTCAACGGACTTTGAATTTTTTTGGTTTGATTTTTCTTCTCTTTTTTTTTGGTTTGAATTTTTATTTTCTTTTTATTTCGTTATTTTTGCATTATTATTTGTTATTATTTTATTATTAGTTAGTTTATTTTTTCTTTATTATTTGAATTGTTTCCCTTTTTTATTTTTTATTATTTTCGCTGTTGAAGAGTTTATATCTTGAATTTTTTAAATAAAAAATATTTATAAATTATTCCAATTGTTATCATTTGTTAACCGGCAACCCTCCTTTTTTCGCTTGAGTCAAGTTAGGGCTCAAACAGAGGGCACGAGCATCTATTTTCGAGTTCAAAAGCTGGTGAATAAAGACCAGGTCAGCGACTCTGCGTCGTACCTCTAAAGAGTGCATATTAAGCAATCGTAGGCGATTCTCATAAGGAGGAAGCCCTAATGGATCATTCCACGGTCTCTTAGTGCAAACCTAAAAAAGTTCCGCTGTACCGACTCGATGCGTCTAGAATGAACGGCATAGCAAGGTGACCAAACCTGAGACGCATACTCGAGAATTGGTTTAACCAAAGAAAAAAGTAAGTGAATTAAGATCTGCCGATCAGAAAACCCCTTTGGCCACCGCTTGACATAACCCAGAACTGAATTACTCCTATACACAATATAGTTTAAGTTTAAGACTTTGGAGTGTTTAATCAGGGGGACAATGTCGTCAATGGCAAGAATAAACAGCAGCGGACCAAGATGCCTTTCCTGAGGTACACCAGAAGAAGCCCTAACGACTGTAGATAAAGTATTACGAAAAGATACTCGATATGTCCCATCTTTTAAGTACGAGGAGATCCAGTCAAGCATCAAAGGCGGGAAACCAAACTTTCTAAGTTTGAGCATAATAGTTACAAATAAATCTATCATATGATATTTTCCTAGAAATTACCTTTCAATTGTCATCATGCATGACACCCTACTCCATCATCCGATGTTCCCACAGCCACCTGCAAATAACAAAGATCATTTCATCTATCTTCAAATAATTCTCAGCAATTCATGTAACGTTTCATATTAAATTTAGACAAGCAATTCTTACAAATTATCTTGTAATGTAACCCACAAGACTGCAATTATTCAAGTAGAATTAAGAAGGTATGAAAATTGTCAAGAGCTAATTAGAGCAGTTCAGTTTTATTCTTAACTCCGGTGGACGTAAGGTCAGTTCTTTAAGTTTAACTGTAAAAAGTGAATTAAGTTTTAATAAAGTGAATTCGTAAATTACTTGGTTTCTTTTGTTTGATTTCCCTTTTTTATTTGATTTGCAAGTGCAATCGATAAATGGCGCAGTCGGTAGGATGCGCGTCGCGGTTATTACATAATATTACCGCGTGTATTTCAATACTTAACGCGCGTCGAATTAAGTTTTTCGTAAAGATTCGAAAAATCCTAATCAAACAAAAAGAAACCCTGAATGTGAAAGTGTGACATAACTGTACGAAAGAAATTAAAAGAAAATAAATTGTTTTTGTGTTTTATCCAGTGGCTACCTAAAAGTAATAGCGAGAAAACTTATTAACTAGAAAAGTATCGAAAATTGAAAAGTGGAAAAAAAAGGAAGAAATAAAAAATATTAAGTGAACAAAAGTTATAAAAAAAAATATTTTTTTTAAACACACATTCGAATTCATGAGTGGACCAGTGGTTCAACAAAAAGATTTCAACCAACGCCATAAAAACCTGCAGCGAGAATAAAATAAAATTTCCGGAAAGTTCATATCATAGGAATCCCCAATCAGGAAGAAAGAAGATAACATCAATATCAACACAACAAGTTAAGGCTGAAGGTCAGAATTTTTTTTATATATTTATACATAAATTTTTCGATTTGTAAATTTTTTTTTAAGAAATAAAACCTAGATTTCTCCTTTCATAAAGAAACATATTTGTTTTGTAATTGTAAAAATATTAAATAAGATTTATTTGAATTAGATGAGTTTCAGTTGTTTTAAATCAATTATACCAAATTAAAACAAATTACAAGTGCAGAACACCTCTTCTCTTGAGAACATAGAATGTCAAATGATTTGTGTGAGCAAATAGAACAAGTCAGAGCTCAATCTAAAGTGATTTCAGAAATAGTAAATAACTTCTTTGATTCAAAACCAAAAATGTTGTCTCTAAATATCGACCCTCTCAAGTACCTCTCCAAGTTGCCTGAATTCAGTGGAGATTATAGGGACCTCCAAAACTTTATAGATTTAGTAGACAAAGTACACCCCATCCTTGTAAGATACGACGATCTTGGACAAAGTGTTTTTTCCGATTACATAAAATCTAAACTAAAAGGTAAAGCGAGAGAAGTTATAGAAATTAACGCCCATGCAACATCATTGACAGAAATCAAAACCACCTTAATAAATAACTTCGGAGATAGGCTTACCATTGAAGAGTTATTCGATGAACTTCGAGCAGTCAAATTTAAAACGAATAGTACTGATTTCTATAACGAAATCAAGACAATTCTAGAAAGACTTAATATAAAAACAGAACAAACAATAACAGAAGGTGAAGATGTACTCAGCACTATAGAGTCAAATAAGTCTTCAGCATTAACAATTTTCAAAAACAAACTGCCAGAGCCTATGTTTATTTATTGGATATTTATTTAATTAAGCTTAATACAAGCTATAACATAATAATAATACTAATACTACAAGCTATACTAGATGATAAATGATGGAATTATAAATAAATTGAAAAAGCTACAATATGAGCTCTCATTAAGGAACAAACTGGCTGGAAGGAAAACGAATCAAGAAATGCGATCAGGTAGGACGGGGTCAAGATATAAGGATTTGTGAAGGGATGATTTACTCAGATGGAAGTCAAAGGAGGAAAGGTCGTTGACTTTTCGAAGCATCCTGGTAATTGGCTCGCTTTGACCGTAGTTTGGGCGATGGCGGTCGAGTCGGAAAAGGGGAGTGGACCTAAGGTTGCGGGGATTAGTATAGATGGGTAAAGATTGCAGGATTGAAGGGCAGTCTATGACTCCACTTAATAGCTGATGAATGAAGAGAATGTCAGAAACATCACGACGTTTACTTAAGGGTTGTAAGTCAATCAGTTTCAGACGGTTTTCATAGGGTGCAAGGTTGAATCTGTCTGCCCACGGGAGATCACGTAGAGCGAAGCGAACGAACCTACGCTGGACGGATTCAATCCTATTGATATGGGTTGTTTGTGTAGGTGACCATACCTGGCTGGCATATTCAAGGAGAGCTCTAACGAAGGAGATATAGAGAGATTTGGAAACATAAGGATTGGAGAACTCTCTAGACCAGCGCATCACAAACCCTAGCGCGGAGTTAGCTCTGTTAATTATGCTGTCAATATGAGAACGGAAGTTGAGTTCGCTATCACAGATTATTCCAAGGTCACACAAAGAGGTAACAATAGGGACCGGTACATCGGTTAGCATGTAAACTCTCGGGGCGGCGGTAAGACGCTTGCGGGAATAAGAGATGGACTGGCATTTGGAGACATTGAGTTCAAGAAAGTTTTTCGTGCACCACGTGGTGAAGGAATCGAGATCTTTTTGCAGGAGAAGAGAGTCGGTTGTGGAGGAGATATGTTTAATTATTTTCACGTCATCAGCATAAATGGACAGCTCTGAGTGATTGATGACGCATTCAACATCATTTATTGTAAGGATGAAGATCAGTGAACCGAGGTGGCTGCCCTGGGGGACGCCGGAACGAGCGAAAATAGGGTTAGAAATGGATGAACTGAAAAGAACATTGTAGCGACGGTTGTTGAGGTAGGATTGAATCCAGGAGATGAATCGGGAGGGGAAGCCTAGGCGATCAAGTTTGAACAAGATAACGTTATGGGAGATCTTGTCGAAGGCTTTACTAAAATCGGTGGCAATAACATCAACATCTTTACCGTTTTCCAGAGCACATTGTGTCTTGGAGACGAAGTCAGTAAGATTGGTGGTAGTAGATCTTCCCTGAGAAAGCCATGCTGGGAGAGGGAGAAGATAGACTTACAGTGGAAGAACATGGAGTCATAGACCAATTTTTCGAATAGTTTAGGTACGGATGATAATTTAGCGATGGGTCTGTAGTTGGACACATCGTTTTTGCAACCTTTTTTGAAGATGGGAATAATATATGAGTTTTTCCATAATTGAGGGAAAACCCCTTGAGTGACCGAGAGGCGGAATAGCAAGGTAAGGGGTTGAATTAGATGCGTGGCACACTTTTTTAGAACGATGGCCGGAATGCCGTCAGGACCTGGGTTGAAGTCGTCCTCAAGCCCGTTGATACTGGCGGCGATTAGTTCGGGATCAGGGTCGAAAGACGTAAACGACGTTTGAGTGCATTTGTCCAAGAATGAGACGTAGTTAAGGTCAAGTTGTCGGGAATTGTCGCTGAAAGATTTACTGAAGAAATTTGCAAAGAGGTTGGCGATAACTTGAGGATCAGATGAAGAGGAATTCTCAAGCTTTAGGGTAGAGGGGTAACCATTGGATTTCTTCTTGGAATTAATAAAGTGATAAAAACGCTTGGGGTCGGATATGAGGCTAGTTTCCATCCGTTGGAGATACTCATGGTAGAGGGTATCACAACGTTCGGAAAAAGAGATATAAGCAGATAGGTAGGAAGAATAGTCAGACTCGGTTTGGGATAGAAGAAAAGTTTGCCAACGTTTATTCCTCCTGTTGCGGAGAGAGCGTAATTCTTTTTCGTACCATACGGGGGATGAGGAGTAGTTTTTACGAGGAAAAAGGGGAATAGATTGTGCAAGACAAGCGTATATTTCCTAATAGAACGCTTCTATAGCAACGTCGACTGGAAGATGTTGAGGGATAGTGCCAATGTTAGAGTTGAGGAGCAAGTGATTTAATTTTTCAAAGTCGCCCTTGCGAAAATTGAAGGAAAGAGAAGACTCGGAGCTTGAAAGGGTATGAGGGTGTTCGAAGGAGAAAACGAGGAAGAGGGGAGGATGGTGACGATCGAGAGAGGAGAGGAGATGGTTGCTTTCCACGACAACCGAGATAACTGGGTCTGAAGAAAAGATTAAGTCTAATTGTCTGTCCAGAAAGTTCCTGACACCACTTACTTGAAAGAGACCAGAAACGGAGAGCTGATCAGTAAAATAGGTTTCGTTGGCCGAAGATGCGTTAAGGGGTACAAAGCGAGAACAGTCCTCAGACAATAACCATTGAATACGGGGGAGGTTAAAGTCACCCAATAAAATAATTTCATCAGAGGCGTTAGCGTTCTCAAGCAGGGTGTCGATCGCTTCAATTTGGGGGCTCGTAGGCTTCTAGAGGTTGAGAGGGACGAATGTAACAGCAAAGAATGTACAGAAGACACTTATTTAGTGCTAATTTGATACATACAAATTCTGATATTGTATTGTCGGAGGTCTTTAGCAGGGTAGCGTCATAACGGTTGTGAGCAGCTATGAGAACCCCGCGACCTGGTGGATCATTGGTGCCTACACAACCGTCGACACGGAAAATAGTATAGTTTGAAGGGAACAGTTCGTTGTCCAGAATTCCTGGTGTTAAATTGGTTTCAGTTAAGGCAAAGATATCGTGCGGGAATTTGTGGGAGTTAAGAAAAATGTTAGATGTTTTAGTGCGAAGTCCTCTGACGTTCTGGTAATATACTGACAAGCTGCTGGGGAGAGGTGCTTGATCGGAGACCGCAGGTGCATTAAGGGGGAGGTCAGAAATTGGGAAAGCGGGGGGTTAGGAGCGAAAGTAGTTTAAGGAGTCGTTGCGACTTTTTTGGAGATGGGAAATGCGGCGAGAACTGACGTACGCAGCATAGGTGGATAGATCTTCTGAAACCTTATGGGAAGGAATATTGAAGGATTCATGGAACTTAGTGAAAAGTTGGTGTAAGACGGTTGGGTCTGTGGGCAGGCCTTCCTGGTGTATACTTAGCATGACGTTGGTACTGGTTTTACCGTCGATGCAGACGGAATTCGGTTTGTCGTGCAGATAGGCTAGAAATAGACGAACGTTTTCATAAATGCGGTGGTCCCGTAAACGCGACAAGAGATATCGTCCATCGTTGGAATCCGCAGAGCGCAAAGTCAATTTAACTGTAGGTGGGATTAGCGGATCGATAAATGAGTGATGTTGGGATGAAGTAGTTTTGGTTAGCGGAAGGAGCGAATTAGTGGAGGTTGAAGTAGTTTGAGATGGGGCGATAGTGAAGGAGGATGATGGCTTGTAATTAAGTGGGCATGCGGAGGAAGTAGCGGGTGCCAGGTTTGGTGTATACAGTGGAGGGGTGGGGCTGACGGAAATCGAAGCAGAGGTGGTGGGGTGGTCGGAAACTGATGACATGTGGTTAGGTGGACACATGGAAGAAGTTGGATGTGCATGGTTAGATGGCTGCGCTGGATGTACAGAACTCAAATCAGTGGTGGTAGGGTTGACGGCTGGGATGGAAGTGTTCGAGGGCTTCGGTGTAAGTGGAACCGAGGGGTTAAGAGTGTGAGAATATATAAAGTTAGGATACTTGAGTGGGGTACTTAGATTAAAGTTTGGAAATACTCCCATTTTGAACTGCCAATTGGAGTTAGGATTACTAGGTTTATGGCTAAAGGTGAGAGGTGCGGAAGACTGATAAGAGACTGTGTTATTACTAGTACTAATGTTCTTACGATTAGGCTGAATGCTAAATTTAGTTATGGGAGAAGGACGTTTGGAATTACCTTTGGGATAGTTAGTCGGATTTGGTTTATTAATATTTAATTTAGACTTAGATGCAGAGGGCTTAGGGTTAAACTTAACATACTTCCTAGTCCACTTGGAAATTTCGATCGTCCCGAGAGTTAAGATTTTGCTGGAGGGGTAAGTGATGAGCCACACGTCGATAAATGAGTGATGTTGGGATGAAGTAGTTTTGGTTAGCGGAAGGGGCGAATTAGTGGAGGTAGAAGTAGTTTGAGATGGGGCGATAGTGAAGGAGGATGATGGCTTGTAATTAAGTGGGCATGCGGAGGAAGTAGCGGGTGCCAGGTTTGGTGTATACAGTGGAGGGGTGGGACTGACGGAAATCGAAGCAGAGGTGGTGGGGTGGTCGGAAATTGATGACATGTGGTTAGGTGGACACATGGAAGAAGTTGGATGTGCATGGTTAGGTGGGTGCGCTGGATGTACAGAACTCAAATCAGTGGTGGTAGGGTTGACGGCTGGGATGGAAGTGTTCGAGGGCTTCGGTGTAAGTGGAACCGAGGGGTTAAGAGTGTGAGAATATATAAAGTTAGGATACTTGAGTGGGGTACTTAGATTAAAGTTTGGAAATACTCCCATTTTGAACTGCCAATTGGAGTTAGGATTACTAGGTTTATGGCTAAAGGTGAGAGGTGCGGAAGAGTGATAAGAGACTGTGTTATTACTAGTACTAATGTTCTTACGATTAGGCTGAATGCTAAATTTAGGTATGGGAGAAGGACGTTTGGAATTACCTTTGGGATAGTTAGTCGGATTTGGTTTATTAATATTTAATTTAGACTTAGATTCAGAGGGCTTAGGGTTAAACTTAACATACTTCCTAGTCCACTTGGAAATTTCGATCGTCCCGAGAGTGAAGATTTTGCTGGAGGGGTTAGTGATGAGCCACACGTACTTGTTCGGGATGGAGATCTTGAAGTTGCTGAATTTCTCTGTGTCCGAGAGTAACTTCATGCAGCTAACTGGGATGAATGCAAAATTCCGAGTAAAAAAGCTATGTACCCAGGAAACGTTGGCGTTGTGAGGGGCACCCTTAAGAAGGAATGGAGTATGGTCACTTGATGAAGATGTGTATTTGCTTCCTAGTCTTAGTAGTCTTTGTTCCCAGTCCGTTATAGTCCAGGTGGTGCCAAATTTGTTAACCATGGATGCGGTGGATGTGGACTGAGATGATACTGGCGGAGAGTTTAATATAACACCAGGTTGACCAGAGTGTATTATAACACCAGAACCCGTCGCCATGTCGGCCTTGACCGGACTAACAGTAGCATCAACAACTGGAGTAGGCTGCACCAAGGAGGAATGCGGGTCTGTAGGAAACAGTTTCTCGGTTGATTGAGGAGGAGCTGCTTGACCAGAGTTGATTATAACACCAGAACCTGTCGCCAAGTCGGCCTCGACCGGACTAATAGTAGCATCAACAACTGGAGTAGGCTGCACCAAGGAGGAATGCGGGTCTGTAGGAACCGGTTTCTCGGTTGATTGAGGAGGAGCTGCAGATGGTGAATCCTGTAGAGTGAGACATTTCCTATTCGGAGATGTAGTTTCTGAAGAAGCAGCATCTAAACTAGAAGTAGCTATGTCGTCATGCAGATGAGAAGATGAAGAGCCTTTTGAAGTTAGGCTCCTGACATCAGAGGCAACTGAGTCAATGAGTTCAAAGTTTCTCCCAATGGCTGTACAGCATGAATCTAGGTCCCGCTTGACGTGCCGGACACCACGCCTAATATCGTCAATGACCGGCATTATAGATTCAGTAGATTGTCCGTTGGAGGAAGATGGTGAACCAGTCGCAGTTTGCATTGTCCGACAATCATCCAGGGAAGCTACCAGCCCGCTAAACTTCGATGAAACCTCGCAAATCTTTTTGGACAGCATCGACGAATCACTATTTAAGACTTCAGTGATATGAAGCAGCTTGTCCAACTTTGAATTTAACCCGGCGCAGTCGTCGGACAAAATCTGAAGACCGGCCAAGTTTATGGATATATCTTTGACCTTATCCGCAACAAATGTTTGTTCGGTGGAGAGCGTAGCGACGACTTCTTTCATCAGGCGTAATACGTGACATGGCCTAATATTAAAGCAATCCTTACAGGTTGATAGACCAGTGGCGGCCTTAAGACAAGTGTCATGGAAAATATCACCACAAATGCCATCACAAGCCACACCAACATTGATCAACTCACTGGAGCACGCTTTGCAAAGTGCCATTACGCTTGAAAATTATTGTCACAGAAATATAAAGTTAAGTAGATTATGAAGATTTACACCAGATTAAAGCAATTCCGCGTGCAAAGCAAAAATAATTCATAATTACATAAATAAAGAACTGAGTCACAGAATAAAAAGGTCACTGAGAAATATGTAAACAATGCAGAAACTGTCACAATGTAAACAAACAAATTGAGCCGCACTAAAAAAGAGGTCACTGAGAAAACTGTGTCGGGTAAATTAATGATTATTTGCTGAGATATGCACGAACCGAAAGAATTGCAGAAAAACTTGGACAAGAGCGATCACGCAACGCGTCCGATCGATTTGGCAGTTATGAAGGAATGAATGCGATCTATTCTTCACTGTAGAAATCCAGATAGCTTAGAAGCTGGAGTAAATATCCTTTACGAATGTGGATACGCTTATTTCAATCCACCACTAACAAAAGTAACCAATACCCCCCAACATAATAATAGTAACAAACCAATAAATAAAAATCGTATGAACTACAATAATAGAGAACCAAACTCAGATCAAAATAGACATCATTTTAACCAACACCATAGGCCACCGCCTTTATATCAAAATAACTTTCCTAGACTTTTAAATATAGGAAATCAAGTAATGCAAAGAAATTTTATCCCACGTCAAAACTTTCCAAATACTGAAAACAACCAAAATAATCGAACCTTTAATGGGAACAACCAAAGACCATCAAATACATTTAATAGATACAACGGCAACGTAAGGAACAATACTTTCGACAGGCCAGAACCGATGGAAGTTGACTTATTAGATGCCAATAGAAATTGAAACGACAATATCCACTCTCTAAATTTTCCAACTCAAGCCTCCCAAACGACTTACCCTATATAGTAGTTAAATCCAAAACGACCCCGCTAAAATTTATGGTAGATACAGGGGCGACACATTCAATTATTAATCCAAATTTATGTCACCCAAAATGGAGCATACAATTAGAAAAACCATTAAAAATTAAAACACTTAGACACTCGATAGAAATTAAAGATAAAGCTTGCATACCCTTATTCAAAGAGCTGGGCAATCCATCTACAAAAGTGGAATTTCTAGTTTCCGATTCCACACTGAATTTGATGGATTATTAGGCAATAATATCCTTATGCATCTGCAAGTCGGAATAGACTATAAAACTGGATACTTAAATACTAGTACAAAAAAGATAAAACTACACTTCTGTCACCAAAAACAAAATTTAACCAATTATCAAACGACAGAAATGTACCTCCCCGTTTCACAAAAGGATGGACTGGGATATGTCGAAGAACAACGACTAAATGATAACGACCTAATAGTAGAAGAAGGCGTTTATATAGAAGAGATCGAACGACTACCAATTCCAGATCAACTAAGGATCAATCACCTGAACTAGGAAGAACGAGTTGCAGTAATTAGCTTGGTAAAGAGATTTACCGATATGTTTTATAAAGAAAACTCGAATGTCACCTTTACCAACGCAATTAAACATAAGATTCGCACTATAAACAACATTCCTATTCAATGTAAGACTTACCGGTACCCTCACATCCACAAAAAGGAAGTCTAGAGGCAAATCCAGGAAATGTTGGACAGCAACATTATTCGCCATAGCGATTCTCCTTATTCGGCCCCAATTTGGATCGTGCCTAAGAAGGTCGATGCAAGTGGCAAAGCCAAATGGA
The DNA here is from genome assembly GCA_964036015.1 of Leptarthrus brevirostris. Classification (NCBI taxonomy): domain Eukaryota; kingdom Metazoa; phylum Arthropoda; class Insecta; order Diptera; family Asilidae; genus Leptarthrus; species Leptarthrus brevirostris. The sequence goes on from OZ038373.1 coordinate 74,705,076, forward strand.
GATTGGTAATAGATTACCGCAAATTGAACGAGGTGATCATTGATGATAAGCATCCAATACCAAATATTGACGAAATCCTCGATAAGTTAGGAAAATGTCAATACTTTACTACTCTCGACTTGGCGAAAGGATTCCACCAAATCGAGATAGACGAAAACGATGTACATAAGACCGCCTTTAGCGTAGAAAACGGGCATTACGAGTTCTTGCGAATGCCATTTGGTTTGAAGACCGCTCCTGCAACGTTTCAGCGGCTTATGAACCATGTCTTAAAGGATTTTATAAACAAGATTTGTTTAGTATACCTTGACGACATAATCGTTTTCTCTACCTCACTCCAAGAGCTTATGGACTCTTTAATGAAAATTTTTAAGAGACTACAGGAAGTGAACCTAAAGATACAACTCGATAAATCGGAGTTTCTTAAGAAATAAACAGAGTTCTTAGGTCACGTAGTCACACAAAACGGAATAAAACCAAATCCTAAAAAGGTGGAATGTGTAAAGAATTTTCCGATCCCCAAGACCAACAAACAAATTGAGCAATTCCTAGACCTGACGGGATATTACAGGAAATTTATTAGGGATTACTCGGAAATTGCCAAACCAATGTCGAAATGCCTCAAGAAAAACGCGAAAATTAATATCTCAGACCCAGAATATATACAAGCCTTTGAGACATTAAAACTCCTTTTAATCAACGAACCCATCTTAAGTTACCCGGATTTCAATAAGACGTTCACGCTAACTACAGACGCCAGCCAACATGCGCTTGGTGCTGTACTCTCACAGGAAAACCACCCAATCAGCTACTCTCAATGAACACGAAATTAATTACAGCACGATTGAGAAAGAGTTGTTAGCGATAGTGTGGGCAACAAAATATTTTCGCCCCTATCTCTTTGGATGGAAATTTCTTATAGAAACTGATCACAGACCATTAACATGGCTTTTTTCGATTAAGGAACCGAATTCAAAACTTGTCAGATGGAGACTGAAACTATCTGAATTCGATTATGAAATAAGATATAAGAAGGGTGTGAAGAATAGCAATGCGGATGCGCTATCCAGGATAACTAACGCGGAATTGAATATCATACAGGAAGATCCCATTATACCAACTAGTCAATCATCTCTAAATATCTTTAAAAACCAAATCATATTAAACAAATCTAACACAGGATCATTAAGAATAAGAAACATAAGGATATTTGATAAAAATCGTACCACCATACATATGAAGGTCTTAGATGAACCAACCGTCATTACGCTGTTAAGAAGTCATTTCAACCCAAATGGACTAAATGCAATCTATACCGCAGATGAAGATTTCTTTAACACTATCGAAACCACATTTAATGACAAATTTTCAAATAACCCAAAATTTAAATTAATTCGGTTTCTTACATTGATGTAACCGATGAAGGGAAACTGGCTCATTTAATAGAGACAGAACATCTTAAAAACAACCACAGGGGAATAGACGAAGTTCTAAAAGAATTAAAACTGTTCTATTATAACCCAAAATTGAAGCAACGCATAACTCAATTTATAAACAATTGCGATATATGTAACATAGAAAAATACTCCAGAAAACCACCAAAGCCTTTGCTCAAATTAACCGAAAAACCTCATGGTCCAAGAGAAATAATACACGCAGATGTATTCTATACTTTGGGAAAGTCTTTATTCTTGACAATCATCGACAAATTTTCGAAACACGCTTTCGCAATAAAACTTTTAGGAAGAACATGGACAGAATTCAAGCGAGCGCTTTTATATTACTTCAGCCAGTTTGGCAACGTAAAAAAATTAGTAGTGGATAATGAATTAGGCTTCAAAGCGCTACCTTTATGAGAATTCTTAGCTAATCGGAATATAGAAATACATTTTACATCCAACAGCAATCACACATCAAATGCAAATATCGAGCGATTGCATAACACTATCAACGAGCATATCCGGCTCCTAAAACATGACGAAATTAATAATCAAGGAACAGTAGAGGAAAAGATTCTCAAGATTATTGGGTTTTACAATAACACCATACATTCAACAACTAACAAAACCTATTGATTTTATCAACGGAAAATACACAATGAAGAGTACGAACAAATTCACGACAAAATCGTAAAGAAAAAACAGAAGGTTATCGAAAAATTCAACCAGAATAGGGAAAATGTCCCGCTGGAAAATGGGCAGCACTTTATAAAGGAAATAAGAGGAGGTAAGAACCACTCTAAATATAGGAAAATCTGCACAGAAAAAACGGATGAAGATCACGTCGAAGACGTTAATAATCGATATAAGTATTATAGAGCACATGTTAAACCAAGAAAAAAGTATCAAACCATAGACAAACCCACAATACGAAATAACAATACACTGACCCAAACAAAACGAACTAATAGACAAAAAACTTCCATTTCAGGAAACAACGATGACATACATACTACTGTTACTAGCTGTAACCCTAACGACAATACTACCAATGGGCAGG